>CM050210.1:27601219-28801219 GCA_027475355.1 Coilia nasus
TTTTTGTGACTCCAAGGCAACATAAGTACATATAGTCGATGGGAAATGCAGACACCATTTTCACTAGACCTGTGAGAGGACTTGTGTTAGTGTGGTGGTCCTCATCTGCCATTTTTTCAAACTTGTCGTCTGATCTTAGCCTAACATCAGTGTCGGGATAGGTCATTTTTTGTGCCAAATACCAGTCTGATGACATTTGTTACACCCTGAGTACCCGTTGTGGCATTTAATTTGTTTCACAAATGCTCGTGCTGGAGCATCACAAATGAATGATGAAATGGCCACTCTCAGGCAGACAAACACAGGGCACACTGCAAAAAGTGATGTCTTACCAAGACACATTATCTTGTATTAAGACATAATTTACTTATTTTTACACTGCTAAGAATTTTGTTCTTTCTAGAGAGTTTTTGGACTAGATTATTTTGCTTGTTTCAAGCACTGTGGTCCTTAAATATTGTAACAAGTGTTTTATAACTATTTTTTTAGATATTTGTTCAGGTTCTGAGTGAAATACTACTTAAAATGATAATGTTCATATTCTTCCTGGTGTGTGACTGTTACAGCCCAGTACAAAATTGTGATGGTTAAGCAAAAAAATCCTTATTTCAAGCGTCATATACTTTTTTGTTTAAAACGCATTGAATTTGATCTTCTTCATTTGCCTGTGATAGGGAACCAATTAAAAACTTGTGTTGGAGTAAAAAATCTTTTTACTCCAACACAACGAAAGTGGGAAGCATACACAATACACATTGCACAAATTTTACTTATCACTCAAGTACAGCTTCAGAGGAAAAGGATGATGGGCGACTGGGTGCAAAAGAGCTAAATGCAGTCTGCTGTCCTTTTTAAGGGCACCACAAACTGTGGATTCTTATTTCTCCTTTTATCTTTCTTTATGCAGAGATGATGTAAATATCAATACATATATTATATTGTTTATTATTATACATTGCATATATACATGAAAAAGTTGTACAAAGAACCAGCAGGATGTCACAGAAGGAGAAATAAGGTGTAAATGCACATTGGCATGTTAACTCTCTAAGACCAAAATGACAGAATTGCAATTCATTTAGAGCTGTGTAGTGCCTCTCACAAACAGATTACATACTGTATCACAAAAAACACTTAACTTCTACAATGTTTCACATCATTAGAAATGTTAAAATGAAACCCCTGTGAATCCCTCACAGAGACTAATGTATATGATAAAATTAAGGTGAACAGCAGCATACAACACACATTGAACAAATCCAACATATCAGTCATGTACATGTATCTGCATATATACATTTAAAAAGTTATACAAGTAATCAGCATAAAAGGTCCCGTAGTGCTAGCCTGGGTAAACCCCGCCCCTCGCACTTCATTTCTTTTCGTGCAGAGGGTCTGGAAACGAGCCTCTTGGGGAGCATTTGCGGACTAGAAAAACAAACGCGCCAATCAGCGAACAGAGGGTGTGTTCGTTAGCTGTGACGTTGGCCTTGTGTGCTACATTTGAACTGTAGTGCGTAGGTAGGCTAATTGCATACGTGACGACCAGGCGTTAGCGATTGGGTAAAGGCAGATGCACTTTTTAAAAACTTCAGCAGAGTCCACACCTCCAGCAAATCGTTTCTGACGGGGTCATTTCCAGACCCTCTGCACGAAAAGAAATGAAGTGCGAGGGGCGGGGTTTACCCAGGCTACCGTAGTGCACCTTTAAAGGAGAAAATAAAAAAAAACATAATATCCCAAATTTAATTTTAAACCAAATATCTCCTTTAAGTGGTGTGCAACTTAATAACATCACCAAGATGGTATTTTACAAGCACATAAGTTTTACCGTTGGTGCTAGCAGTGTAATATGAAGTAAAATCTACAAGCTTTTCGGCATCCACTATCTCAGTGGCCTCTGCAAGGCTTGGAACTTCTACTTCATAAGCCATGAAATGTGCATCAAAGCGTACAGTGTAAAAGGGTTGAAACTCTAAACAATAAAGTGTGGAATCTACTACAAATATATTTCTAACAAGACCAAACTCTGGCATATTGCCATTTACTACTTTTACGAATACCATTGATTTATCAATTATGTATTTATTACCATTCATCATTAGCCATTTTACAGACACAGCATTCCTAACCTCAGTGAAACCGAGAAAGTCTTTTAATTTTGAACGTACGTGGTGTAAATTAACTTCTGACATAGGACCCAGGTCTTTCTCATGTGAAAAAAGTGTGTGTGCGGATGTAGAAATGTTCTGGCAGCTCTCGTGAATTTGATTCTTCCTTACCAATGACTTGCAAACATTTTTAAAATTAATCTTACCAGCCCATCGTTTGAAGAGACAGTGTTTAGATTCAAAACGCATGCACATATGTCTTACCATTGGACCCAACAATTTTATCTGAGAAGGTAAATGTAGCATGTAATGTTGTTTAGGTGTGACACTGCGGTCTGGAAAAAGTGCTTTCCAATCGCTCAAATGATCTTGAATTAGCTGCTTCAATCTACACACAGTTGCTATGGACAAAACAGGCGCGAATACTATTTGGACAATTTCTATTAACTTGATTATTAGCTGCACATATGCATTTTTTTCTAACCTCTCCAAAACAAAAGGCAATATTCTCAACAGAACAAGCATTTGGCCAGATGACTGTCTTAACTTGCCATCATTTGACATTAGTGTACTAAGAGAAATTGTGGACGGCTTATCTCTTACATCTAAAGGGGAATACGAGAAACCAAGAATACCTGAATTCACAGAGTCCAGACTTATCTCTCCTGACTGAATAAGATGATTCAGAACACATTTGATTTCCATTGGCGCTATGCCTTCTAGGATGACATGCATAACATCTTGCGGGGTCTGCTGAATAACATCAAAAGATGGGAAATCAACTAACTCACTCCTCCGATTAATCCCATACGTTGTCTTTAAGTTGCTGCGAAGCAAGTCTGTGTTTGCCTTTTCTATTTCATCACACTGACGGATATGCTTCTCTAATGTTCTTTTAGTAAACAAATCCTCTCTGAATTGTGACTGCATGTCCTCATAAGAACACTCACAGTGCCGACACTTACTAAAGGCAAAGCCCACCCCCTCTTTGAACCCTGCTAGTTCATGCTGTGCCAAAGTATCACCACAGAGAGAGACCATAGCTCCATATATTTTTTTCTCTCCATCAGCAGTTTGGAGTCTAACACCACTGTATAATGCATCCAGGTCTTCCTTAATTCTTTTCAATATTACATCTACACCAGACTGACGGATGTCCTCTGACTTAGCAATCACAAGTAGTCTAATGGAAGCTAGCTTAGACCTGTATTTTGGGTTTATATTGCCAAGAGTGTAGTACACCATTAACAGTTTGTTTTTTGATGCAAAGGACCCTAGTGGATTACAAATTTCTATCTCATCAGTGTACAAAATCAGCTGAAGAGCATTTGGGTTCTCTGAAAATAAGGGATGTGATTTTAGAAGATCACCATCATTAAGGTCATGAAAAAAACCTTCCCTACAAATCTGAGGTCCATTTCCAATCATACCCCAGATCATTGGATGTGATAAAAACTGTTGTAAACTTTTTAGTAATGGCACATAATAAAATAGTTTGTCTTTGATAAAAAACTCCTTTGACCCACATTTCTTCCTGCATAATGTCCGACCAATTGGAATTTCATCTGCATCCACACAGCCAAACTGCATTCTAAGAGCACTGTTCTGACGAAATGTTGTTGCAACATTTGTAAAGGGGTCAGTGAATGTGTCAAATATGTCCATTGCATCTTTAGAAACCTGAGGAGTTGTAGTTCCTGAATGCCTCTTTAGTACTTCCTCCATCTTTGTCCTGAAGTAGTCCACTAGTGATGATTGATACTGTTGCACCCCAACTACGATCTCATTCATGTCCTTCTGAAAATTAGAAAGTGGGTGTTGTCATGAGCATGCTCTCTCTCAGAGGGCTATGCCCCACCTACAAGCATCACCACAAACTGCTGGTTGAAAAAAAAAGCATAAAAATTACAGCCTTAATATGTGTGCATTCTGACTTCCTAGCCACTTAGTTTCATGTTCCTTATTGCCAGTGATTATGGAACAGACAGGAAAGCAAAATGAAATGAAGTAGTTAGTCAGAACACAGACATATTAGGACGGGAATGGTGATGCTCAGAGCACAAGGAAGTGTGCATTTTGATCAGACAGTGGCCTAGCATCGCTTGAGTTCAATTGTGACATGCACAGCATGCAGAGTTGATTACTACATTCCCAACACAATATAAATAAACATTTACATAGCAAAGATACTCAGTCACATAGCAAATATTGAAAGCATCTCACCAGGGACAAATGATTCTTGGCTCGGGTGTTTATTACAAAGGCGGTGGCGTGTGTTTCAAGACCCTAAAAAGATAAAGAATAATTTGAATGATTTGTATCCACAGTGTGCAGGCAAAATGTTATAATAATTATTAACTATAGTAATAGGGATGAACAACATTATTTCTAAAAGGGACATTGTGTAACATTTTAAGTATATATAGTATTACCACAAATCAACGTCTTCATTCATAAACAGATTCTCATTGGTGTAAAACAACCTATGGCAACAATTTGACTTCTCCTCCTGGGCGAAGAATCACTTATCTGTGTTTACATAGAATGGGAGGCTCACACAGAGACTTCCCTGTTTTTCCGGTACGTAAAAAATCACGTTTCACGGAGCAGCGTTTAGTTTAAAACCTGCACTGCACTTTTGGTAATAATGCCAGACCATGCATATGCTGCATCAAAGGACAAGGAATCCGCATCGCCAAAAAAGCGTAAAAGAGAATTTAAAAGACAACAAGGGTAAATATCAGGGTCGCGTTTCCCAGGTGGAAAGCGCTACGGAGAAAGATTTCAAAAGGGACGTGGAACTAGCCTGCTTTCCTCTCGTTGGTCAATGTTACTGGCTAAATTAAAATGTCTCATTGCTTGGTTGTGTAATTCATTACGTTTGCGACATAACTAGACCGCGTAACTGAACATACTTGTTGCAATGTGACCGCTCCATCTTGATCTTCAGCCAAATCGTCATCCGTTGCATCATGGTGCTGATGAGGCTGTAGCTGTGTACCACCGACTGTCTTCAAAAAATAAAGACAAAATAAAGTTTTTTTTTCTTTTTTAACAGAGATTTTGACTTTCTTAAAGTAAGATCTCAAAATCTACCAATGGCAACTCTTTCGGCCTCTGGTTTCTGTTAAACACTGACTATTTTAATCAATAGTTCACATTCTACATGTGTGTAAAAGCGACTAAAATGAACTCCAACGCAAACTAATATAGCAATGTATGCTAGCCCATCACTCAACAGCATACTTACTTGCTGGGATTGTCCTTGACTTCCCTCTGGTCGATGTTCGTTAACTTCTGTTCCTTCAAGAAGATGATGAGAATGCCTTCTTTTTACATGATGATAAAAAGAGTTGTACACTCGGAAATCTTCGGAGCACCCGTCAATGCCACAGACAAACCTGATATCTGGGCTGCGGCTGTGCATACGATTAATGTGGCTCAGCAACAGTTTTAATGATAAAGCAATAAAGACGCAGCAGATAGCACACCGCCAAATCATCTTCAAATTCGCTTGAAGCAATGAAGCTAAAACAAAAATTGTCGCACGCAGCAAGATGGTACCATCTTCGACAGACAAGCAATAGAAGATTCTAGAGCGGAGCTCCGTTATAGAATCCTTGGGACAAACGCTGACCGTTATCGGTTCACATAATGTAGGCTAAAGGGGAATAGTAGTATTGCATATAGTTTGTATACTGTTATAATCTTACAGCAAAATGAAATATTTCAACAGCGTATTAAATAATAGTGGAAAACACATGAAAAACGAACCGTGTGTGATACCACATTATCATAACAAAAATATTTTGACGTGTATTATTTTTCTTGCACCCCTCTTTATGGAATGGTACAATCTTGATTGTGGAACCGCGCAAATGAGGGGAGAGGGGGTGGGGTGCTAGCATTTTTGAAACTTCTGAACACTGTACAGTCAGCAGAGCAGTTTGAATTTGGTCGTGGTACGTGCGAGTTCCTAATGTTCTTTTAAAATACGATTTATGTGATATTGCAAACATGGATTTCGGATACAACGGCGTGGATCACGTAACCGCCACAACATTGAAAGGTAAGTGTTTAGACTATTTCATTTTTTAAGATGAAATAAGCCGACACATCGTTATGCTAATTTTATTAAACTAGCTCGAGTACATTTTGTATGGCGTTACGACTACCCGGCGACAAGTTAAGTATTTAGAAATGGCCTCAGTTGTCGGTGGTTTATTTAACACACATGTAATGTCAAAATGAAAATGTACTTGGGCTGTAGTGAATTATTTAGCTTTCCTCGTTTCTTGCTTTGGCGGTACCAATGACTGTTGGGTAGCCTAATGGACACTATAGCTAGCGCTAATACCATGTGGCTGCTTTTGCCTGGTAAACCAACCCGTCGTACTTAGCTTCGTCTGCACAGAACGAAGTGGAGTACAAAGGGGTGGTTTACCAGGCTACCTTTTCACATTAATTTATGTATGTTGGTCATGCCGTTTGAAAATGTGTTTCGCAGTTTTTACATTTAGGCCTAGTAGCTTGACGTTGAATGCACTTGACGAATTACACGTGTAACATTTCAGGCTAAGGTGCTTCGGTTTTGTGAACAAGGTTGGCGCCATTTTGGCATTTTGTCATTTCACTGCCGTTTGGTTCGTTGCAGTGCAGTAGTTCAGATGTGTCTAAAATAGTGTTTCAATCGATTTCCTGTCCTTTATAACGCTGTTGGTTGTTATATACGCCTACAGCTGCTAATATAAGCATGGACATGCTGCCCAGCCTCTCTAAGGATGATCTGCGTGATCTCTTTCCTGGACCTGAGCACTTCTTCAGAAGGAAAACTATTTGGAGACTCAATCATAATGACAATGAGGTTTGAAATATTTATTATCTGTCCAGCAACAACTTCCGTACCGTGTGTGTGTGTTGGTTGTCAATAGTCTTCTTTATCTTCTATTTAAATAAATGTGTTTTTTCACAGGGTCATGAATCGGAGCCATCTAGACCTGGTGTCTCCTCCGAATCCGTTGCCCTTCCTCGTCCTCCTCCTTCTCCCATCCCCCTCCTGTCTTCATCGCCTTTCTCATCTCCAGTCTCAATCCCCCCTGAAAGCCCAACACCCCAGCATGTTATGCAGCTTGTCAGCCCAAAATACGCTGTGTACTCTGACACAGAATTGGAGCAAGCACGAACAACCTTTTTGGATAAACTGAAAGCTGGAGAAGGGGGAGACTATACCCTCTCCAAAGATCTTCGATGTCGACTGATTAGGAATACTGTTACAAGCATGATAACAATTAGGAGAGCAGCGGGGGATGGCTTCCGTTATCCTTGCAGCCGTGAGATCACAATGATGGCTAAGTGTCTCGTGGAATACTACCCAATGCTTGAAGATCGATCTGGCACGGGAGCTGTGTGGGTAAGTCATTGTGCAGGTATTCAAAGGAGAATTCCTGCCAATTGTAACATGCAATTGTGTTGCTCATGCTACGCTTGAATTGTTAGTACCCAACGACGTGCCATTTTTTTGTCCAGCCCTTTCCGAGATCCTGGCCATTCTAATGGGGGCATGGTTTGTTTACATTGAAAAAAAACACACACATCTTAACATACTCCAGATATCATCCCAAAAGTTATTGCTGTGTTGTAATGTGTCTGCTGATGATGCTTAACTTTTGAGATGATATTTGGAGAACGTTAAGGTGTTTCTTAAAAAGTGTAAACAAACCACGCCCCCGTTAGAATGGGCAAGATCTAAAATTGGAGTTGTATACCCATGCTGAAAAAGACCTATAATAGCTTCAGTGCCAGAGTATTCCTGTAATCTGTGTTGGCCCTTGTGCCATGTATGTTTGTCTTGTCAGGAAATTGTGAAGAAGCAGCTTCTGAAAAGGCTCCAGAATGTAACCACTCCCAAAAAGAAGCAGGGGCCAACTCCCTCAAGAAAGAGGCGGCGGAGCCTCAACTTTCATCATAGTCAGGAGACCGCCATGGGTGAGACCGCCATGGGTGAGACCAATGAGACCCCCTGCCCAGATTTAAATGTTGAGGAATTGCCACCATCAACGCCAGAGGTTGAGAAGTTGACTGGTGAGTACAAATTGTAATTGTGGATGTGGATAGTTTGACAATTTTGGGTGGTGTTTATCCCTATAATATCTCATACTTTAAAATTATAGTTTAAGAAATTCAGCATGCCATGCGTCATGATTTGCAATCGGTCTGATTACCATACCGCCTCAATCTTGAGACTAAACGTGGTCTGAGGAGGAAGCCAGCTATCCTGGGGCCTCATGTACTTGCATGGATTTCCTACTGAATCCTTGTGTGTAGTGCTGTGCGATATGGCCAAAAAACTATTTCCCGATATAGGTCATTTTATTTCCTGATAACGATATACATCCAATATAATATCTCTTCTTAATATTTTTCGTACATCTCCACACATGAATGCAAATTTGGGCACCAACTCCTCTTCCGCCGTTTCGGCGTTTATTGTGCACTCCATCCCTATGCTACCTCCATAAGAAGTCATGCATAAGGTTTACTTTGACTTAGTTAAATAGCTTAGGAAATACTGCCACCTTGTGGGTATATGAGAAACTGCGCTATCTGCATAAGTTACAGTGCCTGTTTAGTTTTCTGCCGTTTTTATTCGGTCAACCCCACAATTTCCAGCGATCTATTATGTTTGTCATATACACTGGAGCCTTGGACATTATTTATCTGTAAGTAGATATTTTGTGTTAGCATATCATATGAGGTAAAACTACAATGAATTTGGCTAGTTTAATTCAGTTTCTCTAGCTCTACATAATATGTTTGTTTTATATGTTTAGTCATGCTAGGCCTCATCACCATCGTGTAGTCTAAAAATAGATTTCCATTCGGGACTGTGATTGTGGTTTGCAATTATGTTGACTGTGACGCAGTCATTATGTGAAAGTTATGTATCTATTTCTTTATTTTCTTTCAGTTTTACTCATACTAAAAAGGTTAAAGTCTTTAAACTGTTCTTCATAATGGGAATGTTACAGTTATAGGAATCACAGCCCACACGCTAAAATTCCGACATAAACGATAGAGGATTGTAGAGTACGATAGACAGATGTCGTAGTATCGTACAGCACTACTTGTGTGTGTGAAAATCTGCAAAGATACATATGCACCAAAAAATACAGATGTATCAATGCATGCATTAACAGGTTCTCACACACATTCTTGTGGAAATTCAGTGCACATGCAGTTTCACCTTTTAATGGTCTTTAAAAGTCTGAAATTTCACTTGTTAAAACCCTGTAACCCTGATCTGTGGTTTTTTTTTTCTTCTTGTTCTTTTGTATGTTTGTTATTATAGACTCAACTGAAAGCCAGCAACTGATGGCCAGGCACTACAGAACCCTCCAGGAGATGTATAAGGCTAAAGGAAAACCAAATGGGAATGATGTCTACCAAATTCTCAACCTGGAATTCCCTGCACGCCGGGCCTTCATTGTCCAGGTGGTGAGGGAGCAGGACAGGGCTGCCAAAGTTATTGAGGCCTACCCCTGTTTCCGCGAAGTGGACCATGTAAGCCAATTTTCACTTTAGCCTTTTTCTATATCTGTGTAAATTGGTACAACAAGAGTTTCTATATATACAAACCGGATTCCAAAAAAGTTGGGTATTTTGTGAATAAAAACAAAATGCTGTCATTTTCAAAACATTGAATACATACATGGTAGTGCTGTGCGATACTACGATATATGTCGTAGTACGACATAAAAATGTCTATCGTACTCTACAATCCACTATCAGTGATGAGTTTGGAGACATCAGCTTCAGAGAGTGGGGTAAATGTACTGAGTGTTGCAGCTGTGGTAGTGTTTTCTTGAGGTGAATGCTTGTCAGAGGGAGGGTCACTGAATTGCTTGCTGATGTTTGCTACCTTTTCTGTGAAGAAGGTGGCAAAGTTGTCTGGGGTGAGATCTGTAGCAGCAGAAGGGGGAGGAGGGTTAAGCAGTGACCTATTTCTATAAGGTAAAGTTGTGTAAAATCATTGTATGAGTTTATGAGATCATGAAATGCTCATTGTCAATAAACATACTATGACACTCCAACAATGACAGCTGTTGAAAAATTGACCATGCACACAATGCTTCATATATGCACAAAATGCAAAGGTTTAACAGTCTTGTATGTGGCAGAGCTAATTCAAGATGGACCCAGAAACCATGTAAAACTGTCCTCTGATTACATCCATAAGAGCAACCAGATGATAAAATGGCCAGCGTGCAGTCAAGATCTGTCACATATTAAGCATAACAAAAAGGAAAACACAATGAAGAACACACCTACCAGTTGAGCTGCTGAAATCATGTCTAGAACAAAAACAACTGTCTTTATGCAAGATCATGTCATCAGTTATTGTAATTGTAACTGAAGTGTCCTCCTTTGTCTTGTCTTTAACGTTGACAGCATTTTGTTGGCCCTGTCCCAACTTTTTGGGGATTTGTTGCATACATCAACTTTTAAATGATCACATATTTCCATCAAAACAATAATTTTGCTTGGCTTTGACAGCTGATATGTTGTCTTTGCACAATTATCCATCTTATATATGGATTGAATGTTTTGAAAATGACAGCATTTTGATATTCACTTTTTGTTCCATGCTTGTAAATTAGTGCAATCCTAATTAGTGGCACCACCATAACAATATTGTTTTTGTGTTGATTTAATATTTCTCTGCATTAGTTGATGGATGAGCTTTGCCGGATCCTTGGCAACGGGAACACAGTGGCTAACTTGAAGAACCAGTGGGGAACCTTCTGTGAAAAGGCACAATATTATGGGGTCTTCAAGAAAGCCATGAAGCCTTCACTCAACAAGGGTAATTATGACATACATTATACTTACACGATTCTGATTCTCTTCCTCTCGCTCAGTCTTTAAGTTACAATAAACATGCCGTCTCTCTCTCACTCCCAATGTCCTCTGCACCTCGGTCACATGGTGTTACCTGTCAGATTTGCTCGCTCGCAAAGAGCTAAATAATACATGGCGCCTCTGTCTTTATCATATGCGCAAGGCCCGTGATTGCAAAAAAATGCTGAAACACAAATGTTCTGTCCTTGCGCCATCTCTGTCTGTCTGTCTGTCTGTGTGTCTGTCTGTCTGACACACACGAGCCTATTATGATCGCAAAAATATTGAAAACACAAACATTGTCTCCTTCTGGTAGACTCACTTTCCCATTATTATTTTGTTAAAATTAATTAATTAATTTATTTTAGTCTGCAGTCACTTCCAAAGAGATATAGGCCTATGGTCGCATCTTTTTGGGCTTCTTCAGGGCGACATTTGTTTATTTCTCTTGCCCCTGGCACCACTGGTTGCTATGCAACGAATTTTATTGATTTTATTGTTTTTATTGTTTTTTAACAGTGAAACAGGGAGTTGCCTTTATAAAGGCACTGCCATCAATGTTCCCATCACCTGTACCTCCACCCAAGAAGCTACACAATGCAAGCGAAGCTGTGCTGCATGTCCTTGAGGTAAGTTTGAATTCCTTCTACTTATAGTGTTTATAGTGTCATTGCTTTGCATTGTAATGCATGAAAAACGATATTGATCAGTGAATCCCCCCCCCCCCCCCCCAACTATCCAACTATTTATCCCATTTCGTTTCAGTCTGGGGATCCCAACATGTACCTTCAAAAAAGGCCCATCACAAGTCCCGTCTGCATCATCGTCAACAACACCTGCATCTTGGCAGTGGGACCAACACCCTTACTGACATTTCCCATTGAAGACATCAACAACTGCGTGCTGTACATCATGGCATGTTATTACACATTCCACCTGACCTACCCAAAATGCATTGCAACACTGTTATCAGTCTTGCAGACTGAAGTACTGAAGGACAAAATCCATGAACAGGACTTGACTCTATCCTACAAAAAGGCAATGCTTGAGTTCAGTAGCTTTATTGCTGACTAAAATGCTGACTAAAATGCAGTTGGTGACAAGATACACACACACACACACACACACACACACACACTCACTCTCTGTTTCACTGTTTGAACAGGACTCAATTCAAGTGTTACCTTTTTGTAGGATGGAGTCCATTAGCCTTGTTCTTGTTGAATACTAACACACACACACACACTCACTCTCTCTCTCTCTCTCTCTCTCTTTATTTGTTGAACTGCCATGTTCTGGTGAAAAGATGGTGATTATCTGAGACGAGTTGATGCGTACCTCTCTTGTCTTTGTATGTGCCCTAAGTCAGTCTTGCGTGGAAGCTTTGTCACTTCTAACTTCTGGTGCCACAACCCAGACTGACTGAGGAGGGCACGTACAAAGACCAGAGAGGTACGCATCAGCTCATCTCAGACTACAGAAGAACATCATTCAGTGTGGAAACAAGGTGGACTGTTTCAGGCACCATGCTGACAATGTGGATCACGTTGACTTTCTCTAATAAACCAGTGAATAAAACATGAAGTTGTTCTTGGAGTTCTTCTGGGTTATACAATTCAAGAATACTGCAAAAGCACAGCAAGTAATTGAAAAATATTTTTCTACATACTAGGAATATTATTCTTAAAACAGTGTCTTAAATCTAGAAAATGAGGCTTATTTTAAGACTAGCTGTACTGCATTTAAGATGTCATATATCCTTATTTTAAGATTATTTTTCTTGTTAACACTGAATATAAGAAAATATTCTAATATTAAGAAATTAATTCTTAGATAATGGTTCTTATTATTAGTGAATGCACACTAGTTAAAAGGCGTTTTTGTCTTCCTAGAGCTAGATATATTTACTTGTTTTTAAAAATCTTGATAAGTCATATTTTCTTGTTCTGTTGGCAGATAAATGTGCTTACTTTAAGTGATAAATGTCTTGAATTGTTACCTTTTTTTCTTGTTTTTTAAAACGGACTTTTTGCAGTGCAAGAGGACATAGGAATGTGGTGGTAAGGTTAGCTGCAAAAATATTTTCCGTTTGTGTTAACTGTTAATATTCATGTGGTGACTATTTTGTACAATATGCAGAATGGACCGACATGTCCTCGGGTTGATGTCCGTAGCGAATTGGCCCTTTTTAATGTCTAGTTAGTTTTAACTGTAGCTGGGCTTGCGCGTCATACTTTTCAGAAGGACTGGCGTGTGTGTGTTCGCCAAAGACGGTGTCCATGCAAAGTTAGAATAAATTATTTTGTATTTGCTGACCATTTTGTGCAGTATGCGAAATGGACCGACATGCCATTGGGTTTATGTCCGTAGAGAAGTGGCCCTTTTTTTAAAATGGCTTAAGATTTCTTATCGTGTGGACTAGTTTAGCATTGGGCTAACCTTATAGTTTTTTTTAACATAGGAGTCACTTGGATGCGCGTGAGATAACGTCAGCTAATTGGTTAGTTAGATAGTTGGATACTTACTGATAATTAATGGCTTATGGTTATCTTATATTATTATATTATATATTGTATAGCTCAACAAATAATCATACTTTGTATTTGAAGCGGTAGGCCTACTGTCTTTGCGGTTAGCGGAAGCAATTAAACTGGCCTGCGAAGGGACAATAACAGTTGCTAACTTAACAATATTATTCTAATCAGTGTTTTCCCCAGAAATAAAAAGAAGGGTTTAAATTTTGATGTAAATACGATGACGCGGTGGCACGGTAGCTAGGAGGATTGGTGGGCATGCACCCTGGGAATTTTTTTTCTAGAGCTAAAATGGTGCATTCTAGGAAGATCTGAAGCTAAATTTTGGTCCCAGAAGGCTGGTGGAAACATAACACTTTTAATAAAATGTTGCATTTTTTGGCACAAATAGAACAAAAAACTTGTTGCACTTGTTGAAAGAGCCAAAACTCCCAGGTGGGAAGGCTAATTTATTGTCACACAAGAAATACTGCAAGCACTATATAATGTCACATGAATTTGACTAGGCCGTTGTTGAGCCTCCTGTTTTTCTGGGCCGCCCAGTGCCTATCACTGAGTACTACACGGTATTCCAACATGTCAAGGTTACTTCGTCTGCTGCACGTGGGATTATCACCAATGTCATGGCCATAGACATATAAACATAGACGCCGCCTTCCGCGTAGAACCATACGTTATCCTCGCCGCCATATTGAATGTGGCAAAGTGGAGATTCTTCAACCGTCTCTAGTAGCCTAGAATAAAGATGCCTCATTCATGTGCTGCGTTTACTGTACTAACAGGTTTACCGTCCAAACGAGATCACATAGGATTACCTTTTACAGATGAGACTGGAAAAATACTTTTCATTGTATTTGGCCATTATAACGTAATTTTACAAACAGAAGTAACTGACTTTGTGCCTAATATGAAGTCTCGCGCATAATAGCTGCTCGGTGAAACCAGCCTCCAAACAACGAAGAAGTCTTTCCTATTTAACTAAATCCGTAACTACGCTGATTGTTGTTAGTTGCTTAACTAACTTTGCACATCCTACATAGGTTTCACAAAAATAAAGAGATGAAAAGGCAGTGGGAGACAGCGGTGCGACGGGAGGGGTTTTCTGCTACTCCGTCATCTGCAGTGAACACTTCAGAACGGAGCATTTTGACAGGACAGGCCAGTGCGTCAGGATCAGAGAGGGAGCTATTCTTTCTGTCTTCAGTTTCCCAGCTCATCTCCACAGAGAATGTGTATAGGTATAAGCAGTGATGATTAGATACTTCAGTGCCACACTATGATGAACATGTTTTTTTCCCTTTCTGAATGTGAAGGAATCAGTGTATTTTGTTTTGGTATGACGTTAGAATTTGGCCGAAGTCAGTTTGGCGGTAATTCAGCTCACTTTATTCAACAGAATTAGGCATAGGTCTGTGTGGGGACTCAATAAATAAAACAGTTAATTTTTTATTTTTCATTCACTATTTCCAGTCAAATTTAGATCGGTATTGCTCGACCCCACCTCCGCTACACGGAATATTAGCCGCGTTTCCATTAGGGGAGGTTCCGATAGTAATTCAGGGAGAGGGAAAATTTCAGGGACTGTTGTTTGGTTGGTCCTCTCACCTCGCGTGTCTCCACTACAATAACGTTTTATCGGACCTCTAGTAAACAAAGGCAAACTTCGGTGTCTCAGAGCAGCGAACATGACTGACTGCAGGCTTGCATTCTATGTTGATTTATGAATTAAACCGGATAAATCCTAAAAGTTTGTGGTTAGTGTTCCTATTTATTGTGAGTTTCCAGTCCATTTATGTCTACTATGTTTCATAAGATTAGATGTTCCGAGTGATGTTATGACAAGATTAGCAGGCTAAAGTTAGCCAAGTAAACATGTTTTAAGAAGGTAATTAATTGCCTGAGGAAATCGTTGTGCACCACATAGCAAATAGTTAAATGCTTTATCGTGGAAACGGCCAAAACAAGCTCTCCTACAACTCTGAGTTTGATAGACTGTACGTTTTCCTCTAACAGGCATATGAAAATACTCCATAGGAAGCGCATTAGTCTGCTAGCATGCTGAATTAGTTTGCTAATCTAAAAATAATACGAGTCTGTCTTCAAACTAACCTCTAGGATTAGATAAAATATAGTTACAGGGCAACTGTGTTTGTAATGAACTCTGTTGTGAGAAATTCATTTTGTCTGTTTAGAAAAAATATTTTCGTATGGCATAGTGATTTTTAGATTACCTATGGCTGGTAGTGTTAAACAACAGCCTATCAGCATCGAGTTTACCACAGGCTACAAGCTGAACTTTTTCAGGGCCGAGCGGAGTACCTAATCCCTTTAGGTACTCCGTTGGTCCCTGTAAAAGTTCCGGGAGATCGCCCATTTCGGAACTGCCCGATAGTGGAGACACGCGCCAACCGTGAGAAGGCAGAAAAATTACCCGGAACTCACTGTAGTGGAAACGCGCCTATTGACGAGTATTTCGCACACTATTTATAACCATCACATTAAACGTTATTTAGGCTATGTTGTTTTGATGCCTGCTTGTTTCCCAAATATATACGTGTGTGTCTAAATGGGTGAATAAAAGGCATCGAGTTAAATACCTTTGTAGAAAGGCGCTGTATGAAGTTCGGCCCATTTTCCCAGTCATATACGGATTATAATGTCATGCCTATGCATTAACCTTTGTTGATATTGTTTTCATATGGTCAGTGTATTTTCTTGAAGTTAGGCTTGATTTTCAAAAAGGCTGTTTTCATCTTGTCATTTCACCATGTGGACAGTTCACAGGATTTTTTTTTTTTAATTTCCACAATCATCCTGTAGGTGAGGATCATTTGTCCAAAATTTGGATTTGTTGATGAGCCTCTTTATTGAGATATGATGTTTGAAAAAGACAACAAGAGTGGCTTAAGCTAGACATACACTGTGTATAGAGGCTAAGACTACCACTTAAAGCCCCTGAGGGGTTGCTTGACTAACGCCAGTATGACGCGCTTGCTCAGCAGATGTACTGACATGTATGTAGGAATCAACAAACTTGACGTTTCTTTCTTGATTCATTTATTATGCTCACCGCAATGTTGAACTATGTCCAGCATCCAATATTTCACCGTTTCACAGCGTGATTCATCACAGTCCAATACGAAAATACACAGTACAATAAAACAAACGCCAGCAAGTTCCCCACAAACGCCAAGCATGGCGGTCAAAACTGTATGGGTCCCCTCCGTCAGGCAACACCTGTCACCTGAACAAAGGTTCCCCCTTATATTGCCGTGAACCCAATTACACAATGATGCCCCCCAGTGGACGAGTACAACATTTGCAAGACAAAAGGAAAACTGGCTCTTACACCCCGGCCCCTAATTGTGATGGTTGGCATACAAACATGACAATTCAAGCACACAGAATAAAAAGAGCCAGTAAAAGAAACAAAGCAAAAGCAGCATGATGTACGCATTATAACCCAATTGAAAATTGTATACCCTTTCTGACTTGTTAATCGGGAGATTCGTACAGCAGACAGAGCTTAGCAACAGGTCTATCAATGGTGTTACTCTTTGTCTGGAGGCGTACTGAGCGGACCAGACCCCATTTGTCGGGATATGTTTGCAGGACTCTTGCTAATGGCCATGAGCCACGTGGAGAAGTGGAATCCATAATGATGACAATATCCCCGTGCTTAAGATTTTCCTTGCGCTCGTTCCATTTCTGCCTCTCCTGAAGCATTGGGAGGTATTCACGTATCCATCGCTTCCAGAACAGATCTGAGATGTATTGCACCTGTCTCCATCGCCTCTTAATGTACAAGTCATGTTGGTCAAACAGTCCTGGTGGTAGAGATGTCTTCCCTTTCAATAAGAGGATGTGATTCGGAGTGAGGGATTCGAGGTCGTTCGGGTCATCAGACAGCTTGGTGATGGGCCTGTCATTCAAAATGGCCTCCGCTTCACACATGACTGTGTGGAGTCCATCATCATCCAACCTCTGCTGCCGGAGAACTGTGTTGAGAATCCTCCTCACCATACGTATCACACGCTCCCATATGCCGCCATAATGTGAAGCTGTTGGGGGATTAAAGCTCCACTTAATTCCCCTTTGTTGCATCGCTCCTTCAATTTGTGCCTGGTTGAGTGATCTAAGTGCCTCTCTAAGTTCTCTCTCCGCCCCTATGAGGTTGGTGCCATTATCTGACTGAATATGGACAACCTGACCTCTTCGGCAGACAAAACGGCGCAGCACATTAATACATGCATCGGTATCCAGGGAGCATGCGACTTCTAAGTGGACTGCTCTACTGGACAGACAGGTGAATATTACGCCGTAGCGCTTAACCGTACCCCGACCTTTCTTCACCTCTATCGGTCCAAAGTAGTCCAGACCCACGTTTGTGAAGGGTGGATGGTCAGGAAGAACCCTTTCCCTTGGCAAATCTGCCATTTTCTGCCCCATCAGCCGACCATTGTACCTCCTACAAAGACAGCACTCGGCCACAATTCTCCTCACTGCAGAGTTAGCTCCTGTAACCCAGTACTTCCTTCTCAGTGTGGACAGCATGTGATTCCGACCACTATGGCCAAGCCGCAGATGAAGGTCACGCAGAAGAAGAGTTGCCACATGTTGATCCTTTGCCAGAATGACTGGATGTTTTACTTCTTCTGGCAAAGAACCTCTGCTGAGTCGCCCTCCAACTCTTATGAGCCCGTCTTCAAGCCGCGGGTCCAGCTTATAGAGCATGCTGGTTTTATTGACAGTCTTCTCTGCGGATAAGGCAGCAATTTCTTCTTCAAACCTTTGGTGCTGACAGAACTGAATTATGGCAGACTCAGACTCACACAGATCTTCGATGGTCAAGCTTCCTTTGTGTTCTGTGGACTTGTGTGCGCTGCAGGCAGCATCTGGCTCCTTCCTCCTGCGAGCCCTACACAGGAGTAATTTCCGTAGTCTCAGAATCCAGGCTACTGCCACTTTCAGCTTCCTCCAGTCTGAGAAGTAGGTGATAAGATAGCTGGTGCTGTCAGCGGGCGCATCTACATTGACTGCATTCACTAAGGCTTCCTTCTTAACCTCTGGATCGTCTGGCTTGATCACAGCGTCCACCACATCACATGGCCAGTCCTGTTCCGGGCGACGTAGCAAACTTGGACCCTGTATCCACCTGTTGTGATCAATGAAAGGCCGGACCCTCAGCCCCCTAGATGCATCATCGGCTGGGTTGTCTTTAGTGCAGATGTACCGCCATTGGGAAGGTGTTGTTGACTCCCTTATGGTTGTGACCCTGTTTGCCACAAAGGTATGGAAGCGCCTGTCCTCATTTCTTATGTACTTGAGCACTGAGGTGCTATCTGTCCAAAAGACAGACTCTTGTAATGGGATCTGCAACTCAGCCTTTAGCATCAGGTCAACCCGAACAGCGAGCACTGCAGCGGTCAGCTCCAAGCGAGGAATGGTAACAGCCTTTAACGGAGTTACTCTAGCTTTACCCATCAGGAATGCCACGTGGATGTCATGTTGGCCGTTCTGCATTCTGAGGTAAGTGACTGCACCATATCCCAGTTCACTTGCATCTGAAAAATGATGCAGCTGAGCTTGGACGAGATCCCCGAACCCTGCAGGCTTAATGCATCTACTGACGTGAAACTCTGACAGCATCTCCAAGTCCTCCATCCACCTTGTCCACTGATGCAACAGACCGTGAGGTATGGGGTCGTCCCAGCCAACATTTCTTCGGCACAGCTCTTGTAGCATACATTTCGCAGGCAACATGACTGGTGCAAGGAAGCCCAAGGGATCATAAACTAAGCTGGAAACAGACAGCATTCCTCTTCTAGTGCATGACCTTTGATACATGTCTAGCTTGAATGTGAAAGTGTCCTCTTCAACACACCACCTTAGGCCCAGAGCTCTCTCAACAGGAAGTTCATCCCGGTCCATGTCCAACTCCTTAAGGTCCTTAGCTCGCTGGTTCTCAGAGAGTGCTTGCAGGACAGCACGGCTGTTGCTAGTCCATTTGGTCAGAGTAAACCCTCCCCTCTGGCAGAGTGCGGTCAGATGTTTCACCATCGACAGAGCCTCCTTGTCAGATGACACACTCTTTAGGCAGTCGTCAACATAAAAGTTCTCCTTCACAGTTGATGCCACATCTTCAGGGAAGTCAGCTTGACTGTCAGCAGCAGTTTTCCTCAGGGCAAAGATGGCACAGCTCGGAGAGGAGACCGCACCAAACAGATGCACAGTCATTCGAAACACTGCCACCTCTTTAGTAAGGTCGCCTTCAGGCCACCACAGGAAGCGCAAGCAGTCTCTATCCTCCTGTGGGACTCTGACTTGATGGTACATTGCTTGCACATCTCCCATGATGGCTACGGGATGCTGTCTGAACCTCAGAAGAACTCCAAGCAATGTACTATTGAGGTTGGGGCCTTGCAAGAGCTGCTGATTGAGTGAGGTTCCCTGGAATGTTGCAGCGCAATCAAACACAACCCGCAGAGTCTTTTTTCTGGGATGACGGACGCTGTGGTGAGGAATATACCAAACCTTGCCACTGCTGCCACTCAGTTGCTTGGTAGGTACCTCTTCTGCATAGCCTCTGCTCACCATCTCAGAAATCTTGGCACTGTACTCCTCAAAGAGTTGCTTATCTTTTAGAAACTTCCTTTTTAGGCCGGTTATTCTTTGCTTCGCCACAGCATAGTTGTTAGGCAGACACACATCGCCTTTGAAGGGCAACTTCAACTGATAGTGGTTGTCTTGAAGAACTGCAGACCTTTCCACAATCTCCATGAACTTTCTATCTTCTCTCGACAATCCCATCCCCTCTGTAGCCTTCTCATTAAAGTCATGGTTATACTGATTAATCAGCATCTCCTCCAGCCTGTGCACAGAAATCCTGTTCACCGACGCTGATACACGATCAGCACCAAGGCTGGAATCCTCATGCGCAGGACCATTCACGACCCATCCTAATGCTGTTTTAATAGCATAAGGGCCCTTTCCACAGCTATTTATGATTTCCCAAGGCTCTAGTATTTTGGGTATGTTGCTGCCAATCAGTAAGTCGACATCAGCCTCTATTTCGGGAACATCAACTCTATCCAGATAAGGCCACTGCACCAGGTCTCTGGTAGTAACAATGTGGTCAGGGCCCACAGGCATTTTTCTCTGTGTCAGAGTCTCTGGAAGTTCATAGAACACGTCACCATTAATGCCAGACACCTCCAAGCCAACGATTGAGTATGATGGCACCACTCGTTCTTGCCCCATTGTTTGGAGTAGAAACTGTGTTCGTTTTCCATTAAGGTGAAGCCTTCGCATGAGCTGCTCTGAACAAAAAGTGGCTGAACTGCCCGGGTCTAGGAATGCATATGTCTGGATCACCTTATCACCTTTAATAGATTTCACCTGCACCGGGAGGATGGGCAACAGACAACGATCCCTTCCGGCCCCTGTATGTCCACATGTCTCTGAGGATGGCCGTGACCCTATAGGCCCATCTGATGCTGTGGAGGACCTAGCTTGGGCCTGTCCCATGCGTTTGCCACTTGCTGCGTCACTCCTGTCAACATGAAGAAGAGTGGGATGGTTTTGACCACATGTTCCACAAGTTAAACGCTGCTCACAATGTCGGCTCATGTGCCCAGCAGACAGGCACCCAAAGCACAAGTCATTCTCCTTCAGGAAGTCTATCTTGTCCCGGTGTTTCATGTGCATCAGCTGTTCACAACGGTCAAGAGAGTGACTTTGAGCGCAACATAAACAAAGTGACGTTACAGCACAACTACGCCATGATGAAGTGGTCCTGGAGCCTCTAACTTGTTCTGACTCTAGAGGTGCTATAGTAGTAGCAAAACTCTTTCCCTTCATCCTTTGCTCTAAATAAGACCTTGGCCTACTAGCAACTCTTCCTCCATTAGGTCCAGGTGGTGTGTCAATATTGCCATACAATGGGTCTGACAAGACGCTGACATGTCTTTCAATAACCTTGACAAGATCATTAAATACAGCCCTGTTGCCTGTTGCTTCCAGAGTGTCATATGCAACGCTCCTCCATCGCTCTCTGACCTTGAATGGCAGCTTGCTAACAATTGCTCGAATATTAATTGGCATATCCAACTCTTGCATGTAGTCAAGTTCTGCCATAACATTGCAGCAACCTCTCAAAAAGAGGGAAAAGGCCTTTAATGCAGAGACATCTTCATTCTTCATTGGAGCCCAGGACAAAGCTTTCTCAATATATGCAGTGGCAATTTTATACTTGTTGCCAAAGTGTTCTTGCAGCAGGTTTTTTGCCATTGCATAGCCCAGGCCAGGCATCATGTGCAGGCAACTACGAACAAGCTCCCTTGGCTGCCCCCTAGTGAACTGTTCCAAGTAGTACAAACAGTCATGTTGGCTGGCCTTTTCCTCCACTCCTTGCTCAAACGCACGCATAAATGAAATGTACTGAAGAGGATCTCCATCGAACAGAGGGATGTCCCTCGCTGGCAGTGATGCTAGCTGTTGTTGCTTAACCAGTGCAGACGTTATTTCATTTTGCCGTTGCATTACTGAGACAAGGTTAGGTGCTGGTAGGTTAGTCAATTGAGTGGGCTGTAGTCCTGTGCCCAGGGTGTGCTGAAGATTCTGAATGTTGAGAGTAGTGTGTTGCTTTGGCATGTTGAGAGTAGTGTGTTGCTTTGGCCTAACAACGGGCTGTGCACCACTGTTCTGCTGCGACACTCCTGGTGACTTTGTGTATGATTCAAGCACGGACTCCTTGTACATGCATTTCCTTTGAGATGGATACATGAATTCATCTGCCTTTGGGTTCAACTTGCGTGACAATTTTCTTGTGTGTTCCTCCAAATAGGAATTCATTGCAGTAGATGCTTTAGCACAGCTTTGATTGTCAGAGGACTGAAGAACTGCGAGTTTAGCCGTGGATTCAGCAAGCAGGGTTTCCAATTCCTGTTGCTCCTTTTTCCTCTTTATCTGCTGTTCTTGTTCCTCAAGGGCATGCTTGTCCTTTAACGCAGCCAAACGTGCAAGCAGTGCTGCGGTCTCCGCCTTAGCCTTAGTTGTAGCGGAGGCAGTGCTAGATCTACCACTCCTAGAGCTTCTACCTGACCGTCTGCTGGGTACATTTGAAACGCTGTCTTCAGGATTAACATCATCGTCATCATCAATACCGATGGCAGCATCACCTGTTACACGTTCATCACACTTAGATACCCATAATTGCACCTTAGAAATGACGTCATTATTGGCTATCATTTTAGCTTTAAACCACACGTCATGTTTCTCCCTTTCTTCAGTTGGCAACAAACTCATTACAGATGTATGAATACCCTTTGCTTCGTCACACCTTTTCAACAAGTCATTAAGAACACATTCAACCTGCACATTGTCATTCTTCTTCATACAACATAACAACACATCTCTTAATTTAGAAGCCTTATTCAGCACATTTCGTCTTTCAGTTTGTAAACGTTCCAGTTTTTCGGCAAACGCTTTAGCAGTTAATTTAATCACGCGTTTTTGTCTATCGTCTTGTGCCTCGACATGTTCAATATTCGAATTTTCAGACGGCTCCGTGGACTTATCTACAGCATTACCGTCTTCCATATTAAAAGTAGTCCGAGTAATTACTTACAGTTTCAAAAAGTCCGCACCAAAGTCAATATGTTGAAACGAAACGAAGGCAAATCCGCAACAAAGTATCCGTGTTGATTACCCACCCCGACTGTCACCAATGCATTGGATTTCAACCTATGTGTGCACACAACTGAATGGCCATTCATTCGTAGGTAGCGCTACACATACCTTTCGTTGGGCGCCTTACTCCGAAGCATGCAGGCCAAGCAGACTTTCGGCGAGAAGTAGACTCATCCTCCACTGTGTTGATCCAATATAGCGACGTTAACGCAGGCCCCCTATAGCCTAGTCCTGACTCTGTAGTCTTCCTGTAACTCCAGTCCAATCGCACAATGAACAGCTAATCCACTTCGGTAGATCTTGTTCCGTCTCGATGGCGTGAGGCACAGTTTTGACTTTAGATATAGAGGCTAAGACTACCACTTAAAGCCCCTGAGGGGTTGCTTGACTAACGCCAGTATGACGCGCTTGCTCAGCAGATGTACTGACATGTATGTAGGAATCAACAAACTTGACGTTTCTTTCTTGATTCATTTATTATGCTCACCGCAATGTTGAACTATGTCCAGCATCCAATATTTCACCGTTTCACAGCGTGATTCATCACAGTCCAATACGAAAATACACAGTACAATAAAACAAACGCCAGCAAGTTCCCCACAAACGCCAAGCATGGCGGTCAAAACTGTATGGGTCCCCTCCGTCAGGCAACACCTGTCACCTGAACAAAGGTTCCCCCTTATATTGCCGTGAACCCAATTACACAATGATGCCCCCCAGTGGACGAGTACAACATTTGCAAGACAAAAGGAAAACTGGCTCTTACACTGTGTGTATTCACAAGTCATTTTAGAGTTTAGGATTTACCATGCCTTTAATGTCATGAAGGTTACTTTGGGTGGACAGGGGTGGTGGAGAAAAAATGAAATGCTTTCGACTGGCTGTCGGACATGTGGATGAATACCTTTCTGGTAGGCTCTGCACCAAAAGGAAGAGGCCAAATTCCCAAACCCTGTTCTTTTTCTACCCCTCACTTTGCCTGCAGGAAGTGGCAAACAGTGAACAGAGTGAAGGCACCATTACACCAGGACGCTCGGGAGTGTAAGTTATGGCTGGAGGCAACCGCACTGCAAGGGAAAAAGAGAAGGAGAGGGGTTCCTACAGTATAGTAATCAGTGTGGTGAGGGCAATCAGGCAAATATACAATTTCTACAGAATAAAGCAGACAGCCATCTTCTCTGCAAAACTGAGGAAACTTACAGTACTACCCACATCTTCCTACAGTGACCCGTGATGTCATATGCCTATGTCTTTGAGGAAGTTTAGAAGCAAAGGATCACACAGACCACCAGTGTGATTCTGCACCACTGTGAACACTTTAAACTTCCACTAGTCTCGGAGGAATAGTGTGTACAGCATGAGCAGCAGTCAGGTCACGATAGCCTATTTCTTAAAATTGTACTACACAAAGCTGTAGAAACAATATATCCTGAGTAAGGCGTAAGAGTTCTGGCAGGAACCCTACTGAACATCTCAGGAGACCTGCCATCCATCAGCAGTCACAATCCATCTTGGCAGAGCCTGAGTGGATCTGTAGAAAAGACTGACAGAAATCCTTCAAGGCCCGTGTGTGCAAAGATTTTTGCTTGTCCAAGAAGTCTAAAATCACCATGCTTCAACTAAAACCCTTGTAAAAGGTCTGAACACTAATGTCACTGTGATATTTTCCTTTTTTCCCTTTTAGTAAATTCGCTGAAGGTTTATAAAAGCACGTTTCACTTTTTAGTATGGGACATGCCTGTAAACTGATGGTGGCTCGGTCGATGAAGGTTAACTTAAAGGCCTGCTGCAGTATGCCTTCTGCAGCAGGTAATCACTGTAATATGACAGTGATCGGGGATCATGCAGTGATTAGTTTAATCTAGTGACCGCATCAGAGTTTGATGTGTACATTCTAGTTTTCGTCCTCTGTTTTTCACGCGCTCTTTAAAAGTTACATGCACAGTGTTCAACCACAAGCCCGCCTCATACCTTTTTATTCTTTAAAAACAAGAACACAACACAGTGACATTCGCCAAATTAGCTTTTCGCTACCAGTTCCTCAGCTTTACCTATTTAAGAATTTAGACTGAATGGAGCATGTCAAACACATAATATTTGCGAACTTCTTGACACACTTCTCTACTTACTGGTAAACAACAAACAAATATAGAGGAATAGTATGAAGTACCACAAGTTAGCCTACACTCAAGTTAATTTTCACCTTAGCAATGCTAGCACATTCAGCACGAGATTACATAAAATTGCTCAACACAGTCAGTTTAACATCTAAACAGTGTCCTTACATACTAAATTAACGTTTGTTTTTATATTACCAGGTCGTTTGTCTGTGCAAGTCGTTCACCTCCAGGCTCCAACAATCAAGCATTTGGAGTGCGCGGGAATTTTGCAGTCAGAATTGTCTACTATTAACATGTGCAAGTGCAGAAAGCTGAACCCAAGGGTAAACCAAGGAATTACAAACTTTCGTCGTGGTATTAAAAAGTGTCACGAAAACAGACAATCTGTGCAACTAAAACCAAATTTTAACACATGTACTGAAGGCCTACAGACGAAAGACAATGCACCAGAGAGTGCATTTTAAGCAGACTTCATGATTTTTTACCATGATTCACCACACCTAGTAGGGCTGTCCTGTCCCCACAGTCCACTGTGGCAAGTGACTGAGACCAAAGCTCTTGCTCCAGCTGACATCAAATATTATTGTACTTCATCGATCATTTTTAATAGCTTGTAAATGGCTTAAAATAATATGCGATAAATAAGATTTGCTTACAATTCTTGGAATAGTATCGCCACCTTGTGGTACAACAAGTCCATTACAACAAAATCACATCTTGACTTCTTTTCGCAATCTGGGAAGCTACTTATTCTTTGCTTTCCTGCAGTAGTTATTATACATAATCCAATTCCACTGTAGTTTAACTCTACGCCCTCCTACCTATCGCAGTGCTCGCATTAAATGGTAAACGGAAGGATAGGTGTTCACTATTAAATGTTTGTTGAATAAAAATGTCAAGTAAAAAAACTGATGACATAACTTTTAGGCCAGAATTATGTGCTTTATATTTCTTATTTTATCCATCCTTACTTCCATTCTTTCCTGTTATTTTAAAAGTTCCAAGAGGACATGTCATCCTCATCAGCATGGAACACTTACCTAAAAAAAAAAAAAAAATAGTGCTTTCTTCCCTCCTTGTTCCCCTCTCCTTGGACCTCATTCCTATCTACTTCTCAAAGCAATTAAAGACATGAAACATCCTTGATTATGTAAAGACTTGAACAGGGCACAAGGTCGGAGGACTGAAGAAGGATGACCTAGAAAACATAATGGGACGCATCCTCAATTCAAGTTGAGTTTAGGTCCCTCCAGCTCTAAGGAGCATTAGTGCCTAGTCTGATTAATCAGAAATCCAAACAAAATGAATGTTATAAACACATGCTTATTTAACACATGTGCATCACAACTATGCAGGATTGTAAGATTGTGTTTACATTCCCTTATACAAATTAGAATGTGGCCATGATGCATACAAGAGCATTTTAAACATTTTACTCATTAAAAAAAGAAAAAACAGAAAGACAAAAAGAACAAAAACTTTGTTGGAGGTTTCCCTTTACAATATATTCCAAACAGCAAGCAAAGCTTAAAATCATAATTTCAAGTTGCAACAAAACAGCCTCCAGCACTCCCGAAGAATCTGGGGTGTACTTTAGGCATACTGAGTTTTTTAATTTGATGAGTCATACACTCTGTAAAATGTAGGCATAAAATTATTCCACTATATATATATGATAAACTACTGTTTACATTTGGTGAATTTCAGACAGACATATTCAATCATTTGCCCTCATAAAGCCATAAGATTATTTTACAATGCAGATAATATACATTGTCTTAACAGTGGGGGAAAGGGGATTGCATTAAAAATGAAATGAGGTAAAGGCGGGTAAAACAACTGACAGAGGAATGTCACCTTTTCAGGTATAAAAATTGAAACTACTTCCATGTCATTCCATGAAAACCCATCTATTTACCTTAATTACTTGACTATAAGATTTGGTAATGTTGCAATAAATTCTGTTTCTACACGTATTGAACTGCATACATGATTGGTGAGACAGTGTGAATACTTTACAGTATTTCTGAAAGCCATTATCTTTTGCACCATGTCCTCGACAAAGACATAAACAAACAAAGAGTTAACCCAAATTTATCTTCACAGGTCACAAGAAAATCTAAGTAAACTGTGCTCAGCAGAAAAAAAATTAAATGTAAAGGAAGACTTAAGACACAAAGCAAAATAGGACTGCAGTGAACCCTCCATCTGTGGTGTTGACATTAATCTTCCAGTACCAAGTGATTGTTAAAGTGTAACATGAAGTTTTTTGAAAGCAATTTGGCATTTTAAGAAGTTTCACTGCAGCTTAACAAAAAAAATTTTTACATTTCAATGTAGAAAACTGAGGTAACACAAACATTTGTATCCACAGCTAAATATTTATAAATACAGATGTGACAGAGATTATGAAAAGTGCAAAGGTTTGCCTCATCAGTCTTTTGCAAGTGCAAATGCAGTAACACTTCATTCAGCCTAACCTATTATGAAAAATGCATTACCCTGTGCTGAAAAAGACAGAGTAGATGAAACTGCTCCTAAAACATGTACTACATACTATAATACCATGTCAATTGCACCATGCTTACTTGTAGTGTGTCGGCATAACTGAAAAAAAGGCCAGCTCAAACCTAGTGTTACTTGAAGTGCAATAGGTGTTCACACAGAACGTTGTGTGCCCTGCAGGGATTTGCATCGAGCAATAAATAGTTAGTTCATTGCTTCTCATTCCCGCACTGGATTTCCTTTGTTGCACCAGCCCCGATGTTATTGCATTGCTCCCATGACACAGGGCAAGACAGGGGAATCTTCATAGTTAACAGTGGTGTGGGTGAAACCTGAAAGATG
Organism: Coilia nasus; assembly: GCA_027475355.1. Taxonomy (NCBI): domain Eukaryota; kingdom Metazoa; phylum Chordata; class Actinopteri; order Clupeiformes; family Engraulidae; genus Coilia; species Coilia nasus. Next base: position 27,629,420 of record CM050210.1, read on the forward strand.
TGGAATAATATTTGTTGGCAAAACTCAGGTACAACAAATGAAAAACGCAAAACTGCTTACTAAACGGACAAACAGGCTTTAATTTGCATGATTGTTAAATGTGGTAGCCTCAATGATTGAGGAGACGTAGTCATCTAAAAATTAGTTAGTTCGGGTTATTTTCTGGTCCACCCTGTATATGCAAATGATCTCACCCACCTGTCAGAGTCCACACGAAAACATCCAACAGGCAAAGACGAGTCCCTAAATCTGGAGGTTGATGAAGGGAGCGAAGCCCACCACGTCTTGCAGCAGAACCAGGGCCCGCTGCAGTGGTGGCTCCACATCGATCTCCACGTCCCTCTTCCGCAGCAGTCCCAGACTGGACTCGGTCACGTTGTGGCAGTGGTTGACCTTCAGAGAGCGCAGCTTGGGGCAGTACTCAGCCACAGTCCTACAAAATGATGCATTTGGGGGAAAAAAAGGTGTTACCGTGTCTCATGCATGAAAAGACTCCCGACACACCCTCTTTGACAACTGATTCCTGGACTGAGCTGAAATGTACTAAAATGTACAGTACTGTGCAAAAGTTTTAGGCAGGTGTGAAAAAAATGCTGTCAACTAGGAATGCTTTCAAAAATAAAAGTGTTAATCATTTATGTTCATCAATCAACAAAATGTAGTGAATGAACAACAGAGAAACCTAAATCAAATCAATATTTGGTGTGACCACCCTTTGCCTTCAAAAGAGCATCAATTCTTGGTATACTTGCATACAGTTTTTAAAGGAACTCGGCTGGTAGCTTAATCCAAATATCTTGAAGAACTAACCACAGATCTTCTGTGGATGTAAGCTTCTTCACATGTACAACCAATTTGGTATAATTGGTTGATCACACACTTGACTATAATCCTACAAAGTCCCTGCCTTTGTGTGTACCCCCTTTGTGTGAATTGATGCTGGTTTGAAGGCGTTTGCTTAAAACTTTTGCACAGTACTGTATCTTTTAGCCATCCACATATTTACTGTTAAAACACCCATTAGCCTGAAAGGACTTGATGGGCTTAAGTTGCTTTTTGACAAACGTTTTAGGGAGGTAGCTAAGGGTAGATTTGGCAAACCATTTTTTTTACTTAATCTCTTCTGTATTCGCTTTGCATGCCCCCATGGGCTATAACCACACTATGCAAGTTTGCAGAAGTACGTTGCTCCGATCTGTAGTTCGAATGAGACATAAAAAAGACAATTCCGCTTCCAACCTGTAGGGTGACTAAAGATGAAAAGTGCTTTAGTTTTGCTTTGCTTTAATGGTACCTTCCTGTGGCCTGCTCACCTGATGGCCTCGTTGCGCACACGCAAGCAGCCCGTCAGGTCCAGCTCTTCCAGCTCGCGGCAGCTCTTGGCCACCTCCTCCACGGCCTCGTCCGTCACGTTGGCATTCACGGCCACCGAGAGCGAGCGCAGTGCCCGGCAGTGGCGTGCCAGGTAGCCTATGGCCTCGTCCTTCAGCTGCCGGCAGGCAGTCAGGTCCACGGAGCGCAGGTCGCCACAGTGGTCGGCCAGGCTCCGCAGCGACAGGCTGTCCACCCACTCGCAGTGGGCCAGGCCCAGGTGCTGCAGGCGCAGGCAGCTCAGAGACACAGCCACCAGGGAGTGCCGACTCAGGCCACAGCAGCTGCGCATGTCCACCCGCTGCAGGTGGGGGTTCTGGCCGATGACGGGGAGAAGCTCCCTGTCCGTGATCCAGTCAGAGCAGTTCTGGACAGACAGGTTCTGGAGGACTTTGTTGTCGCTCAAGATGGAGCAGAAGGCCTCCTTAGGAACATGTGCACCAACCTGCAGGCAGAAAACTTTTGCTACTTTCAGAACAGCAAGATTTCAGTTTTAATCAGCCAGGGTGGAGTAGTTACGCAAATCTTGTGCAGATCTTGGATCTTGGACATTTTAAAGTCTCCACTGTTCGATTATCATGATTATTATATCATTACTCTTAACAATTATTCAACCATCAGTAGTACATACAGAATAAAGATCTGGATTTCAGCCGTCTTGCTATAATTAGTTGTGTAACCCTACCACAGTACTCCCATTTCACATTGTTACAATTCTTTCCAGCACCCTAAATGCTGCACTTTTGTCCAATTTTCAACTTAGTTTAAGTTCAAAATACACAGGAATCTCTTATCAACAATCAAAACAGACAGGCCCTTCTGACTGCACGCTGTGCTGCTTTTACCTGGCTGAGGTCAAAGGTACGGCAGTTGGCAAGGTACACCTGGATGAGCGAACGGAACTGCTTGCTGACCCTCTGCAGGATAAGTAAGTGTCGCAATGGAAGGTAGCAGAACACATTTGTGACTAAGATATCCTCCCAGGGCAAATCTAGTAGCTGATACCTGAAAAAAGATGACAGAAAAAAAATCAACACTGAAATGGGTCTTCCTGTGCGCAACCAGGAGAGGGCTAAAATGACCTACTTACAATCCCAACCTTCTTCAGCTTACTGAACAACAACTCAGATGCAACCACCACTTTATTATTTTTAACATTAGTGTATTTTGAGAATTTCGTTTATCGCTTGGCCAGCTGTAATGAAGTAAATAAATAAGTGCACACCATACATTCTGTGTTCATAAGATACATCCTCTGATGTGGAAACTCAAGTTAGCAGCAAGAAAACAACTGCCAAGATAACAACATGGGCGCCGAGGTATACAATAGGCATTTTTTTCGTAATCGTAGTAAAGATTCTTTTGGAAAAGTGAGAAATCGACGTTGACCACCCAGTGTAAGCAGCTTGAGGAAGTGTTTCAGCTGACAGTCCCGTGAAGATCATTTTCAACAAGAAAACAATAGCCCTAGCCTTCGACCCTTAATCAATGAATTTTGTTTTCAAGTCATATGACAGCCTCATTACTCAACTTGCCGATTATTTGGAGACACCTCGCCACCCGAAAGTAACATTCTGTAAGTAAAATAAATGCACAACTTACCTGGAGGTCTTTCCCGTTTCTGGATCCATTGCTTTAAGAATATGAGCGGATTGACTATTAATATTTGACAACCATGGTCTTCTTCTTCTTCTAATTTTATGGCGATTTGAAGCAAAGTTATATGGAGCATTACCGCCACCATCTGGACTGGAGTGTGGAACAAGAATTTACCATCCCAAAATAATAATAATTATTGTTGTTGTTGTTGTTGTTGTTGTTGTTGTTGTTGTTGTTGTTGTTGTTGATGATGATGATGATGATGATGATGATGATGATGTAATTGAGCAATTAGTCTGTCTGTCTAGGTGGTATTTTGGACACCATATAAAGACATGTTCTATGGTCTCCTGGCTGTCACTGCATTCACAATTACCATCAGCATGTTTCTTTACTTTATAAAGTGTGCTATTGAGTGGTGTGATTCAAACTGAATTCTTAAAAACACATCTTCTCCTTGTTTGCCTCAGCTTGTAACCCTACCCATTCCAACTTGATTTTAAATAGTGTGATATTGTCACCCTGTGTTCCTAGTATTCCAGAGGCTTTGCCATTTATTGGAAACCTTAGTTTTGACCACGCTTTTGATTTCAACCTTAACTATGTTTAATTTCAATATCTATGTCTGCCTTCTGTGTGGCCTGCTTAGCAAACAGCCACCTCATTCCCTCTGACTCCTATATGAGCTGGTACACATATAAATGTGTTGTGATGTTTTGATTCCAGATGTGTTCAGATTATTTCCTATTTGCATTATTCCTATATAATATCTTGTATTGATTCAGACTGTACATTTTTGATGCTGATAAGTGCTGAACTTGAATCAGATGTTATCACTGCCTTATTTGGTTTATGGTCCTCCACCCTATGTAATCCCAACCATATTGCTACCAGTTCTGCTGTACAAGGACACAAGGATACAAGGATATTTATTTGTCACATGCATAGACATACTGGGTAGTAGGACATGCAGTGAAACTGTTGATTGTGAGTCTAGACTGTGCATGGGGAGTGGGGAGTAAAGCGTGTAAAATGCAGCTGGGGGGGGTGACTACCATAAGAATGGCAGAGGTAGAAAAAGGTGAGGGGGGTGGGATAAAGTGCATTAAGTGCAGTTATGGTTGGGAGGGAGGACTGGCTGTGGTGGCAGATGACAGGCTGTGAGGGGGGTGGCACTGCGTGCCTGAGGTGGGGTTGGACAAACGTGTGTGGAGGGGGCTGAGGGCAGCAGGGAGCAAAGATATGAGCCGTGAGGGCTGTGTCTTGTGTGCTTTTTGTGTGGGGGGTGGAGGGAGGTGGCATGAGGCGGCAGCAAGTCTATATGCTGTGGCCTGTGTGTGGGGGGGGGGCAGTGAGGGCGGCGCAAGCGCTGTGTGTGGTGGGTGGGGGCTTGAGCCGTGAAGGCTGTGTCCTATGTGTGGGTGTGTTGGGGGGGGGGGGGGGGATGAAGCGAGGATATACTGTATATACTGTATGCTGTATATCCTGCTAAGTCGTTACTTATTCTTTTAGGCATTGCGGTAGGCAACTCCAATCAGTTCTTGATCATCAACCCTTGCATCAGTATAAATTATAATTTATACTTTTCACTCATATAACACATGATTTGTTCCAGGTCAGTAATGCGGATCTGAGCCGGTAATGTTTAACATAGGCTCCACTGACCTGGTCCAGATGCGCTTTTCACCACTAAAACAGAAGGCTATGGAGATGTGTTTCAGATGCCATGAACAGATTTGGCCCAGATCAGCAATACAGATCTCAAACGGCATTGTTTAACATAAGCGCCCTGATAACGAACTAGCATCTGGAATATAGCCTGAATGCTCTGGATCACGCGCAGATCTACAAATGATCTCACGATATCCTTCAGCAAGGAAGGTTTCGATAAAGAGTCCGTAAACTGCAAGTCGTTGCTACTTGTAAAGTTGCTAACTACTTAGGCTTACTAACTACAACACAACCCTGGTTCAGATGCGCTTTTCACCACTAAAACAGCAGGCTATATATAAGATGTATTTCAGATTCCATAAACTGATTTGGCCCATATGCGGGGGGTGACAGTGGCACAGATCCGTGTTAGTGCAGTTTCACGGAAGCGCCAACAGCGCATAAAGACCGTTGAATCTCGCTATACTTCCTTTATACGGATACATCCCGCATCCGTAATACGGATTGCAGCCGCCAGCGCCAAACATTTTTGGAATGGAACAGATTAAAATTTTCAGGGGAGGGGGGGACTTTGAATCTATCTATTAATAAATAGTACTGAAAATAATAAATAAAGAAACCTTTGAACCCTGACTGCACCCTGAAATGTCTTGTTTATTGTTATACCATCTTGTCATATAATGAATAATCAATACGTATTAATTCATATGTTTATACCAATATGCTTATACCACTATAAGTGGTACGAGCTGTCACAGTCAACACCTGTCATCCATATCTATGCTCTCATCATTCAGCATAATTCATCAACAGCATTTTTGATAACCACTACGGCTACAGTGACCACAAGTAAGTATTTAAGTTTTTATTTGAATTTACTGGGGGATCTCAAATATGCAGTTGACATGTTCCTGGCGAATTAGGTTGGTAGGATGCTTTGCGCATCATGAACTACTTGGTGTTAGCAGCTGTTTGACGTTAACTTGCACATTGCAGCTAGCCGGAGAGATATGTTAGTGTTGTACGAAGTAACAATGTAAATTATAAATTATAACAGAATATACTTTCTAGTATCATGGCACAGGTTTGCGCTCGATCATGTACTGGGTTTAAAAGGCAGGCTAGCCTTACATAGCGCTTTTAATAGCAGGCACACAAGTTTAAAATTCATCCTTCACTGCAACAATGCGCTCTTAAACAGAATTCCGAGCTTAGTGGAAATCAAACTTGACTTAGCTCGATAGGTTCCTAGAAGCCCTACACATTTCTGTTAACTGCCGCTTATGTCAGGTGTCCGTGGGCAGTCTGATTTCGCTTATGATGGGGGTTTTAAATCACTTTACGGTTTTAGAAACACCACACAAATTAGAGTAGGTGTGGTAACAAACAAGCCCTGAACAACTCTTTATGCTATGTGAGTCGAGCCCATCTGGAAATACATTTTTCAAAAATTTGTCAGAGATGTCATTTTCTGCAATGTAGGCCTACACGTAGCCTAGCCCTTCATATGCACAGAACGGGTGCGTTATCTGTCAGACAAAATTATTAATCTCTGGGTTATTAAAATTAGGCTACAATATCCAATATAGAATATAACAATTCCTGCAAATTTCTCTATTCTGCCATTTAAGACGTTTTTCTCTATCTTGCCTTTTCCGTATAGGGCACTAGGAAAGTTTCCTATACGGATATATGCGTTAGTTTGGTTGGTTAAGGGAATATTTCATGAGGATAGTTTTGGTTATCTGGAGGGCATTATGAAATGTTTCTCTAAGAAAATACAACCTTAATTTGGTTGCCAAAACACACACGCACACACACACACACACACAGTTCAACAGAAGAAGGAATCCGAGATACAAACCTGAGTCGCCATTTATTATGACCGCCGCTAGCGAAGCTAGCGAAAGCGGTCATATTGGAGTTGCTGCAAAATTTTTCCCTTTTTTTTTTTTTTTTTTTTTTTTCACCGATTTTTCGTCAACGATTCCCGGGACACTGAAACTCGGGGAGACATGAATGTTTGTAGGCATGTAGCCCAAGAAGTTTGTGAGCGAATAACGCCTTTTGGTCCCCCAGGGCCACCCCCCCGCTGTGCCAGTGTCCGTTAAAGAGGGGGTGAAATTTTTGTGATATGTCGGTGTTACAGAGACGTATCGACCCAGCCCATAAACTCTCACTTGAAGCATAGCGCCACCTAGTGATAAGGGTAAATGCAAAAATTGGGATTTTGAGTTGCCAATATCTTGGACCGAGAAGGTGGGAACTGCGCAAAATACGTTATGCACGATCACCACAAAGACCTCTAACACCACAGAACATGCCATAAAATTTGGTCCATAGGGGGCGCTGTAATTGTAGAAAATGTCATTTTGCCTATTATCTAGACAATGCTTACGTTTACAACAATTTTTTTTTTATCGTGAAATCTATTGACCCTCACGCATTGAAAACACTGGTCGACGCCCACTTCCAACGAAAAAAAATTCCGTGAAATTTTAATATTGCGAAAACGAATCTGAACGAACTCGTCATAGGCCGTTCATGTGAATCTCACCAAATTTGGTATATGTCATCTACAGACAATGCTGACAAAAAGTTATCAAAGGATTTATCTTGAGATAAACCGTTCCGAAGTTACACGTCAATGAACATTTAACACGTAGCTTAAAATTTTTCAAATGGCCGTATCTTGGCTAATAATTGCTCAAATTTGGTCAAAGTTGACATTCCATCTCTAAACAGATTTCTTTTCATGTGTACTAAATTTTGTGACATTTCGTCATAGGGGGCGATGTTTATTGGCGAAGCTAGGTGTCAAAAAACAGTTTTTGTTAAATAACTCGCCAACAATTTTGCCCAAGACAACGATTTTGCGTTAGTATGTCGGTGTTACAGAGATGTATCGACCCAGCCAATAAACGCTCACTTGAAGCGTAGCGCCACCTAGTGATATGAGTGAATGCAAAAATTGGGATTTTGAGTTGGCAATATCTTGGACCGAGAAGGTGGGAACTGCGCAAAATACGTCATGCACAATCACCACAAAGACCTCTAACACCACAGAACATGCCATAAAATTTGGTCCATAGGGGGCGCTGTAATTGTAGAAAATGTCATTTTGCCTATTATCTAGACAATGCTTATGTTTACAACAATTTTTTTTTTTCGTGAAATCTATTGACCCTCACGCATTGAAAACACTGGTCGACGCCCACTTCCAACGAAAAAAATTTCCGTGAAATTTTAATATTGCGAAAACGAATCTGAACGAACTCGTCATAGGCCGTTCATGTGAATCTCACCAAATTTGGTATATGTCATCTACAGACAATGCTGACAAAAAGTTATCAAAGGATTTATCTTGAGATAAACCGTTCCGAAGTTACACGTCAATGAACATTTAACACGTAGCTTAAAATTTTTCAAATGGCCGTATCTTGGCTAATAATTGCTCAAATTTGGTCAAAGTTGACATTCCATCTCTAAACAGATTTCTTTTCATGTGTACTAAATTTTGTGACATTTCGTCATAGGGGGCGATGTTTATTGGCGAAGCTAGGTGTCAAAAAACAGTTTTTGTTAAATAACTCGCCAACAATTTTGCCCAAGACAACGATTTTGCGTTAGTATGTCGGTGTTACAGAGATGTATCGACCCAGCCAATAAACGCTCACTTGAAGCGTAGCGCCACCTAGTGATATGAGTGAATGCAAAAATTGGGATTTTGAGTTGGCAATATCTTGGACCGAGAAGGTGGGAACTGCGCAAAATACGTCATGCACAATCACCACAAAGACCTCTAACACCACAGAACATGCCATAAAATTTGGTCCATAGGGGGCGCTGTAATTGTAGAAAATGTCATTTTGCCTATTATCTAGACAATGCTTATGTTTACAACAATTTTTTTTTTATCGTGAAATCTATTGACCCTCACGCATTGAAAACACTGGTCGACGCCCACTTCCAACGAAAACAATTTCCGTGAAATTTTAATATTGCGAAAACGGATTTGAACGAACTCGTCATAGGCCGTTCATGTGAATCTCACCAAATTTGGTATATGTCATCTACAGACAATGCTGACAAAAAGTTATCAAAGGATTTATCTTGAGATAAACCGTTCCGAAGTTACACGTCAATGAACATTTAACACGTAGCTTAAAAATCTTCAAATGGCCGTATCTTGGCTTTTAATTGCTCAAATTTGGTCAAAGTTGACATGCCATCTCTAAACAGCTTTCTTTTTATGTGTACTAAATTTTGTGACATTTCGTCATAGGGGGCGATGTTTATTGGCGAAGCTAGGTGTCAAAAAACAGTTTTTGTTAAATAACTCGTCAACAATTTTGCCCAAGACAACGATTTTGTGTTAGTTTGTTGGTGTTACAGAGATGTATCGACCCAGCCCATAAACTCTCACTTGAAGCATAGCGCCACCTAGTGATAAGGGTAAATGCAAAAATTTGGATTTTGAGTTGCTAATATCTTGGACCGAGAAGGTGGGAACTGCGCAAAATATGTCATGCACGATCACCACAAAGACCTCTAACACCACAGAACATGCCATAAAATTTGGTATATAGGGGGCGCTGTAATTGTAGAAAATGTCATTTTGCCTATTATCTAGACAATGCTTACGTTTACAACAATTTTTTTTTTATCGTGAAATCTATTGACCCTCATGCATTGAAAACACTGGTCGACGCCCACTTCCAACGAAAACAATTTCCGTGAAATTTTAATATTGCGAAAACGAATCTGAACGAACTCGTCATAGGCCGTTCATGTGAATCTCACCAAATTTGGTATATGTCATCTACAGACAATGCTGACAAAAAGTTATCAAAGGATTTATCTTGAGATAAACCGTTCCGAAGTTACACGTCAATGAACATTTAACACGTAGCTTAAAATTCTTTAAATGGCCGTATCTTGGCTTTTAATTGCTCAAATTTGGTCAAAGTTGACATTCCATCTCTAAACAGCTTTCTATTTATGTGTACTAAATTTTGTGACATTTCGTCATAGGGGGCGATGTTTATTGGCGAAGCTAGGTGTCAAAAAACAGTTTTTGTTAAAAAACTTGTCAACAATTTTGCCCAAGACAACAATTTTGTGTTAGTTTGTTGGTGTTACAGAGATGTATCGACCCAGCCCATAAACTCTCACTTGAAGCATAGCGCCACCTAGTGATAAGGGTAAATGCAAAAATTTGGATTTTGAGTTGCTAATATCTTGGACCGAGAAGGTGGGAACTGCGCAAAATATGTCATGCACGATCACCACAAAGACCTCTAACACCACAGAACATGCCATAACATTTGGTCCATAGGGGGCGCTGTAATTGTAGAAAATGTCATTTTGCCTATTATCTAGAGAATGCTTACGTTTACAACAACTTTTTTTTTATCATGAAATCTATTGACCCTCACGCATTGAAAACACTGGTCGACGCCCACTTCCAACGAGAACAATTTCCGGGAAATTTTAATATTGCGAAAACGAATCTGAACAAACTCGTCATAGGCCGTTCATGTGAATCTCACCAAATTTGGTATATGTCATCTACAGACAATGCTGACAAAAACTTATCAAAGGATTTATCTTGAGATAAACCGTTTCGAAGTTACACGTCAATGAACATTTAACACGTAGCTTAAAATTCTTCAAATGGCCGTATCTTGGCTTTTAATTGCTCAAATTTGGTCAAAGTTGAAATGCCATATCTAAACATCTTTCTTTTCATGTGTACTAAATTTTGTGACATTTCGTCATACGGGGCGATGTTTATCGCCGAAGCTAGGTGTTGAAAAACAGTTTTTGTTAAATAACTCGTCAACAATTTTGCCCAAGACAACGATTTTGTGTTAGTATGTAGGTGTTACAGAGGCATATTGACCCAGCCCATAAACTCTCACTTGAAGCATAGCGCCACCTAGTGATAAGGGTAAATGCAAAAATTGGGATTTTGAGTTGCCAATATCTTGGACCGAGAAGGTGGGAACTGCACAAAATGCATCATGCACGATCACCACAAAGACCTCTAACACCACAGAACATGCCATAAAATTTAGTCCATAGGGGGCGCTGTAATTGTACAAAATCTCATTTTGCCGACTCCTTGCCTTCACAAATCAGTCCTACACACTACACATTCAAAACCCACATCCATGCCCACTTCCAGGAAATCATTTCCACAGAAATTCTCACCTCACAACACTGCTCTACCACACACTCATCACACCAACAGTTCCCACATTTCAATATACTGCGGCGGTCATACCATGTACCGCTATGCGGTGCATCTAGTTTGCGTTACCTCCTGGTAGTTTCTAATAATAGTAATAACTAGATGTACCGCATAGCGGTACATGGTATGACCGCCGCAGTATATTGAAATGTGGGAACTGTTGGTGTGATGAGTGTGTGATAGAGCAGTGTTGTGAGGTGAGAATTTCTGTGGAAATGATTTCCTGTAAGTGGGCATGGATGTGGGTTTTGAATGTGTAGTGTGAAGGACTGATTTGTGAAGGCAAGGAATCGGCAAAATGAGATTTTGTACAATTACAGCGCCCCCTATGGACCAAATTTTATGGCATGTTCTGTGGTGTTAGAGGTCTTTGTGGTGATCGTGCATGATGCATTTTGTGCAGTTCCCACCTTCTCGGTCCAAGATATTGGCAACTCAAAATCCCAATTTTTGCATTTACCCTTATCACTAGGTGGCGCTATGCTTCAAGTGAGAGTTTATGGGCTGGGTCAATATGCCTCTGTAACACCTACATACTAACACAAAATCGTTGTCTTGGGCAAAATTGTTGATGAGTTATTTAACAAAAACTGTTTTTCAACACCTAGCTTCGCCAATAAACATCGCCCCCTATGACGAAATGTCACAAAATTTAGTACACATAAAAAAAAAGCTGTTTAGAGATGGCATGTCAACTTTGACCAAATTTGAGCAATTAAAAGCCAAGATACGGCCATTTAAAGATTTTTAAGCTACGTGTTAAATGGTCATTGATGTATAACTTCGGAACGGTTTATCTCAAGATAAATCCTTTGATAAGTTTTTGTCAGCATTGTCTGTAGATGACATATACCAAATTTGGTGAGATTCACATGAACGGCCTATGACGAGTTCGTTCAGATTCGTTTCCGCAATATTAAAATTTCACGGAAATTGTTTTCGTTGGCAGTGGGCGTCGACCAGTGTTTTCAATGCGTGAGGGTCAATAGATTTCACGATAAAAAAAAAATTGTTGTAAACATAAGCATTGTCTAGATAATAGGCAAAATGACATTTTCTACAATTACAGCGCCCCCTATGGACCAAATTTTATGGCATGTTCTGTGGTGTTAGAGGTCTTTGTGGTGATTGTGCATGACGTATTTTGCGCAGTTCCCACCTTCTCGGTCCAAGATATTGGCAACTCAAAATCCCAATTTTTGCATTCACTCATATCACTAGGTGGCGCTACGCTTCAAGTGAGCGTTTATTGGCTGGGTCGATACATCTCTGTAACACCGACATACTAACGCAAAATCGTTGTCTTGGGCAAAATTGTTGGCAAGTTATTTAACAAAAACTGTTTTTTGACACCTAGCTTCGCCAATAAACATCGCCCCCTATGATGAAATGTCACAAAATTTAGTACACATGAAAAGAAATCTGTTTAGAGATGGAATGTCAACTTTGACCAAATTTGAGCAATTATTAGCCAAGATACGGCCATTTGAAAAATTTTAAGCTACGTGTTAAATGTTCATTGACGTGTAACTTCGGAACGGTTTATCTCAAGATAAATCCTTTGATAACTTTTTGTCAGCATTGTCTGTAGATGACATATACCAAATTTGGTGAGATTCACATGAACGGCCTATGACGAGTTCGTTCAGATTCGTTTTCGCAATATTAAAATTTCACGGAAATTTTTTTCGTTGGAAGTGGGCGTCGACCAGTGTTTTCAATGCGTGAGGGTCAATAGATTTCACGAAAAAAAAAAATTGTTGTAAACGTAAGCATTGTCTAGATAATAGGCAAAATGACATTTTCTACAATTACAGCGCCCCCTATGGACCAAATTTTATGGCATGTTCTGTGGTGTTAGAGGTCTTTGTGGTGATCGTGCATGACGTATTTTGCGCAGTTCCCACCTTCTCGGTCCAAGATATTGGCAACTCAAAATCCCAATTTTTGCATTTACCCTTATCACTAGGTGGCGCTATGCTTCAAGTGAGAGTTTATGGGCTGGGTCGATACGTCTCTGTAACACCGACATATCACAAAAATTTCATGTTGTTGGGTGAAACGTTCATTGAGTTATTCAGCAAAAACTTTTGCCGGTCTCCCCCTCTTTAACGGACACTGGCACAGCGGGGGGGTGGCCCTGGGGGACCAAAAGGCGTTATTCGCTCACAAACTTCTTGGGCTACATGCCTACAAACATTCATGTCTCCCCGAGTTTCAGTGTCCCGGGAATCGTTGACGAAAAATCGGTGGGAAAAAAAAAAAAAAAAAAAAAAAAAAAAAAAAAGGGAAAAATTTTGCAGCAACTCCAATATGACCGCTTTCGCTAGCTTCGCTAGCGGCGGTCATAATAATAATAGGCTACGTTTGGTATTAGCTCAACTAATTGTTCTGCTGGCATAGGTTTTGTTTTTCAGCTAATCTTAAACATGATGTGTCCGTTTTCCCAGGAGCAGTGCGCAAATGTGCCTCAACAGCAAAGGCGACGGACTCTGAGGTCTGGTGCCATGCCATAAGGTGGTTCGCCCCATAGACATACTATACATAGACAGAGCATTGGTTGCTGGGACACGAGAAATACGGCCGCCATCTTGGAGCGGGGATCAGACTGTCTAAGCAATACAGCGAAGCCCATAGACATACTATACATAGACAGAGCATGGGGCGTTACTGCCAATAGGCGCTGACGAGACGCGGAGCCGCCATCTTGGAGCGGGGATACGCTCCATTCAGCTTAATCCGTTTGACAGGACAAATGAACTGTTAGCGCATTTTATTAACAGTACCTCGCTAAACACCACTATTTTTAAACTGGCTGTATCGCTAGTAGGTTATAGTAGGCTATAACTAAGGCTTCTTGAAGGCTTTCATTATTCTTTTTAACTAATTAAAGAGCAACTGTCGCTGCTTCCAAATCCCCTCAGTAACAACACACATTGATAAAAACATATGACATGTGACAACTGCGAATAATTAAGCAGTTGTCTCAAGTTTATTTGCAGCCCCTTCTATTTTTTTTTCATTTTCTGCTCCGTATAGGCTATAGCTTGGTGGGTTAAAAAGACATAACTCACAACAGCGTCAAACTTTTACAATCAGGTTGTTGTGGGATAAATCGCCTGCAGTGTAGGCTTGGTGCAACTGTTTCTACCTTCTGACATTGAACTACAGGCTGTTTTTTTGTATATATCGCTAGTTCAGCCCAAGACTTTTCGTCATGCTTATTAAATAAGTCACTGCATCCGACCCACCTAAACGACAACACAGCCTATTGCTAAAATCAACATACACCTGTTTAATGTAGCCTGAATCAGTGATTCTGGTCGCCAAATTATTTTTAGCATGTTATTTCGCCAGGTGAAACTAAGAACAAAATACAATTCAAATCTGTTTTTTTTTTTTGTATTCATAGGCGCTGTTAGTGTTCAGCTTATAGAGAGGGCCGTGGTGCAAAAGAAGGGCAACTTACGGCGCATAGAGGGACTGACAAATGACAGATAAATGCATGTTTGTTTATATTACCTTTGTATTTATTGGTTAAACATGGCTATGTCATTAGTCTGTGTGTATTAAAATGAATATTTAGACAGCGATTCACGGCTTCTTGTAGGCTACAGTTTTGGTTAGCGGTTCAACGTTCTGTTTCGAAAAGTTGAGACGGTGGGCTTGGGCGCGCTGGCTGCCAACCGACTCGTTTTATGTACAGTCTGCTCTCCACTCTCGCATAGTCATAATGGGGGAAAAATCATTAAAAAAATGTTCTGGGCCACATTCATGGTATTAAAAAAAGACAAGAGGGAAAGAGAAAGTGGCAGATAGAATAAGGAAGATGTTGTGCGCTTGGAAACACTGCGCAGGTGTAGGATGCATAACTTCTCTGACAGTTTGAGGGCAGCGTTGGTTGACTAACGTTGCTTTTCCATAAGGTTACAATTGAGTTGCTAAACTACTTTACGTTGCGTTTTAGTTTGCTAACTAACACTGGCTGAAGTGTTTTGTAGATATTGTTGCAATAGTCCTTGTTCGTTTGACGTCGTTCGTGTTGTCTTTCTGCATTCCATCCACCTGCTATAATTATAGCTTCATATTGAAGTTAGCACAACAAGCAAAACTGCTATTGTGCTGTTGTTCAGTATGTAGCATCATGTCATCCTAGTTCTCGTTTGAAATTTGTTTTAATAAATGTTCATTGTTAACATTACATTCGGTGTGGTCTCCCTTACGTTATCTCCGCTCTGAGCCAATTGGGCATAACAATACATAGATATCTATATATAAACACCTGAGCGCTTTTATATCAGCTGAAACCACCAATCTCTTTCAATGCATAGAGAGTAAAGACAAATTCTATCTTACCCAACAACATTAATATTTGAATATTGTTAGTTGAATGACTCATTCATGATCACAAATAGGCTTCGCCATAGACATACTATACATAGACAGAGCATTGGTTGCTGGGACACAAATACGGCCGCCATCTTGGAGCGGGGATCAGACTGTCTAAGCAATACAGCGAAGCCTATTTGTGATCATGAATGAGTCATTCAACAAATCCAGAAAGACGTAAGGACCAATTTATTAGGTAAATTCCACGAGTGTCCCATTCAATGAAACAGTCTTGACTCTGCTCTACATAAAGGAGGATTTGCCTTTCACGCTCTCTCTCACTCTCTTTCAGCAGCTAGATGATCCGATCGCATTCTGTACACTTTCTTGCTACATGAGCATGTCCCAAGGAGAGTGTTCTCCTTCCTTCTTGTGTAGCATTTACAGTCAAAGTCAGGCAGTTTTAGTAGCCCCGAGGTTTGCGTTAAAGATCTTAGATTCTACAATACTCTCTGATACAGCTGACTGGCGGAAAAAAATCAAAGGAGCACTGTAATCGGCATGTGATTGGCCAGTTTCGCCAGTATAGTAGTTTACACACCCACCACGGAAGTTTCCTAAAAACGCAGCATACATTTGACTACATTGGGGCTTCTTGTTCGGGGAAAATCCCAGGGGGAATGTTTTTGTGCATGATTTTTAAGCGTATCGGCATTTTATGAAAGCGTCTCGGCAAAACTTGATGCTTATCGGCGAAAAAAGGAGCGTATCGGTGCAGATACGCTTAGACGCTTTGGGGAAAACACTGCTAATTTATGACAGTCAATGTTGTCTTACCTTTAAAGTGTCGAAAATGGGCACCTACAACTACGCAAAACAATAAATCACTATTACACTAACACTAACAATAATATATATACAAACCTATACTAACAATATATGAAACACTATTACACTAAATCTAACAATAAAATATAAACCTATACTAACAAGATAAAAAACTACTCTAAAACTACAACTACTCTAAAACTAATAATATACACTACTACACTACACGAATCAACTACACTATAATATTTACAAAAAGCTACAAAATCTATCTCTCTCTCTAAATATAAGCTCTCTCTACGCTCGACACCACTACTGTCAGTCACCAACGAAGCACACTGTCACTCGGCAACTGTATTTAAACTGTTTATGGCACGAACTGAATGCGGGGGGCGTTCTTACGCAATTTGTAAGCAAATGGAGGCCGCCATCTTTGTTAATTTGCATTATAGGTCTTGACAGACCTTTTTTGAAAATCTACATGATTGTAAATGGTGAATCACCGTACACTGGTAGAACTTAGATTTGCCTGTGTTTTTTTATTATTGTTGTCCTTGTTATTGTTATTATTAAAAAAGAACAGCAAATCTAAGTCCCATCAGTGTGCGGTGATTTCTCTACTTTGTCCATACATATATAAAATTTGTGTGCAAGCATATTGGCTTGGGCACACAGCTTGCAACATTCACACTGTATATCATGTAGAATATTTTGGGATTGGGCCTTAGTGTATGGGGTGGGAAGTTAGTGGGAATGTTAGTTTATGGTTTTCATGCACACAGCCAACACTGACATGTACCTCACTGCTCACTGCTATTTTAGTTGAAGACTCCAAATTGAAAGCACAGGGATATGCAATGACGACGATACAATGATGATGATGATAATAATAATACGCTTATGAGAACATGTACAATATGGAAATGCATTTCAAATTCTTTTTTTGTAATGTAATATGTCTGACCTTGATTTCTGTTTCCTCTTCAGCAAATGATCTGGAACTCCTGTCTTTGGACTGCAGTGGTCAGTGATGGTTGCAGTAGCGAGCTCCACGAGGACGATCGGTGCAGTTCGTGGGTTGCAATCCCCAACCTCCATTGGACAGGCTACATTCCCTTCAAAAACGTTCTGACCTCTTTCACTCAGTTGACATGAGAAAGTAGCTTTCAAGTCTAGCTGCACTTTGTTCCACTGAGACGCTAATAGGTCACATGACTGTGGAAATTGCAATGATTTAATGCTGAATTTGACATTTTCATAAAATGGGAGGGTTGTCAAATCTTTTGTGTGACACTTCTATCAGAATGTTGTATGCAAGCCATGTGAATGTAATGAGCTTTTATTTACCATGTTTAATCTACCTGTATGGTTTTATATGCCACTGTTATATAATCATTTCCATCCTTATGCTTAGTTGTCTTAATGTGCCTGTATAAATAATGTAATACAGAATAATCAATGCCAATGTGTTTGAGTTCACCAAGGCTACATCCTACCACTTGTGTCTGTATGTTTTTATTTTGTAAAGTCGTGAGAACAAATCACAATTTAAGCATCTGGCCAAGTCGTATTAGGTTCAGTTAACATAGCAAGATGGCCTATTGACCTTGAACACACATACCAAAAGTCTTTGATATATGGTAATTTAAATATTTGGTTTATCTGATCCATTCAGCTTGCTAGTTTATCGGTAGGCTACTGACTCATGGCATTTGCAGCATTGCAATTATGGGCAAATCCAAGTGCAGGCCTATTTGTAATTATAGAATAGAATGCCTTTATTGTCATACAAAGTACAATGCGATTTAAAGCTTCACCATAAAGCACATAGCTGCTATATGATTAAACAAACTATAAAGTTAAGTGGAAGTATAAAACACCTAACAGTAATAAATGAACTGTACACTGACTCTGCTTAAGGCTTGTGCAATGGAACACTGGCTGAGGTAAACAATACACAGATTGAAGTGCCTAAGTGACTGGTAACAAGTAGAAATGATGTTTGCAGCAATCTATTATCAGTGGTAGGCAACTAAAAACAGACTGCCATGGTATGATGGTTAAAAGAGTACAAGACAGCTATGATGTGGCAGTGCAAATATAGACAGTGGGCCTACTGTCTGTCAATATAATACTTGGTGAGATGCAGTAATGGGACATTTACAGTGCAGTGAGAGATCTTGATGGAGTCCAGTTCCTAGATCTTAGCAGCATGTGGTGGTCGAGGAGGTGACATTGCCAGAGGTGTGTAAGCTTGAGTTCAGTATGGTGACAGCTCTTGGGAAGGAACTGTCTCTGAGTCAGTTGGTGTTAGATGGAAATGTTCTGTAGCCTCTGCCTCATATGCAATATGTGTTTGTGTAAGCAGGTTAAAGGTGCATTCATAGCGCATTCGCTACTAGCGAGAGAACTTGATAGGCCTAGTGTTTTATTCAAGTGATGTGAACACGGACTAGCAGGATAGTGAGTACACTTATCAGACGTGGAAGCGGCTGCGATGCGGTCTACTTGGCTGACTGTTCGACGTCCAGACCATTCGACGTCGATTTACAGACCAACGACGGAATCTGACCCTTTTGACCAACAATCGACGGTGATTCGACGTCCCTTTGCTATCTGGGCAGCTTCAGAAGTTACATTTCTATACCAAGTATTTTCTTCCAGCCATTCACTAAATCAATGAATTAGTGAAATCACCTGGTTCTGCTTGTGTCACGCTCAAAATACATGCAAGCGGGCGTCTGGCGAAGCGGAACGTTCCATTCTTTTCAGGGAGACGGCAGGTGGTGACGTAGATCAGCGAGGCGGGCAAAAAAGTTGAGCTCTGCTGAACTTTATGCAAATGAGGAGCGGCGTTTGCCAAGCGGTAGCTGCTAACCTATGCCATCGTTTCAAATGACTTTTCAGTTGGAAGGCGGCAAGTGGAGAGATAAACATTTAAAAATGGACGTACACAAAATTTGAAACAGTGCAGTGGTTAACATTATATTGACATGCCAGAAGCAAAAAAAACATTGCCATTCAGAATTCATTAGCCTTTTAAACTTCATATCTTCAACTACCGTTCGGTACACGCCCACTCAAAGCGGAGCAAGCGGAGAGAAAGCGGTACATTTCGCTTGCATGTATTTTGGGCGTCATGTTCGATGTTTTTGTTGCTACGCCCTCTATTGAACAACAGAGGGCGTAGCAACAAAAGCAGATGTTGCTGGCTGCATGTGGGATACAGGACGTGCGCACATGAATGGTTAATGTTTAGTGATCGTCTTTTTCTGGGTTCATAAATGTAATAATTAGTAATGACGAATGTGTTGTTTTCCCCACTACACCATAATCGTACGTATTTCACGTAGGCAGGTCACACGTAGGCTACACAAAAGTACGTGCATAAACTAAGTAGGCCCTGGATCTAGTGACCAATGATTAGGTGCTTTCACATTGTTGTATACAGCAGTAATGTCATTTGCCATGTCGTTCGGAGGAACAAAGCAAATCGTGGAAGAAAGATGGAGCCTGAAAGCTGTGAGTATAACGTAGAAATTTCAGTCACAGCCCGCAGGCCACTGCTTGTATAAGCCTGTGGGAAGTTTCAGAGTTTGTTTAGACCAATGACAAAATTATTCAATTCTTGATTACCTCCCCAATGCCAGGTGTGCCGTTTTTGAAACCGAAAATAACAAATTGCAGGGGGAAGGAGAAGTTGTGACCACCTTGTAGGCCTACGTATAATTCGAAGGTGCCTTCTTTTCCGACACTGCTTCCCTTCTTAACAAAACTAACCTCTGCTAACCAACTCTTTACCTGAGTACGTCGTGCTTATATGAGTATGTGTGTAGGGGTGTCTGCCTTGAGTCGCCTAAACCGTCTGCTAAGTGTAATAAAAAATGAATCAGCGTAAGTGTCTGCGCCGTCTCGCTACTCATCAGCAAAACCACGAGCAACAATTTTGGAGTTATGTCAGACCCTACTTTATCAAATGTAGGCTAAAGGTCAAAAAACGTCAATCATTGTGTGTACCTGTGGAACAGTATTAATAAAGCGCATAGAAGGCATTTAACTCGCGAAACCAATAGCCTATTATTCCACCAACCTGATGGAAACATTTCAAGTAGCCTACTTATTCGAACCGTTTGTGGTAAAGACCAGGCTACGACAACCAAATACACATACAGTGGGCCCTCGTTAATCGTCTGAGTTACATTCTAACCCGCAATAGGCGAAATCCGCGAAGTAGTCAGATTTATTTTTTGCAATTATTATAGATGTTTTAAGGCTGTAAACCCCTCACTACACACCTTATAGACTTTCTCAGACAGGCATTGACATTTTCTCACATTTCTCTATCTTCTACTCTCAAAATTCAAACTTGCAAACATACAGTACTTCGGACAGATTTGTGTACAATTTACAAGCTGAACGCATTCTGTACTGTACAGGAGACACGGTACGGAGGAGATTGATTGACAATGTTCTACAGTCCTTTAGTCAATCAGGGTACAGAACACAATGCGCTGTTTAAAAAAAAAGCACTAAGAAAAGGTGAACCGCGTTATAGCGAGGAATCACTATACACAAACCATTATATATAATCTAGGGTGGCCCACAAATACCGGATAGGCTACATTTAAATAACAAGTAGCACCAAATAGCTCTGGGAAAAAATGAGACTGCAGATTTTCCTAAACTCAGCATCTCTACATGTGACAGCCATTCCTTTCTAGTGTCAGTTGAATTTGGAATTTGGGAGAAATGTTGTCAGTAATTTACAGAATCGAACAACATGTTCACTTTACTCACACATATAGCCTACCTATAAATAGTTAAATCAGAGAAACTGATCATTTTACAGTGGTCTCTTCATTTTTGTCAGAGCTGTATTCATTATATAACAGGCGTACAGGAGTTTCTCATATTAAGATTTTTCTATTTCAAACTGCATTGCATGTCTTTGCCGAAAATGCTGCAATCGTGTTCTATCTTTTGGAGTGCATGACATTATACTGGTCGACTTTTTAAATGACTATTCCTTCAATCATTACCTGGGATTGGCCAGGTATTGGAATGACCCTGTCCGTTTGTGTGTGTGTGTCTGTGTGTGTGTCTGTCCGCCCATACGGGGGACCAGGTTGCCATCTCAGACTGAGCTTGTTGAAGCTGCCACAAATAAAAACTATGCAGATTGATTCTTTGAAGAAGCCTTTTGGATGAAAGGTGAAACATCTTCAAGCTCCAACAAGAAGTCCAGTTGCTTACAACTTAGCTTCTTTGATTATCCGGTTATGACGCCAAAACCAACTACCAATCTTTTTTTTTTTTTTTAAATGGTCATGGTCGTTTATTAGCCTGGTAAACCAGCCCCTCGTACTTCATTTCATTTTGTACAAAGGGTCTGGAGCGGAGGTGTGGACTCTGCTGAAGTTTAAAACAAGTGGCTCTGCCTTTACCCCATCACACTACAATTCAAATGTAGCACACAAGGTCAGCGTCATGGCTCACGAACACACCCTCCGTTCACTGATTGGCTAAGAGTTGCTCGGTCCCCTTACATGACCTTCAACGGTCTCCGGTCCAGACCCTGTGTACAAAATGAAATTAATTAGCTATGTGAATTGGAGTCCATTTTTATTAGGTTCACCAACACCAAGTGCCTGTTAAAAATAGCAAAATCATAGAAAATGTGTAAAATCTGTCAATATCCGTTGTGTAGGTTAATAAATATTTTTGGTACTATATGGCATTTTTATAATCCAAGATAGTAGCATTTAAAGTGTGTCTGGTATTTTGGTATTTTTGTCTTGATGTGTATATGTGTATGTGTATACATGTGTGTGTGTGTGTGTGTAAAAACATTGCCTTTCAAGTATGTATAAAATGCTATTGGGGCACGTAAGGTTAAGAAGGAAAAGCCTTTTTAAATAGTTAATCTTGTGTCTTTAAATTGTGTTGGTTTAGTAGGTATCCTTATAAGCAGCAGTACTATTGTTTCTTGCTGCAGGAGGAGGAAGAGGAGGAGCAGGCGTATGAATCATTTGCATCAGCATCCACCCTTCCTCTGCTTTCGTCACCAGAGGAGAGTGAGCCCCCCCCCTCCAGCCGCTTACTAGCAGCAGCAGCATCATCTTTTTCATTGGTACGACACACGTTGCAAAGGCCATTGCCGTCTCTCAGGCATGGCTTGATTCCAAAGGGAATTCTGTTTTTGAACACCATGGGCAACCAGGACGGCAAGCTTAGGAAAGTAGCCACCACGGGGGATGGAAATGATGGCACTGTGGACAATGGAGGCGTCTGTGATGCAGACGCTAGCACAAAGAAAGGATTTTATGGGAAGAAACATCATGGCAAGCACAGCAAAGGAGGAGAGACTGGTAAAAGGAAGACCAAGTCCGATACAAAATCCTCTGTGTTTTCAAATATTCGCAAACGCAAGAACCTTAAAAAAGGCCTTTCTGCTGGATCCAAAGAGGATATATTGGATTCACAGGATGAGTTGGACAGTGTTCAGTCACTGCGCAACAAAACCCCCAAGCTCAGCCTGTCTGGCGAAGAGCTAGGACAGTGTGATGCGGACGCTGAGCCACCTTGTCCACCACCTAAGGAGAGCCACCCGTTGGTTTCTGCTGAAAAGGGGGAGCAGCAAAGAGGCAGCTCGGGCTCTGACACAGACATTTACAGTTTCCACTCTGCGACCGAGCAAGAGGATTTACTTGCGGACATCCAGCAAGCTATTAGGCTCCAGCAGGGGGTAATTATTTCCACTGCTGAAGATGTCCTCAGATGGACTAATACCACAGACCTGAAAAAGACCACTGCCACTAAAACTGCTGCAACCCCCACCTTTGAGACAGAGACTCCTTTTTTACTCGAGGTAGAAAATGGGCTGTCAGCCGCGGTGGATTTGCCTCCCTTGGTCACAACAGAGAAGCAGGAGGAGGAGGGGCGACCATGTGTAACCAGTACCAGTGTTGTGAATGGTAAGCTAAGCAGTTCTGAGAGCCTTTGTGTTTCTCCGCCTGTACCAGTGGCAGCTGCTCCGCTCCCTCAGGGGACAAAAGAGGGAGAGGGCCGGTGTGGTGCGGATGTAACTGCTTCATTACCACCCCCCAGTACCACGGCAAACATAGAGAGGGAAGTTGACAGCATGGTTGCCACGACAACAAGCATTACCAGCTTTCCTGACCTTACTGCCTCGTTTGAGAGTGCAGTTGAGGCTGTGGAGGAAGTTGAGGAGGAAAAAGAGCCAGACAGCCTAAGCTTTATACATGAACAATCTGAAGAAAATTCAGTCTGCATAACCAGTAGTCAGAGCCATAAGCAGACCCTCTTGGTTGAGGAGGAGGATATTTTTGTAGGAAGCAGCACTCCTCTCCCTGAGCCAGAGGAACATGATGCAAACATTCAGGACACAAACTGTACTACTGTGGAGGAGATACAGAGAGTTGAGTCGCCGGCATTTAAAAGGCGGAGAAGCATAGTTAGAGATTCACCATGGTCCCAGGACTCTCATCTGGCTACGCAGGTGCTCAGGTCCACCCTTGTTGCTCCCATTGTCTCTAGTCCACAGGTCAAACATCCTCCCATCCACCCCTACTACATTAAGACAACCACACGCCAGCTCAGTGGTTCAACTAACTGTTCTCCCGCTCCCTCGCCATCCCACAGTCCCTTGTTTTCGAGGCGAAACCAAGAGGAGATGATCAGAGAGAAGTGCAGTCTGAAACGTAAACGTGCACACAGCATTACTGGCCCCCTTAGCCGCTCTGCTGACTGGACCGAAGAACTGCAGAATTCTCAGATGGCCCCAAAAGCTGGATCCGCGGACTATTTGGAATATAAGGGTCTGGAAGAGCGTGTGCATGGTGGCAGTCAGCCTCTGTGTACAGCCCGCCGATCCTCATACATACAGCCTTGCACCTTTCAGGATGTCTTCTCAGGTGAGTTTACATTATCTTAGCCTGAGTTTTAGGTAGAATGGTTTGGGAATGATTTTGACAAGTTCAAAGAATATTTCTGTTTGTTTGTTTCTAATGCACAGGTATGTGGTACCTCTAGGGGTGGGCTTAAAGTATGGTTCAGTTATTTTAAACAATTAATTAATATACAGATTAACTTAATTTGACAACAATAATAGAGGGTTGCACATACAGCTGTTCAGTTACAGTTTTACTGTGTTTTCATTGTCTGTGTCAATCATGCTCAAGTTGTTTATTTGTAAATCCAAATGTTAATGACTTTTGCAGTCCGCAGAACCTGTCTGACCAATTTTTCTGCCTGACCTTAGTTGTGAGGTTGTGACAAAACATTACAAAAAACAATTAGAAGGAATCTCCACAGCCTATCCCAGATTTAGTTTAGTCTTTTAAGGCTATATATGGCCAAAACTGCTACTGCAATTTAATTTAAAATACTCTGATGCGTTGCACCCCTTCTAAAGACAAAGAGCAAAACACAAAATCCAACAAGAGTTTGCAGTTTAAAAATGCAAATACTCTAACAGTATTGTTGTCAGGGGGAATCAGTATTTCAATGAACATGCTTCCTTAATCGCTGGTGACACTACAGAACAATGTTATGATTACTTGCCATAGATTTCTTACAATATAGTACCTTAAAGGTCTCTTTGCATCGTTTTCTCATTCATTTTGCAGTGGTCTCTAGTATTAATTTCCTGTGAGCTGGTTTTAGTGAAAAAATGCTTTAGTGCTCCTGTTAGAGGCTGTTCTAGTTTGGTGGAGGAGATGGAGCAGGGAGAATGACAGGTTCTCAGCTATGCTAGCCACGTGCTACAATCATTCAAAGCCCATTCGGTCATGGCACACCAAATAGAAGATTTAGATGTTCTAAACAAACACACATACGTACCTGTATTTTGTGAATGTGTGCTGCAACGAGTAATCACAACTGTGGCATGACTTTTTTTATTTAAAAAACCTCTGTTACTTTGTCAGCCTTTTTACCTTATTCACTCGTTTTTCTGCCTATTTTCTTTTATTGATTAACGGAGGCAATCAGGGTAGAAGAACATTTTAACGTGCAGCATGCATATGCAAGTCAGAGTTACCTGTAGTATTTCAAATAGAGCAAGTACTAAACGGTTTCTCACGAAATGGGTCCTCAAACATACTAGTCATTGGTCATAGCCTATTGGCTGTAGTTTATCTTGTGATACGATGCCCTTGAGCAAGGCATCTAACCCCATATTGCTCCAGGGACTGTAAATGAAACCTAAACCTATCTAAATCATTTTAAGCCTCTCTGGATAAGAGCATCAGGGTCATTCCGTGTCAAATCGAACAATGGCCGACAGTCACCCTCTCCAAAAAATCTGAAAAAAAATCACAGCTGTTTGTACATCCAACCTATGTATAAATCTTAAATATTAAGTCTGTATCACTAATAGCTCCAAAACTACAGCCCTTTGAAATTTCAGGTCATTTTGGGAATTCTGGTGAACAAGCCTTTTTCTCAACTTCCGACATTGCTGGCTCTTTTAGTATTCCACACACATTAGTGTAACTATGTGAAAAGAAATGCATTTTCCTGTAGAATTCAAAAATCAAATCAGATCAGATGTACCTTGTGTAATTCTTCCTCTCCAAAGCTGTGAAAATGGCTATAGATTCAATATGTGAAATGACACCACCACTTTTGAGGGCTTCTCGTTCAAAAAGTATGGCACACAAATTTATCAGATTATTTTTCCCAGTCATATACGGATTATAATGTCATGCCTATGCATTAACCTTTATTGATATTGTTTTCATATGGTCAGTGTATTTTCTTGAAGTAAGGCTTGATTTTCAAAAAGGCTGTTTTCATCTTGTCATTTCACCATGTGGACAGTTTACAGGATTTTTTAAACATTTTTCCATAATCATCCTGTATGTGAGGATCATTTGTCCAAAATTTGGATTTGTTGCTGAGTCTCTTTATTGAGATATGATGTTTGGGAAAAAATGTCAGTAATTCCATGGAGTTGGATTGATCGGCAGTACCTCTTTCCACCACATGTTGTGCTCTTTTAATACAATGGAAGTCAATGATAGGGTAGCATGTCATATACAGGAAAAGCTGCCAAACAAACTTTGTGTTACAATTAAACCAATTGCACTGTCAAGGTCATTTTTGAGCAGCACACAAAAAGCAAGGCAAAACTGAAAAAATGGCATTATAATACAAACACAAAAGGACCATAAACAGGAATGCTATCAATTTAAAGATCATAAACAATAACAATATGCTATGCAAACATCAAGAATGTGTGATCATGAGTGTGAATGTCTGTGTCTTGCGTTTCATTACTTTAAAAATATGAGATCTTAGTTTTCACATTCTTGATGTTTGCATAGCACATTGTTACTGTTTATGATCTTTAAATTGATAGCATTCCTGTTTATGGTCCTTTTGTGTTTGTATTATAATGCCATTTTTTCCGTTTTGCCTTGCTTTTTGTGTGCTGTACAATAAAACCCTGCTCAAAAATGACCTTGACAGTGCAATTGGTTTAATTGTAACACAAAGTTTGTTTGGCAGCTTTTCCTGTATATGACATGCTACCCTATCATTGACTTCCATTGTATTAAAAGAGCACAACATGTGGTGGAAAGAGGTACCGCGGATCAATCCAACTCCATGGAATTACTGACATTTTTCCCCAAACATTATATCTCAATAAAGAGACTCAGCAACAAATCCAAATTTTGGACAAATGATCCTCACATACAGGATGATTATGGAAAAATGTTTTAAAAATCCTGTGAACTGTCCACATGGTGAAATGACAAGATGAAAACAGCCTTTTTGAAAATCAAGCCTTACTTCAAGAAAATACACTGACCATATGAAAACAATATCAACAAAGGTTAATGCATAGGCATGACATTATAATCCGTATATGACTGGGAAAAATAATCTGATAAATTTGTGTGCCATACTTTTTGAACGAGAAGCCCTCAAAAGTGGTGGTGTCATTTCACATATTGAATCTATAGCCATTTTCACAGCTTTGGAGAGGAAGAATTACACAAGGTACATCTGATCTGATTTGATTTTTGAATTCTACAGGAAAATGCATTTCTTTTCACATAGTTACACTAATGTGTGTGGAATACTAAAAGAGCCAGCAATGTTGGAAGTTGAGCAAAAGGCTTGTTCACCAGAATTCCCAAAATGACCTGAAATTTCAAAGGGCTGTAGTTTTGGAGCTATTAGTGATACAGACTTAATATTTAAGATTTATACATAGGTTGGATGTACAAACAGCTGTGTTTTTTTTGTTTTTTTTCCCAGATTTTTTGGAGAGGGTGACTGTCGGCCATTGTTCGATTTCACACGGAATGACCTATCAGCTAAGTATAATGTAATATACACAGAGCATAGTGGGGATATGGCCTTTATTTTAAAGGCCATTTCCAAAAACATCTCAATTGCATTCTCGGCAACCAAAATGCTCTTTTTATAGTGCAGGCTTTCACACACATACGTATAGGCATAAACACAGGCACTCTCTCAAAGTTACACATGTGTTAAAGTGACCTTAAATGGCTGTAAATTGAGGCCAGTAAACAGGTTGAAAGTGTGTAAAAGTACAGTGTTTTTTAATTGGTGTTTTTCACTCCCTTTATTTGGATTAGTATAAGCATTTGTTTATCTCAGTGGCTGATAAAACGTTGTGTGTGTATTTTTGGCAGTACAAAAACACAAATGATTATGCTATATGAATGAGCTCTGGAGGAATGGAGTTTCAGTGTAGGTTGGAGTCTGTGAGATACTTTGGGGTACTACCCTGTGTTGTTATGGTGTGCTGTGTAAATCTGGAAAAGATTTTACTGAACTACATGTAACGCTGTCTAGCTGTTGAAGGTTTCCAAAGAGATTAATAGTTGTATCATTTTGCATTTACACTTTCGATCCAGACTTCCTGATCATTTTATACATACTTCTAGTTTGGATGAACACCCTCCCTTAACTTATTATAGGGTGGGTGTGGCCCAATGGTTAAATCAAGTCAGTTTGTAATAATAATAATAATTATCGTGATGAGAATCAGGAGGTCACAGGGTCGATTCCCGTACCAGTAGGAAAAATGTGGGGTAATAAGAAAATGACCAGCGTACTCATATAACCCCTAATCCCTAAATCCATGGCTGAGGTAAGCCTGATGAAGGCATCTAACCCCACATTGTTTCAGGGGGACTGTACCTACTTCACTGTAAGTTGTTCTGGAAAAGAGTGTCAGCTGAATGTAATGTTTTGTCAGCTGTAACCATAAATATACTGTAAGCTAAATGTAATGTTATGTAAATGCAATGCATTTTACTTCCATTATTCTACTTCAGTTATGATTTATTTGTACACACATTGGACTAGGCCGCACTCTGCTGGAGAAGTTGTTTCAACAGCAGGAGGATGCTCCGCCTGAGGAGGCAGAGAAACTGTGCTCCCGCATTCTTGCTATGGGTATTCTGCTACCATTTGGAGATTGTTTCCGCGAGCAGTACAGCAGCGAAAGCTCTCCAATCACCTCAAGGTTTAATGTGAGCCCTTTTGCTGTTCTCTTCTTACTAAATATCCGTAAAATTCTTCTTTTGTCTTATATTCTGTTTTTATTCTCTTACTAAATAGTTCTACTACCATTCTATGCAAAGTTATGCAGACATTGTTGCATCCCCTTATGTACAAGTAGAAGTTAATGACTTAATAACTCAAATAGGGAAACCAAGGCGCATTAATGTTGACCTCCAATGCTTACTTACAGACCTCCGCTGCTGATAATATTTAATTTTGGGATGTACCAAAAACTGTTGATATGCTTCAATGATGGTGATGAAAACACAGTCTGTCTGACATTGTACAGAACTACCTATTCTCAAGGCTGGGTTATAATTGAGTCATTGGCTGGTTCTATGCCAGACTGTGTCTGTGTTATCTACTGTGTACTGCATACAGTAACTGAGAATTGTGATAACTGCTTTTGATACTTCCTGTTTCTCCTAGCAAGATCAACTGTATACCTGGGCTGCTGTTAGCCAGCCTCCCCACTCACTGGAAAGTTTTGAGGGGCGGCTGCCTGGACACATAAAAACACTTTGGTCTCCGGGCAAAGCAGAAGCAGAGACACCAGGGCTGAGGAGCACAGAGGCAGGTGTGGCAAAAATCTCTGACGTTACAGTTTTGTGGGTTTTTTGCTTTTGCCTCATATTAACTTGTATGCTTTTCTGTCTCAACTCCTCATGACTACATTCTCTTGCCAAACTAGATTTAGCGCACAATGGTAGGAGGTATGGCTGCTCCTGTGTGACTGTGTCACCAAGAAAATGAAGCACAGCTCCTACTTGTTGTTGTGGCCTGTAGCAGCCAATAATGTAATAATGAGCAATAATTTAATAACTGCCTATAACGTAATAATTTTGGATGTTTTTTTATGTAATAAAGCCAATAATGTAATAACTTGCCAGTAATGTAAGAAAATGTCTGAAACAATTATGTAATAACCTATTACTAATAATGTAGTAACATATTACATTATTGGCTGGTTTAAAAACTGCTGACAATAATGTAATAATTTCCTAATATCATTTAAAGGAATAGTATGTAAGAAATAAATGTAAATTAATTATGAAATGGCCCTGATATGTCACCAGACCTTAAGGAATCATGATAATTTCAAATATTTTTATCACTGACAACAGTAATCCAGCCTGAATATTCCCATTTCCGTATAAGTTGCAGCCCTCAACATGTGTTGATGTTGTCATTATGTGTATATTATGTGTTTTGGCCTGTTGCGCCACCCTCCACCTATCTGATTTCAGCAACCTAGCTGGCAACCTCTTGTCTGGGCGAGGTGATACTATGCTCTGCAGTATTTCGAATGTTATTGCAGTACCAGTTTTGGCCCTTTCCTTTAATCCTTTAAGATTTATTACTTGGATTTAAATTGTCATACTTTGAGATATATTGTTTGTTTTATCTCTTTCAAATAGCTGCTTAAATGCCCGATCACTTACACAATGGACTTACACTCGCTCTCAATATCTTTCTATAGTAGGCCTGTGCCTCTTACACGGAACAGTTATGATTATTAGGGGTTTGATGTATGTCTTCCTCCTTAGAAATTAGGTCTAATTGTTTATTTAACTTGATGGCTACAATTTTTTCTATCAGCTCCTAGCCATTCAGGTGCTGACATACATGTATATGTTTGCATATTCAGACAATTACCCACAGTGGGGCAGTGGGGCAGTGGTGGCCTAGCGGCTAAGGCATCGGACCTGTGACCGCAAGGATCGCAGGTTCGAATCCCAAGTCGCCAGTAGTGCCACTGAGGTACCCTGAGCATGGTACCGTCCCCACTCACTGCTCCCCGGGCGCCGTTGTCATGGCTGCCCCCTGCTCACATGTGTGATGGGTTAAATGCAGAGGTTAAATTTCGTTGTGTGCACTGTGTGCTGTGCTGTGCCGTGTGATCACAATGACAGAAATGGGAGACTTTCACTTTCA
Source organism: Coilia nasus (assembly GCA_027475355.1). Classification (NCBI taxonomy): domain Eukaryota; kingdom Metazoa; phylum Chordata; class Actinopteri; order Clupeiformes; family Engraulidae; genus Coilia; species Coilia nasus. The sequence continues at coordinate 27,659,976 of CM050210.1, forward strand.
CTTCTTTCACATGTAAGGAGTACAATGAAATCTAAATGTGAGTATTCTCAAATAATGTAAACATTCTTTCATTTTATTTCAACCTTTTAATTGAACCACTAATAGGTTATTATACAAGGTATATCAAACCTCTAATAATCATAATTGTTTCTTGTAAGAGGCACAGGCCTAGTACAGAAAGATATTGAGAGAGTGTAAGTCCATTGTGTAAGTGATCAGGTATTTAAGCTGCTATTTGAAAGAGACAAAAGAAAGTTATTACATCATTGGTTTAGACATTTTCTTACATTATTAACAAGTTATTACATTATTGGTTTTATTACATAAAAAACTGCCAAAATTATTACGTTATAGGCAGTTACTATGTTATTAACCATTATTACATTATCGGCTGCTACATGGCCTACCTATGCCATCTTTCCTAAATGGAGCATGTGTCAGTGTGAAGCAAAGGGAACATATTTTGGACAAAGCAAGGAGAGTTTGTTTTTGTTTGTTTGTTTGTTTGCTTTTTAAAAAGTGGGAGTGTGCTCGGTGTTGTACTCAAAAAAAAAAAAAGTAAATAAAAAAAAAAAATCTTGTATAGCACATTTCATTCAAAGGATATAGCTCAAAGTGTTTCGACAGGCAAGAAAGCACAAGACAGCAGAAAACAAAAGTCCAGTAGCCCTAGAAAAAAATCCATCAGAGTACTGTCGCAAAGTCCGCTTGCATCCCTCTAGGAGCAAGCACCAGGGTGATGGAGATGGAGAAAAACGACCTGTTTGCATTGGCTTATTTAAATTGAGGAAGAAACCTCAGGCAGAACTGTGGACTCCAGGGGAGTCCATCTGTCGGGGCTGGATGTGGTTTGCTTCTCCGATCCTTTTGGGTGGGGCCTCTGGAATCTTCAGGAAGCCAGGCTCAGTGGATCTAAGGGCATATGCAGGAATGTAAAAAGATAGTGTGTCAGTGATATAATCTTGGGTTGTACCCTTATAACAGGGCTGTAATTATGCTCTAATACTGCTGAAACTATTTGCTCAAAGCATACCTAAGCCTGACCCAGGATGCAAGTGTGTCTTGTAGACAAATACAGCACAAGTGTTGTGGGGTTCATTGTGTTCATGTGTCAACTGCTTATTACTGACTGTAATGGTAACTGGTAATGGTGCAGCAAAAAAATGCAGCTGTGCTGCTCCCCTGCAGACAGTCATCTGAGGATGATTCCAAGCACCCACCACTGCCAGAGCACTTTAATGACACTTTTACTATTATTATTAATACTAAGGGGGACCAAACTTCCTAGTGGCATATCTTTGGTAAAATGTTCAAGTACAGGGTATAAATAAAATAACTGTACTGAAGGTAGGTTTCATGAGGTAAGATGAGATGTTTCTTTATTAGTCCCTCAGCGGGGAAATTTACAATGTATGGATTTTGTGTTTGGCACAGATCACCAGCAGGATCCTAATGTGCCAAAAGAACAGCAGAAGGAAGATATCCAAGACCTGCAGGTATTACACATCACAATTACCCACATAGAACCAGCATTAAAAAAACTAACTTAACATTTATATAAGCCTGTATCAGATATTTATATGTAAATAAATATAAGCAGGGGTTAAAATCATTGGAATCTTTCTTTTGGTGCTCAATGGTTTATTTCTGCATTTTATTTAAATTACACAGTGATTGTATCTCTAATTATACATGAGATCAGCCTGTAGCAAATGGGAGCTATGTAGACCCAACATCTTTCTTTTAAAGCCTTTTATGGACTTGTTTACTCCTCTGTTTTCCTAAAGGCTAATCTTTTGTGTTATCAGTAGTAATTCCTGAATGGAACTGAGAGAATTAAGAGTGGGTTATCCATCATATAGATGTATTCTTGCTTTACCAATGTTATCTTACCACAGGCATCTCATAAAATTAGATGTAGTTCTGCAATTTTCAACTGCAACCCCAGTAATGGGTGAAGCATGAGCATGTGGGGCACCCTGGATGGGAGAATATGGTAGGGGATACTGCACCTAAGTGTATGTAAAGCGCATGGGTTGACCCTGGCTCTTTGGTGTTGCAGTCAGAGTGCATATTTGTTGTAAAGCTGACATTCAAGACAGCGTTTCTACGTTTCACAAATTTTAACTTTGAATTGTTTCTATTGACAATGTTTAATGGCCTGTTCATAATTTGTAATTCAGGCCTATAGTTTAAAATGCTGTTTTTTAATGGTTTTTCCAAAATTAGCCTTGCATAGCAGTCTCTAATTTGATTCTTAGATAAAGCTAATTATCTAATGAAAATTAAATTGCTACTATCATTTTTATAATTGAAGATATAAGCATTTAAAATAAATGTGTCCTGTGTTTGTGTGTGTATATATATATATATATATATATATATATTAGATAGATATAGATATAGATATATATGTGTGTGTGTGTGTTTTAAAAAAAATGAAATGCCTCCCTTTCCTGCCTTCCTTGTTGACAGTTGCTGTCTCTGTCAGAACTAATTGCATCAGCTGAAGTTGCAACATCACTGTGGCTACTTCTGTGCTAGAAAAAAACTCTGTTTCTGCATGGATTATGCACCTTCATGTCATAATTTCTATGAGCGAGTCTTCTAAATTCAGAACATATTTGGGCGTGAGATTTAAATTGGGTTTAATTTCAGTTGTCGTTTATCAACACCCATTCATTCTTACGCTGACATCAGAGAGATACGAACACCTTCATAAATCACATCTGAGGACTGGTGAACAACAGTTTCAGTACTCAAACTTCTCCTGGTTTCTGCATTTGTTTTGTAAAATTCGGGGTAATGTGTGAATGTATGGCAATATAAAGTATACAAAGGTTTCGGCTGTGGGTAACGATTGACCCTTTGGAGAACCATGGTTACCAGAGAAAGGTACTGGTGTATGTATGGAAGAGATTTCTGTAACTGAAGCAGTAGGATATATGGCTACATATGTACACAAATTGGGGAGTGGTCACCAGGATGAAGCATTTTTTGCAAATATCACTATAAAATTAATTTAATTCTAATCCGCACATTCTTTTCTCGATGTTCCCCTTTGCATATGTTTTAGGAGGAGTCGGTGTTAAAAACTGTGCACCTGAAAAAGGAACATGTGAATGTAATTCAGCAGCTGGAACAGACGATTGAGGATCTGCGTACCAAAATAGCAGAGCTGGAGAGACAGTATCCCCTATTGGATAAGGACATCAGCACAAAAGACCAAGAATGTGGTGGGGAAGAGGGACTTCTAAGGGACATGTGTGATGTTGACCTGCAGACTGAGGACAGTGGTCTGCTAAACAGTTGTCTAGAGGCCAAATCAGTACAAACATCTCCCTTGGAGGAGGGCTTAAAATTTACAGTGCCTTCAAACTCCACTCTGTCTTTTCCCCCTCACCTCCTCATGACAGGAGCTGCCTCTGGGTTGCCCTCTGAGCAAACCAGCGTCCCTCATCTGCCATCAGTACCCCAGTCCGAATCAGCCATCTTGTGCAAGTGCCAGCAATCACAGAAACCAAATGACTTGCTACAATCTGCTGAAGCACCACCCTTGGCTGCTCTCTCAGACCCATCATGCACTCTAATGTCTAATGCTGCATTACCACCACCACCTCCACTTTTACCTCCATCTCTATCAGACTATTTAGTACACCCTCCTCTTTCAGCAAGTGGACCTTCACCACCTCCACCCCTGTCAGGACAACCTCCACCACCCCCACCCTTACCAGGGCTTGGTCACCCACCACCACCTCCTCCACCACCACCCTTACCAGGGCTTGGTCACCCACCACCACCTCCTCCACCACCACCCTTACCAGGGCTTGGTCACCCTCCACCACCACCTCCACCCCCACCCTTACCAGGGCTTGGTCACCCTCCACCTCCACCACCACCACCCTTACCTGGGTTCGGTCAGCCACCACCACCCCCACCCTTACCAGAGCTTTGTCACCCACTGCCTCCGCCACCACCACCCTTACCTGGAATGGGGCAGCCTCCACCACCCCCACCCTTACCTGGGTGGGGAGCACCTCCACCACCCCCACCCTTACCTGGGTTGGGGCCCCTGCTGCCTCCACCACCGCCACCCTTACCAGGACTGGGACAACCACCACCTCCCCCACCGCCTCCAGGTGTAGGTCAGCTTCTGCCCCTGCCCCCAGGGGCTTGCAATCCATCTTTTGGTTTGGGATCTCTACCCCCACCATTGCCCCCAGGAATATACACACTTGCCATTCAGCAAGAAAAGGCACCGCGTAAGGAACCAGTGGAACCGCCAAGACCCATGAAGCCTCTGTACTGGACAAAAATACAGCTTCACGGCAAAAAGTAATTTCTAAAAATATTTACGTTTGTATCATAACACAAAAAAAATGGAAATGTCTTATATAATTTAGTATAATGTTATATGCCTTTATAAGACTCCTCAATGAATTTACTGTATGTTAGAACTGTTGCTGATGCATCACGGTTTGTGGTAAGAACTGTAAGTAGGTCTACTGCATATTTTCTGGTTCAACAGGCCATGTACCAACTAGATACAAGTCACTGTTCCATTGGTGCCTTTTCAAATCTTTTCTGACCTCTTCTGAGTCACAATGTTTGGAAGATTTCCAAATTGGAAATGATCTGACCATGTATCAAAAAGAATGAATGTGTACAGTTTTAGAAGCTTAGAAGCTTTTGAGGAGTGACATGATTGTTTTTAATGAAATATAATATTTTGTGATTTAGATGGTAACAATGAGTATGCCCTTAATGAAAATATTGGTCTTATCTGTTGCCCCTAGGGACTCAAGTTCATCTGTGGTTTGGGAAATGGTTGAGGAACCAAAGGTGGACTTTGACGAATTTGTGGAGCTGTTCTCAAAAAGTGCTGTAAAGGAGAAGAAGAAACCACTTTCAGACACCATTTCTAAATTTAAAACTAAACAGGTGAGTCTGTTTCACTCCACTAGTCTTTTTACACTGTTGATTCATAGCACATACTACAGTAACTGCATATTGCACTTGTGAGATAGCAGTTGTATCCAATCTAATGGCTACTACCAATGGCCAATGTCGCTGCCAATTGTTTTGGGCAATATTTTTTGGTTGATGGTTGAATCTTTTCCCTTCTATGTGGTCTTTAAGAACACTGTGCCTATTGAGTATGGAAGCTGACTGTGAAATTTGGACAATTACAAAGAAAGATACTGAGTGTAGTGTAGTTACAAGCTAGGTTTCAAATATTGACTGGTGTGTAACTTCACAATGCTTTAACTTTTGAAAAAGTTTTTTTAAGATTTTTTCAAGACTAGTAGATGACTGAGATACTGGCAATTCAAACCTCATCCCCTCAAACCCCTTGGTGAGTCATCTGGATGGGGCTACATCCCCAACAAGTTTTGTCTTCCCCGATCTTTCAGTGTTTCGGGAATCCTTGACACAAAATGTAAAAAAAAGCAAAAAACAAACAAAACCTATATCACCACACTAATGCTACACTAGCGGCTGTCATAACCAGAGATAGGTGTAATGCGTTACTAAGTAAGGCGTTACTGTAGTCACATTACATTTGTCGGTAATGTAGTAGTGTAACATGTTACTGTTATAAGTTCATTAATCACACTACAGTTACTAATAGTGCATATGCTGATTACAGGACTTCTCCAGTGGACAGACTGACCACAGATATCCGAGACAGATTCCCTGACTCTGCCCCAAAATCCTCAGGCGCACACTTGCACAATAGTCGAGACATGTCCATACACGCAACTCTTGGTGACTGTTAAATTCATTATTATGACTGCCGCTAGAAGAAGCGGTCATTATAGTGTTGCCGCTTTTTCCCCCCCCTTTTTTTGGCGTTTTTTCCCCGATTTTCCGTCAACGATTCCCAGGACACTGGAAGTTTGGTGGACATGAATCTTTATAGGCAAGTAGTCCTAGAACTTTTTGAGCGACTAGAAGCTTTTGGCCCCCAAGGGCCACCGCCCCACTGTGCCAGTGTCCATCAAAGAGGGGGAGACTCCCAAACGTTTTTGCTGAATAACTCAAGGAACATTTCATCCAAGAACATGACATTTTTGTGATATGTCGGTGTTACAGAGGCGTATCGACCCAGCCCATAAACACTCACTTAATGCATAGCGCCACCTAGTTATATGGGTAAATGCAAAAATTGGGATTTTGTATTGCCAATATCTTGGACCGAGAAGGTGGGAACTGCACAAAATTAATCATGCACAATCAGCACAAAGACCTCTAAGAGCACAGCACATGGCATAAAATTTGACCCATAGGGGGGCGCTGTAATTGTACAAAATGTCATTTTGTCTATTATCTAGCGAACGCTAATGTTTACAATCAATTTTTTTTGTCGTGAAATCTATTGAACCTCACGCATTGAAAACACTGGTCAACGCCCACTTCCAATGAAAACAATTTACAGGAAATTTTAACACTGCGAAAACGAATCCAAACGAACTCATCATAGGCCGTTCATGTGAATCTCAACAAATTTGGTATATGTCTTCTACAGACAATGGTGACAAAAATTTATCAAAGGATTTATCATGAGATAAACTGTTTCGAAGTAATATGTCAATGAACATTTACCACGTAGCTTAAAATTCTTCAAAAGTCCATATCTTGGCTTCTAATTGCTCAAATTTGGTCAAAGTGGACATGCCACCTCTAAACAGCTTTGTTTTCATGTGTACTAAATTTTGTGACATTTTGTTATAGGGGCGATGTTCATCGCCGAAGCTAGGTGTCGAAAAACAGTTTTTGTTAAATAACTCGTCAACAATTTCGCCCAAGACAACGATTTTATGTTACTATGTCGGTGTTACAGAGGCTTATCGACCCAGCCCATAAACACTCACTTGAAGCATAGCGCCACCTAGTGATATGAGTAAATGCAAAAATTGGGATTTTGAGTTTCCAATATTTGGACCGAGAAGGTGGGAACTGCACAAAATACGTCATGCACGATCAGCACAAAGACCTCTAAAACCACAGCACATGCCATAAAAGTTGGTCCATAGGGGGCGCTGTAATTGTACAAGGTCTCATTTTGCCTATTTCTTTCACAAATCAGTCCTACACACTACACAAACACACACAATGTCATTAATTGAAAACCCACATCCATGCCCACTTCCAGGAAATCATTTCCACCTCACAACACTGCTCTACCACACACTCATCATCCCAACATTTCCCACATTTCAATACACTGCGGCGGTCATACCATGTACCGCTAAGCGGTACATCTAGTTTTTAATATGTTGAGAGACGTTGCCCAAGTTAAAGTGCAATGGCTTAGGGAAGAGGAGAAGAGAGAAGCTATGAAGAATTTGCTGGTTGCAAAGTGTAGAGTTTTGCTCCGTAATGTGGGGCCGGTTGCGCAGAAACCTGCCGCCATACAGCCCTGTCGCTGAGAAGGAGATGTTTGCTTTTGATGAGAATAAGGGAGATACAGCTTTCTTCAACTCTGACACAAACGTAACAGAGTATTTGAAGTCGGAGTCAGACATGGAAGTACTTAACCGTGCCGTGAGAACATCCCGTTCGCGGACAACTTCGGGAGCTTCTGGAGAAGATGCAACCTGTTCACACGGGACGGACGACACCTGAACAACAGGGCTGGAGTGAGCCTGCTAGCTAGCAACCTGGCGCTAGCACTGGAAGCCCATCAGACACCAGACTGACAAGTAAGTTCCAAGCCAGTACACCTCAATAGCAATTTAACCCAAGCTGATGATATATCTCACCTACTTATCACCAGTTTTCGGAATACCGTGTGCTTGGCCCAGTCAGATAATTTGCTCCATCAAATTCCTCCCCTTATTACCCACCATAGGCAACGCAAGCATAGAACCACAGGCTGCATACCTAACAATCTAATTAATATCCCGCTCAGGCGTTGGGTAAATAAGCCAAAAATTGTCATAAATGCTGCTGTCCTTAACTCATTCGATGCCAATGACGCGAAAACGCGTCTTTTACGATAGTAACGCCCATTCTGTGGGTAGTACCAGTATCAGTGTGGATATGTGATCATCTAACATTGTCTCAAAGAAGAGACGCTGGACCTGGCTTGCTCAGTTGCTTGCAGTTTTGCACACTGCTAGCTTGATCAAAATAACTCCTGTCAGCACGTATGTTGAAGCTACTGTTTTCCTAGCAACATCTCACGTTTAGCTTCTGCAAGCCACCAACAGATTAATTTCACTTTAGGTAATGCATAATGAGCAGCCTGTCGCGCTGTTTCATAGATAGCTACACCTGCACTTGACTGACCCGTCTGCGCCGACAGCAAGTCACTGACGACCCAGCTCTCTACATTTGGTAAAGCGCACGGATTCACTGCACTCTCCCAACATCATAATTTTCTGTGCTATCATTCTCATGTGTTAATCTAGTTGTTCTGTGTGCGGATCCTGTGGAATACGATGTTATTTTGCTCTGAAGGCGTTGTATATTTAGTTCGGTTTCGGTTTGCCTATCCCCTCTCTGAGCCAAGTTCCCACACTAAAATGTTACAATGTTTTATATTGTGTTTGGTGACGTTCAGAAATATTACATTTTCAAGCATGGAGCAGTAGTCTAATTGCATAGCTTACTCCGATACTAGATGTATGGACCGGTATTTTAGATCGTGTTTATAGGTCTTCTCTGCTCTGCTTCTCTGCTCTGCTTCTCATGCACACACATGCATACACACGCGCGCACACGCAGGAGGAGAGCTAGAAGCACTACAGTTACAGTATAACATAGTGTGCTGTACATAAATATCTGCTAGAAAGTCTAATTTTTGCCTTTGAAATATTTACGCACAAAGTGTTTCCCATGAAGTGTTGCTTTTAGCTGTGCTTCAAAGAATCTATGAAATGTGCCTACATGGTTTTATAAATAAATTTGTATTTTTTTAATTTATAAATAATGTTGCCAGCGTTATTTTTGGTGCAGTATACAATGGGATCACTTTTCATAATGTTTGAGATGTCTCTGAAGCAAAAACAATTGTAATCAAAGACATTTTCTGCTTGAAATGTTGCTCGTTACAAAAAGCCATTTTTCTCAGTATTTTGGTCAGAAATCAGCATTTTTAGTTACACCCACCCATGTTCTCCAGACAATTGCTAAGGAATGGAAAGAGGTACAAACAAAAAAAAAAATTTCTGATGATACAGGAAAGTCTGGAGTTTCTTTTGGTATGTTTTTTTGTTGACACAGACATAGAACTCAATTTTCTGTGGGTCTTGAAAAAACACTGAAATGTTCAAAAAATCCTGGCACTGGGACGTGACCAACTTTGAAAATGGCTGGCACTGAATGAATTAATGTAAGGTCCCTCACCAATAAGAGATTTTTTTTATAAACGAGTACATCTCGGACAGTAAACTACAATATATGTTCCTTGTGGAAACCTGGTTAAAAAGGGACTGGGCTGCCACCCTTATTGAAGCCTGTCCTCCTAACTATAGGCCTAAATTCTATCAGTCGATAAGAGACCATAAAAGGGGGGTGGCGGTGTAGCTGTCATTTTTTCCAATAAATTCAGTTGTAATGAAATAAATTTTGGCACATTTAGGTCATTTCAGTGCCTAGCGATTAAAGTTAAGACGGATCACAGCTTAATCCTTATCACACTATACAAACCACTATCTGACTTTTCCACCCTCGTGTCAACGGTGCTTACAAACTACGACAGAATAATTATCACGCGTGTTATTTGAATTCCCACTTACTATTCCTAGTAATAGAGAGACCTGTTTAACCCACAAACGATACATAAATGAATCAGCGGAACAAAAAATCACTGAACTTATTAGCACCCGCGACCTCCTCAATGGCCACCAATCACTCGATGAAATGGTGGTTGGCTTTAACCCTATGGGCCCTAGGCTATTTTCAGGGTATTTTTACTACCTTTACTTTTAAGCTCATATCTTGGTCATTGTAATGGCCATGACAGAAATAAGGGCCTATGTTCATGTAATGAAGGATGTTATATCAGGATTATGTAGGATTATGGATGTTATGCAGAAATTTGCAGTAATTTCAAAACTGTATGAAACGTGTCTTGACAGAAATGCACGATAGCAGTAGAATCTGTAAATTCTGCTATTGTTCACATTATGCATTGACTGATAACCACGAGTGTGAAATGGGTTAAGTAAAAAATTGTAAAATCATTACTTGGCAAATATTTGATCCCTTGTTTTAACGTGATAAATTAACGTGATAATATGTGCTTGGTGTGGTTGGAAAGCTGAGATTCTGTACTTTCTTCTGATGTGCGTGCCTTATCTATCCGATCACGGGTTCGCGAGTAATTTCAGTGAGAGTAATGCCTGTGCAAAGCGCTAACATGAGAGATTTTGGCGAAATTTTAAATATTAATATCTCGCCGATACTTGGATCACAAAAATAAGCGGGAGGTCATGTTCTAAAGCCCTGGTTCTGCTGTTTTGTTTGGTATAAGTGCCATCTCTCTACAATGTACCGTTCTGGAGTAATTCAACTGAGAAGAATGGGTGTAAATTCGGATGCATTTTGCGTCCATCGGGCCCATAAGGGTTAATAGCAACTTAAAAGAAATTTTAGACGAAGTTGCTCCTTTAAAAGCAAAACCCAGCTCACGAGTTAAAACCTCACCATGGGTAAATGGTTCAATAAGAGAGAAAAAAAGGCAATGCAGAGCAGTAGAACGAGCATGGAGAGAATCTGAATTAGAAGTAAATCGTATAATCCTAAAAGAACGTATTATCACCTACAACAATGCAATACGCGTGGAAAGAAGAATCCATTTATCAAAAAATATTGCAGACCATCACAACACAAGAGTATTAGTCCCCACAATCAAAAAAATGCTAAATCCTGCGCCAGTTTGTGATATGCTTAGTCTAGCCCCACCGCACCAAAATGCGAAGAGTTTACAGAGTTCTTCATGAACAAAATATTAGCCATTAGAGCAGCAATCACTCGAGACCCTAAATATCTTCATGATGCCCCTAGCAGGGAACCACCGACCCTACAGAATTTTAGCGCCATTACAGAAGACAAACTCTATAATTTTGTTAAACATGGCAAACAGTCAACATGCAGCCTTGACCCCATTCCTACCTTCCTCATGAAAAACAATTTCAACTACGTCTCCACACCCTTATTACAGATCATTAACACCTCCATTCTCACAGGTGTTTTCCCAAGCTCCTTTAAAGCTGCTGTAGTGAAGCCTTTGCTAAAGAAACCAAACCTGGACTATAACATGCTAAATAACTATAGACCGATCTCCAACCTCCAATTTCTAAGCAAAATTGAAAAGGCTGTCTTCATACAGCTCAACCAATTCCTTAATAAAAACAACATCTTAGAAAAATTCCAATCAGGTTTTAGAGCAAATCACAGTACAGAGACTGCCCTAACCAAAATAGTAAATGACCTCAGACTCAGTACAGCCACAAACGAAGTCTCTGCCCTGGTCCTCTAAGTGCCACCTTTGACACAATCAACCACAGCATACTACTACATCAACAACTTGGGTGGGCCTTTCAGGCCATGTACTAAAATGGCTTGAGTCATACATCACTGGAAGACAATTCTATATTAGTATAGGAGATCATGTATCCAAAAATCATGACGTACCCTTCGGCGTTGCTCAAGGCAGCTGTCTTGGCCCCCCTTTTTTATTATACATGCTACCATTGGGAAACATTATCAAAAAACATAATATAGACTTTCATAGTTATGCCGATGATACACAACTGTATATCTCAGTTGAGCCAAGCAAAACCACAGCTGTACAGTATTTAACCTCCTGTTTGTCAGCTGTCACGCATTGGATGAGCAATAACTTACTAAAATTAAACAAGAAACAAAACTGAACTACTGCTTTTTGGCCCTAAAGATAAACGTGAAGCTCTCCTCCCCAGTCTAGGTAACCTAAACCAACATGTCAGCAAACGGGTAACTAGCCTAGGTGTCATCCTTGAATCTGACCTAAGCTTTAAACCTCACATCAACAAAGTTACTAAAACAGCATACTTCCATCTAAGAAATATTGCAAAAGTAGCAGACTAGACTACTGCAATGCCTTATTCACAGGCTTCCCAAAAAATCAATTGACAACTACAGCTTATTCAAAATTCGCTGCAAGATTACTAACAAAAACAAGAAAGATGGAGCTCATTACTCCTGTACTGGCTGAACAACACTGGCTACCCGTATCTTACAGAATTGACTTCAAAGTACTACTACTAGTATTCAAAGCTGTAAATGGCCTTGCCCCATGCTATATTACTGACGCATTATCCTCTTACACCCCTGCCTGAGCCTTTAGATCCGCTGATGTCGGTCTCCTGAGGATTCCAGATGCACCACCCAAAAGGATCGGGGAATCAGCCTTGTCATACTACACCCCAAAGAGATGGAATGCCCTAGCACAGCACATCAGAGAAGCAGAATCCATTGACGTCTTCAAACGACAACTAAAGACCTACCTACATATGTTGTCCTTTCCGGTTTCTCAGTTTCATGAGTGATTCTCGCGAGATTCTCGTGAGATTTACGCAGCCTATTTTATCAGAAATGGTCGGGAGCTGCAATGTACCCAAACAACCACCAGGTGGCACTTGGGAGCGCTGCCTTTATTACACAACAAATGGTATAGTGGCCTGTTGTAATTGAACCACTGGTTGACACCACTTTAAAAATAATTCAGGAGGTTAGTATTACTTAAAACATGAGCTTTTACAGATGGAAAAACATAATTTGTTACATGTCCATTATTTTATTAAGTTGATAACTTATTTCAAGAAGTTGATCAAAATTAAAATTAAATAAAGCAGTTTTTCTGCTTTCACTTAACAAGGAAAAGAATTAAGTTAGTGAAACGTCATAATATTATGAAGTTAGTGCAGCTTCCTAACACCCATGCATGCAGGGGAAGCGATCAACAGCCATTTTATGTATGCTGCCAGACTGCAAGTTGCAAAAGCGAGAGAGAGAGACGGCTTGACTTGGTGAGTAAATATATATTTAATTTCTTAATTATTGGACAAACAGATGTAATTAAGTCTGTCTGACCTTACAATAAGTACAAATAACCTTACAGTTGCACCCTGTATGTATCTTTCAGATTGAGGAATCAGATGTGCCAGTCATCCTTGATATTCTTGTTGCCCTTGTCACAGCCGTTACTGCAGATCCAGTTCATTTTGTTATTTTTCATTCCTCGTTTCTCTCCATGGAGCATCAGATATGTGGGCATACTGTACTGCCCTTTTCTGATTTGAGCCCCTCTCCCTCTGTAATCAACGTCCCTGTATTAGCATGCTATAAAACTATTATCTTTCAGGGGCTACTCAGTATATGGGAGTGAAGTGTAGGAATTTCAATTAAGCCTGTCGCACGATTGGAAAAAGTGTGCACCAACAATGACATGGTGATAGACTGCCAAATTTCGATTTGTTCTTTATTGTACAGTTTAACGATAGGCGTTGATTGCTGTCTTACAATTCTTTGTCTTTTCTGCTGCCTGCTGTGTTTGTATTCATAAGCTCACCTGTTGTCCAAGCAAATAAAGCACTCAGACTGAAACTCTGTTTTTTTTATTGGGACACTCACATGCAAAGTCGGAAATAGAAATAAAAATAGAAGAATGAGCTATTTACAAAATACATACAAGTGTAAATATCCAGTGCAGTACTTTAAGTATACGCAGCCTGTGTGCAAAGTCAGCTTTAGCTACGATCCAGGTCTCCCATCCTCGGGGCTGAGGTGAGGGCTGGGATCAGGGACATTCATGAGGGCCTGTCCACACGACAAAGGCCCCGTCCACACGACAACGTTCCTGGATTTTTTTCTTTGCTGGTAAAAAAAAAATTGCGTCCACACGACAACGGAGCACGGGAACGTTTTCATTGCGTTGTCATTGCAGAAGGTATGCTCTCCTAGCTTGAGGGGCATGATCAGAAGCGCAATGATTCACTTTAAACATGTAATGTATGTTGATTCTAGCAATGTGTTCTAGTTTAGATGGGTCGGATGCAGTGACAGTTGCCCTATTTAAAAAGCATAACGTGAAAAGTGTTTGTTGGGCTGAACTAGCGATGTATACAAAAACATCCTGTAGTTCAATGTCAGAAGGTAGAAACAGTTGCATTACACAAAGCCTACACTGCAGATGATTTTTACCCCCAAGTATTCCACAACAACCTGTTTGTAAAAGTTTGACGCTGTTGTGAGATGTCACGTCGTTAAATTGACCCATTTATGCAACCTTTTGAAAACGATGACATCGTTGCCCATTTACCTTGCGCTGCACATATAACAACAACTTCAAACTTTTACAAACTGGTTGCTGTCGAATAAATTGTGATTTCATTAGCTTGTAGTGTAGGCTGGCTGTTGCGCAGTTGTTTCTAGCCTTTGCCATTAAACTGTCTGTATGGCTAGTAGGCTATAACAAATACTTCTTGTAGGCTTTCATTATTCTTAATTAATTAAAGAGCAACTGTCGCTGCTTTCAGCTCCCTTCAGTAACAACACGCATTGCTAAAATCAACATACATTACATGTTTAAAGTGAATCATTGCGCTTCCGATCATGCCCCTCAAGCTGGGACGGCACACCTTCTGCAATGACAACACAATGAAAACGTTCCCGTGTGGACATAAATATTTACTGCTCCGTTGTCGTGTGGACGCAACTTTTTTTTAACACGCAAAGAAAAAAATCCAGGAACGTTGTCGTGTGGACGGGGCATGGCAGTGCGTGAGCATGGAAGTCATTTGAAGCCTGAAAGACCAGTCCCCAGATATACATCAACACCTGCACCACCTGCATCGTTGTTCACCTTGGAAATGTTGCCATTGGCCCTCTCTGCAACACTGAACAACAGCATCCAAATTCCTAACTAGCACGCAGACGTGACCTTGCGTTGGGCCAGACCACGCCAGAATACACCAACAGCCACGGCCAAGTTGGTAGGTACGGATGTCTGCTCTTCCGTTCCATAATCTGAGGAGCACTGCAGAGCCTGGAGCAAAACTACGAACTGGGATGGATCGAGGGGCAAGCGAGCCCTACCACAGAATGTAAAGAACTTTGTGGTCTCGTCTCGACACTGCAGCGCAAGGTTCCTGTTTAATGACTTGAAAGACTGCATTGATAAAATCAATGAATACCTCCGGACAACACGCAAAAATTAATAGCACACATCACATTTAGATGTTTGAAAAAAGTTTTACTCGTAACATTACTTTGTTTTTTCCCCTCATATTATGTAACAAAAACTGTTTCTACCTTCTGACGAACTACTTTTGCATATCGCCAGTTCAGCCCAACAAAGAGTTCCGTATGTTATGCTTATTAAATAAAAGGTAAATTGTCTCTGCATCTGACCCATCTAGATTAATGCTGAACACAAGACAAAAATGAAACTGGCATTGATCTGGTATGCGGATCCATCTGTAAACACAGATCTGGGCCAGCACTGTTTGTGTGCGTGTGTGTGAAGGGGGATGGGCTGGTGGCGACAATGACTGTCTCAGACAAAGAAGACAAGAAGAGTTTTTTTCTGAACGGAGGTGTGTGTGTGTGTGTTGGGGAGTGGGTGTGGGGGTATGTGTTCGCAGACACACACAGACGACAATTAAGTCTGGCTCAAACACAGTGATTTTCATGCGCAAGATGTCACGCAAGTGAGAGTCAGTCTTGTCCTCACACGGTTCTTGTTAAAGTTCAAAAGTGAGAATGTCTTCTCGCACAGGTACATATGTCCAGCGAAATAAACTCAACATTTTCTTGGCAAATGTCCGAATCTCTTGGTACCTGTCTTTATCCAGCTGGCGGTAAAAGTTCACAAGAGGGAGGCTCCGACAGTCTGTCACACTGCAGTTCAATGAGCATTGCGATTCATGTCGATGTTTTGAAGTGTTCTTGTGAATGTTGTGATTACATATTATTTTACCCATTATTATATTATTCTTATTATTTTACAGTGTATTCATTGGTCAAATAAACGCCCGTATTAAAGAGCCCAACCCTGCTGTGTTGTTATGAGAGCTAATAATAGCAACATCACACGACATAAGCAAGATGTATGATTTTTCTTTGCGAAATAAAACCGCGAATAATGCCTACCAAAGGGCAAATTAGTTAAGTGTGTTGTGGTCAAAAAACAAGAATGCTGTTAGGCTACAATGTCGATATACTTTGGGTTGGTACTGCCATAAGCCGCTGAATAATTGCCAAAAAAGAATATCTCGCTGATACTTAAGCGCAAATAAGCCGGCGGTCATGATGTAAAGCCCAGGTTCCGCTGTTTTAAAACTGTTCTACTGTTTGGTACGAGTGCCATCTGGCTACAATGTACCGAACTTTTACAAGAACGTGCAATAAACGAGTAAAAATATCAGGACAGGATTCGAACCTTTTACTACCCGAAATAAAGATCAATTCCATAGCCACTAGACCACAGCTGAATAGGCACTCTCACACCGATATCAGTACCTCTTGTGTGTCTCACAAACCAAACATTCCCGGTTTTACCGTGGTAAATGTTCCACTTAATGGCCAACTTGCAAATATATTACAGTTGTGCTGTCCAAATTCAGCGAAACTCAATCGGTTTGTAGAAATGACTATAATACTGCTGTTTAAATTGTTAAACTTTGAAGTCATGGCATACGGTTTAAACAAGGAAAACAAGATGACGTTACTTTGCTTTTTAAACGTTTTGACAGCTGTATTGTCACTATTTCTGCAAATTGATTTAATTTCACTGCAACTGAACTGCAGGATTACGAGATAATGGTACTTTTACGTTTTTTTTTTAGTTTTGCCGTGGGTGGGTCAACCTCAGAAGTGAGATCTTTACTTCAGCGTAAACCTCTGTGGTCCTATGCTGTCCCTAGCGGCGGCAGTGGTAATGACATTTCACGGACTGCATGAATCTCAGCTTGCGCGAGTGACATGAGCATTCTGAAAGGACAACATCTGTATTCAACCTTGCCTATACCTAACTGCTCAGATCAAAGTCCCTTCAGACATACTTTCTTGCTCAGATCAAAGGCCTTTCAGACAGTCAGAGACTTCCCGTTACCAGCCCTGGCAGATGGGCTCCCCTGGGGGTCGTGGTTCTGCCTGGGGACAATAAACAACCCAACTGCGCCTAAATGTACTTGCCTTGTTCTAGCGCCTCTGGTTTGCGAGGACTGTTGACCTGTGTTCACGCAAGAGCCTGCATCAACAGCGCATTGCATAGTTGTAGCACCTCTGGACTACAAAGGCTGTTGACCTGTGTTAATGCTAGAGCCCACATAAATGGGCCATTGCGTCGTTACAGGGCCTCTGGTCCTCTACAAGGACTGTTTACCCGTGTCCACGCAAGCGGCCGCATCAATGGGGCATTGCGTTGCTGTGACAGTGCATTATTATGCCACGCAATAGCCCGCATAAACGGGGCATTGCCTCGCTGTGACATTAAATTATTGTGTCACACAAGAGCCCGCATTAACGGGGTATTGCGTCACTACATCATTTTGTTACTGTGTTCATCAGCTCCGACACCACTGGACTGCCAGAAATGTTGTCTTGTGGTGACCTTGCCAAACTGTGAAGAACTTTGAGCTGCTTCTTGTATATATGAATTGTGCTATACAAGTAAAGATTATTATTATTACTATTATTATTATTAGTGGTGTGTTCAAAATATCGATATGGCAATATATCGTTGCGGGCCTCTTCACGATACACGTATCGTTACGGAGGGGTCAGTATCAATATTTCACATTTATTCATCATTCATTCATCATTCAGCATTCATATTTATTTATTGTCACTCCTTTTTACATTTCTTTGTCCTACATTTACATTTACAGCTGAGAGAAGTGTTTTAAAACCAGATCATGTAGATCAACTGTTGTTCCTAAACAATAACCTACTAATGGTTCCATAAGAAATGGGTTACGATTTTACTGATTCATTGTCATTTGGTTTTGTAAAAGGCAGCTTTATTTTTTACCACTGCTAATGCCAGGTTAAAAGGCAGCTATTTTTGCACTACAGGCTTGTGAAGAAGGCCATGTTTAAGTTTAGTTTTATATTACTATGTTTTTTATATTTGAGTTTTTATATTTAAGTTATTTAGTTTTATCATATTTATTTTTTGATATTTTTCTTATATTTTACCTGTATAATGTTCTTACTACTGGCAAGTTCAGTGTGATGGTGGTAAGTTCAGATGTTTAGCAATTGCACCACAGGCTGATAGGCCTGCTTAAGGCCATGCTTAAGTCTTTGAATTTAGAAAATGTATTTTTAGGTATATATTGCCACTGTTTATGAGTTCAAAGGCAGCATTACATTGTAACTGCACTGCAGTCTGGCATTTTTGCTATCCAGCATAATAGAAATATCATTTGGGTATACATATTACTAGCCTGGGTGTGCCCATACTGCCTGAGTAGAGAGTAGAGTAGAGTAACTTTATTGATCCCGAAGGAAATTAAGGTGTCCAGTAGCATACACATAATACACATTGCCAAAAACAGATCAAGCCTATTGCACACATTAGCATACACATAATACACATTGCAAAAAAACAGATCGAGCCTATTGCACACGTCTGCATACTGTAATACAACATTCACTGAACTGAGGGAAGAAAAACATTGTAATGATAATAAGTAAGGTAATAAGAATTCCACGAGGTAAACAAGTGACGTGATAAGGTGCTTTGTGGAAGATAGATCACAGTGTCCCAGTAAAATTGCCAGTGATAAGAATTCCACGAGGTAAACAAGTGTCGTGATGAGGTGCTTTGTGGTAGATAGATTACAGTGTCCCAGTAAAATTGTCCAGTGTTATAGAAGGGTCCTTTAGTGCAGTAGTTATAGAAGGGTCCTTTAGTGCAGTAGCCATCAGGGTAGTGCAGTATATTGCTGTCCATAGCCGCATAGCAGTCACCACCAGGGACAGCATGTGCGTGCGTGTGTGTGTGTGTGTGTGTGTGTGTGATTGTGTGTGCTCAAGCACTCCAGTCCATGATGCTCAGTTCCCTCTGTGTGCTGTTATACAGTTGTATGGCCCTGGGGACAAATGACCTCCGCAGCCTGTCTGTCCTACAGGAGAGGGACCGGAGTCTGTCGCTGATCAAACTCCTCTGATTGATGATGATGGTGTGTAGGGGGTGGCGGTCGTTGTCCAGTATGGAGTGCAGCCTGCACAGGGTCCTCCTCTCAGCTATTGTAGTTAGACACTCCAGCTCCATGCCCACCACAGACCCTGCTTTCCTCACCAGTCTGTCCAGACGCCCATTGTCTCTTTTCCTAGTGCTGCCACCCCAGCATACCACAGCATAGAACAGCACACTGGCCATGACAGACTGGTAGAACATCAGCAGGAGTCTGTTGCAGACATTGAAAGACCTCAGCCTCCTGAGGAAGTACAGCCTGCTCTGTCCTTTTCTGTAGAGTGCATCTGAATTAGTCGACCAGTCCAGTTTATTGTCGAGGTGTACCCCCAAGTAAGTGCAGACTGTCTCGACATTCTCCCCATCAATCGTGACAGGCTCCGGCGGCGGGGCGGTTCTCCTGAAGTCCACCACCGTTTCCTTGGTTCCTGTGACGCTGCATTTACATTTCGCGAGCAAGTCAGTCTGGCCAAGCTGCCTATCTAAACCATTTCTGCTCAGTCCTCAGATAGGGGGCCAATGAAAATCGAGCATTTCAAAAGGCAATGACGCGGTAGTTTGCCGACCGGAAATCTATCTCAGTCAGTCACAGTCAGTCAGTGTGTACATGGCGAACATGGAGCAGTCTTAAGATTTCAATTCATCTTTAATTTATCAGTTAGCCCCGCTGGTAGCCAAGTCCATTGGGCTTTGAGAGGACGCTATTGTTGTGGTCATTTCGCCTTTGATCGCACTGATTCGTTTTTCGAATATCAATATTAAATGGCCAACACCAGCCACTCTCATGTTCACCTCACAAGTCCGACAAAAATCATTTAACCCCATTTCTATATGACTACAGGCTACTACTACTTTTTGTTTGGATCAAGCCGTTTCTTCTGCTGGGGTATACGTCAGAGGGCAGAGGGGTGTGATTGATTGAAGCTTCGTCCAGTAGCAAACAGAGGCATTTGAAAGAGGCGGGTTAAGCCCGCCTTCTGAGAAATGGGTTTACAACACAGCTTGGCCAGACCAATGCTCGCAGAGCATTGACAAGTCGCGATAGCCAGGCTAACATATTACTGGGTTCTTAAAAAATGTATGTAAAGTAATGTAAAATATTGGGATATGTATTGCCTTGAAGGTCATGTATTGGGATACACATGTATCGCAATACGTATCGTATCGTGACCCCTGTATCGTGATACGTATTGTATCGTGAGGTTGTTGGCAATACCCAGCCCTAATTATTATCATTATTATTAACCGTTTCCTTCATATAAAAAGTAGGCTATATGAAACTTAACACAGCTAGCCCATCTAGTGAGCCAGTCAAGAGGCTATGCAGACTAGACAGTCTCGTGCAGAAATCTTATAGAAATAGGTTGTCCAATAAAAGATTTGAAAGAATTCTCCTCATATCATGCACCTCACCCCCAACGACTCAACAACGTGCCTATGCCAATGAAATGTGTTTAGTTTAGCCTGACATCATCTAATGTGATTAGATGTCCAGAGTTATTTTATTAAGTAACACGTTTTATTTGAATAGTCTAGCCCCATATGTCAGTCTCTGCATGCTATTTCATTCATGCAATTTTTAGTGAGTGCTGTTATCTAGTTATCCTGTTTTAGACTTTGGCTTGATTGTTTTTTACAACATAAGCCTGCCAGCAGTGCAATACTGATATGACCCTGTGCAGTGCTCTTCAGATTTTCACCAACGTTGTGGTGTACCCTGTTTTTGTTTAATTGGCATGAAAGAACAACTTGTTTTACATCTTGCTCATTGCAATAGGAATTTACGAGTAATTTGCTGAGTAATGCAAAGTAATGTAAAGACTTAATTTTCCTAAGGAGTAAAGAAGTAAACTTATGTATTACATTTTTCAACAGTAGAGAACGGAATGAGAACGAAATATCAAACTTTTTTTATTTTTTATATTTTTTACTATGCATGCAGGGGAAGCTCTATGAAACGTGTACAGCCATACAATATTGGAAAACATCATCAAAAAATACCAGAATTAGTTGTATTGGAGCACCTCGTAGCCAAAAAAACTTGAACATGTTTTTATAGCGCATACAGCTATACTAACTTGTTGCAAAAGACTATAATATGACCCCTTCAAAATATTTTAAAAAAGGGATTTTTCGAAATGACAATGGAGAACCTGACTGAAAAATTCAAGCTATTTGCAGTATTTACATCCACAGCACCCTTGTGCATGGGGTTGTTGCTGTCGTTGTTCTGGTCATGGCTTAAGTTGGAGGGAGCAGACCAGCGAATCCCTAAATTTAAGCCTTACCATTTACCATTTTCACACTACTAGTAGTGGAATCATGCAAAAAGTTCTGGCTTGGGGTCGGCTTGGGGTCGTTCAGCAGCACATATCACTGGGCTGCCCGCGGAAGTGCCTCAATTTAAATTGCTGTTGTTAAACACCAATATCGGCCAATGGAGATAGATTAAAAAATGCCCAATATCAGCCTCTACTTTAAAGAATGGCCTGAATTTTTGAGTACTACTCTAACATAAGACTCTGTCTACCTAACAACATGAAATGTCTATTCAGCATCCCAAACATTCTCTTGATGACCACTCAAGTCTTTTCGTAATTCGCCATTCTGTAGGTGCTCTGTTTGTGTAGACCATGTAGGCTATCATGATTTTTTGCAGGATTATCAAAGTTAGGTCACACGTCTCAGGCTGTCTCTCTGCCTTCTGTAATGTTTCCAGGTGGTTAAACTTTTGAACAACAAGCGTTCTCAGGCAGTGGGCATTTTGATGTCGAGTCTCCACCTTGACATGAAGGACATTCAACATGGTGAGTATTTTCTAAGACAGTTGCAATATGTTAACAGTGAAACTCATTACCCAAAAACTGTACTGTCTGGTTACTAAGAACTTTAGTGCTCCCATTTGGACAAATTATTAAGAACAACCCAATCACTTACACAACCCAATCACGGGGGCAGCTGTGACTAGTGGTTAGGGAGTTGGTCTTGCAATCGGAAGGTTGCCGGTTCGAATCCCGCCCTACCCATGGTTGAGATACCCTTGAGCAAGGCATCTAACCCCACACTGCTCCAGGGACTGTAACGGAAACCCTGTAAATATTTGTAAGTCACTCTGGATAAGAGCTTCAGCTAAGTGTAACGTAGTAATAATGTAATAACTTATAACAGCTATGCTGGTGACACACAAATTTACTTTGCTCTGGGATGTAATGCCTATGGTATGCCTTGAATCTCTATCAATCTATTTACCAGTTTGACAACTGGATTTCACAAATTGTTTTTCAGCTGAACACAGAAAAATATAAAGTAAAATTTGGAAAAAAGGAGGAAAAAGTTCTTCACTAACATAAAAGTACAATCAAACGTCATTTTGGAGAACAGTCTGCTGGGCAAGACGGTATTAAATGCAGAGCTGTAGTGCACAAACAGCAGCCTTGCATAGGTTCCCTGCTGCTCCAGGTGGTGCAGCACAGTGTGGAGGGCCATGGAGATGGCATCATCTGTTGACTTGTTGGTCCAGTATGCTAGTGTGGGTGCAAGGGTGGTTGGCAGAGCAGCTTTGAGGTGTTGAAGAACCAGTCTATCAAGGTATTTCATGATTACGGGTATCAGTGCCACAGGCCTGTAGTGATGTGACATATCACCTGCCATACCCGGCAAGAGTCTGAGTTTGAGAAGTGTTTTCAATTCTCTGCCTGTAGGCTGCTTTTGTGTGGGTTTGCCCTGACCTCGATGTACTGTTGCATGTCCACGGAATGGTAAGTAGTGTTACGGTTCATCAGTACGAGCTGAACATGCTTGTTCCTCCATGGTTTGTTGTTAGGAAACATGTGGATGTATTTTGTAATAGTGACATTTTCCAGGCAGCATTTTATATAAAACAGTATAGAGGAACAGTATGTGTCTCTCATCACTTTTAAAAACAGTCCAGTCCTCATGTCTGGATGAGTATGTGTCTGTCATCACCTTTAAAGCTATCCTGCAGCTGCTCAGAAGCCCCCTTGCACCACACATGGATCTGTCTAGCATCTAGCTTGACTGTGTTGAGCCTGTATGTTGGAGTCAAAAACAAGGACGTGATCAGTAGTGATGTAGTTATCGAGACCAGTCTTGAAACTAATTTGTTGTGGTCTCGGTCTTGTCACAGACTCAGCTGCATTTGGTGTCTCGGTCTTGTCTTGATCTTGACAGTCTTTGGTCTTGGTCTTGCCTTGGTCTCAGACATAGCGGTTTCGGTGGCATTTGTGCACAAATAAAGCAAGCTAGTCTAATGTTAAAGTCACATACTATCACAAAAGCTCCATCGGGATGGGCTCGTTGTTTGTTAATTGCAAATAGCAAGTAGCCCAAAGCAGTTGTGGTGTTGGCATCAGGGGGTATGTAAACAGTGGTTATTATAACACTGGTGAATTCTCGTGGCAGGTCGAAGGTGCAGCATCTCACTGGTATTCCAGGTCTGGGAAGCAGTGGGCTTCGGTTATCATGGTGTTTGTACACCAGTTGTTGTTGGTATGAATAGCCAGTAGCCCCCCTCCTCTACCCTTACTAGTCTGTTCTGTCTGCTCGATGTGCTACGCAGCACCGCGGTTGAATTGGTTTGATATTGGATATTGGATATTCGACACATTTAAAGACACTCATTTACCTTGTGATGTATATCACTGATTTTTTCAAACAACTTGTGACGTCTTTATAAACATCCAGGGTATATATCACAAGATAGTAATTATTAAAAAATCATACTATGAGCTGATTTAATGCATCTTTGTGAATTCAACACTCATAAAACTTGTGATGTACATCCCGATTCTTTTCAAAAAACTTGTGATGTCTTTATAATCATCCTTGGGTATATATCACAAGACACCCCCCCCCCCGATTTTCCGTTAACGATTGCCAGGACACTGGAAGTCTGGAGGACATGAATCTTTGTAGGCATGTAGCCCTAGAACTTTTTTAGCGACTAGAAGCTTTTGGCCCCCAAGGGCCACCCCCCCGCACAAAATATGTCATGCACGATCAGCACAAAGACCTCTAAAAAAAACAGCACATGCCATAAAATTTGGTCCATAGGGGGTTTTTTGTTGTGAAATCTGATGACCGTCACGCATTGAAAACACTAGTCAACACCCACTTCCAATTAAAACAATTTACGTGAAATTTTAACACTGTGAAAACGAATCCAAACAAACTCGTCATAGGCCGTTCATGTGAATCTCATCCAATTTGGTATATGTCATCTACAGACAATGCTGACAAAAAGTTATCAAAGGATTTATCTTGAGATAAACCATTTCGAAGTTACATGTCAATGAACATTTACCACATAGCTTAAAATCTTTAAAAACTCCATATCTTGGCTTCTAATTGCTCAAATTTGGTCAATGTTGACATGCCAATTCTAAACAGCTTTCTTTTCATGCGTCCTAAATTTTGTGACATTTCGTCAAAGGGGGTGATGTTTATCGTCGAAGCTAGATGTTCAAAAACATTTTTTGTTAAATAACTCATAAACAATTTTGCCCAAGACAACGATTTTGTGTTAGTATGTCGGTGTTATAAAGGCGTATTGACCCAGCCCGTAAACACTCACTTGAAGCATAGCACCACCTAGTGATATGGGTAAATGCAAATATTGGGATTTTGAGTTGCCAATATCTTGGACCGAGAAGGTGGGAACTGGACAAAATATATCATGCACGATCAGCACAAAGATTTCTAAAAGCACAGCACATGCCATAAAATGTGGTCCATAGGGGGCGCTGTAATTGTACAAAATGTCATTTTGTCTATTATCTAGCGAACGCTAATGTTTACAACCAATTTTTTTTTGTGGTGAAATCTATTGACCCTCACGCATTGAAAACACTGGTCAACACCCACTTCCAACGAAAACAATTTACGTGAAATTTTAACACTGTGAAAACAAATCCAATTAAACTCGTCATAGGCCATTCATGTGAATCTCACCAAAATTGGTATATGTCATCTACAGACAATGCTGACAAACTCCATATCTTGGTTTCTAACTGCTCAAATTTGGTCAAAGTTGACATGCCAACTCTAAACAGCTTTCTTTTCATGTGTCCTAAATTTTGTGACATTTCATCATAGGGGGCGATGTTTATCATCAAAGTTAGGTGTCAAAAAACAGTTTTTGTTAAATAACTTTTCAACAATTCTGCCCAAGACAACGATTTTGTGTTAGTATGTCGGTGTTACAGAGGCATATTGATATATGGGGAAATGGGTAAACTTATGATGTATATCACTGATTCTTTTCAAACATCTTGTGACGTCTTCATAATCACCCAGGGTATATATCACAAGACAGCAATTATTAAAAAATCATACTGTGATCTGATTTAATGCATTTTTGTGAATTCAACACTCATTTAAGGCGAGACACGGCAGGTGAAAACATAGATTTTTCATGCCCTGGTCAAATTTAAGATTTTGGGCTACTTTACATCCTTAACATGTTATCTTTGACACTGGTATTAAAAAAATGTCCATATTACACATTTATGTGTTTATTTTATTGTATTTTGTTTACTTGCGGCATACATTTTCTCCCGAATTTACAAAGAAGTTAGCATTCCAAAGCGACATGCTGCGTTTCGTCTTTTTCCTGACGTGTGTCAAGGCCGGTATCGTTTTAAAGCTCAGAGACTCGAGTACAACCAAGGGGGTAGGAATATATCCGGAAGTTGAAGCACCCATGGGGAAATCTCAACCCGGAAAATGACCAATAGCATGTAGCATTCCGTTGACTTCCATTCATTTTAGCGTCACTTTGAAATCAAACAACTTTACATGAGAAGCCATCCGTACCTTGATATTGGCATTGTTGTAAACCGGAGAGGGCACAGCAAAACATATTTGCTTCGATCAGAAATCTGTCATGTTATTGCCTTGTAAGAAACGTTTATCTGAAATTATGCTAAAAATGACGCCATAAATCATGCGACGGCTAGTGAGTTTCTGTCGCACAGGAGAAAATTTACCGTACTGGTTGGATAACACGCTGTAGCCACAGTCATGCTCGTTTACTTTTCTATTCATGTTGGGGAAACATTTACATCACTATTTCCCGAAAAATAAGCGTAGAACTTGGTATTTGTTTGTAAGCAGAATCGCTATCTTTATGGATTTTACTATTCGATGCAAGTGAATTGAGAAAGACTGCTAAGCTAAGCTACACGCTATAGCTTGTAGTTTACATGCTAACTAGCTAGCTCCCTTGACATGCTGGCTTGCAAGACTGCCTGGAACCAAAGTTAGTTGACGAAGAATCAAGTCCCCACATACAATATTAACCCCCCATTCAACTAAGTGATTGCAGCTATAACGGTAGAAGAATACTTATTCAGAAAATTATCGTACGCTGTATGGTTTGTGATTGAGCATCTACCACTCAATTTATAGTATTTGGGTTCGCTGGCCGACGTGACCGTACGTCACCCCGCGCTTGCGCAGTTGCAAAGTGACCAATTAAAAATCTCAAAATTGTGCTTCAACGGCTCCCATTGAAAACGACGCCATCCCTCAGTCCATTCTCTTCTACTGTCTATGAGTACAACCCTATGTAAAGCAAATAAGGGCATTTCCTTTCTATCAGCAACCAATCATGCCTTTCTAAAGGGGGGTTTAAAGCTGAAGACGACATCTCATTGGCTGATTGCTTGTTTCTGCTTACGTGATTCGCTCAGATGCATCAGGTGTTGTACTCTGACACTTCCTTGTTAGCTTGCCGCGGGAACATTGAAAATGCCTCGAATTGCCAAACTTTCCAGTAAAAGAAAGCAACAATTGCGCTTTGCAAGAATTGAAAAAACAAAACAACCGATTGGATTACCTTCAGGAAACAGCACATCAGACCGTAAGCTGTCGTTGGGAAACCGGGAGGTGGTAGACGGTGCTAATGACTGTAACACAGCAGTGGCTGATTGCGCATATCTCACGACTAAATGAATTGATCAATGATGTTGTTTGTTCAAATTGTGCTGCTTCGAGTCTGTCAATAAATATTGATCCACAAAACCAGGGCCTTTGTAGCAGTCTGCTTCTGGAGTGTAGGAATTGCAAAGCCGATGGAGGGTATAGGCGCAGCGTGTATACGTCTACAAGACTACAAAGTGAGACGCAAGGCGATGTCGCCTTTGATCTGAACGTGCGCATGGTACTTTTGGCGCACAAGTTAGGGATGGGGTATGCTGCGCTGAAAAAGATCAGTAAGGTCTTGGGGATCCCTACCCTTCATTTGAAAACATATCAGAGGCACATAAAAGAGTTACAGGTAGGCTATGAAAAGATGATAGGAATGAGAAATGTTAATTTTGGAGATCTAACGAGTTGGTAATAGAGTAACCAATAGACCTTTTGGCTCTCTACTACTAATGTTATATGTTAAACGTGTGTAAACATATAGTGCAATATACAATGCAATAAATACAATAGACAGTGGAAGCAGTGTGGATCCTATTGAACAATAGATACAATATATACATATATAGAAATCTAATATAGGCATTAATGTACATATAGCCACATAATGTACCACTGGGCTAGATTACCAATATGACAATACAAAGATGGATCAGTAAGATGACATGGCATCTCATTCATTGTGTTGTAGCCTATTGGTTCGTTTTTGTTTTGCAGTACAAAGTTTGTGTTTTCAATTCAGTAGCAAAAACAAGAGACATTAAAAAAATCAGCCTTCCCAATATCTTAACATTGAGGGAACACATTTCAATTAGAAAGAAATAGACAGACACACACACAGTAAGCTACATCACTGCAACCTGGAGTGCCACGCTTCAGTGGTGCAGTCAAGTGCATGTTCTTGTTGACACACCAGCGTACACACGTGCAAAAAAAATGAGTGAAAGTCAGTCCCATTGTTCCTTGTGATCACATGGCACATCACAGCACACAACGAAATTCAACTTCTGCCTAGCACTCACGTGAGCAGGGGGCAGCCATGACATTGGTGCCCAGGGAGCTGTGTGTGGGGACAGTACCATGTTCAGTCATGGATGGTCAGGATGGAGGAGGGCACTCACTTCCCCCCTGCCTTGTCGGGAATTGAACCTGTGGACTTTAGGCCGTAAGTCCAATTCAGTTTTAATCCTGAGGTTTGCTATTTGCTGCTATGACTGCCTGGTGCACTCCCTGGTCCTTTCCAAAAGAAATTGGGTTTTTGCCACTAAAGTGAAAATAAATGTACTGCATCAAGAAACTGTAACAAGGAACAGTTATTGACACAGTATGCATTTTTATTTTAGTAGCGGAAATTGAAAGGGGACTGGAGTCCCTCCACAAGACCAGAGACTACATCAGGCAGTCGTATCCTATGCTGATCTGGATCCAGAGTTAGCCGAGTTGTTGAGCCAGGATGCAGATGCTGTCATTAACATTGGAGTCTCCTTTGATGGCACGTGGCAAAAGCGAGGCTTCACCTCACATTATGGAGTCGGTGTCTGCATAGACATTTTGACAGGACTAGTCATTGACTTTGAAGTTCTGTGAACATACTGCCATGCGTGTGTATGTAAGCACAGTTCATTGAATGAGGGTCAGATTACACAGGAGGAGTTTACCATCTGGAGAGAAGCACACACTGATTGTGCAAAAAAATTCTCTGGTTCAAGTAAGGCAATGGAGCAGGAGGCTGCAAAAAGAATGTGGGCCAGATCAGTCAGTCGCCACCAGCTGCGATATACTGAGATACTTTCAGACGGGGATAGCTCTGCTTTCAGGCAAGTGGTTGGATTAAAACCATACCCTGGCCATGAGATTCTGAATCTAGAATGTATAAATCATGCACACAAAAAAATGGGCACAGCGCTGAGAATTTAGTGCAGACCAGAAATTGGGTGGCAAGGGTTTCGGCAAATTAACTGCCAGTAAGTGCAAAGCACTTCAGAATTATTACAGGGGGGCAATTTAAAATAATCAAGGGTCAATAGATGGAATGAGGTCTGAGATATGGGCGGGCCTGTTGCACTGCATGTCGACTGATGACGTACCTTTGCATACGAGGTGCAATCCGCAGTGGTGTTTTTTTAGGAGGGCAGAGGACCAAGGAGAGACCCCTGACAGTCACTCGCTTCATAAAAGCAATTACCTGTCCCGTGAAGTGGGTCAGAAACTTCTGCCCATATATCACAGAATGTCCAGTGACAGTTTGCTACAAAAAATGCAGCATGGTGGCACACAAAATAACAATGAGTGCCTTAACTCAATTATATGGACCCGCTGCCCAAACATTTGTTGGCAAAAACAGAGTAGAGGCAGCTGTTAGCATAGCCATCTCATCTTTTAATGAGGGTGCCTCAGCAATGCTGAGTGTCATGGCAAACCTGTAGCTGGAGAGCACTGTAATTACAATCAGCAACATCAAGCAGGCCGACATACTCAGGGTGTCGAAGGTGAATCGCATTCAATCCCAAAATCCAAACAAAAAAGAAAGCTTCAGAGCACTGAAAAAAAAGTGAAAAGGCACCAGCAAGAAATGGTAGAGGGAGCAACATATGGTGCTGGAATGGATGTTTGATGTTTTTGGTCTTGTTCTCATCTTGTTCTACATTTTCCAATAGAAATGTATTAAATTCCCCTTTTTAAATCTTTAAATGCCATTTTCTCAAAATTAGTTTTTTTTTTGTCATTTTCCAGTGCACATTTCTCAGCTTGTGTAGCACCTAGGCACACCAAACTTTCTAGTTATACACATAGCAGCATTCTGAAGATATTTACAGAGGGATTTGTGGATAAATTGTTTCTGGCCAGATTTATGTGTCATTTTAGCTAAAAAATCATGGCGAAAATAGGGTTTTTAAGGCTATGGACAGTATATTTTGATTTCCTGGGTAATGAAAGCAGATATCCTTAAATCCCTCTGTAATTTTTTTTTGATCTTGCATATAAACAAAATGAAAAAATAATTTTACACCTGGCTTTATCACACTTTTAGATGTATGCACCAGAAATATACAAAATACTGCATATTTAATGAGATGGCGCCCAATTTGCATACTGAAAAATGCAAATTTCAAAAACTTGTAATACTTTTTTTTTTTCAGACTTATGTAAGCAATAAACTGGTAAAGTTTCTACCATTTTAAAATTTTACCCTATTCACCTGTAGTGTCTCGCCTTACCTTGTGATGTATATCACTAATTGTATATCACAAGTTCTTTGAAAAGACTCAGTGATATACATCACAAGTTGTATGAGTGTTGAATTCACAAATATGCAGATCATAGTATGATTTTTTAATAATTACTGCCTTGTGATATATACTCTGGATGGGTGTTTTTAAAGGAATCAATGATATCACAAGTTAAATAAGTGTTAAATTCACAAAGATTCATTAAATCAGCCCATAATATGACTTTTTTAATAATTACTGTCTTGTGATATATACCCTGGATGATCATGAGGACATCACAAGTTTGAAAAGAATCAGTGATATACATCACAAGTTGTATGAGTGTTGAATTCACAAAGATGCATTAAATCAGCTCATAGTATGATTTTTTAACAATTACCGTCTTGTGATTTATACCCTGGATGATTATAAAGGCATCACAAGTTGTTTTAAAAGAATCGGTGATATACATCACAAGTTAAATGAGTGTCTTAGTATGTGTCGAATATCCAATATCAAACCAATTCAACCACGGTCTACGCAGCCAGCTAGGTCAGCCTTGCCCAAGATAGATGGAGTTAGCCATGTCTCCATGATTACCATGACACAGTGTGGAGGACCGCTGCAGCCCACCCACTAGTTGGGATGTGGGCTTGGAGAAACAGGTGAACACAATACACAGGAGAGGTAGTTGCCAGTGTAAAAATAGACAAAAATATTTGTCTTCCAGGTCAAGTGCAAATGAAAAAAAAAAACACTTAGTAAAGACAAAAGAAAAGGGTACTGTCACTAGCACTCACAACAATGCAGTTTACCACAAATACCTTATAGCAGAGACAACCTTCCTCCTCAAGCACTCCAGACCAACTGAGCTGCCCTGCCTAAATACACCCATCCATCAACTCAAATGGCTTCAGATTGGATAACACTACCCAAAAGGGAAGCTCTCTTCAGAAATATACATAACATAAACAAAACTCAAACAAAAGCATTTAGGAAAAAATAAAATAACAATGACAAAATATAGTTCAAAACACCCAAATATTAATCCCCAAATATTATTCAAAAACACACATAAACATACAATGGATAGATGGCGACAACAAACACCCCTGTGCAGCAAATGCAGAGCTCCTTCCCCTAGGGAGGGAGCTAAAAGCATAGTCCCAGCGCGGAGCGCGCTTCCGCTATGGAATGGCTGGATGGAACACCAGGAAGTGTGAGTAAATGTTTGTTACTAGTTTATGGACAAAACAGAAATATACATGCGAAATGGATGATATGTTAGTGGGTACCACATTATAAGTATATCAAAGAAGCAGAGTATATCAAGGAAGTTAACGCTGCCTGAAAGAGAAACTAAGTTTATCAAATCACGACCGACCAAACAATTGGTCGGGGACGCACATAAACGCCGAGTCGGCTGTAAACTTCGGTGGAAAACGCCAAGCACAAAACCCATTATCCCCTTAACTGTACACACGCTGCTAAAATGTCCATATAGGGTGATTGGGAAGGAGAAATGCCGTCTCTGTGTGTGGATGCGTGTATGCGAGTCAGCGTGTGTGCCCGCGGGAACAAGTCTCTCCCTCTCCCTCACGGTAGCGCAGCAAAAAGTCAGATAAGTCCATGCCGGTGAGAAGGGGGATATTTTAGCTTCACACACACAGCAGTCCTGGATGTTTTTTATGAGTTGATATGATACGTTCCAGTTCCTCGATCTTGTTGGAAAGTGATTTTGCATGTGTGACATAAAGGCTCAGCAGTGGATGTTTATGCAAGTCTCTGTCCAACCTGGCTCATATTCCAACTCGATAGCTTATTCTATTATTCTTTTTTTATCGCTGTCCGCCTGTGTCGCTTCCCAGATAGCAATAGGTCAGCGTCCCACTGGCGGCCCACCAGTGGCAGAGTTGTCGGTCCAACGGCGGCTTCCACCAGTAACCCAACTGGCGTTTTGCTCATCGGTTCTTTGGCGGTCCGCCGGTGGCTCAAAAGCGGTTTCAGATAAAGGGCCGCCCTTTTGCCGCTTGTTACCCACCATATTTTCTTTAGCCTTATTATGACTATATAATTCAAACAAGGCATTAAAATTAATATAAATGCAATTCAATTTATGATTTAAAAGAATATAAATGTATACATGTAAATATTAGCCTAAATATAAGTAAGAAAAACTGCTTTTGCCAGGGATTTTAAACATGGACAGCCAAGGCAAGGACAGTGGCTGTGTTGACCCTGAAACTTTTTTTTGTCACAGGACAAATGTTAAACCCCATCTGTCATCTATTAACCAATAAAGTTGCTTTCATTTTTAAAAAGTCAAACTGGTTTGCCTGGCAAAGGCTACCAATCTAGCAAAACTTGTCAGCTGCTACTAGTCGAGTAGCCTACACTTTCATATAGCCAAAGTAAATTTCCCCCCTCAAATGTGAATAAAAACATTTCAGCAGTTACATATAAGAGGGTGATATGTACTTTGTCTATCCTTTGTTGACTAAGTATGTCAAACTAGCCACCATGCCCGTTTTCTTGTAATGAAAGAGTAATGAATGAATTTGTTTCTATCTTGCTTTCAGAAATGTACCACAACAGTTCACGACATTTTGAAGTGTAGGCTAGGCTAGCATTACGTTTACAATATTTTTAAAATAATTTTACAAGAGATAGTGAAGAAGATGTTGTACTTACCTAGTCCTATTAAATTGTGGCTGGTTCTTCGGCCGCGACGTTAACGCTCGTCCGTTGCTGTCAACAAATGGATGGCAGTCCTCCAGCGGTCCACGGATGGCGAGCCGCCACTATCTTGCGCACTTGTGGAATTCGAATCCTCGCGCACCATGACGGGGCGCCGACCAAAAGCCACTCACGCCCCGAGCTGTGATTTGTGCTAGGCAGCGGTCCGACTTTGGGCCACGGCTGGCATACCACCGACGGCTTGCCGTCCAAAAGCCACCAGTGGTCCACTATATACATGCTAGCTGGGTTTCTGACCGGGAGAGTGGCCCAAGGAGATGCCGTTGGTCTAACAAGCTAAGATGGGATGTCTCGTCTATGGGCCTCGAACCAATGTCAAGCCGTTCGTGCTGCCTGTATTTGAACTGGGTGAACTGGGTACTGAGCTGCAGCCTTTACAGGCACAGCCATCTTGCACAGTTGCTGGGCAACACCAGTGGATTGCGCCAAAGGCAAGGCCTCCCAGTTATGATCTAAGCTACTGGTGTTTCTCTTTGCCTTGCCATAATTGTCTTGTATTGACAGGGACAATGCACAATATATAATTGAGCCAGATTATAGCCATAGGGCTAATGTGTATAGATGTTATGAAAAAGGTTACAAGACAACATGTAATGAGTGGGGGCAATAGCCAAAACACACATCACAGTGACATGAACATAGTAATAAAAGATGCGCTAGACGCATGGTATATGATAAAAAAATAAAGGCAGAGGTAAAAATCAATGACTAGAAATGTTTACAATGCTGTTCAGGCTATTTAGGACTTTTTGTTTATTTGAATATTGTTAAAGGAGAACTTCGGTGTAAAATGAAAATTGGCATGTTAAAACATCATACTGAGTTGGTACGTGTACTGAGGAGCAAAATTGATTTAGCCTGTTGCATTCAGAGTTTAACTATTTTTTATAGTTTGACCCAGAAGGCTAACAATGGAAGTGGTAGGTGCCCTTAGACGATGCATGACGACTACGCTATTTTTAAACCATTAAACAGCTCGAAGAAACTCCACACTCCATTGGTAGTACAACAAAGGCTCTGGCATTCAAAACAAAACACTGAGAATATTGTAAATGTACACAACGTTTATTTAAAAAACTTTTTATTGCGCTCCTCTTGTTTAGAATTCCGCTGTGAGATCACTAATCACTTTCTCTCTTTCTCCTGTCTAACAGCAATACTGAATGTGGACAACACTGTTGTTGACTTGGAAACCTTGCAAGCCCTCTATGAAAATGTAAGGACCAAATAACAGGCATAAACACACATTCAGACTCTTTGTCGCACACACACCAACTTGCACAACCCAACACACACACTTGCATGCAAACATACAATACACGTATACACCTGTCTGGGAATACAACAATACAAGTTACATTTAAAATATTCTTAAGTAATATTTTTGTTAGTGATATGTGGTAGGCATACTACAGCAAGGGGCGTTAAAAACAAACCTTAAAGTAAGCCGAAATAACGTTTTTGTTTTTTTGTTTTTTATAGATTGTCGTGAATGTGTGCATTTTTTGCTTTTTTGTGGGGAAACTCCAAAATATATTTTGAAATGCATCATGCTTGGTTGTGTCTCACAACCGAGTATGATGTTGAATAAAGAAGCATCAATTTTTGTCTACATATACTGTTTGGTGGCTTTGTCAGCCTTTGTGGTCCCAGAATAGGAATGGTAAACACTATCTGATGTCAAAATCACATATGGTGTTTACACCGAAGACATAAGGAGTTTGAAAAACATGGGTAAAATAGATTAGGAGGGGCCATCTCGCTTTCCATACTGCTATTTGCTAGCTAACTGAATCTGCCTACTCTTCAAATCCAATTGCACTGTGAAAAGCTCCAGAACACTTAAGCCAGCTAAACATAATGTGGCAAAAATATTAGTGTATTATGTTAGGTTTCAACACACAAAGATTTGAAATGTGTCTGAGTAAAATTTAAGACTACTTAATTGGTTATTTTCATAAGAGCTTCTATTTGGTGGATATAACAGACCGTGGTCTGGCAAACCTCTATCTTGAACATCAGTTCCGGCATTTTGTGGCTTACTTTCAGGTCCACATAAAAGATCAGTATCATATTGTTTTGTGTTGTAATGCTTTATGTTGCAATTATCATTTAGAGAGCCCAGCAGGATGAGATGGACAAAATCGAAAAGCACATGAAGTCATCTAAGGGAAAAGAAAGCGCAAAACCTTTGGACAAACCAGAACAGTAAGAAGATCTTCTCAGATAGTATTTGGCATACAGAAGCTGTTACTAAAGAAGATTATATGATTTGAGTGGTTACAGTACATGTGGTTTGATGTGTCAAACAATTCCCAAAATTCACAACTGATGTATTAGTTGTACATACACTAAGAAGAGATTAAGAACTAAGAAGTCATATCTTGAACTGTTTTCAAGTTTGAGCCATTTAAAATACAGTGTGTTTGCTTATTTTAAGCACCCAGTCTTTTGACATAGTTACCAGGAAAACTACAAAGTAAGAGCCCAAAACTACAGTTCTGTTTCATTTCTCCTGACCGCTAGAGGCGTTGTTTAAAGCACCTGGATGTTCCTCACGTGCACATGCAGTTCGATTGTATATACCAACAAAGTCACTTGCGACGGGTGACCACCGCACCGGTACCTAAGGTACGTTCACCACGGAAGCGTTCTCTTGCCATCTTCTCGTGCTGAAGCAGGTTTGTTTTTGAGGTGTATTATTCTTGCTAAGAGCAATCGGCTGGAGTCTTACAAACCTTTAACAGGTTTAAGCTGCGTTTTCTCGCCCTTTTAAGACTGTGATTTGCCATTTGGTTAAGAGATTTGTCTTAAAGCTTTAAGGCAAGTAAAGTATTTTCCTGTTAAGCTTTTTAAGTTAGTTCTCAAAAGGATCCTCAGAGAGGATCACAGGGTGCTGCTAGTAGCTCCCAATTTCTCCTCTTCATACACTAATGAGCTCCTCAGCCTGGAAACCTTCAGACCACCACCTGAGGAGGATGAGCAGGGGCAAGGTCACGTTCCTCTGTGCCCAGTTCGAGCACTGAGAATATACATTGAAGTCACTGCTGCATTCTGGCAGTCGAATGCACTGTTTGTGTGTCACACTAGACATAGGTGGGGCCACACGTTGTCCAAACGGAGGCTGTCAAACTGGATCGTTGAGGCCATTGGCCATGCCTACACTAACAGCAGCCTCCCGGCCCCTCCCCACATCCGAGGCCGCTTCACTAAGGGTGTGGCTGCATCATGGGTGGCTCTACGTGGAGTTCCACTCTCTGATATCTGTGCTGCTGCCTAATAGGTGTCAACTTGCACGTTTGCAAAGTGTTATAGGGTTAATGTGGCCATGCACAACCCTTTACAACTGTTCATAGGGTAAGTAGGTCTTCCTTGTGACCCTGTTGGTATTAGTCATCCAGGTGCTTTAAGCACCGCCTCTGGAGAAATGAAATAGAATGATGGTTATGTATGTTACTGCGATTCAATGAATTTCGGATGACTGCCAGAGCTCGGCTGTCACTCCTAAGGCTGACGAGAAGACTGCCAAGAGGATGCTTCCGGGGTGAACGTACCTTGAGTACTAGTGCAGTCACACCTGTTGCAAGCGACTTGGTATATACACTCAAACTGCATGTGCATATGATCAACATCCAGGTGCTTCAAAGGAGTACTTCCACAAGAAACCGTTTAGTACTTGCTCTTTTGAAATACGATAGGTCACCCAGAGTTGCATATGTCTGCTGCACGTGACAATGTTCTTCCCCGATTGCTTTTATTAGTCAGTGAAAGAAAGTAGGTGGAAAAAATGAGTGGATAAGAAAAAGGCCAACAAAGTTATGTAAGTTTGTTAATTAGAAAAAGCCATACCACAGTTGTGATTACAGAAGAAGTCTCGTTGCAGCACACATTCACTTAGCGAAGTATAGGTAAGTATCTGTGTTTGTTTAAAACTTTTAAATCTTCTATTTGGTTCGCTATGACCGAATGGGCTTTGAATGATTGTAGCCTGTGACTAGCATAGCCGAGAACCTGTCATTCTCCCTGCTCCATCTCCTCCACCAAACTAGAATAGCCTGAAACGGAAGCACTAAAGCATATTTTTCACCAAAACTGGCTCACAGGGCTCACACAACTGGCTCATTAATACTAGAGACCACCGCAAAATTAATGAAAACACGATGCAAGTACACCTTTAAGCACCACCTCTGGCAGTCATCTGAAATTTATAGAACCACGGTTACATACGTAACCATCGAACAGGAAATACAACACAGAAACAAATTTGACATGACCTCCAAGTAGTGTCTTGGATTCCTGTTTCCTAGCTCCCATTTCAGCATCTTCCTGGTTGGTTCTTTTAATGTTTACATCTTTTCTTTTTAGGTTTCTGTACCAGTTGTCGCAAATCCCAAGTTTCTCAGGAAGAGTGTTTTGCATCATCTTTCAGTCAACATTTGCTGAAAGCATATCTTCAATTCAGCGCAAACTGGAAATCTTGAAGCGAGTCTGCTTAGTAAGTTTGTTTCTGTCTGCATTGTAAAAAATGAACTTACTGCATTGCCTTAAAAGTTTAGCCTTCTCCCCTAAATTTATCTGCCCATAACTGTTTGTAGAATCTGCAGAGTGGTTCTGGGGTAATGAAGATTTTGGGTCTCGTATTAACCTTTGGTAACTTCATGAACGGAGGAAACAGGACTCGAGGCCAAGCTGATGGTTTTACCCTGGACATTCTTCCAAAACTAAAGGATGTGAAAACCAGTGTAAGTACATTTAACAAATCATGTGGCATATAACAAGGATGGCAATAACACCAATATTAGCCTAATCTTAGAAAATTAGAATATTAGCATCAGACCATTTAAAAAATATTTTTAATATGAAATGAAATGAACAGAAATGAAAAACATGTTCATATTATGCACTCAGCACTGTTTGCTGTTCACATTACATTAAAATAAATGAACTTTTACAAGATATTGAAATTTACTGAGATGCACCTGTATGACATGAGTTTACTGATTTGGTCAAAGACGGAGTGCTGTACATACACACATGCTGTACATACACACACATTTGTGTTTTTACCTTCAGATGTTGTCCTTTCCCGTTTCTCAGTTTCATGAGGGAATCTCGCGAGATTCTCGTGAGATTTACGCAGCCTATTTTATCAGAAATGGTCGGGAGCTGCAGTGTACCCAAACAACCACCAGGTGGCACTTGGGAGCGCTGCCTTTATTACACAACAAATGGTATAGTGGCCTATTGTATTTGAACCACTGGTTGACACCACTCTAAAAATAATTCAGGAGGTTCGTATTACTTAAAACATGAGCTTTTACAGATGGAAAAACATAATTTGTTACATGTCCATCATTTTATTAAGTTGATAACTTATTTCAAGAAGTTGATCAAAAGTTAAGCTATCTTAACTCAGAAACACATTGGGAGCTCTGCCTTTAAAACACAATGCTGCGGAGAACAACGTTAGGATGTCAAAACGCTGTTAAAGGTTATGGATTTATAAGAATATAACATCCTCTACTTTGCCATATGGTCATGTTTTCACATGTTACTTTGTTTTACCAGAGACCATATTCAAGCAACAGTGAAGGAGAATGACACAATTTTTATCAGTCAAATATGAGCTAGGTCATCTATATTGCATTACTTTTGTTTAACGATGGCAAAGGTTGCTAAAGGAAGAAAAGTCTTGTTTTAAACCAACAGTACTACTAACTTCAGCCCAAATGGTCGGAAATAACAAATATATATGAATTTGACAGAAAATCAAGTGATTTTGACCTATTGGCTTGACACACACGTTTAGAACAGTTTACTGCCAAGTCACCGCGGAGAACACCGTTACGAGGCACAAGGCAAGTTAAGAAGACACTGAGAAGTGTTGATTTCATGTCGGCAGCTGCACATTTCAGCACTGCGAAACTCCATAAAAAGTATCCTCAAATGACACAGGGCAATGCTATATGCCTAGTCATTTGTTTGTTTCAATTAATTTGACAAGGGGTTATTTAATCCAGAGCATCTCGGTGGGCAATTTAAATGTCACCAGCCAAATACAAGACATATAGAGAATGTAGAATTTAGTTCGCTTGAGTAAAACAATTCAGATTAATTTAATTGGTGTGTTAAACCATGACTTTTTTACACATAGTTTTTTATACTTCTTGCGAATTTGCTGGGTTGTTCACTGAATGCACTGACTGGTCCTGCAGGAGGGAGTTAGTAAATACATGTGCAGTGTCGAGACCGAATTGAGTTATGTTATGTCAATCTAAAATGTGCGTGGCCTCTCAAGCACATTCGCGTGGATTTATATAGGGAGGGAAAGTAATCTCATCGCCCCCTGCTGGTTGCGTTGCCCACCTCTATCGAAATGAATGGGATTTTTTCTTCAAAAAATTAAATTTCGGCTCACACTCCAAAGTTAAGATAGTGGCTTTCATATGATATGCATGCTGGGCAGTTCTATCGATTCAGGTGGTCATACTTTCTTTTTTTCACTAATCTGAATTGTTTTTAATGTTAATTAAAAAGCTGATAAAGGACTACACTGAACGATAGGCGCGTGTATGACGCCACCGCAAAATCTGGCGCCTGCCCAAATCTAACAGTTAGCTGCCGGCGAGAGAAGTAAGTGAAATCCAACGATTGTGTACATGAAACTCATCTGATTATAAGAATCCACAACCGTAGCTATGGAATCTTTATGAAATGTGAAAACTGGCATTCATTTGTTTCTCCGTGGTTGCAATCAGTTACGAATTACAGCATGGTGAACTTGTGTTTACTGACGTAACGGGAGCGCCTCAAAGTTGTAGTCCGTTTATGACAAGTTAGGCACAATTTAGATTTTTTAAAATAGGACAAAATTTCACACAATACTTTCACAGTTAGTAGATAATCCCCATATATAGCCTGAAAAATATGTCTGGTGCACAAGTTCCGTGTCATACCTTTGTGGGATTTTTTAAAAAATCGGTCTATGGGATTTTTAATAGGATCGCTCTGGGGATAGGAATGCCACCGCTAGGATCGCTGTGTTCCACTTTCCCTCCCTATTGCTGTACTCTGTAGTTTAGGTTAATATTAAACGACTGCATTTAGGAGGATTGCTTATTCTATTGGTATAACAGGTCAGTAATCCGGCCACCGT
This sequence comes from Coilia nasus, assembly GCA_027475355.1. Classification (NCBI taxonomy): domain Eukaryota; kingdom Metazoa; phylum Chordata; class Actinopteri; order Clupeiformes; family Engraulidae; genus Coilia; species Coilia nasus. The sequence continues at coordinate 27,700,243 of CM050210.1, forward strand.
TACTCGGCTGAAATGTTGGTGATTGTAATAAGGAACATAGGCAAAATGTTATCAGGTGTGCAAAGAAACCCATGACTGCAAGTGCCAAATTAGTCTCGTGGCAGAGTTTATTAATAGTATTGACAGATGATATCAAAACGCTGTTAAACGTTATGGATTTACAATAATTTCATCCACTTAATGCATCAGCTTTGCCACATTTTCACAGTTGGTTTTACCACAGACCATCAAGCAACAAGTTTATTTGGTTGCGCACACACAACGGAAACAATTCTCGTCCATTAATTTCCTTCTCGGGCGCTAGAGCAGCTGGCAGTTGGCTAGTTGGCGTCCACAGCACAGCAAAAGGAAATACTTTCAGTAGCACAATACACACGAGTCAACTAAAGCCCCGAGACATGCAGGGCGGCTATGAGTGCAGGTGCCGTCGCCATAGATGAGAGAGAGGGAGGCAGAGAGACCTCTCGCCCGTCGCCCGTGACACAACAGCCCGGAGCTCGGAAAATATTACAAACCGATTTAACGTTAGCCACTTACAAAACCAATCAAAGCAGTGACGAAGGCACTGGCCTGGTTATTAACAAATTGCTCGATAAATATGGTTAAAGTTAAAGAAACTAGTTCAAAAGGACATTTCCAAATTACTCTTAACGTACTGTACTCCACACCAGGTCATGACTTAACCTGCACTATGTTTTATCACTTATAAACGGTACTCGTAGCTTATTTATACGCAGTGAACTTATCTGTAAACTGATGTCACAACAGTGTCAAACTGCAGACCAGCGCCAATCCAAGACCTTTAAATTAAAGGCTACTCCACATCCAGAAAGGGGGGTCGGGACTGGTGGCGACAAGAACAAACAAAAGAAGAGAGTTTTTATCTGTAGGGAGGTGTGTGTGTGTGCGCGTTTGTTGGGGAATAGACGGGTCGGGGTGGGTGACTGTGTTATGAAGCCGTCAGTTGATGAGGACGTCAGACAAGCAGTAGGCTAGTTTCGCGCACACATGCATGTTCGCAGACACACACACACACACACACACACACACAACCACAAAGCCATGACACTTATTTACTCCAAGACTTTTGGTGAGGTGAATAAGGCGGGGTGTGATATAACATCGTGGTGGTGGCACAGGCGATTATAGCCTAATTCAGAGGTTTCCACTTTTCAGACCGCAACCCCCAGTTTTAGCTCTGCTGACGACCTGCGACCGACCCCCGCAACCGACCCCCGCAACCATTGTCGCGCAAGCATTCTTGATCTCTTTCGCGCTCTCTCTCTCTGTCTCTCTCTCCCTCCCCCACTTTAATAATATGGGTGTTTTACGCGTAACAAAACTGAACACAATTTTTGAGCTAGTGCATTTTATTACCAAACTTACGAGCGAAAGCAAATAGGCAGAACCCCACCACTACTTATGTAAAATGCTGAGCATGTACGGACATATTATGAACAAGCAACAGTTATAAAGTTATGTATGCAGAAAAAAAACTCAATGCAATGGATGAGAGCCGTGCGCAAAGCAAAGCAGGTCCACATATATTTAATTTTGGAGATGGCCACCCGTAGTTCATCTTCCACGTTAAGCCAAGACCTGCATTTACTCTTAATGTAAGTCAACACGGAGAAAGTCTTTTCGCATAAATACGTTGAGCCAAATGGCATAAGGACATTCAAAGCGGCCCTCGACAGTTTAGAGCAGAGACATACCACAGAGACATATGAAGTCCCCGCAACCCCTCTGTCGTGAGCGCGCGTGCACGCACTACGGCCCTACCTCTTTCCCTCCCCCCATCTCTCAAAATGTTGCTGCTTTTAACACACACAGAGCAATAGAGCGAAATGGCGATCGTATCCAGTCAAACTGGTCAGGAGCGTCTCTTTCTGGAAAATGCCTACGGAAGTGATCTGAAAGGCACTGTAGGTGAACAGTAACAGACGCCTTGATGCTGTTAACACTCAATGTATTTTCCTCCATAAATTCCTCCATATCTGAAAACATGTCAGTGCGTCCAATTTCCACTCTTTTTTTCCAATGCACCAGTTTTCTTGCAAAGGCCTGCACTTTATCATTGAGGTACACGATGTGCTCTGTGAGGAAAAGCATTGCCCCAGCGCCGTCTGTGCACACTGACATGCACTTTATTAAAAATGTAAACATGTAAAACATGTTAAGGACTGCATTGATAAAATCAATGAATATCTCCGGACAACACGCAAAAATCAACCGCACACATCACATTTAGTTATTTGAAAAAAAAGTTTTACTTGTAACATGACTTTGTTTTTTTTCCTCAAATTATGTAACACATAACTGTTTCTTCTTTCTGACGAACTACAGGCTGTTTTTTTGTATATCGCCAGTTCAGCCCAACTAAGAGTTCCGTATAGTATGTTATGCTTATTAAAGGTCAACTGTCACTGCATCTGACCCATGTACATTTTCTTTTAAAACTGCAGACCATCGCCAATGCAAGACCTTAAATTAAAGGCTACTTCACACTTTCATATGCGCAGTTTATGTATGGTTCTGTTGCTTCTGACCGTTGAATATAAGGATGGTATAACCACATCCAATATTACTTTAATAGTTATTTAAATTTAAATGAAACATAATGTCGAACATAAGGCAAAAATGAAACTGGCTTTGATCTGGTACACGGATCTGTAAACACGGATCTGGATCTTGAACACGGAGATTCTTCGCTTGAATGCCGAGACTGTTCGCCTGTTTGTGTGTGTGTGAAGGGGGATGGGCTTCATCAGTACATCAGTAGTTTCACACACACAGGCATGGTGTGGATGGATGGGTGGTACTGAGATTTCGATTGCAGCAAAAATGCTAAGTCTGGCTCAAACGCAGTTGTTTTGATGCGTAAGATGCCACGCAAGTTAGAGTCACTTATGGCTAATTTCCTTTTAGAATGCGCGTTAACAGATTAGACCATTTCCACCGCAAGCATGTTCTGAGCGTATTCTATCCCTATACAAACCTATTGTATACGCCCACGCGCTGAACACGGCTACGCGCTGAACAAGGCGGTGGAAATGAGCCCTTAGTGTAGTCCTCACACGGTTCTTGATAAAGTTCAAAAGTGAGAATGTCTTCTCGGACAGGTATGGTATGTCGAGCGAAATAAGCTCAGCATTTTCTTGGCAAATGTCCGAATCTCTTGGATATTATGCAGAAATTTGCAGTAATTGCAAAACTGTATGATACATGTTTTGACAAAGAAATGCACGATAGCAGTATGTTTTAACATGATAGATTCCCCGAACTAAAGATCAACTCCTTAGCCACGAGACCACGTCTGAATAGGCTCTCACCGATATCAGTACCTCTTGTGTGTGTCACAAACCACACATTCCCGGTGTTACCGTGGTAAATGTTCCAGTTCATGGCCAACTTGCAAATATATTACAGTTGTGCTGTCCAAACTCAGGGAAAACTCAATCGGTTTGTAGAAATGACGATAATACTGCTGTTTAAATTGTTAAACTTTGAAGTCATGGCATACGGTTTTAACAAGGAAAAGAAGATGACGTGACTTTGCTTTTTAAACGTTTTGACAGCTGTATTGTCAGTATTTCTGCACATCGATTTAATTTCACTGCAACTTAACCACAGGATTACGAGGTAATGGCACTTTTACAGTCAACTAAGTACTGCAAGTTTTGCCGTGGGTGGGTCAACCTCAGAAGTGAGATCTTTACTTCAGCGTAAACCTTTGTGGTCCTATGCTGTCCCTAGCGGCGGCAGTGGTAATGACATTTCACGGACTGCATAAATCTCGGCTTGCGAGTGAAATGAGCATTAGAAAAGGACGACATCTGTATCTTGGTGTTTCTCAATTCTAAAAATAGTTAAGCAGAAGAGGCATTTCAAAATTCCTGCTCTCGCTTTGAATCACTTTAAATTACTGGAATATGGATGTCAGTTACTCAATCTTCTCAAATGTAGAATGATAACTAGCAATGAAAAGATCCTTTGATATCCCCCCAGGAGAGGAATGCTTCTCAACCAATCAGCAGTTGTTCAGCCAAACGTAACAAAGCAAAATAAACTAATGTCAAGTATATATATTGTCAAGTTGTAAAAAAAAACGTAAATGTTCATAACCCAGATACAATCACAGATTGTTTGTTGTTTAAACCATTAACTGGACTTTATTTGTGCCAAGGCCCTATATTTTGAATGAATGGTGGGTGCACAAAAATGTTTACTTCTTTTGTGTGTTACGGAACTCTTGTTACCAGAATGCAGCAAAAGTGATGTAAAGATCACATGGGTAGTCAAATGTGTATAATAACTTTTGTTTTCACAAAGTAGAACTTAGTTTTGGGTAGATTAGCATTTCTCCTCTATGCTTCCATTCAAACAAATTATCATCTGGTCCACCCTGAATGACCCTTAAGCCATAACGCATTTTCACCTGAATACTGGAATGGCATCAAGTTAACAGTACTTATCCTCTTTGAAGCTTTATTTAGGCTTTATGTTTGCTAAATATTATGCTGTATCCATCATTAAAATAACAATTTATGTGTATAGCACTTTCATACCTAGGCTGCAGTTCAAAGGGCCTTTACATTTTGAGACTCATTGTGAGATTTTGTAATGTGACGATTATCAATAGAGCTTTGAGGCATTATGAGGGTAGGATCATCATAATTCAAAAAGAAGGAAGAGGAGAAGGCTTGTGTTTTTGTGTGATTTCATTTTAACTGAAACTATGTCTTCTTCCTTTTTAGGACAACACGGGGAGTCTTTTGTCCTACATTGTGGCATACTACCTACGCCACTTTGATGAGGTACTACTATCATCTCTGAAATGTTGTTTTTATATTGTGGGCCAGAAGTCATGTAAAGTTTTTAACATTACATGAGTTGTTACTAAATGTACTGTATTACCCCTGCATAGTCTTGCCATGTCCTGCGTAATGAAAGAAAAGCAAATCTTCTTCAAATATATCTGAGGTCAGGTTGTTTTTTTTCTGTTTTTTTTTCCTATGCTTTCTATGTTTATATGTATGTAAATATGTAGGACATCGTTTTTTCCAAAGCCAGTGCTGGATAAATGATACCAAGCAAACTGGATAAGCATGTATGTGACGGCCTGGCTGAAGTAGGATAAATTATTCACATCAGTATAATAGACAATTGTGCTTCCAACCTGTAGTGGGCGACGAAGACAAAAAAAAAAACTACTTGGTGCTGCTTTAACTACATTGTAATTTGTGGTTTTCCTTTAACAACCATAGTTGCTCAGGAGCATCGTTTTAGAAATATAATAATGAAAATCGACTCCATTATCTGAAATGTAGCATGAAATGGATATTATCTTCCATAAATAGTGTTTTTCTTTCCAGTATTAATGGTGTTGGCTTCCAGAGGGTTCATAAAAAAAAAACAACAATGATCAGCGCTCTTTCTGTTTAGGGCTGAGCTAGGGTTAGGTTTCCCTGGTTCAAGGTGTGAAGTAGTCTGTGCAACCTATAATTGACAAAGTATTGAGATGCGCCACTGCTTTGGGTTGGGGGAATTATCCTATTGTCCCTGTTGTGAAGCACATAGTGGGAATAAAGAAGAAAAATATTTGTGCTACTTTAAATTTGATAATATATTATTATTTTGTATCGTATTGCAGCTTGTCGCATTGTGTTTTCATTGTGCTTTGTATCATATTGCATCATGGTAGATGGGAGAATCGTATCACTGATTATTTCATATTAATTGTAATGTATAATATCGTTGGCCAGGTATCAAGAAATTAATACATGAATGATAAAGATTTGCATCTCTATTAGAGAGGACTACATAAACAAGCATGTGTTAGTCCTATATATACCCTATGTGTGCAGAAGTGGACACATTCTGAAACTAATGTAAAAGAATGTAAAAGTCCTGCCGGAGTCAAATTCCTTGTATATGTAAGTATACTTGGCCAATAAAGCTGATTCTGATTCTGATGTTAGCCTGGTAAACCAGCCCCTCGTACTTAATTTCATTTTTTACAGAGGGTCTAGAGCGGAGGCCTCGAGAAACTATTTCTTTTTTTGGAGGTGTGGACTCTGGGTAAAGGCAGAGGCACTTGTTTTAAACTCCAGCAATCGCTAACGCCTGGACGTCACATATGCAATTAGCCTACCTACGTACTATAATTCAAATGTAGCACACAAAGTGAACATCATGGCTCATCAACACACCCTCTGCTCACTGATTTGATAGGAGTTGGTCAGTCCTCTTACATGCTCCTCAACAGATTACGGTCCAAACCCTCTGTACAAAATGAAATGAAGTCTGAAGTCCTTCTCCTAATACAGGTGATTTCACTAAGTATCTCATCTACCTGGCTGAAGAGATGTGCTAATTGGGATCAGCAGGCTCAGTGAATTGGCTGGAACAAATATGTTGCAGGTTTTGGTTTCTGAACTCGGGATGTCTGCCTCTGTATATATGTAAATAACTGCACTAACCACTCTGCTTCCACTCAGTCCAGTCAGCACAAGTTTTTTTATTTGAAGTGCTTCATGCTCCTGCTTGTTTTGGATGGTTTATAAATAGAAAGGTTTTTTCCCTCACAGCTGAAAACAAAAACACTTCACCCTGTTATTTTATTAGTGCTCTAACCATTGCAGCGGTGTTTTGGGTTCTTAGGATGCCAACAAGGAGACACGTGTATATCCAATGCCTGAGCCCCAAGACCTTTTTCAGGCTTCCCAGATGAAATTCGAAGACTTTCAAAGGGATCTCACCAAGTTAAGAAGGGATCTTTCTGGTAAGAAAAATCTTTAATTCAGTTATGAAAGCCCTTTGTATTCACCACTTGTGTGTGCATGAATTACACAGGATAAGTCCCTTTGCGCCTGGTAGATGACCCAAGGAGTGAACCGTCTGAAGTTAGCAACTGTTGGGATGCCAAGAAATATGTGTTCACTTCTTCACACTGACTTAACAATTAGTGATATCAGGTGTATATGGTGTCCACACTCTTAGGCCCCATTCACATCAACGGCTGTCCGTATACAACACGTAGACAGCAAGTTCCTGTTTTCTGTCCGTATTCTTTTAGAATGCACGTTAACAGATTAGACTATTCACACAGCACACGTGATCCGAGCATGTTCTGTTTGTGGTATACGCTCAGAATACAGGTTGCAACTGTGCATGATGTGAGCATATTCAATTCCTATCGAATGCTATGGCACGACTATACAAATCGTCAATTGTGCTATCAATGTATGTATTGACACAGGAATACTTCAAAAACCTGAAAAATTTTACCACTCGCCTACAGTTGTGTTAATACAGCTATCAGTATTGACCATGTCATACCACATCTGCCCTACAAGTGCAGTAACTAGCCTACATGAGCATAGAAACTTGAATACTTTTAAAGTTGTCACACTCCCAAGTCAAACATGTTGGTAGGTATAACAATGGTGATGCTTTTATGTTCTTAATAGGAAGAAGCAAGATTTTGCAGTGAGTATTCTTAATAAAAGAAGGGCCTCAATTGCTATTCTTCTGTCGACCACTCGAGCTAAGATAAATCTAACATCAACAAGCCGCTGGGCAAAATTGAGGTCCATATGTCACTACATTCAATAATTTATTTACCCGAGGAGTGACTGAATAACGAGTGATGAGAAAAAGGCAAACGAAGTGACATAAGTTCATTAATTAGAAAAAGCCATGTCATAGTTGTGATTACCGGAGGAGTGTCGTTGCAGCACACATTCACTTAACAAAATATAGGTAAGTAGGTGTGTTTGTTTAGAAGGCTTAAATTTTCTATTTGGTGTGCTGTGACCGAATGGGCTTTGAATGATTGTTGCCTGTGACTAGCATAGCCGAGAACCTGTAATTCTCCACGCTCCATTTACTCCACCAAAACTAGAACAGTCTGTATTACTAAATTGCCTGAACTACTAAAGCATTTTTTCACCAAAACCGGCTCACAGGGTATTTATTAATACTATAGACGACCGCAAAATTAATTAAAAAACAATGCAATGACACCTTTGAAGATGGGGCTGGCAGCTGAATTCCTGCTTACACATACACATGTCCAGTGTGAATACAAATGCGCTCACAACACGCTCACAGGCCATACACACCTAAGCCTTGTAAACATTCAAGGCTATGTGGATGAGGCATAACACTTAGGCCTTTGTCTTTTTAGCATGTACAAAAGAGGTGGAAATGGTGTGCAGAACATCTTCAGAAGAACACCTTCAGCCTTTTAAGGACAAAATGGAGGATTTCCTGAGCAAAGGTTAGTCATTTCTATCTGAACATCTGCATTCCCTGCTTGTCCCTCCCCTGCTTGACATTCCATGCCAACTCAACCAAGGTTTCAAACATTCAATTGTGGGTTTTAGAGGGTACTGAAAATGGTCACAGCTCAGAAAATACCCTTCAGACCCCCTTTTTCAGGGGGGTGGATGACCACATATATAGTAGCACAGAGTAATGAAACTTTCACCACTTGAAGATACATGTCTTGGCAATGCCTGACGTGAATTAGAACATCTCAACTCCACTCCTTAATGAGCTTATGGAAAGAAGCAGTTTAGCAGTTTGCAGTTTGAAGAAGTTAAAGGGCCATAACATCTAAACCACTTGATATTTAATCTGAAACTTTGGGATTTTTCATTGCTCCTGTAGAGGTATATTTGGTGCAATTTTGAGCAAAATCTGAGATGGTGCCCGTGGAACTTTTCTCAATATTGGTTGAGTTGGTATGGAATGACCCAAAGGTATTGGTAAAGTGATTTGCATAGCTACTGATTGTCATGCTTAGTTCCCACACAGATTGTTTGGTGTTCATAGTTTGATACCCATAATGCGCCCCTTATGTGCATGGTAAAAGAAATGCATCTCCATGTAATGCAACTCGACCAAAGCCCCCTGCATTTCTTAAAATGTTGCCAAAACATTATGTTGACCATTAAGAGTCATGCCTGTTTTTTTCTGTCTGGCAGGAAAGAATGACCTGGAGGCTCAGGAGGCACAGTTTGATGAAACTCATAAGATGTGAGAAATGTAAAATATTATGGAAATATTTGTATTAACATTTCTATTAAAAATATTTGTATTAATGACAAAAGAAAAATATTTACATGTATCGATACAGCCATTCCTTGCAATATATGATCTATGTGTTTATAGCAGGCAAAATTAATCATCTTGAAACATTTGAAATTTAAGATTTTTATTACATCTCCTGAAACTCTCTCTTATGGAAGCGCATTGCTGCCACCCCTCTAAAAAATATTTCGGGTCAGAATCACGTAATTACGTGAAAAGGTTCCTGTTATAACGTGATATCCTAACGTGAAATTATCACATTATTTTGTGATACGAAATTATCATGTTATTTCACGATATGGTCATATTTTCACATTATAATGTGAAAACATCATCAGGTATGGTTTTACTTGAGATCAGCAGTGTTGGGGGTAACGTGTTACAATGGAACGCGTTACTGTAATTTCTTTACTGTTGTTAGGAACGTAACGCATTACAGTTTAAATATTGGTAACTTCATTACAGTTACTAGACTGCAGTAACGCTTGTTACTGTGTTACCCTTTTGTGCAGTAAAACTATCTACAGGTTGACTAATAAAACAAACTGATTTGTTTAAAAGTAGGCTAGCCTACATGAATTCTCTCTCCGTGGCTCTGGGTTAAATGACACTACTGGCGCATGAGATCGGTTAGTTAGAGTGAGTTGGCAGAGAGCGAAGTCATGGACGTGGACGAAAGCACAGGTGCATTCGGCAACTGGAAATACTCTCATTATTTCCAGTTTGTTGCACAAACATGTCAGTCAAGTGCAAGATATGTCCTGGAGATAAACTGCTTTCCACTGCAGTGCTGTCAATGAGCAATTTGTCCAAGCACCTGACAAGACAGCGCAGCCATACCAAGCTTTGGTATAGACTTGTAAGTTTTATTTTTGCATCATTTCACACAGCGCTATCTAATTCTAATGAAGCCAAGTAATGCCTTGAACTATGTTCATATTTTGCACAAGTTCATTGCTTTAAAAATAAATTTAAAGGCAAGAATAGGCTATCTTGTTTGTGCATGCATTTTTTGCCATTTGTATGAGTAGGGAAAAAAGTAAAGCATTGACTAGTGAGTTACTTTTTAAAATTAGGAATGAGTAAAGTAATTCAATTACAGTTCAAAGCAGTAACTAAAGTAACCTGTTACTGTTTTTTAGTAACTTACCCAACACTGGAGATCAGCCCATGTACAATCATCAAATCAGTCAAGCCAGTCTACCATGTTCCCTCCATGTTTCAGACCCGTGAGCGTGAACTTGAGCACGGCTCAAAATGTGCTTTTTCCACTCTCAAAATTTATTTGGGCTCGTGGTGTACCTGAAGACTCTGTGCTTCGCATGAAGCAAGACCGTGTAGCCTAAGTGTATTTCACTGTTTCGTCCTCAAGTTGTGTAAGTTTACAGTAGCAGAATGCTCGGTAAGCAGCTGCTGAATATTAAGGTGCTGCAAGTTGTTCGCAGTGGGCAGAGTGTGTTAAAAGTAGGGTAATAATTGGAATTCGTTCATAGCTCCTGAGAATTAGTTAAAGCCAAAAGCATTCGTTTGACATGTCAGTGTTTTGAATTATTCATAAATAAAGACCATAAAACATTGTTGACTGTGTACACTCTTAGACAGTGTGAGGGCAGTCAGTACCTGAACCATGCCATGAGGGAAGCGTGCTGGCTCAGCTGATCTTATGAAATCAAATAGCCTAAAACCATACTTGATGTTTTCGAGTTATAATGTGAAAATATCACCATATCATGAAATAACGTGATACATGCCTATCGCGAATTAACGTGATAATTTCATATCAGGAAATAACGTGATAATTTTGCAATATAACATAATAAATATCATGTTATAACGTGAAACTTTTCACATAATGTGTTCACATATGTGATACTGAGTGAAAATATTTTTTGGGGGGTGGCAGCAATGCGCTTCAGTACTCTCCAAATGGTCATTAAGTCAACTTATAGTGAAAGTCAGTCATATTTTGTGGTGTTATCTACTGTATATGGACCTACAGTACATTCATGAATTAATACCGGTGTATTGTGTAAATGTATAAAACTACTGTAAACAACAGTATTGAAACAAGGCTTAATGATATCCTAAGAAACCGTGATTTTAACAAAAACATGAGCAAGGGATTCACTGTCTGTGAAGCTCTGCTCAAGGTAAAGAGCAGTGAATTTTGGCACTCCTTTGAACAGATCACAAAAACCTCCCTGTCTTGTGGAAGGCATAATGAAATTGATAGCCTATGATCCATCAAGCTAACAAAATAAAACGAACCTATGCCAAAGGCAGGCGACTGATTTCTACCAAAGTTTCACTTCATAACCGTTTGGTTACATTTCATAAAATAAAAAGGGGGCAACCCTTTGTCTGTGTGCAAAATTGCAAAGGGTCCCTCAGAAAATTAGGAACAGACAGCCTTACATGCAGAAGCTTACATCAGCAACTGGAAGTTAGTAGGCTATTTCATCATGTAATTAAACTTTTACTTGTCCTGCAGCTCAAACACAGACATGGCTTATACATGTTTTAGTTTTTTAACCTTACATAAAATGAAAGCAAGCCGAGTATACATGTTGTGTTCAACATACAGAAAAGTATAGTCAATTCTAGCAAAGATGTAAAATATGACTTGTTGATAATTCTGACCAATTCTTTTAAAAATTACTCTCACCTTTGCTGCTTGTCCAGTAGCCTGTGGTGGTACCCTCGGTGATTGAGTAGTTATAGTCATTTAAAAAGTGTTCCAATGTAATGGTGTGTGTCCAAAAGGACAAAAAACTAAATTTTCTACAATACACGCAATTTAACATGGATGACCAACCCTAACTACCTGTAAAAAATGACAAAATCTTAGATAATATGTGAAAATCCTTTATATCAGTTATGCAATAAATATATTTGGTAATATATGCCATTTTTATAATCCAAGATGCTATCACTTAAAATGTGTATTTATGGCCCAGCCTGTATATCAACTTTTTAGTTCTGTAAACTGTGATATTCAATAATTACTGTGCTCAAAGTAGGTTATATTTCACAGTGCTGGGTAATAACCAAATCAGAAAATTTTAAACTGAAAATTGACATTCTTTTTCCAGGTTTGTGGATTTAACCGCCTATTTTTTGGTAAAGCCTAAACTGGGAGAAAAGGAGGTGTCACCCAACGCCTTCTTCTCAGTTTGGCATGAGTTTTCAACTGACTTCAAGGACCAGTGGAAAAAAGAGACCAAAGTAATGCTCCAGGAAAGGTAACCCTTTCTTTTAACAGTTTGGTCATTTGGTGTTATGTCTGTTTGGGTAATGTGGGTTCTGATTCCTTTTTAGTCTGATAATTTTTTTGGGCTAACACAACACCTAAACCATGGGAGATGTTTGGAAGAAATATAAATAAAAATATAAAATACAAATGTGTATTTTAAGTTTAATTTCTGCACCATTGAGAAAGTAGTTTGAGGTCAAAGTTCACAAGACTCTGAAAATAAGTTTCATTTGTGTAGTATTGTCTCTTGAAAAGATATAGCACATTTTCAGCTGGGTGTACTCACTTTTGTGAGACACTGTAAATCCTTTGATAACAAGTCTGCAGATGACGTATAACAAATTTAGTGAGATTTTACTTTCACTTTCAAAATTTGACATAAACTGTTTTTGTTGAAAGTGGGTGCCTACTAGTGTTTTCAATTTGTGAAATTCAATGGACTTACAGGCAAAAACAAAACTGTAGCACTATCCAGATAATAGGTAAAATGTCATTTTGTACAATTAAAGTGTGTCCTACAAGCTAAATTTTATGGTATTAGCCACGCTTTTAGAGGTTATTGTGCTAATCGTGCATGACATATTTTGTACAGTTCCCGCCTTCTTGGTCCAAGATATTGGCAATTCAAAACCCCAATTTTTGTATTTACCCATTCCACTGCTATGCTACAAGTGAGTATTGTATGGGTTGGGTCAATAGTCCTTCATAAAACAGACATATCACAAAAATTTTAATGGTGAAACAGTTATTGGGTTATTCAGCAAAAACTTTTTGCGGTCTCCCACGCTTTCGGAAACATTGGTACAGAAGGGGGGTGGCCCCCAGGGAACAAAAGCTTCTATTTGCTACTAGCCTACCAAGCCTACATGCCCACAAAGTTTCATGTCCCACCGTGTTTGTGTCCTTCCAATCGTTTACGGAAAATCTGTGAAAAAAAGTTGGGGGAGGGAAAAAATCTGACAAAACCAATATAGAATAGAATAGAATAGAATGCCTTTATTGTCATTATACAAGTATAATGAGATTGCAAGCTTCCCCATAATGTGCACACATAAATAAACAAGGAGAGATATGTACAATAAAAACTACTATAAAATCTACTAAGTACAAGAATTAAGTACAAGAATTAACATAGACTGTACAATAACTAATATGATCTACTGTCTGTAAAAAGTTGCATAGACTGTGCATAGACTTGTGCAAAGCCTGGAGATAAACAGGCACATATCAGCAGCAGGTATGGCAATAAAGTGACTGGTGTGACTGACAGCATAAATAGATGGAGGTATCAAGGCATTTTTTTACCCACCTATTCCAATATGTGCAGTAGGCAGCTAAAGAAACAGATGGACTGTCTTGATATTATAGTGCAATTGATAATTAACAGATAACAATAAAACAGATAGAGTGCAGACAGCAGTAACATAATGTGCAAATGATTACAGTGATAATATAAATAAATAAATGATAATTACAGTACGCAGAGTTGTGCCTGTCAGGTTGGCTGTCTTAGAACGTAGTGCAGTGTTACAGTGTTATGTTCAAGCAAGTCAGTTCCTCAGTGTAGGTTGGAGTTGAGTATGGTGACTGCCCTTGGGAAGAAGCTGTCTCTAAGTCTGTTTGTTTTGGCTGGTATGGCCCTGTAGCGTCTGCCAGAGGGCAGCAGGTTGAAGAGGTGGTAGCCAGGATGTGTGTAGTCCTTGATGATGCTTCTGGCTCTGCCAAGGCACCGGGAGTTGTAAATGGTGGTCAGGGGGGGTAGGGGGCAACCGATGATCTTTTGCGCAGTGTTGGTTACCCTCTGCAGTCTTTTCCTGTCAGCTTCTGTGCAGTTTGAGTGCCACACTGACACAGCGCAAGTCAGCAGGCTCTCGATCGCTGTTCGGTAAAAGGTCACCAGCAGGTTGGTGTTGAGTTGCTCCTTCCTGAGCACTCTCAGGAAGTGAAGTCGCTGCTGTGCCTTTTTGACCAGTGCAGTGGTGTTAGCTGACCAGGACAGGTCGGCAGAGATATGGACCCCTAGGAATTTGAAGGTCTCCACTCTTTCCACACTCTCGCCCTTGATGTACAGGGGGGCAGGGGCGACCTTGTTCCGTCTGAAGTCCAGGATGAGTTCCTTAGTCTTAGCGATGTTCAGTGCCAGGTTGTTGACTGCACACCACTCGCTGAGTCTAAGGACCTCATCTCTGTAGGCCGCCTCATTCCCCTCTGTGATCATCCCCACCACCGTTGTGTCATCTGCAAATTTCACAATGATGTTCTCAGGGTGGGTGGGTCTGCAGTCGTGTGTGTATAGTGAGTAGAGAAGAGGGCTCAGAACGCAGCCTTGGGGCGAGCCGGTGCTGAGCGTGCGGGCGGATGAGAGGTGGGGGCCCAGCTTCACGTGCTGGGGTCGGTTGATCAAGAAGTCTTTGATCCATGAGCAGGTGGAGGGTGGGAGCCCCAGGTTGGCCAACTTGGGGATGAGGATGTCCGGTATTATTGTGTTAAAGGCTGAGCTATAGTCAATGAAGAGCATCCTGACATAGCTCCCCTTTTTCTCGAGGTGGCTCAGTGCAGAGTGGAGGGCAGTGGTTATTGCGTCTTCGGTGGATCTGTTTGGCCGGTATGCAAACTGATGTGGGTCGAGGGTGGGGGGGAGACAGGCTTTGATGTGTCTCAGTACCAGTTTTTCAAAGCACTTTGTGATGACTGGGGTGAGTGCTACTGGGCGGAAGTCATTCAAGTTGGTTGTGGGTGACTTTTTGGGGACTGGGATGATGGTGGCCGACTTTAGGCAGGCTGGGATGTTGGCTTGCTCCAGTGACATGTTGAAAATGTCGGTGAAAACTGGAGCTAGCTGATCAGCGCATGCCTTGAGTACTTTGCCCGGTACTCCATCCGGTCCTGTGGCCTTCCTGGGGTTGACGGCACGGAGCACTCGTCTGACGTCCTCCACCTCCACAGTGAGTGGGGGTGTGTTTTGTGTTTGTGTGGGTTGTAGAGGGGGTTGGGGTGGTGTGGCTGCCTTCTGAGCTTGGGACTCAAAGCGGGCGAAGAAGCTGTTGAGCTCCTCCGCCAGTGCTGCGTCTAAGTCCCCAGGTGTCACAGCACAGCCCCTGTAGTTGGTCAGGGACTGTATGCTCTGCCACACCTGCCTGGGGTTGTTGAGTTGTCCTTCGATCTTCCGTTTGTAGTCTGCTTTGGCGGCCTTGATGCCTCTCCTCAGGTTGGCGCGAGCTGTGCTGTACAGCTCTCTGTCACCAGATCTGAAGGCTACATCGCGGGCCCGGAGGAGAGAGCGGACCTGGCTGGTCATCCACGGTTTCTGGTTGGGGTATACTCGGACTGACTTTTCTACAGTGACCATGCCCATGCATGCATGCATGCATATGACTGCTAACGCTAGCTTTACTTGTGGTGATCATAATTATATGGTTAACTTACTTTATTCTCTCAAACCACCAATTTTAGTGAGCGTAAGTATTTGGCTAGATCACTTAAGTACTGTATTTGGTGGGGAAGTTTGTCTGTGTCAGAACTTCGGGCTAAAGCTTAACTACTTTGAGAACATAGTTAAAAACTTGGATGGAGTTAGCTGCATGGTAGATCATTGTGCATATTATTGGACTGAGCTACTCTTTTCATGGACTGCCAACTGCTCTTGGTTATACAGCGTTTTTTTAACAGGAAAAACTTAATAAGATGACAGGTGTTACATCACGCTGTTACTAGCAAGGCAATTAAGAGTTTTGTGCTTTTTTATGTAATTTCTAAGTCATTTTAATGGTTTGTTCTCACCATGCCCCATGTTACCAATGTAATAAAACATAATGCAGCAATATTGAATCAATAACAAATCAATAAAATAAACCTTTGTGGATACTGTATTCACTACCATTCATATATTTTTGTACATACTAGGGAGGCCTACAGGCCTACCTCTTTAGTCAGTAATGGTTCCTTGTAAGTTAATACATAAAAAAACATCGGGTGAATTCACGGAATCTGCTGTAAAGTTTTATAACAAGCATTTCATCGTAGCCATTATTCACTATGGGTACATGGTAGGATCGGATTGGATTGGATTGGTATTGGATTGGGTGTTGCTCAAATCCCTGTGCACATGAGAGTTCGTGTAAGCGGATAATGGTCAGAGATCTGGCTGTTTCCGCTACGCTAGATGGCGCTGTATTCCTTTCAACAAGTGGTGTTAGAACTACTTCAGGTTGACGGCTGCTAAAAAGAAAATAAACAAACTATCTGGCGGCATACAAAACAAAGATAGCGCTCGAGGAGGTTGACAGAGTAGCATTTGCATGCATGTTGTGCATTCTCCTTTGTTTGGAAGTCCGTATGAAAGAACAAACAGCGTTTTTGGTTTCCTTGATACGACATGAACTGTGCCGTCGGCGTTTGATATTACAAGCAATTGAGGACAACGAGACTTGTTGAGAGCAGGCGCTAGAAAGCCTCGACATTCAGTATGGATGAAAGTCAGGGACAGAAACTTCTGGGATCGAGTGGTCTTACATGCGCAGTACGCGAATCCAAACCAATACCGTGCACAAGGCACCAAGCGGATTAACATCGGCTTAAGCCAGGGGTTGCAATCGGATTCGCGAAACCAATCCCTATACGATCTTTAGCCTGTGCACATGAATTCGATACGATCCCAAACCATTTACAATCGGATTCAACTCGTCCATGTGCACACACTGATTAAGAGATCATAGAAGCTTCATAATGCACTGTCACTTAAAGTTGCAAAGGCTTACAACATAGCCTTTCATGAAAAATACGCATTCGCAAAAAAATGCATAGGTCTATTCATGGATTAATTGGTCAATTCAAACACCTGCTGTGAATTTTCCCATTAAGCTTCTTGTTAGAAAACAGCAAGATGTGTAAAAAGTCCTGAAACTTTGAACTGCTGGACATGTACATTGAAAAGTATAGAGAAGGTCACATTAAGCTGATCTGCAAAGGTTATACTGCATTTGAGGTTCATCCTGAAATATTACCCTAAAGCCGAATATCCCCAACTTTTTGGGAGTAGTGTCTCACCTCTTGTTCTTTTTGAATTCTTTACTCTAGAGTGAAAGCTGCAGAGGAATATTTTAAGCAGGTGAAGGAGAAGGCTACTTACAGTGTCAAACCAAAACATGCTTCTGGAATGGTAAGCCTTTCTCATTCCTTTTTTTTTTTGTATAGAATAAATAATTATGAGTACATCTTTTCATGATAATGTACACCATTCTGCTGTTCTCTGATAAACTGTATTTGTTTTCTTTGCAGAAAGCAAGAATAGGAAAGACTTAAATGATTTACACAAAAAATAGTGAGTATGGACTGTTAATCCACTTGCTATACTCATGTTGTCAGATGAATGTCATACGTACATTTAGACATATCAAGGCTCCTTGTGTGAAAGAAAACAATACTCAGCCACACGTCAAGCTCACAAAATAACATTTACAGAGCTAACACATGTCATTGAAACCTAGCATGAAGACATTGTACAATCTGTAATCTTACTCTTGAATTGTTTTGCGTTTGTTTTGTACAGTGTGAAATCCATTTTAAAGCAATATTATTATAAGTGTGTGTGTGTGTGTGTGTGTGTGTTGGTGGGTGGGTGATGGAAATGAATGGTGGGGGACTGACAGCGGAAGGGAGAGAAAGTGAAATTTTTATTTTGAATGTCATATGACTTGAGTCCTCAGCACTTTCATTGATTAAATCCCAAGATTTTTAAAAGGTAAAGATGAAATCTATTCTGATTAAAGAATGCACCACATTCACCGACATAACAACCCTCATGTGTGTCTTGTTCAGTGAAGAAAACTAGAACTAAAGCTTAACAATGTGGAAATATATAATGCTATACCCTTTTTCAAATAAAAACACTTTTATGATCAACCAAGAGCTTTTAATTGTGCTGAAGACATGTTCTACTTGAATATGTCAATACTGTACATTTAAGCAAGCGCACTGCATTGCTTTTGTGCAAATTAACTTTTCCAAAATACATGTTCATTGACCATGCCTGTTTTTTTGCTGAGTATGTATGTAAAAAGTAGGCTTTGCAAAATAATGTGAGAAACATATTGTGTTATACACTTGTAGTACTTCCAGCATGTCAGTTTGGCATCACTTGTCATTCGGTGTATAGTTACAATTATCAAACTTTATTTCATGTTCAATAATGTTTGTATATTTTTTTGTTTTGAGAACAAAAATATAATATATGTAAAATAAAAGGACAAATAAAGTCAACATTTTTCTGTGACTACTGTGATTTTGCCCCACTTTTAAGTAATGGTCAAGTTTATATACATTTAATGTTCATAAATTCCCACAGGTCTGTTAATGACATTTGATGAAGCCTACTCAGGAAAGGTTTGTACTATGAGCAGAATCTTTGGATGACTGCAGTTCAGGGTAGTCCAGTTGTACTGTAAGAATCCTGAACTTGTGTGGCTGACAAGAAGCTTTGGGAAGGATCCTTAGATGCTTAATGTGATTTGGGATGTGATGAGAATTACGGTGGGCATAGCAAAATGATTGATTGCAGTCCAGCCCTCTTTGTGGACAGTCTGCCGCAAACCACAATCTTAAAGCATTGTGTTTTATAAGCTAGAGGCCAGAATGTTGTTTGTTATGAAGGCTAGAAGTGTTGCCATAGGGGTTGAGACTTGAGGGAGGTCTGTGTGAGGGACAGTGCCTGACCAGCAGTGAGGCAGCAACAACACAGCTGTTAAAGGGAAACTTAGGTGTAAAATGAAAATTGGCATGTTAAAACATCGGTTGCACCAGTTCAGTGTTATTCCGTCAGAGTTCCTCCTTCAGTATCCCATCAGAACATAGGACAAGGACATCCTATATTGTCCTTCCAAGAGGTTCATAAATATCAAACCATCACCTCCTACAGCTAAGACTGTTTTTCTTTTTTTCTAACTACAGACATGTTCTGATGGTATGTTAAAAGATACAGGTTGGATCTACCACTTTTACGTGGTCTACAAAGTGGTATACTATTGCAAGAAAAAAAAAGTTGTATTTGCATTTTCTCTTGTCTTTGAAAAAAGGCAATAAAATGGCATTTTTACAAAAAAAAAAACTATTTTAGCCAACTTTGAGGGTTCATAGCTTTAAAATATGACAACTAACCATCTTTTTTTTTTTTCAACATGTACTCTTCCTCATGGACTATGTATATTTAAAGTTTTGAAAATGTGAGTGCTCCGCATTCATGAAAATATGGGTTTGTTTCGATAAATAAGTGTTTAATGTTGGGAAAGACTGGTGCAGTGTAGTTGTCTAATATCACATTGGAATTACAGTGTTCAAATTTTTAGGAAAGAATGTGGTTGCGTTGAGAGGAGAGGGGTAAAAAAAGTGGTGGTTATGAAATAGTGTCATTTTTAGCATTTTTTAGGACACGTCTATTCATATTTCACAAGCCACATCTCAGAAGCTAAGCAAGATATCAAGCTGAAAATTTGGTTGGATTCTAAGAAGACATGGAAGAATGTTTGGGAAATAAATCTATTCACTAAGAGCCTAATAGGGCTACATGTGCACAAAGTTTCATATCGCCCAGTGTCCCGCCAATCACTGATTGAAAATTGTTGTGGGAAAAAAAAAAGATCTGACAAAATCAATATGATCATTATAAACTCGCTTACCTTGCCTTGCCTGGGGTAGGCCCCGCCCCTGCAAGCTTATAATCAAATATAAAATATTCATTTGTCATTACACAGAAAGTGAAATATTTAAAGCTCTCATTTTAATATTGATGAAAAAATGTGTTAACCAAAGTGCTGTACAAGCAGGTTAAGTGCTTGTGTGTGTGTGTGTGTGTGTGTGTGTGTGTGTGTGTGTGTGTGTGTGTGTGTGTGTGTGTGTGTGTGTGCACGCATTATGGTGGTATGAGTAACCAAGAGTTATAGAAAGAGAGTGGAAGAAACAGAGAGTAAAACTAATAGAAAGTTTTTTTTTTTTTTTTTTGGCCTGGCAATTCACAGCAATTCACCTCACAGTTA
This sequence comes from Coilia nasus, assembly GCA_027475355.1. NCBI lineage: Eukaryota > Metazoa > Chordata > Actinopteri > Clupeiformes > Engraulidae > Coilia > Coilia nasus. Next base: position 27,720,622 of record CM050210.1, read on the forward strand.
ACTATTTTGAAACAGGTGCAGCTGATAATAAACATTTAAACAAAAAACAGAAATCAGTCATGTCCAGCGCAAAACCCAACCCATGTATTCATGTAGTTTTTGTTTTTCAGTAATATAAGGTTTGTCTAGGCAATGTCCATTCTGCACATGTGCAGTTCAGCCAACCATGACAAACAACAGTCAAATTAAGAAAATAATAATTAGGCCTATAAAAATATCAACCAAAATCTTTCCTTTCAGGAAGGCACAATGGCATTAATAAATGTAAACAATGTTTATTCTTTAATTTCCCCATAGAAGCAGATTAACTAGTCCGTTGGCATAATACAAACAAAAAAAAAACACGTGGACACTCATGTTCTCCTTCCAGCTCCAGTACATAACATCTGCCGGAGTTCATCAGGGCACATTTACACACATTCTTCCTGCGTCTGAACCACTGGTGTGTAGCCCCATGTGTGTTTTTGTTTGTGAAGAGCAGGAGAAAGGAGACCTCCACCTGCCTCTCCCTTCGAATGGTTGCACAGGGTGCAGTCCAAAGCTGTCTGAAGCTTTTTCAGCATGTTACTGACAGTGAAATTCATTGAAATGTGCCTGTAAACATACACACACACACAAACACCCACACAGCCTACTGCCTCCTCCCCGCACACACTTACAGCAACACACTGTAACCTGCTATGGGAATATTTACATTATTAGTGTACAACTGAATGATGCACTAATGTATAGATGTTTAACATTAAACATGCACTACAAACCTTGACAGAAAACCAATTAAAATATTATTCATTGAATATACTACATAAATATCCAATACACATTAACATACCCTAGAACGTTACAAATGGATGAATTCTATTGTCATGGCATCTTGCGTGGGCTAATGCTATCAGACCCTGTGTGTGTGTCAGTGATGTAGTTTTCGAGACCGAGACGAAATTTTTTGTGGTCTCGGTCTTCTCACAGACACTTTTTGATCTTGGTCTTGTATTGGTCTCGGACATACTGGTCTCTGTGGGATTTGTGCAAAAATCAAGCAAGCTGCTCATCTTCACAGAAGAGTATCATTACTATTACACACAGACCTTATTTTAAATGCAGACAGACAGATGCATCTATTTTAAAAACATGCTACATTGTATATAAGGATGCACTGACTCAATATTTTAACAAATTAGCTGGATCAGGTAATCAGCCAGTCCATGGACCGATCTGTTTTCTTGGCAAGTGACTGCAAAAGCTAGTGACCAAAATATTGTTTGTTCATCTCAGAAACATAGCAAAGGTGCAATCATGTTTAAAGGCATGCATTAGCTTCTCAGCATCATTTTGGTTTATACATCTTCCTGGTACATCCCATCTCTTTCCCTTGTTATGGTAAGGAGGTAGCAGATTTCTCAGAATATTTTTTTCCATCAGGCCTACAGGAAGTGTTATGCTTATGAAATATAGGCCTAAGGTGAAACTATAACAAATCTGGATGATTTAACCTTGAATATGGTTTAACTAGACATGACACAGCAGTGCCTTTTTTGTACAATTGATAGGAGTAGTCATGTTATGTCAATTCTAACCCTAGTCTGTTTTCAATCTTGGTCCCGACCAGCCTTGGTCTTGGTCTCACCTTAGTGTCTCTGGTCTTGGTCTTGACACTACGGTCTTGGCTGTTTTGGTCTTGGTTAAGGCTTTCTTGACTACAACACTGGTGTGTGTGTATAGATTGACCTTATACATCTGAACTAGTTGCCAAATTTCAAAATTCTTTGCAGACTAACGGTATGTGATATTTGCTGGATACGTTTTTGGGTCTGACAGTTAAAAAATGTAACTTTTTCAGTTATCTTGTATAACATTAAATGTCTTCAAGGCTCCTGTATGACAACATTTATTTGGAGCACAGGTTGAAGCAAGGATAGAAAAATGAGAACCCATGGAACCTAGGGACTTAAATACAACTCAATATTGTTTCCATGTCCTTTACCTTACTACAAGGTATTCTACACTACATCTTTGCCTAACCGTAGGCCCAAAATTAGCTTTTCCTTGCTTCTGACACCAGGCTGTGTAAAGTGTGTCAAAATATTCACTCATCATTTTAACAGAAATATTACTGAAAACAAACTCCAAGAACCATAATTTATATTTAATCAAAAACATCTTTATTTTACAGATTGATCATTTATGTGCAGCTTGTTTGCAATTCACTTGGGCCCGAGCATATCCTGAGGCCTCACCCACTTGTCAAACTCCTCTTCTGTCAGGTAGCCCAGCTTAATCGCTGTGGCTTTTAGAGTTGAGCCCTCCTTATGAGCGGTCTTGGCAATTGTGGCAGCTTTGTCATAACCTGTGGACAGAGTAGATGTCTTCATTGTGACAACATTATTTAGTGACATTTACAGGTACAAGGATTGACCTTGAGCCCTGCTCAACACAATGCTGTTTTCTTCGACAGAGAAACATACCAATGTGTGGGTTAAGTGCAGTCACAAGCATCAGGGACTCATTCATCAGCTTATTGATTCTCTCAGTATTTGGTGCGATGCCCACCACACAGTTGTTGGTAAAGGAGACTGAAGCATCTCCCAGAAGTCTTGCAGAGTTGAGCACATTTTTTATCTAGGAGGAAAAACAAAATAATCTGTTACACTTTAATGACACTTTCACCACCACATTAAGACCGCATTAACCAGCCAAGTGTAGGAAACATGCAGTATCCATAGCACTGATATCCCAAACTTTTGTCTTTTTTAAATGACAAGTCTAGGACTATGACTATATAACTTTATTATACTCTTGCTTAGTGTAAGTGTAATATAATGTAATGTAATAACTATGTTACATCATAGGCTAATGGGTAAATAAAAGTTATTGGAAAACGTTATTGTTACTTGTACTATTAAAAGAAAGATACAAAGTAAATAGTCTTTCTTTGTGCTGTAAAGTAGTTTGAGGAAACGAAATCGAAACGAAACGGAATCGGCCAAAATCAGTATCAGCGGGTCACACTATAACTGGAAAACTGGAAATCAGAATCGCCCCAGAAAATTGCAATCGGTGCATCTCTACTGTAGCACGAGAAAATTGTTCTATACACCCCTACTACAGAACTGAGTAATAATATGTCTTCATATTTACCATCATAGGTTTGAAGACATTGAGCTCAAAGTGTCCATTGCTTCCTCCAATAGTGACGGCCACATGGTTTCCCATCACTTGAGCTGCCACCATGGTCATGGCTTCACACTGAGTAGGGTTCACTTTACCTGAAAAAAAAAAATAGCATGAAAAAATGCAAACATAACCATAAATTATCAGTGCAGCAGTGCCAAGCTCCATTAGACTGGATTGTGTTTGCAGTTGTGATTGTGTCTGTGTGTGACTAAAGGACGGGTGTATATGCAGCATTTGTTGGCAAGCTTCAAAGCAAGAAGTACTAGCCTTGTAAACCAGCCCCTCATACTTCACTTCGATTTGTACAGAGGGTCTGGCCTTGCTGCATTGAGAAACGATTTCTTCCTGGGGGTGTGAACTCTGCTGAAGTTTAAAACAAGTGGCTCTGCCTTTACCCAATCGCTAATATCTGGTCGTCACATATGCAATTATCCTACCTACGCACTTAGTGCTGCCGCGATTATTCGACATAGTCAACATAATTGAATATGAAAATTATTCAAACACAATTTTTTGTCGAATATTCGCCTATTTATTTTTGGTCTCAAACGGCACGTCCAGAGAACCTTTGCTTTGTTCAGGTAATTCCCCTCCACACCACTAGAATTTGCTGGGCTACCCTTATAAACAGTGGCTACCCTCTCTGTTCCTCTGTTTTTAGTATGGTTTTGAGTTTTACTGTTTTGAGTGGTATGAAAATGGCAGATACGTCAGAATTGGACTTAAGAACAGCGACTTCTTCAAGACCTAAAGCAATCAAAAATACTTCAGGACAGATGGTGATAGTGGTTTGTACACTCTGTAAGACTTCTTTGGCTTATCACGGGAGCACGACCATGACGCATGAGCACCTTAAAAGAAAACACACAAGAGTTGCTGAAGGTGTTTCAGAACAGGAAAAGACAACGTAAGTATGATTATTAAACCCCAAGCTAGCTCTTGTTTATTTCATGACTATTGTGACTGTTTTTGAATGCTAAGCAGGCTACCTTGACCCTTTGGTAATGTTTTTGGAAACAATGTTGAACAACAATATGCACACGCGATTTAATGTTGCATGTGCGAGCAGTATATTGTAATGGTATATAGACAGCACCAAACCTCGAAGCAGGGTTTTTCCGAATAACCAGTTTATCGAATAAGCACACACAACAGAGATAACAGCAGTAACTAGGCTTGTCCCAATCCAATATCGGCAAAAAAATGCGTATCGGTATCGGCGCGGCGGCACGGGAAAAAAATCCGATCCGTTAAAAAAAGTCCGGGTTTTCCAGCGCACCTACTCAGATAATCCATTCCAGTTTTTTGCTGTGGTTTCGCTAAATTCCGGTCCGCATTTTCCAGCACACCAGCATTAGCGTCTCCCAGTTTATCTGCTCAAGAGCAGAGTACTGATGCTGAGTTAATAGACTATTTTACACAGAGGTTATTTGTGTGTTTTGCTTTTTTGAGTTAATAGACTATTTTACACTCAGGTTATTTGTGTGTTTTTCTTTTTTTCCCATACAGTTTACAGTCTGATTTGCACTTTTACTGACCATTGATGCCATCCCTGTTTGTTATTTTTAATGTTGTCTATTTTCTGTTTATCCCTGAATAAACAGGTCAGTTTCTTGTTACCAACCATTGTGTATTCAAACTCACTTAAGTCAGCTGGCTAGTTGTTATCAAGAGTACTAAAACCCTTTTCAATATGAGTCTAATAACTAAGTAAGAAGGCTAAATAACTTTAATACATGCTCGGTTGGATAGGCCGGTATCGGTATCGGCCACCAGTATCGGTATCGGCTGGGAAGTGCAAATACAATATCGGTATAGGATCGGAAGTGCAAAAAGCTGGATCGGGACATCCCTAGCAGTATAACCTCTGCAACTCGCGTGCACAGCACACACAGGATAACCTACCGGAACAATCTAACACGCGTGCACACACACTCACAGCGTAGCAGCCGACTCCTCAAACTTAAATGGCATGGCCTAATGAAAACGCACAGTTACGACTACATAAATATCTTTTTGAACCGCTTACTTAATGAGCATATGCAAATAAAAGTGATGTATGTTGTTGAGGGGACAAGATGTTTAGGAAAGGGCTCTCTCATGTCTACTTTTTGAGTAATTACTTTTTCTCTCTTCTCTCTTTTTGTCAGTTTCAAGCAAAGTACTCTGACAGAATTTCCACCAAGGAAGGACTGCACGACTTAGCTTGCAGCAGTGCTTACTGACTGTCCTCAAAATGATTGTGACAGACATGCGATCACTTTCCACTGTTTTTTTTTCTTTTCATTGTGCGTTTTGCCATCTTGGCTATAATGGATTGGTATGGATAGATTTGCACTGTTAACCCTTTAGGCACCAGAGGTTTTCTGCAAAAACTTGTCATTCTGACATCTTTAATTCAAAAGGCTATAACTTCAAATGAATAATAGATAGAGACTTCCATGTCAATTACAGAAATAGTAAGGATGACCTAAAATTTATGTAGGGAATAAATTTACCCATCTAAGTTGCATATGATGACGTTATGTAATGGTGGCCATCTTGGATTATGGAATTTTCATGAAATTTCACGATTCAATGGTAAAATGCAGCACTTCTGTCCTTCCAATGTGGGTCAAATATAGGTCTATATTACTTTTATGACACACAAACAAAAGCAGACAAGACCTGTTTAGTTTGAAAGCTCACTCGCCACGGCAAGGCACAGATCATGAGTGAATTGACGAGACGAGAGACAATGTTAGTATTTTTTTGTTGCTTTTTACTTTTTTTTTGACACAGACATATACATCACAAGAACATGAACACACAATAACACAGCCTATTGTAGAATAAAACTAACTGGCCAGGGAAATGGCAAATCAACAGTGTAATTACTGATAAATGACAGATGGGGAAACGATTTATGCAGTAGGCCTTTTTGTGGTGATACTGACTTCCTACTCATCCAGATGACACTTTTTGTAATCTTTTATGGTGTGGTACCTCTCAAAGCATGGCACAGCGCAAAGAGCTACGTCACACTGCTTACACTCGTATGGTGTCTGACGGCGGCCTTTAGGGCGGGTCCGATCAGAGCACACGACACAGTCTGGGTAAGCATCTGTCTTGCGGATGAAGTGGCGCTCAGTAAGTCTCCCAGGCAAGTCTCCCAGTGAGGACGACTTTCGACCTTTATTGGTCTCTTTCCTGGAGTGGCCTTCCAGTAAGGCAGTGACTACATCCTGCACAAACACCTTCAAGGTCTTGTGAGGAGCAGCGGTGCAGTGGCAGTAAATTATATGTGCATTTACCATGCTTATACTGAGGATGGCATTGAAAATTCGACTGTACCACTTCCTAGATCTGTGGGGAAAGAGGTACGTTTTCATCCTCTGGTCTGCTGTGTCAACACCACCCATAAAAGAATTGTACACATCAACACACACAGGCCTGTTTATTTCCCTGAACCCACTAGGAGTGTGTTTGGTCCTAATGTGTTTCCTCACACATGTGCTGCCATGCAGTGTAGACAGCATTGTGAGGCGCTTGGTGTCATGCCACGCACAAGCCACCATTTTTCCCTTCCTCATGAACACTGGTTCATCTCCCTTCCTCAAGGGCAGCTGTTCTTTTGTGAGGCCCTTTGGCATCCCCTTCCTCCTGCTACTCACAGTCCCACACATGCCAATAGGTAAGGTGTAGTAGCTGTCCATATACACCTCATGCCCTTTCCCTTTATACGGTGCCATCAGTTCACGGACAATGTGGTGTGTGGCTCCAAGTTCATCAGCATGAGACCTACTTTGTCCAGTGTACATAGACCATTCCAAAACATAGCCGGATTTGGCTTCACTCACTACAAACACCTTGAAGCCATATTTGTCTGGCTTGTTTGGATTATACATTTTCAGGGTTGACTTCCCTTTGAATGCGATGGTCATTTCATCAAGTGACAACTGTTTGGATGGACCATACAGGGCAGAAAAACGGGGGATGATCAAATTTATGATTGGCCTAATTTTGAACAACCGGTCATAGCCTTGCTGGCCCATGCCAATGCATTCATCATTGTTGGCAAAGTGAAGAAAAGATAATATTATTTCAAATCGATTTCTAGGCATCACTTTGCCAAACCAAGGTGTTGCTGATGGTTTGTATTCTGCCCAATAGTCCTCCAGCTCAGGCTTCTCCACCAGACCCATGTTCAAATGCACTGAAATGAAGGCTTTCATTTCAGTTATTGTGACATCATACCACCGATGGAATCTGGAGTGTGGCTTCAGGTGCGCGGCGTGCGAGGAGAGAAATTGGTGGGCGTATCCATTTGTCTCACTTACCAGCAAGTTCCAAAACTCATCCCCCAAAAAGAGCGAAAGGAAATCTAGGGCCGAATTAGAATTTGCTAGGTCTCTTTCCCCCAAATATCCAATTCTTTGATCAAATTGAGTGATCCGAGCGGCAGCTACTTGGCTAAAAGGTCCAGCCAAAAGCGAAGCTAGCTCGCTAAAAGACTGCACACCCACTCTTCCAGCTTCACTACCCTCATCGGTAAGTCTGATTCGACTCTCCCTATGAACACCTCGACCCCGTGAAACACTAGAACTACTCTCCCCACTTTGTGTTTGTGCTTGGTGTACAAAACTTTGTCCATCTTGTGGAACACAAGGGAAATCATCGGCGTGGTCACTACTAAATGAATCTACGTCATCTTCTGAAGGCAAATATTCGCCTTCAGAATCAGAATCTGCAAATAGTAGCCCCAACACTTCATTACATGTGAACTTCTTCTTCGACATCATATAAATGTCACTATAACGATAAAAACGAACACTAAAAAAGATTATTATGGCACTGTAACACGACCGCAAAATGGCTGACACTCTCACTAGCTCCGCAACTACTTCCACTGAGTTGACAGCGATTTTTCTCCAGGACTTTGTATAGGGACATGACGTAATTTTGACAGTGAAGTGAAGCATAGCATATCTGCCATCTAGTGGATAGGAGTTTTAACAGAGTTTAACGCTCTGTTTAAAAAAATCGGCAGTTTAGTTCAGTGCGGCATCTCGTCGAGTATACTCGCCTGTGGCGCCCAGAGGGTTAAAACTGTGAATACTGTGAAGTGGAAGGGCCTACTGTATTCATATTTACCTATATAATTTCTTTTGTATTGATATATTTATACTTAGGAGAATATTTTTATAGTACTTTTACTTTAATGTCTTTTATACTTTTGGAATGTGGAAGACATTTGTTTTGCAATTTTATTTATTTATTAATATATATTTGTTTACTTTTGTCATGATAGAAATTTTGTCATGATGAAATGTTCTGTTTTGGCCCTTGAAGTTTGTTCAAAATAAAATGAACAAAAATTAAGAAAATTGTGATTACGCATTTATTTACTTTTTTGAAAATTAGCCATTTAGATTAGTCGACTAATCTAAAAATTAGTCGAGAGGATAACCGTTAAATTAGTCGTTAGTGGAAGCACTATACGCACTACAATTCAAATGTAGCACACAAAGTCAACGTCATTGCTCACAAACACTCCTTCTGTTCGCTGATTCAGAATGAAATGTACAAGGGGCTGATTTACTAGGCTACAAAGTGTTTGCATCGCCTGCATAACAATTTAAAACCACTACCCCCAGAGCAAAACATGCCTCAACAAACAGGAGATTAATATTTAACAAGAGGGTCCCTTCACTGCTTAAAAATAAACCAAGTAGAGGGGAAAAAAGATACAATACAAAAATACAATACAAAGTTGAACCACGTTGCCTAGCATAAATGTACATGATGTAAAAATGGACAGGCTAAAAAATATGTTTTTTGCAACTACACAGACAGAGTTTGCAGGTGGCACTGTTTCAGCTCCGAAGTATTCATCTTTTCATTTGTTGTTTCCATTAAAGGACAACTTCGGTGTAAAATGAAAATTGGCATGTTAAAACATCATACCGAGGTGGTATGTTTGCTGAGGAGCAAAATTGAGTTAGCCTGTTGCATTCAGAACTTAACTATTTTTTACCTTTTGTCCCAGAAGGCTAACAATGGAAGTGGTAGGTGCCCTCAGACGAAGCATGAAGATAACGCTATTATTAAACCATTAAAACAGCTCGAATAAACTCCACACTCCATCAGTAGCACAACAAAGGCCACAACATTCAAAACGAGGCACTGAGAACTTTGTAAGTGTACAAGTGTACAACAACATGTTAACTGGGGCATGGTGAAATTCATGCCCTAGAAAAACATGACTGTTAGCATATGACACATACATAGTTAGTTTTAATTTTGGGACTTGCCAGAGCTTACACATAAAAGTACAAGCTATAAAGCTAATATAAAGGCAGAAAAAAACTAGTGGAAAAAAATAGTGGACCTCTGAACAGCTCTGAGCAGCTGCAAGTAAACTGACTTACCAGGCATGATGCTGCTGCCTGGCTCATTCTCTGGTAGGATAAGTTCTCCCAGGCCAGAGCGTGGACCTGACCCCAGGAAGCGTATGTCATTGGCTATTTTCATCATGCTGACGGCCACAGTGTTCAGGGCTCCACTCAGCTCCACCAAGGCATCATGGGCCGCCAGAGCTTCAAACTTGTTTGGTGCAGTCACAAATGGCAGACCTGTTTGTTAGGGTAAAAAAAAAAACATTTTACACTTAGTTGCACACTTTTCTTATTATCATTACCCTTTTTTTCTCTCTCTCTTTCTCCCCTCAGTTCAGTGAATGTTGTACGAATGCAGATGTGTGCAATATGTTTGATCTGTTTTTTGCAATGTGTATTATGTATATGCTGCTGGACACCTTAATTTCCTTCGGCATCAATAAAGTAATTCTACTCTACTCACTTTTGTTATTTGTCTGTTCACATTAAGGCACTGTGACAACTTACTGTATTAATCTATATATTTAATTTCATGACAATTTTGTATTCCTCATCAAATATAGACAAAATATTACCTTAAATCAGGGGTGGGCAATTATTTTTTCCATGGGGCCACACAAGAAAGAGAAAATATTGTAGAGGGCCGGGCCAAAAGACTGAACTCAATTCCACATATTAATTGTATTTCTTTATAAAAAGCAGTAAACAGCATTGTTTTGACAAGCTGGTATGAATAGGCTATGTGTTATAATTAAGCAATAAAAAAGTGAGGTTGCCTTACAAGAAAATCCTTTATTCAATCACATTTCCCAAACCAATGGCAAGCAAAATATGAACTATTCGTGACTTATATTAGTGAACATTTTCAGTCACATTCACTCCAAAATACATTTTGAGTTTCAAATACTGTTGGCAAGAGGTTCTTAGGGTTCTAAGGACATCACAATATTGTCTTTGTGCTCCAAACATTAAGCAAGACACATCATAAGTTACTGTCATTGAACATCACTGAACTGTAATTTTGAGAAAAAGGCTTCCAAAGAAAGTGTCCCAGTTCACTGCTAGTTGGTGCCTTTACATGCATACATTTGTAGCCTAACCACCCAATTGGGTGTTTTTAAGTTATTTTTTCTTGTTCAGTGAGTAAAATCTACTCTGCTGGGCTTTAACGAGTGCATCAAAGTCAGGTTGAATGTTTGAGGTGGAGATGCGAAGCACAACTGACAGATGATCATCAGTGAGAGAACTTCTATAGGTTGATCATTGAGATGTTTGTTCACATATGTAGGTTGAGCCAAAGAGAGCTAACATCTTCTGAGCATGTCTCCTCTTGTTTGGAAAGTTCTCCTCCTTAAAGGAGAACTTCTGTGTAAAATGAATTTGCATGTTAAAACATCATACCGAGTTGGTATGTGTACTGAGGAGCAAAATTGCTTTAGCCTGTTGCATTCAGAGTTTAACTATTTTTTAACGTTTGTCCCAGAAGGCTAACAATGGAAGTGGTAGGTGCCCTTAGACGAAGCATGATGACTACGTTATTTTTGTTTTGCTTTGTTTTGAATGCCAGAGCCTTTGTTGTACTACCGGAGTGTGGAGTTTCTTCGAGCTGTTTTAATGGTTTAAAAATAACATAGCCGTCATGCTTCGTCTAAGGGCACCTACCACTTCCATTGTTGGGACACTGGGACAAACAATAAAAAATAGTTAAACTCTGAATGCAACAGGCTAAATCAATTTTGCTCCTCAGTACACATACCAACTCGGTATGATGTTTTAACATGCCAATTTTCATTTTACATTGAAGTTCTCCTTTAAGAGAAGAGTAGAAATCCAGCAGAGATCCTGACTTAAATTGCTCTGCCAGTACTGCATCAGACTGCAGGTCAATGAGCTCCAGCTGAACATCAGTGGGTGCATTATCCACACTGCAGGTGAAGGGAGAGGATATCATGTGCATTTCATCCTTGATTGTTCTGAGATCTTCAAATCGCCTTGAAAACTCACCATGCAATGCTCCTAACATGGATGAGTACCTGCGGAGGTGATCAGCTGAGGTTGTGACTTCTTTCAGGGTTTGCATGTGAGTGAGAGTGTTGCTCTCCAGTTGGCTTGAAAGAAACTGCAGCTTTGTCATGAAAGCCTTCACAAGGCTGTGCATTTGATGAACAAAAAGGCCCTTGCCTTGCAGTTTGGTGTTCAGTTCATTCATCAGTGCAGTCACATCGACAGCAAATGCAAAATCTGCCATCCAGTCCTCATCTGAGAGCTCTGGGATGGCTTTGCCTTTCTTCTCACAGAACTCTCGAATCTCTGCGTTCAGGTCCCAAACTCTTTTTAGCACTTTGCCCAGGCTGAGCCATCTGACAGCTGTGTGGTAACCGATGTCACTATGCTCAGACTCATGGTCCTCTAAATGCACATGCCCTGATGAAGTTTACTATTTTACTAACAACATCAATAACATGGGTAATTTTTAGCACTGATTTGCACAACACATGTTGGTGTATAATACAATGCAAAAATACCAACTTCTGATCTGCGTCAATTTCAGTCACTTTATCTTGCATACGTTTCAAAAGTCCAACATTTGTACCTGTAAGATTTGGACAACTGTCCGTTGTGACACCTGCTAGTCTGTCCCACTTCAACCCCAGGGTGTCTATGCATGCATTTACCTCCTTAAACAGATCGCTCCCTGTTGTCGTCCCTTTCATTGACCGCATTGCTGCAAGCTCCTCCGTAATCTTGAAGTCCGTTATTCCACAGACAAATATGAGTAGCTGGGCTTTGTCGCGGACATTACAGCTCTCGTCCAAAGCCAATGAGAAGAAGTCAAAACTTGCCACTTCGCGTTGCAGCTGAAACTCCAAATTTCACGCAATTTGCTCGATCCTTCTCGTCATGGTTCGCCTGGACAGCGGGACTTGTTCAAATGCTCCTTTTTTGTCAGGGCATATTAGTGCTGCAGAGTCTACCAAACACTTTGACAAATTCCCCCTCCGAGAATGGCTTACTGTTTTTAGCGATTTTGTGGGATATCAGAAAACTGGTCTTGGTTGCAGCATCATGCTGGATGTGTGAAGCTTGGTAAAAAAGCCTTGCTGCTTTTGCAGCTTAGCTAGCAACGCTTCCGATGTCCACGCCTTTTCAGCATCACTCAAGTTTTTAGCAGTCCAATTTTTGTTGAAATGCCTGCATTCGGCATCTACCTTTCCTTTTTTAGCAGAACCGGACATTTTTGAGGGCTAAAGTTGTCTTGTTACCTGCTTGCAACAACGATCTAAACATCTCGATATACATATGCGTCATTATGTACGTGAATAATAACAACTTCCTTCAAAATAAAAGCAATGCAGTTTTAGTCCATGCATGAGGTAGAATGCGAAAACATGTTTATTTTGTAATTTCCTTACGCGGGCCGGTCAGAGTCAACCAAAGGGCCGTATGTGGCCCGGGGGCCGTACAATGCCCCGCTCTGCCTTAAATGATGCATGCCACCTTTTGTTGATTATAAACACAACAACAGACAATTGAGTTAAACACATTTGAATAGGGTTGCAAACAAAGTATTGGCATAATAAGAGCCCACAAATTGGAGCCATATAGTTCATGCAGGATAAAGAGTTTGTGCCCATGTTCCTTCCTGCTAACACATCTTGCAGTCATGGAGGACCAAAGAATTTTTGTGTGTAATAGCTCAACAACTTTTTAAAGTTAACTTCTAGGCACATGACCCAAGCTTATTAGGGATAGCAGTGTTCTATGTTTGTCTGCATACGTCAACAAAAATTGCTGGTCACAGCAGGGGTGGGCATTAAAATGCGGAAGGTTAAGTCGAACACAAATCTTAAACGCAACTGAGCTCGCACCTCCCCGATCTCCAAATCAGATGACACAGAAGTCATGTGTTGTGTGTGGGGGATAAGGAAGGGGCGGGGGTTGTAGTGGGCTGCACAGAGTTCAAGTCAAGTCGAGTTTCTCTTATTTTTATAGCACATTTAAACAAAACAATGAGTTGCCCCAAAACATGAAAACTAAGACACCAAAACCATAAAATAAAGACTATAAACAGGTATATAGCACAGACAATTCAATAAAAATGAGATTAACAAATAAATAAATAAAAGGCCGGGCTTGACAGCGTCAGATAAACACCTTAGCACAACCTAAAAACAGAGAGAAAACATAGGTCTTCAAATTGGATTTAAATAATGTACACTCTGGATAAGAAGTTCAGTGGGGGAGTGCCGGGCAACGCACCTGCACAGACGTCAGTGAACTTCCAACCAACCAGTGCAGAGTTGCATCACCGAGGAGGCATTAGCTAACCGCTTGCAGTTGTGTGGAAACAACTGCAAGGGTCTGTAAGATTTGTGTGTAAGCGTCTTGCTCCCGCAAGTTTTCAGGTCTTATGACATGGTCGCATTCTTGTGACATCCGTCACACCTTTCGACCAAATCTGACACAATTTCTGACCATCATGCAACACTTTCAGCCCAGAATGCATTGCTAACTGCAAAAGGCTGCAAACGTTTTTACCAAGTCAAATGTTGCTATTGATAAAGCAGTGCTATGTGATGGACCAGAGCGGACACCCCTGCAACCCAGTCTGTAAAGCCTCTTTCGTCTTTCCGCCTACAATAAACCAACATATATAAATGGGGGCACAGGACATTTTTTATGCCTTTTTTCATGTACATGTAGTACATGTCTATTGAGAATATAGAAACATATACTGAATATCACCATTTAACCAAAAATATAGATATGATTTTTTATCTTAGCCAAAGAGCAGGTGAAGGATGTGCAGTTGGTTCTTTTGCTTGCCTTTGTTTTGTATTTGATGTGCTTTGCTTTTTAGCTACTTTCAGGATAAGCTGTTTTGGGAAGGAGGTCTGTGTTTCTACAGGTGTGTTTAGTGAATTAGTTTTGTGCTGTAGCCTTTCCCGTAACCCACGCTACTTATCTGAGTGGTGTGGCATACTGCCTATTTCTGTAGCTTATTTAGTTTAAGGCCTGAGTTTGTTGATTTTCTGTGTGTGTGTTTAGTTCTTTTTGATTACTTTTGTCCCAGTCAAGGCGGCCTCATTTGCCTTTCCCAGGTGGCTCAGCCAGTGGTCAGGGGTAGACCTTTAGTATCTGCTGTCTTTTTATAGTAATTGTGCACTTGTTGCTTTGACTTATCTTTTGTTACAAATATAGTAAAAATAAAGATTTTTCAAAATAACTATTAGTTTTTAACTAGACCCATGACCCAGGGACTGCAGGCTGTAGCCACAGTGTAGTTGCCTACTACTGGGCTTTCTTAGTGAGTGCAGGTGTGTTGTGAGTGCAATGTAATCATCATTGTCTTTCTGAGTGCTGTGCCTTATATTTGCTGGTAGTCACAATAGCGAGTGGGTTGTGTAATTTATTTTAAGGGCGCTTTCAGACTTATAGTTCGATTGCTTTGGTCCGCACTAGTCAGAAAAATGTTACAATGTAGCAAACAGACGTGGGTACGGTTGGCTTTCACATATGCATAGTTCTAAACTAACCAAAATAGACAGCGAAGATCATCGCCACCGCAACCGGACTAAAACGCGCCACTTTCGATAATAATAATGCACTAAACTCTACTGTTCCGTCCAATTTGGTTTGGTTGCTTTCACACCAGAGGAACCGTACCAAAATAGGGCAGATAAAGCGGTCCGAGACCACCCCTTTTTAGCGGTCTCGGAGCGGTTGATTTGGTGCGCACCAAAGTACCGAGATTGCATTCACACCAACGAAAACGAACCGTACTAAGAACTTTTGGTTCGAATGGGAATGCTGACGCGCCACCTCTGACGTGCCTTCTGTTCTGTGTGCAATTGGTTTTAAATAAAGTTGTACATCTTGATTGGTTAACTTTGACTCTTCTCTGGTGTTTGTGAACTGGTTGATCCAAAAAGAATCTTTTTACACAGATAGTGGATTACAGGAGGCTGCAAGAATAACACACACCCATCGACATGGGGACACCGCAGTGATTAGAGTCAGCTGCTTGAAATCTATTAAAATTAACAACAGCAAGGCTCTGAGCTGGTTGCCATCACACTGTGTAATCACAAGTGCAGCACGACAGTGATCATTCTTTTTACAACGGCTGCCGACATTTGGCTTGGAAGGTAGAACACTAACTTTAACTTTTACAGTTGCAGTGGCAGAAAATATAAGAAAATTTCAACCACCAGATTCAAACACAACATTTATCCACATGCCATCAGGCTATTAAACTGTCAACACCTAAACACTCCCAGTACGGTCAATAAGTTGGAGATCCAGTCACTTTGACACTTGATGCTTTGTGTCTTATTCAATGCCTATTATCTAATATATTATCTAATATTATCTAAAATACTGAGTGCCAGAAATGAGTGCAAGAATTTCATTATTGATCAATGGTTATGTATAAGTATGTGACCGTAAACTGGAAAGTGAAACTATTTTCGTGTGACAGAGTGGCTGATTTCAACATCTGCATTCGTACAACCTGTCCTAGATAGTAGGAACACATCACTGATACCCTGCTACATGACAAGGCCATTACCAGACAGGGAGATGTCTGCAACAATTCCTTCACTTTATCTTGGCAGGGCTATACTGTCAATAAACTCCTCCTCTTTCCATGGTCTTCTGTTGGCTTTCCTATTTTAACAGTGTATTTAGTTTGTTGCAACTTTTTCATTTTTTAATTCAGGTAAGGATAACGGGGATGTTTTTATTACTTTAAGCATATTTTGTAGAATACACAGAATACCCTCTGACTATAATTTCCAACTGATAGCTCTAAGAAGTCAGTTAGCTCATATCTGCAACTATGCGTCACGTGACACTGCATTTAGCATAGATCATTATTTGGTTTTAGCTTGGTGTACTGTGAAACTTACTGGAAAAAAAGACATGACCCCAGTGTCATCAATGATAGAAATGACTATTCTTCCAAAGGGATGGTAAACTAAAAAACATTGTTTTCATAAAAAGAAACCATTGTGAATTTACTTTGTCGGTTATCTGGATGGCCCGCACAAGTTAAGTCTATCTGTGGAAAAAGCATTAGCATACAGCTAATGGACAGTTATGCTAGTCCATGAGTATGCAGCCATCACACTATAACAGATTCCACTTACAGTCCCTGACAAAAGTCTTGTCGCTTATCTATGTTCTAGAAACAACAAATAATAACTTGACTTGTAGTTTATCAATTTAAATCAGAAATGGCTTCTATGTAAGGCAAAGCCCTCTATATTATGCTTAAAGAAGAACTTCGGTGTAAAATGAAAATTGGCATGTTAAAACATCATACCGAGTTGGTATGTGTACTGAGGAGCAAAATTGATTTTGCCTGTTGCATTCAGAGTTTAACTATTTTTTATAGTTTGACCCAGAAGGCTAACAATGGAAGTGGTAGGTGCCCTTAGACCAGGGATGCCCACTATTTTTTGGCTCGCGAGCTATTTTTAAAACGACCATGTCACCGCGATCTACTGAGGAGGATGATGATGACGGCAGTGATGATGAAGATGATGATGATAAATCACTCAGTATGCGTTTCATATGTAACTTTATGCAGTTTGTTGATATACATGTTACATTACATATGCAGCATAGTAAAATACATGCATCCATGCATAAACCTTCACAGCACAACTTTAATACAATTGTATTATAATATAATGAATGTTTACAGCACAATTATAATACATTTGTATTACTTTCGAATGAATCTGTAGAGCACAACTCTAATACGTTTGTAATTATCTATTGCCAGGGCTTAATTGATCTGATGATGACCTGCACTGGAGGGAGTCAGACAGGGTTGCCTAGTCCGGAGCTGCTGTGTGTCAATTTGCGCACGCCCCTCCCTTTCTCACGTCCCTGAAAACGATTTCAGGACTTTGCTTTACTCGCCCCAATTGCTACATACATGTACAATTCATTTGAGAAAGGTGCTGAGGTGGATTCTCTCGCTTCAGAAATTGCATCATTGTTTCACATGAACGCGTCTGCAGTGGAAGACGAGATGTTGACGCTACATTGTGACATTCGGCTGAAGTCCAGGGCACATGGACAGTTTTGGAATTTATTCACAGAGGAAAAGTACCCAAACATGAGGAAATGTGCTACCTCCTTGACTGCAATATTCGGCTCTACTTATTTGTGCGAGTCTGCCTTTTCCCACATGAAGATTATTAAGTCTAAATACCCTTCCACCATGACTGATAATCATTTGGAGGCCTGTTTGAGGCTCGCTACCAGCAGCTACTCTCTGGACTATGTAACCCTGTCTGACTCCCTCCAGTGCAGGTCATCATCAGATTAATTAAGTCCTGGCAATAGATAATTACACATGTATTACAGTTGTGCTCTAAAGGTTCATTGGAAAGTAATACAAATGTATTATAATTGTGCTGGAAACGTTCATTATATCATAATACAGTTGTATTAAAGTTGTGCATGCATGACTGTTTATGCATGGATGCATATATTTTACTATGCTGCACATGTAATGCAACATTTCTATCAATAAACAAACTGCATAAAGGTACATTTAAAATGCATACTGAGTGATTTATCATCATCATCATCGTCATCTTCATCATCGACATTCTCAGTAGATCGCAGCGACATGGCCGTTTTAAAAGTAGCTCGCGAGCCAAAAATTAGTGAGCACCCCTGGGCTAGATAAAGTTAGCGAACTAGCTAGGACTCCTTTGCTGCAGTTTTCAGTAGCCGCTCTAGTAACCTAACAAAAAGTTTTAGACAACATGCGATCTACCAGCACAGCCTTCACGATCGACTGGTAGATCACGATCGACGTAGTGGGCACCCCTGCCTTAGACGAAGCATGACGACTACGCTATTTTTAAACCATTAAAACAACTAGAAGAAACTCCACACTCCATCGGTAGTACAACAAAGGCTCTGGCATTCAAAACAAAGCACTGAGAATATTGTAAATGTACACAACGTTTATTTAAAAAACTGTTCTTACATGCAGTAGTTTGCAGTTGTTTCTCGTCGCCACCATGATGAAAGTCCAAACAAGTCGATTGTACTACCTCTTCTTCTATTCTTCCTGCTGGTTCATGTTCGTCAATCGACTTGTGCGGACTTTCATCATGGCGGTGACGAGAAACTACAGCAAGGTACTGCCTGTCAAAACTGTTTTATTAATAAATGTTGTGTACACTTACGAAGTTCTCAGTGCCTCGTTTTTAATGTCAGGGCCTTTGTTGTACTACCGATGGAGTGTGGAGTTTGTTCGAGCTGTTTTAATGGTTTAAAAATAGCGTAGTCGTCATGCTTCGTCTAAGGGCACCTACCACTTCTATTGTTAGGCTTCTGGGACAAACGATAAAAAATAGTTAAACTCTGAATGCAACAGGCTAAATCAATTTTGGTCCTCAGTACACATACCAACTCGGTATGATGTTTTAACATGCCAATTTTTATTTTACATCGAAGTTCTCCTTTAATAAACCAAAAGAACGTTTTGTTATATTCATTGAGTTTAATGATTTATTTAGAATAGAAAGGGCAGATAATTTATAATGTTAATGTCTGATGACTGGGCTGGCCAATTCTGGAGCACCTTGATCTTCTGTGCTTTCAGGAACTTTGATGTGGAGGCTGAAGTATGAGAAGGAGTGTCATCCTGCTGCAGACTTTGCCCACTCTTGTGGTTTGGAATGTAATGGACAGCAGGAATGTCTTCATACTTCAGGCTATTTATGTTGCCCTCCACTCTGCAAAGCTCTTGGACACCCCCAATACCCCCATGTTTTGTCTTCCACCAAACATACCTGTTTTCTGGGTGAATCTTGGGTCCATGTGGGTTCCAACAGCTCTTCTGCACTATTTGCTGCGATTAGGATGCAGTTTAATGGATGCTTCATCAGAAAAATCAACCTTCTGACACTTTTCCTCTGTCCATCCCTTCTGTAAGCTGTGGGTCTTGGCAAATGCTGATTTTTGAGCACTAATTCAGCCGAGATCACTACGTGAAAGAAACTGTTCTTGTGGATAAAGCGTTTTCTGGTGACCAGTTCTCATGTCGCTCCACTGCCTTCAAAAAAGGGCTGGCCTTGTACGGTCAAAGCAACAAACGGTCCTCTTGAACAGTTGTCTTACAGGGCCTTCCTGACCTGGGCTTGTCATGGACGTCACCATTTTGTTGAAATCTTTCTCTTATCCACTCCACTTGACGTTTGGATACATTAAAGATGTCTGCCACCTCAGCAGCAGACTTGGTCTTCAAGTTCTTAATGATCAGCACTTTGGTTTGTGGTTGTAACTTTGGCATGTTGTCAGAGGTCAGGTTGCACTTCATATTAAATTCTGGTGTTCTAAGTTTCTTTTTATACACATCTGGGAATGTGTTAATTACATTATTTGTCCCAGGTGAAGCTCTAATCTGTGATTAGTTGAATCATTTAAAGATGCAACAAGACTTTTGTCCTTGTAACAACAGATGTTATGGGCTTTACCAAGCTGTGGACATCAGGTCACTTTTTGACAGTCTCATTTTGCACCCAGTTATTAATGAGAAAGCCCTTGACATTGAACTGAACCATTTGTTGTAACAATTTATTGATTACAAATAAAGTTATATACCATTTTAAGTTACTATGCCCTTATGCGACAAGACTTTTGTCAATGACTGTATGTCACAATACTCCATTTAAAATACTGCTTACCAGTGAGGGCAGACACTTTTTCTGCCATCTTCTCTGCAAATCCGATGCGAGTGTTTAGACCTGTGCCAACTGCGGTTCCTCCAGCTGCTAGCTCATACACTCGCGGCATGGCTGCCTTAACCCGCTCTATGCTGTACTTCACTTGCTGAACATATGCGCTGAACTCCTGCATGACAAAGAAAAGGACACCGTTTGTCTTTTCTCTAAATTGTCAGTGTTGAGGTTGAAGACTTTTATAAAACAAATGAAAACAATTCAGTTTTGGATTTAAAAAATTATTTGACACAACTACTGAACAGTGGATTTTATAGCTAAATCCACTTCTACCCACCACAGGACCAATAGTTTGCAACTTCCATGTCAATACTGAATCGACCCCCAACAAACTTCCCCCAAACTGTGGATGACTGCACAGTTGGTGACTATAGCCTTAAATGCTCACATAAAACTCCAAATCTAAATGTTCTAACTCTTAAGTACTGCATAAATGAACAACGCAATAATGATGAGAGAGAATGTTACCAAACACGATTCCTTCACATGCAGGTCTTTTTAAAGACGAAGACAACAGTACTATCTTATTCAATCATGCAAAAGAATTGAGGAGGGGAGGCTAAATAGCCCATCTTACTTGTTTGATTCTATTGTCTTACAACCTAAAAAACCTTTGGACTCGAACTTGTCATATAAAGGCAATTATTATGTTCTGATCTTAAATTAATTGGTTGCTGGTTTGTTGTTTCTCAATATCATTTTCATAAAACACCACATCACGTATTTTGTTTTCATTTAGACAAAATGTCTGCTGTAGTTTGAAATTATAAAGGCACAAGTGGGAAATTGACGCACTTGGTGACTGACAAAGAGCAATCCGGTCACCAATTTTGAGAAAATTGCATCCTTCAAATACAATAATGCTGACTGCTAAACTGAGTGAAAAGGCATTTCTGACACAATTCGTTAAATACGAGAGAGAGAAAGAGAGAGAGAGAGAGAGAGAGAGAGAGAGAGACAGAGAGAGAGGTACAAGACTGTAAATGTAGTCAAAGGAGCTAAGTTGTAAGCAACTAGACTTCTTTTTGGATAAAACTCCAAAAAGATGCCCAGTTAGTTCCTTTGACTACCTTGACTTGAATGAATGAGAATCTACACAAACAAGAGTATGAAAGGGTAATTAATACCTGTCCTAGAGAGAGTGGAACAGCATCCTGTGTGTGCGTGCGTCCAATCTTTATAATGTCCTTGAACTCTGAAGCTTTGGCAGCAAGGGCATCATGAAGCAGCTGAAGCCCAGGAACAAGCACCTCGTGCACCTCTGTGGCTGCAGCAATGTGCATTGCCGTGGGAAATGTATCATTAGAGCTCTGAAAATAAATCACAGAAATGTTCTCAATTTAATACTGCCTTTTCTCTGAAGGCTGGCTTTCTGAAAGTGTCGTTATGGATTACCCAGACATGGACAAGCACTTGTCAGTTAAAAACCATACCTGGCTTTTGTTGACATGATCATTAGGGTGGACAGGGTCCTTACTACCAAGATTTCCTCCAAGGATCTCAATGGCTCTGTTGCTAATCACCTCATTAACATTCATGTTAGTCTGAGTGCCCGATCCTGTCTGCCACACCACTAGAGGGAAGTGGTCATCCAGTTTTCCAGCAATTACCTAAACAACACAAAGTACATTAGCACACACTGACGGAAAACTTAAATAACATGTTTTAGAAGTGCACAAGAGTCACGTTCACATAATTATCAAATCAGGGGCAACAGAAAGAAAGGCATGCTCAAGTAAAAATGGTTCTGATTAGCTGTTGAGTTAAAATATCAGCAGCCTTACACCAGCATTATACACTAGACCTGTAAGACTTATAGCACATGCCTCCTTACCTCATCAGCAGCTTTTACAATTGCCTCAGCAATCTTTGGATCCAAACCATAGTCTGTGTTAACCTCTGCTGCAGCTCTCTTTAGAATCCCAAAAGCCTTAATAACCTGAAGCTGGAGGTCAAAAGCAGAACAGACATTAAGGATACAGTTCGAACGAGTCCTCTGCCGTTTAAACACGTTGCATTACCCGTGTATTGTGAGACATTTTCAACAGCACACACAATGACTTACAGGCATTCTCTCCGTCACACCTCCGATTTTGAAATTCATGGTGGATCTGACAGTCTGGGCGCCATAGTACTTGTCACTTGGCACTTTTAACTCCCCGAATGTGTCACGTTCAATTCTGTAGGATTCGGAACTTGCCTGGACAAAATCAATATTTAGACATATGAATAACCTGATATAGACTATAGCTGAACTTATTAATGGTGCAATGACTAGCTGCCAAACCGTATGTTGTGAAATATGGGCTAGTATTAGTAGCGCATCAAGCGGTCACATCAGAATCACATCAGTGAATCAGAAGTGTATTCTCGACATGTTAGCTGAGCTGGCTAGCCTGAATACTGATTTGACCTTGCTCTGAAGCTGTTTTCAAAGGCTGTTCGACTAGCTTTGTCTTATCGTTGGAGAACACCTTAAAGCACATTAAACATCCGTGCTCTGAAAGGACCATAATCAGTTGGTGTCACAGTTCGTAATCACAGATGCTAAATGGTTACAACACTAATTGGATCAGTCTTGTCGATAGCTCGGTTTGCTATTGTCAAGTTAGCTAACGAACTACATAGAAAAGGTCATTACATGGGAGTCAAACCCACTGCTAACTGTATTTGCCGTATTTGTAAATAGGTCATACCATTCGTAAATAAAGGTTTATCACTCCAACCACCGGGCCGCTGTATTTGGTATCAGTGCCGTTCTGCAGTCGCAAAAGGCTACTAAATCGTTGGAGGTTCTTTGCAGAGCGATACATGTCGCTAGCTCAGCAGACAAACCGGACAAAACGCGTGTCAAGAAGGGCGGAACCAAATACACCAACTGCATGGCTCAATGGGAGGGTGGAACCGAACACCGCCTTTCCCTTAGCGGCCGGCCCCAAGTTCCGTAAGCCAAGCGAATTTTAAAAACTTCAAAAATCAGACTTTCGGTCAGTGCGAAATCAGCATAATATGCCGTCAAAACAAAATGCAAATGCAACGCACTTCTGAAACTCACGTACACTACTTCTGAAATCACACTTACGACTATACGTACAACCATACTAGAGTCATGTTAAATAGACAGACATCGTTAGCAAAAAAAAAAAAAAAAACATAGACTACACTTTGCAAACATGTCTCAGTCATCCACGGCATTGGGAGCCATCTGGCTACGCTGTGACGGTTTTGTTCTTTCTATTTGTTGGCATTTGGCATTGGCTACGTTGTGACGGTTTTGTTCTTTTTATTTGTTGGCATTTGGCATTTAGCACTACACACATCTCCTTCCACGTTCAGGATTGTTCATTTATGAGTGCTATTTTAGGATTCAATAAAGCAGAGCCTAAAAAACTCAGATGCTGAACAATTCTAGTGGTCTGCTGATGTGAAGTAGAACAAATGGTAAACGCGGAGAAAACTGTGCTGTGCAACAAGCTAATCGTTGCATGTGATTTAGGCTATGACTTTTAACCTTGTGCTGGGAGAGTTTATTTCCATTTTCTGGATTCTGTCTGACATGACACAGAATGGTCACTTCATGACACCATAAGTGACAAAACTGCATTAATTCTACAATGAACCGCGGTGAAGTTAGTTTCACGTTGGATATTCGACAGATATTCGGATATTCGTAGAATCGCGCTGTATACGCTATCTGACTTGCACTCAGTGGTGTACAGAGCTCAGAGCTGTTATAGGCTTAGGGACCATCAATAAATTACTGCCCAAACAGCACTGTTTCTCACTAGCTCCGTGCTTTATGTAGCCTATTATGTGATGTCCAAATCATGCCCCCTTCAATATATATCCACATCGAATTAAAATACCAATATTTCCTATATGGAAAACTCTTTTCTTCAATAGTTTTCACATACAGCAACCTTCTGACCCCAAACCTTGCACCATGCTTTGGCTGTTTGGGACTACTAAAATACATCACAATTTATTGGGATTGTATGGCCCATGAATGTATAGCCACATCAAATTAAAATACACGTATTTTCTTTTGGGAAAACTCTTTTTTTCTCAATAGTTTTCACATGCAGCAACCTTGGGACCACAAAACTTGAACAATGCTTTGGCTGCTTGGGACTACTAAGATACACCACAATTTATTGGGATTTTTTGCCCCCTTCAATGTATAAATACAAACAATATGAATACCATTGTTTTCTATGGGGAAACTCTTTCTTTTAATAGTTTTCACATACAGCAACCTTGGGACCCCAAACCTTGCACCATGCTTTGGCTACTTGGGACAAGTAAGATACACCAACAGTTATTGGGATTGTATGGCCCCATGAATGTATAGCCACATCAAATTAAAATACTATTGTTTCATATGGGGAAAACTCTTTTTTCAATAGTTTTCACATAAAGCTATATTGGGACCCTAAACCTTGCACCATGCTTTGGCTACACGGGACTACCAAGATACACCACAATTTATTGGCATTTTTGCCCCCTTCACTGTATATGCACATCATAAAAATACCATTGTTTTCTATGGGGAAAACTCTTTTTTTTAATAGTTTTCATATAGAACAACCTTGGGACCCCAAACCTTGCACCATGCTTTGGCTGCATGGGACTACTAAGATACACCAAAATTTATTGGGATTGTATGCCCCATGACTGTATATCCACAACAAATTAAAATACCATTGTTTTCTATGGGGAGACTTCTTTTTTTCAATAGTTTTCACATACAGCAACATTGGGACCCCAAACCTTGCACAATGCTTTGGCTGCTTGGGACTACTAAGATACACCACCATTTATTGCCATTTTTGCCCCCTTCACTGTATATACACATGAAATTAAAATACCATTGTTTTCTATGGGGAAAACTCTTTTTTTCAATAGTTTCACATACAGCAACCTTCCCACACAGCAGGAGACTCCTATGCGGATCCGGCTTCAAATCGCCAAATCCGCGTAACTGTCACATTCGTTTGAATGCCCCGGAGAGCATCAGCCCCATTGACTGTATATAGGAGTCAATGATCAGCCCCGCCTCCGGGCGCCGCTGTGAATTCTACTGTCAAACAGCGGGCCCGGAGCGGACCCATATCGAATCTACTGACACGGACGCGCCTTTACTGCTAACGGTTGAGATACACCAACCCATTCAGCGGAGATTTTCTTCTTGAACGGACACCTTGGCCTGAGCTCTTGAGTAAGTATTGATTTATTGATATATTGCGACATTCACAGTAAACATTGCCTTGTGATTTTATGACCATGTAGCCTATATTATTCGACTATGCTTTTTAATGACTTTGATATTGTATTAGGACTATAAGTTAGTAAAAATCAGGGGCGTCACTACTACTGGGGCACGGGCAAGGAAGCGCTAGGAATCTTTATGAAATATGTTTTTTCAGCAACCATATTCAAATAGAAAATTTGAATGAACAAAATAAGCACGCCTACATCTCTGCGTTTCAAAATATTTCCATCGTAGATGGAAGATAGCAATCTCCAGAAGCCGAGTGGGAAACTCACAGTCCTAGGCTAACTGTTACAATCAACAATGATATGCCTATGAGCCAGTTAGCTAATAGACAGCAGCTAACCTCTACTTCTATTTACAGCCAGAACTAGGTGCAAGCTGCCTCATATATATTAAACGTAAAAAGTAAAGTTGTAACATTTAAATTCACATAGAACTGGCGACACAGAGGTGAAAACAAACAACACTGATGGGCAGTTTACGGGGAAAGAAATAGCGCTCAGACACCGTTGTTAGACGTTATGTCCCGAAGTTGAAATTTATACTGGAGCACTATACAGACCAATATTGTGCAACAGGCTTCTTAGCTGAGGTTCATGTGAGGCTATAGCCTATTTGATTCAAAATGACATCACACTTTCGGTAAAATGTGTTATGGTAGGGTTCATTTAAAAAACTGCTGGTGTTAATGTGTGAATGTTGCTGTTCTCTTGATGTTGCTCATGTAGCCTATGTTAGCGGCATGTAGCGGCTAGTTAGCATGTTGCTAGTTTATCGTAGTTTATTAGGCGCGATTGCAGCAAACTCCACTGATGGGATAAATAGTCAAACATTCGGTTCCTGCCACTTTCGGTGATACTGACCACTACTCAGAACTCTCTCTCTCTCTGCTACCTGCACGTGTATGTGATTTGTCATCTGTCTGTTTGATTACAGGTGCTGTGAGGAAAATGTAATCATAAAAGCAGCCATGGACGCAGACATAAGCCGGTGGTTCAACCTGGCGGCAGATCGGGCCACAAGACAATTTGCCCTGACTCCATACCCACAACAGGAATGAATAAATTCTTTATTTTTTATTGCACTTCTTGTCCTTCATCTGTTTATAATTTTTTGGTATTTAAAATATGCATAGCTTATGGACAGAATATAGAATACATACATAGCCTAGGATCTTTTGTGCAGCATTTCAATTGAAGTTGTAATAGGTGTCTGCAATGACATGAGCCTATAGTAGGCTATTTCAATGTTGTTTGTAGCTTAATATATTCCTAATTTAAGTGCTATCGACAGTGGTCGGCATGAGAGGTTTGACAAAAACGAAGTCATAGCCTATAACGTTCCATTAAATGTAATTTGATATTGGTAGGCTACTGCCAGTGGCTTTTGTACAATGGATCCTCATGAACGGAAACCTAATGAACGGGTCCATAACGGATCCGGCCCGCCAGCTGTTTTGATTTTGAGTCCACTGCGGGTCCGTGGAGGATGTATGTGTCAGTTCGCGGGTCCAAAATGGACCCGCCACGGAGGCGAGGTTTGAATAGCGGATGCGGATTGAATATAGTGCGGAGCCATCGCGGATCCGCGATCCGCCTTCTTAACGGATCCGTCACGGCGTGCAAGTGAACGCCGATACGGACCCGTTTCGTGGATCCGTTCCGGAAGCTGTGCTACCTCCGCGCCGGATCCGCCACGGTGTCCTTTTGCTGTGTGGGTTGGGACCCCAAACCTTGCACCATGCTTTGGCTGCATGGGACTACTAAGGTACACCACAATTTATTGGCATTTTTGCCCCCTTCACTGTATATGCACATCACATAAAAATACCATTGTTTTCTATGGGGAAAACTCTTTTTTTCTCAATAGTTTTCACATAGAGCAATGTTGGGACCCCAAACCTTGCTGAAAGCTTTTTATGAAAAATGACTTCGTATGTTGACGACAATCCTGGGGTCCTGATGATATGAAGGGCTGACTGAGATGGAGATAAGCTCCACCAAAACATAGGATGAACAATATCTGTTTCAATTACAGAGTTAATGTAAACTTGTGGTTGTAAAATACAGTCCATAGACGAATCCCACAGTATTCAACACTGATTTGAGGTCCCAGCGGCATAGATATGGAAGCTCGTGGAAAAAAGTCATTTTTCATAAAAAGCTTTTAGCAAGGTTTGGGGTCCCAACATTGCTCTATGTGAAAACTATTGAAAAGAAGAGTTTTCCCCATAGAAAACAATGGTATTTTTATGTGATGTGCATATACAGTGAAGGGGGCAAAAATGCCAATAAATGGTGGTGTATCTTAGTAGTCCCAAGCAGCCAAGGCATGGTGCAAGGTTTGGGGTCCCAATGTTGCTGTGTGTGAAAACTATTGAGAAAAAGGTTTCCCCATAGAAAACAATAGTATTTTAATTTGTTGTGGATATACATTGAAGGGGCATACAATCCCAATACATTTTGGTGTATCTTAGTAGTCCCATGCAGCCAAAGCATGGTGCAAGGTTTGGGGTCACAAGGTTGCTCTATGTGAAAACTATTGAAAAAAAGTTTTCCCCATAGAAAACAATGGTATTTTTATGTGATGTGCATATGAAGGGGGCAAAAATGCCAATAAATTGTGGTGTATCTTGGTAGTCCCGTGTAGCCAAAGCATGGTGCAAGGTTTAGGGTCCCAATATAGCTTTATGTGAAAACTATTGAAAAAAAGTTTTCCCCATAGGAAACAATAGTATTTTAATTTGATGTGGCTATACATTCATGGGGCCATACAATCCAAATAACTGTTGGTGTATCTTACTAGTCCCAAGTAGCCAAAGCATGGTGCAAGGTTTGGGGTCCCAAGGTTGCTCTATGTGAAAACTATTGAAAAAAGAGTTTCCCCTAGAAAACAATGGTATTTTAATTTGTTTGTATTTATACATTGAAGGGGGCAAAAAATCCCAATAAATTGTGGTGTATCTTAGTAGTCCCAAGCAGCCAAAGCATTGTGCAAGTTTTGTGGTCCCAAGGTTGCTGCATGTGAAAACTGTTGAGAAAAAAAGAGTTTTCCCCATAGAAAACAATGGTATTTTCATTTGTTGTGGATATACACTGAAGGGCATACAATCCCAATAAATTTTGGTGTATCGTAGTAGTCCCATGCAGCCAAAGCATGGTGCAAGGTTTGGGGTCACAAGGTTGCTCTATGTGAAAACTATTGAAAAAAGAGTTTTCCCCATAAGAACTAATGGTATTTTAATTTGATGCGGATATACATTCATGGGGTCATATAATCCCAGTAACTGTTGGTGTATCTTACTAGTCCCAAGTAGCCAAAGCATGGTGCAAGGTTTGGGGTCCCAAGGTTGCTCTATGTGAAAACTATTGAAAAAAGAGTTTTCCCCATAAGAAGTAATGGTATTTTAATTTGATGCGGATATACATTCATGGGGTCATATAATCCCAATAACTGTTGGTGTATCTTACTAGTCCCATGCAGCCAAAGCATGGTGCAAGGTTTGGGGTCCCAAGGTTGTTCTATATGAAAACTATTGAAAAAAAGAGTTTTCCCCATAGAAAACAATGGTATTTTTATGTGATGTGCATATACAGTGAAGGGGGCAAAAATGCCAATAAATTGTGGTGTATCTTGGTAGTCCCGTGTAGCCAAAGCATGGTGCAAGGTTTAGGGTCCCAATATAGCTTTATGTGAAAACTATTGAAAAAAGAGTTTTCCCCATAGGAAACAATAGTATTTTAATTTGATGTAGCTATACATTCATGGGGCCATACAATCCCAATAACTGTTGGTGTATCTTAGTAGTCCCAAGTAGCCAAAGCATGGTGCAAGGTTTGGGGTCCCAAGGTTGCTGTATGTGAAAACTATTGAAAAAAAGAGTTTCCCTATAGAAAACAATGGTTTGTATTTATACATTGAAGGGGGCAAAAAATCCCAATAAATTGTGGTGTATCTTAGTAGTCTCAAGCAGCCAAAGCATTGTGCAAGTTTTGTGGTCCCAAGGTTGCTGCATGTGAAAACTATTGAGAAAAAAAAGTGTTTTCCCCATAGAAAATACGTGTATTTTAATTTGATGTGGCTATACATTCATGGGCCATACAATCCCAATAAATTGTGGTGTATCTTAGTAGTTCCAAACAGCCAAAGCATGGTGCAAGGTTTGGGGTCAGAAGGTTGCTGTATGTGAAAACTATTGAAGAAAAGAGTTTTCCATATAGGAAATATTGGTATTTTAATTCGATGTGTATATATATTGAAGGGGGCATGATTTGGACATCACATAGTAGGCTACATAAAGCACGGGGCTAGTGAGAAACAGTGCTGTTTGGGCAGTAATTTATTGATGGTCCCTAAGCCTATAACAGATTCTACGAATATCCGAATATCTGTCGAATATCCAACGTGAAACTAACTTCACCGCGGTCTACAATGAAAAGTCACAGGGCAACAATGTGCTTGTATTTTGCAGGTTTCATTTGTCCCCAATTACCCCCCATCCCGCAAAGGCGATTCATGGTTGCTACGACCCTATGGGTCTTCAGTGTTTTTTGTGGCTGTTTTCTTCTGACACTGTGTTTGCCCCTCTTCTGTCTTGCAGTTGAACCGAGTAACCTGCTGATGTTTAACCTGCAGATGAGTTCCCTTGGCCATGATTGACCTTAACCCAGAATTAAATAATTAATTACGAATGGCTTTCTATTGGTCCTGATTGGAGTCCTGGCCCTAACAATTGGCTGTGACAGAATTCGAGAGAGCAGTCTGTTTGAGAGAGCGTGTTCGGGGCAGGGGCGGACTGACAATCTGTGCGTTCTGGAAAACTCCAGAACGGCCGTCTGCTCTACGGCCGTCGGTCGGCCTTGTTCAATAACCAAATTTAGAGTCTAACAACTAACAACAGCAGGGGGCGATAATACGAACATTTGTCTATTTGTCAAGCATAAAAGTTAGGCCTAAAAGCTAATAAAGAAGAGTGAGTAAGTCCTTAGTTTCAGCAGAAACATGACAAGCAGAAAACGTAAGGAGAAAGTTGGATTGTGAAGGTTAAAAGAAAAGAAAGCCAAACCAAGTTGAAAATGATGCATGAAAATGTAAAAAGTTCACACAGCTTTTTGGCTGCAGAAAAACTGCCACTGCTACTGGTGGTCATGACGAGGGACAGACAGCAAGGGGAATTTAAGCGGAGGAAGAGGTACCGTTAAGTGAAGAACATAAAGCATGAACTTACGTTTAGTCAGCTTCTATGAACTGGATTTGTGTCGTGATGATGAGAAATATCATGTGGCTTATTGCTGTCAGAACGAATGCCAACTACCAAGCTAACTTGACGACAGCATACAAATAAATAAATAAATAAGCAAGCACACAAAATGACAGCGATTTCATCTTATGCGCAGCAAATTCATTTCCGCAATTCATAACCTAATAAAAGTGCAGCATAATTGTTGTGTTCCGAATGTTCAGTGCGCCTCTAGAGGGCGCCCCACATACATTGTAGTAGCGACAATGATACACTGCAAGTGGACTGACAGAGAGAAGAAGAAGCGAAGTAAGATAAAGGTTGATGAACGATATACTCCGTGTCTGCGTGATTACTATATAGTTAATTCTTACAGTTTAGTTAGTTTACTTACACCTACATACATACATAACAAATTGTCGACGAGTTGTTGAACCTACTACTGCAATGGCTGCTTTTGCACCTTTTTCTACACCTTTTTTGCAATGTCCTGGAGAACCTGCGATGACCTTCAAAGCCTGGTGGAGGATGTTTGACAACTACCTACAGGTCATTACAACTAACACTGCTGGATGGTCCAATGCTCGCAAGCGTGCACTCCTCCTACACTGCCTGGGGACTGAAGGCCAGAGGCTTTTCTACACCTTGCCTGATACAGGTACTGGAAACTTACTTTACTCTGCGTCGAAACATCTTGGCGGAGCGCCATGCTTTCCGAAAGCGTGCCCAGACACCGCATGAGTCAGTACTTCAATACGTAGCTATACTGCAAGATCTAGCATCCACTTGTGCTCATTATCATCGTGCTGCACCTTCACACTCCTCCAAAATGTGCCGCTCTGCTCCAACGCGTTCTGTGCGCGAAATTGACATGCCTGAAGTTCAGATTCTCTACCTACATGATCACTGCGTGTCTGATAAAATCCAATGTACTGTCAATATTGAGGCTGCAACTATTTCTTCAGTGTCTGTCGAGCTGACAGTGGATTCGGGCTCCTCTGTGTCCATCCTGCCAAAATGTGTTTACTACCAACGCTTCAAACGTGAAAAATTGCTACCTCCTGCTGTTAAGTTAGTGACCTACTCCCGTGCTCCAATTCCAGTGATTGGCTGTCTACCTGTTACCGTGTCGTGGAATGATACGAAATGTCAGACGTCTCTGTTCGTCGTGGAATCTGGTACTGCCCTGCTTGGAATGGACTTGATCAATGGCCTAAGCCTGTGCTTTAAGGGCTCTACTGTCCAACCTGCTGCCTCAACAACCTCTGCTCCCGTGATGACCACTGCTCCTCTGCCCACCACCACTCTTGGCTTTGTGCACAAAGTCAAAGTGTCTGCGACTGTCACGCCTGTACGTCAGAAGCTACGCCGGTTGCCCCTGTCCGTGCGGAACTTCAGTCCCGAACTTCAAAGACTTCTTCATGCTGGTGTCATAGAGAGAATAGATGCTTCCCCCTGGGTCTTTCCTATCGTTGTCATACAGAAGTAGTCAGGAAAAATTCGGATGTGTGTGGATCTGCGTGAGCTTAACAAAGCTGTAGTTGTTGACTCGGTTCCTCTCCCACACATTGATGAGATGCTAGGCCTGCTGCACGGTGCTACAGTGTTTTCCACCATTGACCTGGAGAGTGCCTACTTCCAGTTACCTCTGCATGAGGAAAGTCGTGACCTGACTGCCTTCATCACACACGAAGGACTTTTCAGATTCTGCCGTGTCCTGTATGGTCTGGCCTCTGCACCGTCTGCCTTTCAGAAGATGCTGTCCACCATCCTTAAAGGCCTGTCAAATGTTGCAAACTACTTGGACGATGTGAATCTATGGGGTCATACACAAGCCAGCCACAATGAGACACTGAAGGCTTGAAAGATGCTGGGCTGCAACTGAATACGTCAAAGTGCCACTTCAACCGATCCAGTCTGACTTTCCTGGGTCATATAGTCACTGCAAATGGCATCCAGCCGGATGAGGACCATATCACTGCCGTTTTACATGCTCCAGCTCCTACTGATGCAGGCAAGCTCCGTTCATTCCTGGGATTGTTATCGTGGTATAACAAGTTCATCCCCAACTTCGCTACTGTTGTGGAGCCTCTGCGTGACTGCATTCGTCATGACAGTGAGTTCAGCTGCTCAGAACATGCACAGCGCACTTTTGAGACTGTAAAACAGCTGCTAGTAAAGAGTCCAGCTCTAGCTCTGTTCAACCCCAAGTTTACCTACCATCGGTTCTACTGATGCCTCTGACTATGGTCTTGGCGCCGTTCTCTCACAGATCCAGCCCAATAACACAGAGTGCATGATTGCTTTCGCTTCCAGAATGTGACTCCTGCTGAACGCAAGTATTCAACTGTTGAGAAGGAAGCTCTAGGATGCGTGTGGGCTGTAGAAAAATGAACGTACTTGTGTGGCCGAAGATTCACTCTACGTACAGACCATCAAGCGTTGACTACCCTCCTAACCACCAAAGGAGCTGACCGTGCTGGTATGCGTATTGCGCGCTGGGCAGTGCGCCTTCTGTGCTTCTCGTACGATGTTGCCTACTTGCCTGGGAAGAATAACAATACCGCTGACTGCCTCTCCCGCCTGCCTCTGCCTGCTGCTGTGGGCGAATCAGAACCTGAACTCAAACCTGAGTTTGTAGCCATGCTGTCTGCCGATCACCTGTCTGCTGTCTCACCTGACGATTTTGCTGCTGCGTCTGCTTCCTGTCCTGAACTGCGTGCACAAATTGCTGATGGTTGGCCTCCCTCTCCTGCTGCTGTATTACACGCCCGTACTACAAACTCCGCCATGAACTGTCTGCCCAAGATGACTTCATCTTCCGAGGTCTATGGCTTATCCCTCCTATCACCCTGCGACACACACTTGTTGACCTGGCACACGAAGGGCATCAAGGCATCCTGAAAACAAAACAACGTCTCCGTGAAGTCTACTGGTCGCCAGGTATGGATGACGTTGTTAACACACGTATTAAGAACTGCTACATATGTCCGTCCATGGATAAGTCTGCTGTTCCCACTGCTGCTCCTCTAGAAACTAGGAGTTGATGTAGTTGGTCCGTTCGAGAATGCCACTCCGGACTGCCGCTTTGCTCTCACACTGATAGACTACCACACTAAGTGGCCTGAGGTTGCATTCACGTCTTCAGCTACTACAGCCAACTCATTATTTTCATTACATCATTAAATTTTTCATATCAATATTCAGCCGATTGGGTAACCCCAGAACCATTGTATCAGATAATGGGCCCCAGTTCCTGTCTGTAGAGTTTGCTGCTTTCCTGAAAGACCGTGACGTTGTGTACCATCCTGCAGCGAATGGAGCGATTGAATGCTTCCACCGTGTCCTGCGATCGTCCATACAATCTGCTATCCTGCAGAAGAAGCCTTGGAAAACTACAGTGACAGATTCTTTGCAAATGTACCGTGCCATTCCACATGCTTCGACTGGGCTGTCACCCTTCAAGTTGCTCCATGGCAGAAAAATGCGCACACGTCTTCACGTCCTTTCTCCACCAGAAAGCTGCTTCGTAAAAGAGTTTCCTCCCGACAAGCGTAGATGAAGTCATACACTGACTCCCGCCGTAGAGCACGAGCTACTGTGTTCAAAGAAGGGGACAGAGTGTGTGTCCGGAAGCCGTTCCATGTCCCAAAGGCACACCCGCATTACACAAAACCACTTGTGATAAGAAAGCAAGTTGGCCCCAGCATGTCCGATTGAAAGAAATGGCATGCATCACGGCTTGCTAGTTACCATGCCCCGACTTCTCAGGACTCACTGGCACCTGATGCTGTGACTGATGAGTTCCCTGTTCCTGAGCCTGACCTGCCTGATGCCGTGCACTTCCACACCACACTTGGCCGCATCAGACAGCCTCCTAGTTGGCTTGAGGACTACGTGACCTAAGCATACATATACACTTTACACTCACACAATTACATACGACTTTACTTAAAATGTTTCCTGTGCTATTGATCACACGTAAATACTGATATTTCAACTATAAGTATATCGCGCTATTGTTCTAATGTTCTTAGTCGTACGAAAGTGAATACTATTTACATTTCCAGTATCCTCATGCAATGGTTACATTTCAGGCCAGATTTTCCATTTTCATTAAGATTGCCATGTATAATAGTGTCGTATTAATAATTGTGTTTTTAAGTACTGGATCGTATTCATGCGTAATAAGTAATGTCAGATTTTACATTGTTCAACATCTAATTTTGATAACTACTAATGATATGCTTTGATATTCCCCTACTGCAGGTGTGTCAAACTCATTTTCACCAAGGGCCACATCAGCATAATGGCTGCCCTCAAAGGGCCAAATGTAACTGTATGACAGTGTAAATGCAGCAGAAAGTAACTAAATGTAATGTAAAATAAATGCAACTAATCCTTAATGTTAAATAACTGATTTTTTTACTCAAATTACAAATATTTCATATATATTTGCATAGATGTAAAAAATGTTTGCTTGTTGCTCTGTTATAACATAAGTCATTTTAATTTGTCAGGTTGTGAAACTCACATTACTTCATCAATCAAAGATCAAACTATCCAAGTGAATAAGGATGTAGTTAGGCTAGCCTTACAGCCTGAAAGGTAGGACAGTGAGTCAATGCGTGATGGTCGAACTGGGTTTTATTGTCCCTCCCAAGCAGGAAAAGTGTCCAGAGAAAAACAAAAGGAAAAAAACTCATTCAGTAACTCCTTCAAACTTCAGTAATTAAACTATTCAAAATGCAAACTAAACTTTTTAAGGACAAAGTAAATTGAATAATATAAAGCAATATTTGAGGCGCACCACCCCCCCCGACACACACCTTTTTTTTTACATCTATGCAAATATATATGAAATATTTGTAATTTGAGTAAAAAATTCAGTTATTTAACATTGAGGATTAGTTGCATTTATTTTACATTACATTTAGTTACTTTCTGCTGCATTTACACTGTCTTACAGTTACATTTGGCCCTTTGAGGGCAGCCATTATGCTGATGTGGCCCTCGGTGAAAATAAGTTTGACACCCCTGATGTAGGCTATCATCAGCCATCAGCGAACACCCCCCACCCCCCCAGTCTTGAATTTCAGCCAGTCCCATCTGGTCACCATATATGAAATGCATCATGCAGACTAATTCTTACACACAATGGACAGGCTATTATATGTGATGAGATCTAGGAAAATCCTACAAATGGTGAAATGTCACCTTTTTGAGATTGTGATACCAGCTGAAACCCTAGTTCAAGCTCTTTTCAAATTGATTTGAATTCTTCTTGTCTGTATCAAATATTTTGATTAACCAAAGTTGGCTATTTTTTAAATAAGTTTAAAACAGGGGTAAATGCTGGCATTCCAAATACAATCACACAAATGAACGGTCACAAGTATATTAGTGAGAGGCATCTGATTTGCTTACAGATGCTTTGTGCTTACACCTGTCTACAGGTATACATTATACTTTGATTTACCTGTGTACCATTCACTTCATTACTCTACTGTCCTTGTAACAGTAGGCTAATACCATTGTGAACTGGCAAGTAGTGCTTTTTTTCTTGTCTTCTTTTCTCTGATGAAACATTTTCCCACCTTACTGTGAGTTCACCACAGACACATTCCACTTACAACCAGTTAAGTGGGTTATGTTCTTTGTTCAGGGGCATATAATGGGTCCTAAAATACAACCTTTGTGAATGCAAACCCCCTTGTAGGCATTCCATTTGGTTATTCCTCGTGGGGATTCCATTTTGAAGCTTTGTAGTTGGTTGCACCAGTTCAGTGTTATTCTGTCAGAGTTTACAGTAGGGAAGCAACGGTACAGTGTGCCCACGGTTCGGTTTACATTGCAGTTTTTGGCCCACGGACCCCCCCCCCCCCCATTAAAGTGAGCCATTAAAGAATGGTAGAAACTTTCATCTTTTTTTTTGCTTAGACCACTAATAATCTGAACAAATATAACAGGGTTCCAGCAGTGTCATTGCTTGATGCCCTAAAATATAGACCATCACTGACACAGAAAATTCAGTTTTATGTCATTTGTCAAAGCAGATTTGAATTTTCCTTGCCTCAAATTTATTTTACATTATGCAGTAATAAAAAAAAACTTAGTCTGAAGTTCTGTCAATTTATGATTTTTCACAACAGTAACATTTCACAACAGTGACGCAGAACATTTTCCACTGACATCTTGAAATGCTTCAAGCAATGCTTAACTATGTTTAAACAGCACCCAAGAAAAGGGTGTTATCAGATGTATATCTGAGTTGTATTCAACTACTTCAAAATTTTAGTCATAAAACAAGTAATTGCAAAGAAGGGCTTACAACTTAAGTTGCTTTGGTGATTGGAAACATTTTATGCAGATTCCTACTCATTGTAAGTATGATTCTTGAGATTGTGTGTTGAGTGTAGTCTGTACAGCCAGATTCAAATATTAGCACATCTAAAATCATCCAAATAATGGGTCATCCTAAACTGAACACTGCACACTTGAAACACATGTACTCTGTTTTCTTCAGGTACTCCTCCAAACCATGCAAGGTGTGGTAGTGTTCTGGGCATAGAGTTCAATCTCACAGCATTTCAACCAATTTAAAGGTAGCCGCCTGCTTTTGTGGAATCACATTGATGAACGTCTTGTACAGCACAGCCCCTTTTGGCAGCTTTGAGACCATGTCTTTGGCATCAGTGCTGCGAGGCAAGGGTATGTACACTTCCTTGGTGAACCGAACAATACCATCTTCCAGAGCGTACAGGGTGTTGTTTTTCCCAATGCCAACCTGTGAACAGGCATCACTGTTTAGACATCATACTTTATAGTCATTACTTTATACTTTCCAGCCACATTCAGGCTACACTTGCACAAAAACAAGATCAAAGTCTGAAGATGGCAAGATTCCGACTGGCTGTCATTGTTTTTATCCTTCATCAAATCGCTCTCAAAATGATCCCAACAATATCATTCAGCCGAAGCCCTTGTAATTGTAGGTTTGGTCTGAACTCCACCCCTTATGAAATTAGTTATAATTAGTTACAATTACAATTGCACTCCTGGTAAGATCCTTAAAGGATCTGCTTTTAATGCCATAGCAAAACCTATTAAAAATCTGATATGAATCTGACAAAGGAATATTATTAACAGTGGCTGTGGAGACCCCATCATTAAAAACAATATCCACAGTGCAGCCATAACATGGGTTGGGAAAGTCCACTGGGGTCTAGTCTAGCATAGTTCATTAGCATAACCGAGCGTCAGAAATAAGTGTAACAACACTTACATGACCTCCAGGATGCCAGCGCATCAACCTCTGTGTCGCAAGAATGTTTCCAGCATGCACAAAGTTACCTAAAAATAAAAAAGGGGTTATTCATAATTATTTTAACACTCTGGTGCATGCCAAACTTGTCTCAGCAAGTTATTCTCTCTATTACATGTCTGACAGTTAATGCTAATCCATGTCTGCAACTTAATAACCTGTAGTCTCACTCAACATCATTGTAACCCGTATAAGACTTGGGGGGGGGGGGCTAACTGCAAAGCCTGGCTAATTTTGCTAAACCTCGCTTAGAGAGAGCTCCATTCCATCACTCCTGCCAATGAGAATTTAGGGGTGGGAATTGATAAGATTTTATCAATATCAATGACATTGTCGATTCTGTCCATCGATCCAATTCCTTATCGATTCTCTTATCGATTCCTTAGTAGTTTATTAAATGGCAAAATTATGAATGATACTAACAGACTGTTTAAGTCTTTAGCAAGCTAGTAAGCTAACAAACTAGCTAATTCAAGTGAACTGTAATAACTGCCAATATACCTATGTGCTAAAAGCTAACAATGAGACTTCCTTAAAATTGAACAGTGTGAACGACACACAACTAAATTCCAGTCCCTTCCACATTCCTCATGCTTGGTTATCCGTGTATGGAGACAAAATTGATGTCAGTAAATATGAATTTACATCATAATTGGTTTTGAAGAACATTTTGACATAAAATGTTTTCATCCTAATATTTTGAAATGTGCATGCTGCAATTAATCATCTGGTAGGGTTGGCAGAATGGTCAACCTTCCTACATTTTATGCAGGTACCTGGAGTTTGAATCCCTCTGTGCACTTTTTAAGTCATTAATGGAGTACTGTACTGTTGCAATTTTCACTATAATTCTCCAAAATAGCATACCCAAACACACATTACACTTACGTGAAATATCAGGCCATTTAGTCTACCTTTACTCATAGGCCTATCCTCATGAAAAACTTGGCAGAGAACTTACAACACAGATAAAACTGGCATTAACAGCCCCCCACACAAGCAAAACTAATTACAAAGCAAATTACATAATTACAACTAATTATGCTTTAAAAAACATAACACTTGCCCCACACATATCTAACACTAGGCTACTGTCTGTGAAGTTGAGCTGGCTTAACAAATGCCTTTGGCCGGGTTTCCCAAACGCAGTTAAGAAGTTCTTAGCGCTAAGTACTACTTAAGACCCTTCTTAAGGCTCCCGTAAGAAGCAACCGCGTTTCCCAAAATGCTTCTTA
The DNA here is from genome assembly GCA_027475355.1 of Coilia nasus. Lineage (NCBI taxonomy): Eukaryota > Metazoa > Chordata > Actinopteri > Clupeiformes > Engraulidae > Coilia > Coilia nasus. Next base: position 27,760,021 of record CM050210.1, read on the forward strand.
GCCTAAGAAGACCTGCCGTTAAGAAGGAACGCTAAGAAGTTTCTGAACCCTTCTTAACACCCTTCTTAGCGACAAAACAGTGAAACGGCACCCCCCTCAGGCAGGTAAAGCTATGTGACTGAGCAAGGAGATATTAAAGCAGTACGGTCCGTCCCCTGACTGTGTTTTCCCCCCTCCCCTGTCGTTCAAGCACCCCTCGACCTAAACAAGAAAAAAACACATGTTTGGAATGGTTGTCCAGAGTCCCCAATCACGCTGTCTCTCACATATTGACCACAAATACTGTCCCACCTGACCGGTCGGTAAAGCAACTCGAGCTGCAGTGCATGTCTGAAATCAAATTAAATAAGGTTCAAGCACAGAACAGGTCGCCTCTCCACTCAGGGACAAGACACTACACAACTGACCCACCGAAGTGGTGTCGGCCAGGAAATAATCAGTCGATGCTTTGTGTCGGAAACAAAAGGTGCTTTATTCACACACACACACACAAACGCGTGCGCGCCACAAACTCAATCAAGGGGGGCCGCCCTCCACATCCGCGTCACCTGCAACAGAATATGTACATATACACACAGTTACATATAACAATAATAACATAGGTAGCTAAATGGAATGACATACATCGCAGAGAAACGTACTGCGCGGCATATGACACGTACCTGGACCCTGAGGAAGGATGATGGGCACAGAGATGGAGGGTCGAGCGAACTGCGCCTCCGCCAGGTCCACCTGCCGCCGCCGCAGCTCCATCTCCTCCCTCCGGAGCGCCAACTTCTCCCTCTGCAGCACAATCCGCTCTGTCTGCAGCTCCAACATCTTTTGTTGGGTTGCGCTGCAGAGGGCAAGGTGGGCTTCTATGCCCCGCAGCACCACCAGCTTCTCCTCCTCGGAGGCCATCAGCCTCTCGCTGCAGGTGCAGCGGGTGAGCGTTGGACGCCTCCCCCTCATGGTGCGGCGGATGCGGACCCCGGAACGACCTGCAGGTGTGCATGGATATGGGGGAAATGGCGGGGGTGGGGAGAAGTCACCGACCACCCTGTTGGTGGTGGTGAAGTGCGCCGCCGTCGGCCTGCAGCCAGATGGCTGCCCACCATCCTCCTCCTCCTCCCCCTCCTCCTCCTCCCCGCCGTCCTCCCCCTCCTCCTGCGCCGGTGCAGACGGGCCGGGTCCCGGCAGCCCTGACACATCCACCCCCCCCCGCTATCCCCTCACAGGCCGTGGTCCCGACAATGCACAGGACCCTCAGCTCGTCGGGGGTGAGGTCCGGTCCTGTCGGCGCCCCACCACCCGTGGCTTGGGCGGCCCTCCTGGCGGTTGCCCCCTTCCACTTAGTTAGGCTAGCGAACTCCTGCCATTTCTTGCGGACTCCCTGCCAGTCCCGCAAACCACACGGACCCGAGGGTGCCATGCATCTGGCAATTGCCTGCCAGCGCTGGATTTTGGCGGCCACGCTCTTGGCACCCTTGGTGCCCCCAAACAGCGTGGCCCGGTGCTTCTGCACTTCATCCAGGAGGATATCCATTTCCTCCTGGGTGAAGGCAGGCGAACGTTTACCCCTGGCCTTTGTCCCCTCCGACATGCTGTCTGAACGTTTGCAACTATCCACCATCATATATAGTCAGCAGTAACAGCCGTGCGTATTTGCAGGTGATTGCCGAGTAGATGCACATGCTGTTGGCCCAGCCCTGTAATTCCACGCGGCTGGGACACAATCAGGTGAGAATCAGGTGAGTAGGTATAAGTAGGGCCCTACCTGCCACACATGCCCCGTTTCGTAGGTGAGACACGACATGGCTGCTAGACAGTTAATCGTTGGTGAGAACTAAAGACGACGGCATAGACGGGGCCGGCCCGCATACATGAATGCGTACATTCGACAGACCTTCAGCCCGCTGGATGTGCTACCTGACCACGCCATCCACATGAGGTACAGGTTGCCCAGGGGGGAGATACAACGGCTCATCCAGCTGGTTGCTCCACACGTCAGGAGGGCGACCTGCCGCACTTTCGCCCTCAGCCCCGAGGTGCAGCTCCTGGCCGCGCTGCGCTTCTACGCGGTGGGGAGCTTCATGGAGGTGGTGGGGGACAGCACGGGCCTGAGCAAGGCGTCGGTGTCACGGAGTGTGGCAGCCGTGACACCGATCCTCATGCAACACATCCAGGACCACATCCGCATGCCCACGACGAGGGAGGAGGTCCGTCGGGTCCACCAGGGCTTCTTCGGGATGGCGGGGATTCCCCGGGTAATAGGACTGGTCGATGGGACATTGATACCTATCCTCAACCCATCCCTGGACGACCCCAGTTGGATATGCCGGAAGCACTACTCGGCCATCAACACCCAGGTGGTGGTGGACCACGAAGGCTTCATCGTCGACATCATGGCTAGGTGGCCGGGTGGCACAAACGACAGCTTCGTGTGGGCTAACTCGGGTGTGGGTCAGAAGGCCGAGAGGGGAGAATACCACGGGAGCATCTTCCTCGGTGACAGTGGCTATCCCCTCCACAGCTACCTTTTGACCCCTGTAGCACATGCCGCATCACCGGCGGAGGAGCGCTACAACGAGGCCCACACGACCACCAGGACCCACGTAGAACGTGTGTTCGGCCGGTGGAAGGGGCGCTTTCGCAGCATCCACAGGTCGGCAGGTGGGCTGCGCTTGTCACCGGCGAAAGCCTGTCAGGTGATCGCCGTCACCGCCATGCTGCACAACATCTCGGTGCGAGCCGGAGCAGCTGACCCGCCTGCCCTACAACACGAGGATGACTCTTCGGACGACGAGGACCCACCACCACCACCTCCCCAAGGACCCCGAGCAGCACTGTATCACGCTGGTGCCCAGGCCAGACAGGACATCATCAACCTGTTCTGAGTCCCGACTTACACACCTGTTCTTACGTTGCAGTCACTAAGCAGTCCATCCATTGAGCACGAGACACCCCCCCTCCGCCCCCCAACGCCCGCAACACCCCCACCACATCATACCGATATTCAATAAGCCCCTGCCACCATGCAGTGCGGCAAGCATCATATCATGTCACTCCCCGGACAGTGAAAGAATACACTGCATTTGTTATATGCATACGTATATCATTCCAATAAGGATGTACACATGGAACGGCATGTCATACTGTTTCCATTCCGTGTTTCCAGTGTTATTTCCCTGTGTTCTGTGTGTATCGGTGATTATTTTATGTGTCACTTTGTTGTTGTGTCGTGACGACAAATGTCATACTTTTAGCCGGTATTTCATTGATGCGTTCAGTCAGAGTGTTATACCACTTCGGTTTGGAGCATTTTACCAAGGATGCTAGAGTAGCGCTCTGAAATCTCTGATTTTACTATGGTAACTATGCGCTCCAATCGGCCATTCTGAGATCGATTGCTCATTGCGCCTCAGTTAAGAAGACAGGTAAGACGGTTCTTAAGACGTTGGTAAGAAGGACGTTAAGAAGGCGTTTGGGAAACACTCTTATCTTAACGCTTCCTCTTAGCCGACCTCTTCTTAAGTGCCTTCTTAACTCGTTAAGAAGGTTCTTTATTGGGAAACCCGGCCATTACTGGTACTGGTAACATCTCCATCTAGTGATGATAAAGTTAAATGTGAACTTTGACTTCAAACAGCACCATACTCCACCACAATTAGGCAAATAAGTTTCCCCAAAGTGAACCTACCTTGTAATATCAAATGTATCAATTAGTGAAAGACTTTTCGGAAACAATTTTAGAATTGGCATGAATCAGCTGAACCTTAAACGCGAGTCTACCGCTGCAGTGTCATTGAAATAATAAATCTTAGTCACCACTCTGAATGTCCATTTAATACATTAACATTGGTAATGACAAAACTCAACAATGTTTGAGCAGCCAGCAGTATTCTCTTTTCTTGTCGGAGATGTTTGTGCTCTTCGTAGAGCTTCATTAGGCACATTTGATCAATGCTGGTAGAAAAAGTCTGCTTTGGACATGTAATTCTTTGACATGATGGTGTTTTAAGCCACCACATGGTCTAGGATTCTTGTACCTTCTGTGCGCTCTTAACACAAGGCTAGATAAGTCTGGCTAGAGTTAACTTTGATGAGGTAAGGCTAAAAGTTAAAGCTGACGCTTACTGAAACAAGGTTTAACCAGTTAAGCCCAGCTATAAGCATCTTTGATTAAATACAGTGGTCCCTCGCTATAACGCAGTTCACCTTTTGCGGCCTCGCAGTTTCGCAGATTTTTTTTTACAGCGCATTTTTTTTACAGCGCATTCTGTTCTGCACCCTGATTGGCTAAGGGACTGTAGAACTGTCAATCAGTCTCCTCCATGCCATGTCTCCTGCACAGTACAGAATGCACTCAGCTTATGAAATTCACATAAATCTTCGATCGCTAGCCGTGCGCTAGCTAGCTAAAGTGCTGTATGTTTGCAAGTTTTCTCCCCGACAAAACCCACAATGTTGACAAAAGTTTGAACTTTGAGAGTAGAAGAGAGAGAAATGTGAGAAAATGTTAATGCCTGTCTGAGAAAAGTGTATAAAGTAGTGCTGTCAGGCGATAAAAAAAAAAAAAACTAATTATTACAGGATTTGTAATTAGTTAACCTAATTAATCACATTTTAATCTCATATCTGCTAAAGGTCCCCAAATAAAGAATTCAAATTCTAGGACGTTACAAAATTGTAGTGCTTGGTTAATCATTTCAATACACTAAGAGAAGATCTGAAATCCATATTTTTTTGGTGTAGTGTTTTTCATAAATGAAATTTTAAAGAAAAAGGTCAAGCACATCCCAGCAAACCAATTAGGCCAGGTGCATTATTCACCACTGCAGTACAAATACAGCTAAATAATTAAAATTCAGAAATGGTTAAGGCCCAAATAGGCACTTAAGCAGTCCAAAAATCAAAAGCTACAGTATCTGGGGCATAACAACTCAAACCCAAAAGAGGATCTGGGATTAAAACCAAAAACCCCATCCTAAGCTAACATTACAGGATCTGACAACAGACAACTTCATGTCTCCTTGAGCCAGTTGCTCAGACAGACAAGCGTGTTTACATTGTCTCAGTAAGGCCGTCCTCCTTATTGGTATGATGTTACCTGCAAGTGAAAAGAGTCTCTCACATGGCACAGACGTCGCGGGAGTAGCAGGTATTTGCGAGCAAGAGAGGACAGCTTTCCATAGGCTCCTGCGTGAGCTGCCCACCACTCCAGTACACTCACTCCACACTCACAGTCCAGGACACTCATGTATTCAAATGCACGGCTCAGCTTTGTAGTGGGCTAGAGGCCCCGACTCCTCATTGTCAAACTACTTTTTGATTGAGTTTGTCAGTTTGTCTGTGGTAGCTCTGCTCATTCGTTTCCCAAATTCTGCAAGCGTGGTTTGGCGAAGTGAGCTCACAATAGCACTATCACCGGTAACAATGGAACTTCTCCGGACATGTTTAGCGTTCAAATGATAAGTCAGGCTGGAGCCGTGTTCTTATTGATAGTCCCGTCTTCATTCTTTTAATAAATAAACTTGCCATTCAAAGGCCCTAGCAACGATTTGCTTGCCTCGCACCCCTGAGTCACATCCATGTCAGTTGTCACTATGCTGTATTTGTTTGACTAGCGGCACAGGTGGGAAGTGATGTGCCACTGCCAAGTAGCCTAGAGGTCATTCAATGGGCCAAATTTAAAATGCTTGCGCATTGAATTGCCACTCACAATTAATTGTGTTAATTTTTACAATGCATTAATTTGCAGTGTAAGTAATTAATCTTAATAAACACGTTAAACTGACCCTACTAGTATAAAGTGTATAGTGAGGGGTTTTACAGACTTAAAACACTGATAATTGTAAAAAAAAAATAAAGCTGACTACTTTGCGGATTTCGCCTATTGTGGGTTATTTTTGGAATGTAAGTCCCGCGATTAACGAGGGACCACTGTACCCCCCTGACCCTACATATTTCAGGCAACAAATGAAAAATGAAAGGAACACAACTGTTTTTGGGAAAAATTCATTTGCTATTTCTCTTAGAAGTTAGACAATTGAATATTAACTTTTTTGCATGCAAGTTATGTCCCAGTAGTCCCAGTTGATTTTGTAATGATATCACTTGATATCCCAGGCCTCTATCAGCAAACGTCTTTCTGGAAAAAACAAATGCAATGTGCACAATGGCATGATGTGGTCATACAACTAATACAACTAATGTTCCAACATCAAGCTATGCTCTGATACAGTTTCTATTTCTTGGGAATGTTTTGAATAAAACAAATAAAGGCTATCTTTTTGTACTTATACAGAGACCTGTATATTACAGCTAGGATACAAAGCAAAAAGAAAAAACTATATGTCTGCCCTTAATTACCATCACAGCAAGACATCAAGCTCATTGTGTTCGACCCTCTCACACAATGATGAATATTTTGGCAATTTTACATTTGGGAAAACAAAGAACTGTTGACTGTTTCCACATCCCTTTCCCCTTGTTCCATGTTTATGAATGCCTGGAAAATACTACAATTTCAAATTTTCTACACAATGGTTGCAAACTCGCACAGATCTGAAAGGGTATTGTTCTACTATCCTGGAGCAATGTTTTAAGGTGAACAGAATAAGTCATGATTGTGAATTCTGACTGGTGATGGAGAAAGGGTCTACGGACATGCAGCCATTTTTTCACTGACTGGCTCCATTCACACAACACAGCATAGCCCACGTTACAGAGGATGTTAGCCATAATCTGCGCATTTTTCATCTTGCAACGTGGCAGGGTATGATGATAGTAAAATAGTTAATAATAGGAGCAGGTTAATCCATGGAAGACCTGAGCATTTGCATTTCATCTGCGAGAAAGTAAGCTTGCTTTAAGAGGATGCGGAGTAAGGCTAAGGATACAGGCTTGGGACATGTAATGGCTTGTAGATGGTTTTGTGTAAACTAGACTGGGGGAAAGTTCTGCTGCCGACCCTGTTTTTCTTGTAATTCATGTTCAGCTGTAAGTTAAGTTTAGATGTTGTTACCAAAATCTTTAACATTTGAGCCCCTGTCCCTCCACGGGTTTCTAAACGCTGATTCTATTCTATGATGTGATGAGCTAGAGTCTACCTACCGTCTGCTTTCTTGTAGCCATATCTGCGTCCAGGAGACTTTCCTCCCAAGTTTTTGCTGCTGCCTCCTGATTTCTTCGATGCATGCCGCGTACTCATGGCGACAAATGACAAAGGGGACAGCAATCCACCTACAACAGTTAAAGTCGTTCAGTTGAGGGCAGTGATAAGTACTTTCAGTGATTCCGTGTGTGTAAATAAAAAGCGACTGCTCACGTGAGACGCTTTTAATCTAACTTCAAAATCCGTTGAATGTAATGTTACAGTTGGTCAACCTCCTGCCGTCCTTTATACGAAAGCATCGGATGATAAATTGGCCAATATTGGCGTTTAGGTTGAATATGTCAAAACACAAAAACGTTAAATACATTTAAGAAACATTACCCGTTTTCGCTCGTAAAGCCAAGGACAAGGGCGCAGTCATCTTTAGCTGTGTGAAGCCAGCGACACTAGCAAAATTTTCAATATGGCCGCCACTCAGTAATTTTTCAAAATAAAAGTCTTACTTGGGTTTCTTTCTATTTCGAAGAATATCAATAAAAAATGCCCATTTATAATAAATTCATTTCCAAAGGTAAAATATGTGTTAAATACGAACAAAAATGAATGAATGAATGAATATGAACATGAGGTTAAAATAAATAATCCTTTACAGTTAGCCCCAAAAACGTCAGCTTCAGGGGTTGAAAAAAGATTATGGTACATGATGAAAAACGGGTAAAAAGCATAATCACATCCGGTCAGACAATTACTACATATATAGAACTTATGTACATAATTACATAATTACACAACTGATTCTGCCTACCATTATCATACAAGCACTACTTGGCAACAATGTGAAAATAACAAATTGTACGGTAGTAAATGTAGATCAGATAAAATGCTTATATCATATTGTTGAAGATTATGAACAGATATTTAGGCAATATTTGTCTGTGTAGGTACTGAATGGTAAGTATTATGCCTGCCATAGTAATACACACATGACCTTAAAAGTGTGTGGCTGAGTAAACAACAAGTTGTGCATATATAAAAGGGGGATGAAATTAAATCCTTACATGATGTACTTTAAGAATAATAACAGGTAATTATTCAAAATTTGTCCGTGTAGGTACCAGACCGTAGAAAATGCCAGCCGAATGGTATATAGCAGGCCTGCCATAGTAGTGCACACATGACCTAAAAATTGTGTGGCTGAGAAAACAACAAGTTGTGCATATATAAAAGTAGGGTGAAATGAAATCTTTACATGTTCCACTTTAAGAATAATAACAGGTAGTTATTCAGAATTCGTTTGTGTAGGTACCAGACCATAGAAAATGCCAGCCGAATGGTATATAGTAGGCCTGCCATAGTAGTGCACACATTACCTAAAAATTGTGTAGCTGAGAAAATAACAAGTTGTGCATATATAAAAGGGGGGTGAAATGAAATCCTTACATAATGTACTTTAAGAACAATAACAGGTAATTATTCAGAATTCGTCCGTGTAGGTACCAGACCGTAGAAAATGCCAGCCGAATGGTATATACTACGCTTGCCATAGTAGAGCAGACATGACCTAAAAATTGTGTGGCTGAGAAAAAAACAAGCTGTGCATATATAAAAGGGGGATGAAATGAAATCCTTACATAATGTACTTTAAGAATAATAACAGGTAATTATTCAGAATTCGTCTGTGTAGGTACCAGGCCATAGAGAATGCCAGCCGAATGCTATGTACTAGGCCTGCAAAAATAATGCACACATGACCTTAAAATTGTGCTGGCTGAGAAAACAACAAGTTGTGCATATGTAAAAGGGGGGTGAAATGAAATCCTTACACGATATTCTTTTAAAATAATAACAGGTAATTATTCAGAATTCGTCTGTGTAGGTACCAGGCCATAGAGAATGCCAGCCGAATGCTATGTATTAGGCCTGCCATTGTAACGCACACATGACATTAAAATTGTGTGGCTGAGAAAACAACAAGTTGTGCATATGTAAAAGGGGGGTGAAATAAAATCCTTACATGATGTTCTTTTAAAATAATAACAGGTAATTATTCAGAATTTGTCTGTGTAGGTACCAGGCCATAGAGAATGCCAGCCGAATGGTATGTATTAGACAAGTTCTAAATTACATTATGAACAGGCGTGCTTAACAGTGCCTTCATATTCACGTCCCCTGAAATGAAAAGAGGTGCCAGAACACCGCGGCCCACTTCAAGCACGCCTGTTCATAATGTAATTTAGAACTTCTCTTAAAACTCCCGATTAAAAACACCAGACAACTGCAGCAAGTTCGCCGTTAACCTGGCTACTTTATTGTACATGGCTACATATAGAATTTATGTACCATTGCTCCCACTCATTGCTCTAAACTTGCAACTTGATTGGCCGGTGAGTAAGACGTTTGGTGATTGGCTGAGAAGTTTTGGCAGAGATTTCACTGACTGGTTTTGTGTTCGTAAAAAGAATCTGTGCTTGTGAATATGATTTGTGCCTGTGGGAGATTTGTTTTTTTCTCAAATACAAAGTATTTTTACATGTACAAAAAATCTATTTACAAGCACAATTTTTTATTACAAGCACAAAACTTTGTTACAGAGACAAAACAGATTTTCACGCAGAGACACATTTTTTTTTTTACAAGCACAAAACTTTGTTATAGAGACATGACAGTTTTTCACACAAGGACACATTGTTTTTACAAGCACAAAATATTTCCACGTGTACACAAATTCTTTTCACAAGCACAAAATATTTCCACGTGTACACAAATTCTTTTCATGAGCACAAGATATTTCTACGAGTACAGACGTTCCGGCAGGGAATTCATTCCATAGATTTCATTTCACCCCCCTTTTATATATGCACAACTTGTTTTTTTCTCAGCCACACAATTTTTAGGTCATGTGTGCACTACTATGGCAGGCCTAGTATATACCATTCGGCTGGCATTTTCTACGGTCTGGTACCTACACGGACGAATTCTGAATAATTACCTGTTATTTTTCTTAAAGTACATTATGTATGGATTTAATTTCACCCCCCTTTTACATATGCACAACTTATTGTTTTCTCAGCCACACAATTTTAAGGTCATGTGTGCATTACTATGGCAGGCCTAATGCATAGCATTCGGCTGGCATTCTCTATGGCCTGGTACCTACACAGACGAATTCTAAATAATTACCTGTTATTATTTTAAAAGAACATCATGTAAGGGTCTAATTTCACCCCTCTTTTACATATGCACAACCTGTTGTTTTCTCAGTCCCACAATTTTAAGGTCATGTGTTTATTACTTTTGCAGGCCTAATACATACTATTCGGCTGGCATTTTCAATGGTCTGTTGCCTACAAGGACGAATTCTGAATAATTACCTGTTATTATTCTCAAAGTACATCATGTAAGATGTCATTTGACCCCTCTTTCACATATGCACAACTTGTTGTTTTCTCAGCCACACATTTTTAATGTCATTTGTGTATTACTATGGCAGGCCTAATACATACCATTCGGCTGGCATTTTCTATAGTCTGGTACCTACACAGACAAATTCTGAATAATTACCTGTTATTATTCCTTAAGTACATCATGTAAGGATGTCATTTGACCCCCCTTTTACATATGCACAACTTGTTGTTTTCTCAGCCACACATTTTAAAAGTCATGTGTGTATTAATATGGCAGGCCTAATACATACCATTCAGCTGGCATTTTCTATGGTCTGGTACCTACACGGATGATTTCTGAATGATTTCCTGTCATTATTTTAAAAGAAAATCACATAAAGATTCCATTTCACCCCCCTTTTGAATATGCACAACTTGTTGTTTTCTCAGCCACACAATTTTTAGGTCAGGTGTGTTTTACCATGGCTGGCCTAATACATACCGTTCGGCTGCATTTTCTATGGCCTGATACCTAAATGGACAAATTCTGCGTAAATACTTGTTATTATTTCTAAAGTACATCATCACCTTTTACAAATGCACAACTTGTTGTTTTCTCAGCCACACAATTTATTTATATATATTAGGCCTACCATAGAAAGGCAGACGACTTTCAAACTGTGTGACAGAAAACAAGTTTTGCATTTGTAAAAGGGGGAAGGGGGGCTGCAAATACAATTCTTACATGATGTACTTTAAGATAATTAAGAGGCCTTAATGCAGAATTCGTCCGTGTAGGTACCAGGCCATAGAAAATGCAAGCCAAATAGTACATAGTAGGCCTGCCATAGTAATGCAGACATTACAAATTTGTGTGGCTGAGAAAACGAGTTGTACATAAGGCATGATGTTTGCATTGTGGAAGAGACACATGCACACACTGGTACAGACACCTAATCCTTAATTTGTATGTCATAACATTGGAGAAATAAAGGATGTTAAAAAAAATCAACCCCTGTGAGCCGCTCACAGCGCAGAACCTTAACGTGGGAAAGTTCCAATGAACTGACCAATGACATGCGTCCATTTTTCGTGATCCTCAGTTTTCTACACCAGAGCCAAGCCAAGAAGTTCCTAGCCTGCTTCATCAGACTATGGCCATGAACTCTTTGTGGTGCAGCCAGACCCCTCCTCCATCACACTCACACAAACAGAAGCACTCTTACTTTACACTATAAAGTCCACCTGACTACTGTCTATACTGTCTATTGTCTTGAATAGTAGTATCTAAACTATTTTTTAACAAGTTGTGCTTGTCTGATATTTGCGTAAAATTAAATCCCTATATGATATACTTTAAGGATATTAAATGATGCTCATGCAGAGTTCATTCATGTAGGTACCAGGCTGGTGTGAATGATAGTATGAAGAATGGTTTGAATTAGCCCTACTGCTATAGTACACAAGGTACTTTCAAATTTTGTGCCTGAGAAAACAACAAAGTTGTGCATACTTGATATGGCCCTAAAATGAAATCACTATATGACATTTAAGAATATTAAGAGGTAGTTATGCAGAATACATCTGTGAAGGCCATAGCAAATTCTAGCCAAGTGGCGTATGGGACTACAGTACATGTAATCTTCAAATTGTTTGACTAAGAAAACAAGTTGTGCATATCTGATATGGGGACAAAATATACCCTACATGATACACTTCAAGGGTATTAACATGTGTATATGCAGGTATGCTTTTCCCACTGCCCTTCTCCTTCTACACTTATGACTGTGCTTCTAATGCCCCATATGCTGCTAGACCATATAAAATGGCTTCTGAATGGTCACAATGTTCTAATAAATGTAATCTTCAGGTTTTTAAAAAGTTAAAACAAATTGTGCATATAAAGGGGACAAGACTATGTCTTTAAATGGTACTGTTTAAGATTACTATTATAAGGTATTTATTGACAGTTTACCAATGCAAACCCTAGGCCTAGTAAAAATCGTTGGAACAATAGACCGTTTGCTAATGCACAATTTAAATTCGAAATGTCTGACTGTGAACATAAGAAATTGTGCATATCCGATATCGAGGTAAAAAAAAAACCTTGCTAAGAATATAAACAGCTACATGCAGAATATACAATATATCAGCGTATGTACCATGTATATACTGTACTCACGTTAACATGTCTCATATGCAAAGGCGTAACACTTATGTGTGATACAAATAATACAAATTACACGTTTCCCGTTATATATGTGCAGGGCTAAAGATCTTGTATGCCGTTTACTGTCAGATATTTGCTATTTTAAAGTAGGATGTAACCTAACCTACAAATCCGTTTAATGTCTTTTTCATGTGGACAGTACATGTACGGTGTGTGGTTGTGAAAACGAGTTGTGTACATCTGATGTCTCTCTCCCTCTGTCGCTGGATTTGTCACCTGTTCCCTGGTTCCACCACTCGGTTAATGTGGGCTGCCGCTGGACTCCCTGAGAGACTTTGGATGTGTGATTATGGAGCGTTAATAAGCTTTTAAAAATCGCGAGACGAGTCTGATAAAATTGTAAAATTAGCCTGAGCCACACTGTATTCTACATTCGCGTGGGTGAGTAACGCACTAAAATCGTAAAAACATAGAAATTGACAAAAGCAAACCTCCAACCTGAACCTATATATATACTTTTATTTTGGTAGTTTTTCGCCGCCATTTTGATCCTTATTGTCGCGTACTGTCGCTGGCTACATGCTACTGTCATCTTTCACATCGTGTCTTCTTTCAATGTTTATGTCAGTTGGTAATCATCAGGAAGGTGCATTACTGCCACTGACTGGGCTGGAGTGTGGAACAGGTAGACGTTGGAAGTAGTGATGGGACATCTGAAGTAACGCCCCGTGTCCACTAGCAAGCGAAGCGAATTCCGTCTCTCCGCATCCCCCCCTCCCCTTCGGACGCTTGGGTGTGTGTAGTTCTGATCAGGTCCACGAAAGTCATGGAAGGGCGGGAAATATTTCTTGTATGTTATTTACACATGTGCAAAGACCAGAAATATTAATCTAATGTAAGGATGCGGTCATACAAGCAGGGTGAGTAAAACGGCAATAATCAACCTCTCGTCATTCATTTTGACAGTGAGTTGACCGTGAAATGTACTGTAATTATTGTCCTACGTCATGCCTGGTTTATACACTGTTGATCTGCTATTGGCTAGCCGCCCCGTGTTGGACGCGTTCATTTGCATAAAGTTCGGCATGGCTGAACTTTTGGTCGCGCCGGACCCCTCGAGTTGGTCGCGCCGCCTACCCACAATTCTTTGCAGAAGCGGAATTAACGGTCGGTCGCGTCCCATAGAAATGAATAGGGGTTCTGCGGTGCGGAGTTCGCTTCGCTTGCTAGTGGACACCCGGCGTAAGGCGTCGGAGCTTGCGTCGAGCAAAGAGGGCGTGCCAGATGAAGCCACGGTGTTGAGGCTTGTGTTGTTACAAAAAATCACGTGATTGATGACAAATGAAGCTTCATTTTTTAACATACCCCGTGACTGCATTGGAACCTGATTCAACTCCTCCAACCACCACAGCGCTTAATGGGTTGTTGTAGCCTTGCAAAACTTTCTGAAACGCGTGTTTTCTGATGGGATGCTTGTTCTAATAGAGACTTAATCAGGAAGTCACCATATTTGCATTTAGCATGATGTCACAAATGTACAATAATACGAAACTAATAATAATAATTACACTCTGACCACGAAGTAAATCTTTAAATAAAATAGTAGGCTACCACATGCGTCATTATTTCAGCAAAGCATTTCCAAAACGGTGTGGCTAATTTCTTAAATAAGTCTATAGTTGGCAGTCTTGATATAACGTTATTAAACCTAAGTTTATAAATCATTAAACCTACAAAGGAATGTGGTTTAAGTGGCAACTCGATCAGGTGTTGATCACAACTGCCCGTAGAATAGGTGCATAGGCTGGCTACTGACAATGCTCTTGCTAAGCAGCAACAAGTGTGGTTGATAAGTGGATGGGAGACGTTGCGCCAGAGCGATGTGTCAAAGAAACCCCCTACTGTGCGACCTTTATCTCTAACGTGTTTGCTAAAGTGAGACAATGCAGCTCAATACCTATTTTAGGCATAATAGTGAACTAAGACGCAAAAATGTACATTTATTATAGCACCTTTAATTCAAGAAATTAGAAAGTCAGCACGCAGTAATGATAGCTTATTGACACTTGGATAAAGAATGCAAGACCACAGATTTCGCTTGTTTTTGGTCTCTCGCGGTTCGAGGCTCCGAGCCATGATTCAGCACAATAAGGAAATTGGTTTGGAGCTTTGTTTGGGGCTTCATTGCCCATCACTAGTTGGAAGTATACTGACAGTCAATAAAAACTTTGAGGTAGTTGTTGTAGGGGGATTTTAATTATTCATTGTGGATTTATCGATGACTTAGTGCTCCGGTAGTTGAGATAATCTTCTTATCACGGTTCATTGCACATGGGTTGGTCTCTTTGCAAAAGTGGACCAAATACACATTGAGCAACACTCAGTGGGTATCTGCCCAATTTGAGGATTGGTCTTGAAGACCTATATAAAAGGCCACCATTAGTCGAGGCTATGTTGCATCACGTGAACAACAACTTCAGGTACTGGGTATGGTGGAGGGCGGTTTGAACTACAGTGAGATAGCCAGGCATATGTATGGGCTGTTCCCAACTTTCGGAACCTGGTTGAACGGCTCTGGCTTTGTTGACGATAGACCGGGAAGTTGTAATGAAACATCTACTGATGCTTAGCTGGGGCACATCATCAGTGATGGACCTGAGATCATTGGGTGTTTCGGGCCTTTCGAACATCAGACACCCTCTCTCAGGCGGCCCAGCTGAGGTTCATGACGCCTCAGCTTGTGCCCCAGCAGCATTTATCCACGGATCCGCCCTCTTTATCCAGAGCCACCTAGAGGCTTTCTCTGCTGCCTCTGTGCTGTTCCGGATGGCCCTTCTCCTTCTCTCTCCTGTGATGCCCAATGCAGTGTAGGCCCTGCACAGAGACTGTCCGGCAAAGCCTCTGCACCCTACCTCCACAGGCAAACACCTAGCCTTCCAGCCTTGTCTGTGGCAGTCGCTGACTAGGCCGTCATATTTCTCCCTCTTCCGCTCAAAGGCCTCCTCCATACGCTCTTCCCACGGCACAGTGAGCTCCAGCATGACAACATTCTTCGTTGCCTCTGACACCAAAACTATGTCAGGTCTGAGGGTGGTCTTAACAACATGCTGGGGGAACTTGAGTTGGCTCCCCAAGTCCACTGACAGCTGCCAGTCCTGTGCAGTGTTGAGAAGCCCTGATGTTGCTCTTGGTCTTGTACTCAGTTTCTCCCCAGCTCTGACAAAGTTTATGGCTTTCTTTGTGGGTTTCGACCTCCGACCGCTGGTGATGCCACTATAGATGCTCTCTGCGATGGTCTTGAGCACCTGATCGTGACGCCATCGGTAACGGCCATCCCCCAGAGCTTTTGGGCAGCAACTCAATATATGCTCGAGGGTCCCCTTTCTTTGGCACAGAGGGCATGCTGGAGTGTCGACCAAACCCCAGCGGTGCAAGTTGGAAGGGCTGGGGAGTACATCGTAGACGGCCTGGACTAGGAACTTGATGCGGTGTGGCTCTGCCTGCCAAAGGTCAGTCCACCTCAAAGCCTTTACGCGCCAACATCCTGACCATGGTTCAACGCCAGACACGACTTCGATGGGCCAGGCAACAACTTCCACTACAGCAAGAGTGGAATAGGATTCCGCAGGACGCCTAGTCCAAAGCATGCGCTAACGGATCACTGCCTGCATCGAAGCAAACGGAGGCCAGGCCATACCTGGTATCG
Source organism: Coilia nasus (assembly GCA_027475355.1). NCBI lineage: Eukaryota > Metazoa > Chordata > Actinopteri > Clupeiformes > Engraulidae > Coilia > Coilia nasus. Next base: position 27,776,376 of record CM050210.1, read on the forward strand.
ACTGTTGTGACTTTGTGTTTGGCAGGTGCCATTTTCTTTTATGAAGTTTTTTGTTTTTAAATTATTCTTGAAACTTTAAATTTTTGTTTCTGTATGCTAATTTCCTAATAAATGATTCATATGAAAAAAAATTAGGGTTTCAAAAGAAAAATGATGTTGAAAAATATGGTCTCAAAGTTTTCTTTGACTGTGAGTGTATTTTTGTAGGAGAAGTTAAATAAATAAATAAATAAATAAATAAATGAAACAATTATCTGGGCTAGCCCAGTTTCTTTTATGAACTTGAGAATGAAGTGATATATTTAGCTAGATGATTTCCTTATGTAACAGGTTATAGTACTTCCGTTATAATTGCACAAGATCTCTGTGTACATTTGGTTGCACACACTGATAGTGAGTATCCTGATAGTAAGCCCCTCCTCTAGCTCCCCTTGTCTGACCGGATCCCCCCTTCCTCTTTCCGGTCTTATGTTTACATGAAAGAGGTAGGTTTGATTTGTTTAAGCCCCAGATCGATCCAGTTATTATTTATGTTAAAGGAGAACTTCGGTGTAAAATGAAAATTGGCCTGTTAAAACATCATACCGAGTTGGTATGTGTACGAGGAGCAAAATTGATTTAGCCTGTTGCATTCAGAGTTTAACTATTTTTTATCGTTTGTCCCAGAAGGCTAACAATGGAAGTGGTAGGTGCCCTCAGACGAAGCATGATGACTACACTATTTTTAAACCATTAAAACAGCTCGAAGAAACTCCACACTCCATTGGTAGTACAACAAAGGCCCTGACATTAAAAACGAGGTACTGAGAACTTTGTAAGTGTACACAACATTTATTAATAAAACAGTTTTGACAAGCAGTACCTTGCTGTAGTTTCTCGTCGCCGCCATGATGAAAGTTCGCACCAGTCGATTGACGAACATGAACCAGCAGGAAGAATAGGAGGAGAAGTGGTACAATCAACTTGTTTGGACTTTCATCATAGTTAAACTCTGAATGCAGCAGGCTAAATCAATTTTGCTCCTCAGTACACATACCAACTCGGTATGATGTTTTAACATGCCAATTTTCATTTTACACCGAAGTTCTCCTTTAATATATGTCATCCATGAGTTTATTTTATCAGGTTTCATTTACAATCAATATATGTGTATTATTGTTGGGTTCTTTTTGTAGACTAAATTCTAATCCTGTATTATTTATGTTTTGTGTCATGACATGTGGATGCTAGTTTTGCTGAGTGCTATCTAGCTGTAACGCTGCCTGGAGGACTCACTATATTTCATGTTGTCAACAGGTGTGCCATAATTATTATTTATATTTTAAACATATGTAGGCTATATTTCTCTTCCCTGTCTTACATGAAAGAGTTTTGCTGAGTGCTATCTAGCTGTAACGCTGCCTGGAGGACTCTATTTCATGTTGTCAACAGAAATAAACTGCAACTGCTGAATGTCTCGGTCATCACCTCTTTTATAAAACAAAAAAACACAACGCAGAAGTTTCTCCCCGTTACACTTAACAATCCTGGGATTGTGCGATTACTGTGCTTAACATCTAACAAGGATTGAAATACAGTGGTCCCTCGTTATTCGCGGGAGTTACGTTCTAAAAATAACCCGCGATAGGCGAAATCCGTGAAGTAGTCAGCTTTATTTTCTACAATTATTATAGACGTTTCAAGGCTGTAAAACCCCTCACTACACTTATACACTTTTCTCAAACAGGCAAAGTTCACACTTGCAAACATACAGCACTTCAGAGTCACACAGCTAGCGGTGTAAGATTTATGTAAATTTTACAAGCTGAGCGCATTCTGTACTGTACAGGAGATTGCATGCACTAAAAAAATTCGTGAAACAGCGAGGCTGCGGAAGGTAAACCGCGATATAGCGAGGGACCACTGTACCTGGTTCCTTTTCTCGTCATACTGTTTACAGTGTAGCTGTACATGTTCCACTGTTTCTAACTGGTCACAGTAATCACTACCGCCTGTTTGGTGCTTGCCATTAGCCTACCTTTAGTGAATGATTCAGGCCTATATCACCTATTCTTAATCGTGTAATTATGGTTTCATCTCATCTCTTCCTACCCTCTATTCTTCCTCTGCTAACCTCTTTTTGAATTTGGAATAGGTGTCTCCCTTTTTTATTACCATCCCAATACTCCTGCCTGACAGATTTACAATAGCTCTTAATGTAGGCCTACATCTTCGCCTCAGCCTTACTTACTGGGATCTGTAAGTCAATTTCTTTGTGCTGTAAGGTTTGCTTAGCTAGTTTGTTCACCTGCTCATTACCTTCTCTACCTGAGCAGGCACATACAGAAAATATATTGCCACCCCAATTAAATCTAGCTTATACAGTGACATATATTTCATTAATAAAGTCGCTTTCTTCTTTTTCTCCTTTGGGGTTTTACGGCAGCCGACAATCAAAAAGTTGCATTGCTGCCATCTACAGGACTACCTTAATGCACTATATCCTTCTATATAAACCAGTATTCATTAAAAACTTGAAGAAATATCATCTTCCCTTCCCACTTCACCCTATTTCTAAAATGTCTTTCAAAGGTACTATTTCCAAACCAAACTTGCAACTATCTGAACAACTCTTGTCTTTGGCAGTCATAATTTCTGCAAGTTCTGTTGAACTGTATCAAGCTTCTGACAAGAACACAAGCCATTCTGATGCAAACTAGATGTACCGCATAGCGGTACATGGTATGACCGCCGCAGTTTATTGAAATGTGGGAACTGTTGGTATGATGAGTGTGTGGTAGAGCAGTGTTGTGAGGTGAGAATTTCTGTGGAAATGATTTCCTGGAAGTGGGCATGGATGTGGGTTTTGAATGAATGACATTGTGTGTGTTTGTGTAGTGTGTAGGAGTGATTTGTCAAGGCAAGGAATAGGCAAAATGAGATTTTGTACAATTACAGCTCCCCCTTTGGACCCCCTATAGAAGGTTTTTGTGCTGATCGTGCATGACGTATTTTGTGCAGTTCCCACCTTCTCGGTCCAATATATTGGCAACTCAAAATCCCAATTTTTGCATTTACCCTTATCACAAGGTGGCGCTATGCTTCAAGTGAGAGTTCATGGGCTGGGTCAATATGGCTCTGTAACACCTACATACTAACACAAAATCGTTGTCTTGGGCAAAATTGTTGACGAGTTATTTAACAAAAACTGTTTTTCAACACCTAGCTTCGGCGATAAACATCGCCCCCTATGACGAAATGTCACAAAATTTTGTACACATGAAAAGAAAGCTGTTTAGAGATGGCATGTCAACTTTGACCAAATTTGAGCAATTAAAAGCCAAGATACGGCCATTTGAAGAATTTTAAGCTACGTGTTAAATGTTCATTGACGTGTAACTTCGGAACGGCTTATCTCAAGATAAATCTTTTGATAACTTTTTGTCAGCATTGTCTGTAGATGACATATACCAAATTTGGTGAGATTCACATGAACGGCCTATGACGAGTTCGTTCAGATTCGTTTTCGCAATATTAAAATTTCACGGAAATTGTTCTCGTTGGAAGTGGGCGTCGACCAGTGTTTTCAATGCGTGAGGGTCAATAGATTTCACGATAAAAAAAAAAAAAATAAACGTAAGCATTCTCTAGATAATAGGCAAAATGACATTTTGTACAATTACAGCGCCCCCTATGGACCAAATTTTATGGCATGTTCTGTGGTGTTAGAGGTCTTTGTGGTGATCGTGCATGACGTATTTTGCGCAGTTCCCACCTTCTCGGTCCAAGATATTGGCAACTCAAAGTCCCGATTTTTGCATTTACCCATATCACTAGGTGGCGCTATGCTTCAAGTGAGAGTTTATGGACTGGGTCAATACATCTCTGTAACACCGACATACTAACACAAAATCGTTGTCTTGGGCAAAATTGTTGATGAGTTTTTTAACAAAAACTGTTTTTTGACACCTAGCTTCGCCAATAATCATCGCCCCCTATGACGAAATGTCACAAAATTTTGTACACATGAAAAGAAAGCTGTTTAGAGATGGCATGTCAACTTTGACCAAATTTGAGCAATTAAAAGCCAAGATACGGCCATTTGAAGAATTTTAAGCTACGTGTTAAATGTTCATTGACGTGTAACTTCGGAACGGCTTATCTCAAGATAAATCTTTTGATAACTTTTTGTCAGCATTGTCTGTAGATGACATATACCAAATTTGGTGAGATTCACATGAACGGCCTATGACGAGTTCGTTCAGATTCGTTTTCGCAATATTAAAATTTCACGGAAATTGTTCTCGTTGGAAGTGGGCGTCGACCAGTGTTTTCAATGCGTGAGGGTCAATAGATTTCACGATAAAAAAAAAAAATATAAACGTAAGCATTCTCTAGATAATAGGCAAAATGACATTTTGTACAATTACAGCGCCCCCTATGGACCAAATTTTATGGCATGTTCTGTGGTGTTAGAGGTCTTTGTGGTGATCGTGCATGACGTATTTTGCGCAGTTCCCACCTTCTCGGTCCAAGATATTGGCAACTCAAAGTCCCGATTTTTGCATTTACCCATATCACTAGGTGGCGCTATGCTTCAAGTGAGAGTTTATGGACTGGGTCAATACATCTCTGTAACACCGACATACTAACACAAAATCGTTGTCTTGGGCAAAATTGTTGATGAGTTTTTTAACAAAAACTGTTTTTTGACACCTAGCTTCGCCAATAATCATCGCCCCCTATGAGGACATGTCACAAAATTTAGTACACATGAAAAGAAAGCTGTTTAGAGATGGCATGTCAACTTTGACCAAATTTGAGCAATTAAAAGCCAAGATACGGCCATTTGAAGAATTTTAAGCTACGTGTTAAATGTTCATTGACGTGTAACTTCGGAACGGTTTATCTCAAGACAAATATTTTGATAACTTTTTGTCAGCATTGTCTGTAGATGACATATACCAAATTTGGTGAGATTCACATGAACGGCCTATGACGAGTTCGTTCAGATTCGTTTTCGCAATATTAAAATTTCACGGAAATTGTTCTCGTTGGAAGTGGGCGTCGACCAGTGTTTTCAATGCGTGAGGGTCAATAGATTTCATGATAAAAAAAAATTGTTGTAAACCTAAGCATTCTCTAGATAATAAGCAAGATGTCATTTTGTACAATTACAGCGCCCCCTATTGACCAAATTGTATGGCACATGCTGTGGTTATAGAGGTCTTTGTGCTGATCGTGCATGACGTATTTTGCGCAGTTCCCACCTTCTCGGTCCAAGATATTGGCAACTCAATATCCCAATTTTTGCATTTACCCATATCCCTAGGTGGCGCTATGCTTCAAGTGAGCGTTTATTGGCTGGGTCGATACATCTCTGTAACACCGACATATCACAAAAATGTTATGTTGTTGGGTGAAACATTCACTGAGCTATTCAGGAAAAACTTTTGCCGGTCTCCACCTCTTTGACGTACACTGGCACAGCGGGGGGTGGCCCCGGGGGACCAAAAGCTTCTAGTCGCTCGAAATGTTCTAGGGCTACATGCCTACATGCCTACATGTCCGCCCGAGTTTCAGTGTCCCGGGAATCGTTGACGGACATTCACTGAAAAAAAAAAAAAAAAAAACAGGGAAAAAAGTTGCGGCAACTCTATAATGACCGCTTTCGCTAGCGGCGGTCATAATAAAGTAGCCTTCTGTTCAGAAATGTATGACCAATCCTCAATCTAGCAATAACAACTTTTAATCCCTCTTCTTTTACAAACATTAACCGAGTCTGTTACTCTACTAATGATTGAGAATAAATGCCTGCCCTTAATTTCTTGTTCCCAAAGCTGTTGCCATTTTAAAAATGTTTCCTGCCACACAGTACTTTTACCCTCTGACTTGGATAAATTTATATTGACGTCTATTGTTTCCCTTTGATCAGCTTTCTTGGCCAACTTATCTACCTTTTCATTTGACGTAATACCTACATGTGCTGGGACCCATAGAAATGATATTTCTATACACATTGTCACGTCTCTAATTGCCAGCAGGATATCATATACAAGATCTTGTTGACTCTTTGATGATCCTTTCCCAATACTACTGATGGCTGATACAAAATTACTACATATCTGGTTCTGAATCTGTTTGGCCCTCTGCACTGCCATCAAGATTGCGTATAGTTCCACTGTAGATGCACTTAAACAATTTGAGGTTCTCTTGGAAGCTTGGATAATCAATATCTGAATAACAAAAGCTGCTCCTATAGCACCTGTTTCTTGGTCCTTTGAATCATCAGTGAATATTAATATGTGTTCCTGATAGCTTTCTTCTACATGATATTAAAAGTAATATACCAAATCTGCCTCAGTAAATTGTAACCTAATTTCAAGAAACTCTAAGTCAGTCTCTGGGACCTCCAATTGCCATATAGGAATTGAAGGCCACATTACCCCTGAACAAAACTTCTTAAGAATGTTCTTTTCCTGTGCTACAGTTTGTCCAGTCCACCCAAAACTTGAAAGGCTCTCTCTTCCAGCTTGGCTCAATTGCACTTTTTACTGGGTGGTCACATCTCTGACCCATCAAATGAACTCAAAATTAATCCTATTAGCCTAAAGCTGCTTTCTCCTAAACCAAGTGGCATTTTGCCTGTCACCACTTGCAAGGAACACACTGGGGAAGAATGCACAGCTCATTTACATATTTTCAAAGCCTTAGCTTGGACTGTATCTAACCCAGCTAAAACTGATTTGGCTGCAGAACCATAAACTAAACATCCATATTCAATTCTTGCTCTAATTAAAGACACAAATCTGCTTCAAAGAAGCTACATCTGCTCCCCATTCTGTTCCAGCAAGACATTTCATTAAAGCTATTAATAAAAGCCTATAATTTTCAGGATTACTAGCATATTTTCCTGTTTTTTTTTTAATTGGAATGATGACTGCCTTCCACCCTGAAGGAATCTTTCCTTCCTCCCAAACTTAAGGACATTTAAAACCTTCTGATTTCCCTTATCACTTAAATGTCTCAACATGTTATAGGAAATCTCATCTTTACCATGAGCTGAATTCTTACACCTTTCCAAAGCATTTCAAACTCTCTTATTGTGAAAGGAACATTATATTTATCCTCTAGTTTTCCTTTCTTTTGAATAACCTCATCATATATTCAGTGTTGTATTCATCGTTTCTGATATAGCCAACTGGTCTCCATCTGAAAGGATTGGATAATTCCATTCTCATATTATATGTACCCTCCATTTTCTTAATCACTCCCCATACATCATTTATATTAACAGTACTTCCAATTGAGCTACAAAAATCCCTCCACGATGTTCTTTTTCTTTGTCTTATCATCCTTCTCACTACTGCCTGTACTTTTTAATACTCCATTAAATGTTGAAAGTTATGAGATCTTCTTAACCTTCTAAAGGCTCTGTTCCTTTCCCTCACAACCTCTTCACATTCAACATTCCACAATAGGACTGCTCTTTTTACTAATTTTCACAAATGTTTTGGTATTGTAGCCAGTGCAGCCATATAAATACTCTGACACTATTCTATCAATTTTTTTTCAACATCATCATGTTTCTTGGACTGAAGTAATATACAAATAACTAGTTTCCATAAACCTCTCCCAGTCTGCCTTAAAAAATCCATCTATACGACTATCTTCTGTGCTCAACCTTATACATCAACATTTAGCCTACTTGGTTAGTGATCACTTCCAACAGTACTTCCCCCTTATATATCCCACTCACACTTTAAGGCCAATCTACTAGATAAAATTGTTAGGTCTAGTACTGACTCAGTGACAATCCTGTCAATCCTAGTCCCTCTACCGTCTTTCAAACAAACTAAATTCCTATCATTCACAACCTCCTCAATTACCTGACCATTATTATCTGTCCTATGTCCCCCCACAGTGTATTATGAGCATTCAAATCATAAGACCATATAACATATAACCAGACCATATAACAGACCATATCGCTACCGTTGCATCCCTACTGTAAACTCTGACGGAATAACACTGAACTGGTGCAACCAACTACAAAGCTTCAAAATGGAAAACACACAAGGAATAACCAAATGGAATGCCTACAAGGGGGTTGTATTTTTAGGACCCATTATGGCCCTGAACAAAGAACATAACCCACTTAACTGGTTGTAAGTGGAATGTGTCTGTGGTGAACTCACAGTAAGGTGGGAAAATGTTTCATCAGAGAAAAGAAGGCAAGAAAAAAAAGCACTACTTGCCGGTTCACAATGGTATTAGCCTACTGTTACAAGGACAGTAGAGTAATGAAGTGAATGGCACACAGGTAAATCAAAGTATAATGTATACCTGTGGAGAGGTGTAAGCACAAAGCATCTGTAAGCAAATCAGATGCCTCTCACTAATATGCTTGTGACTGTTCATTTGTGTGATTCTATTTGAAATGCCAGCATTTACCCCTGTTTTAAACTTATTTCAGCCATCTTTGGTTAATCACAATATTTAATACGGACAAGAAGAATTCAAATCGATTTGAAAAGAGCTTGAAATAGGGTTTCAGGTGGTATCACAATCTCAAAAAGGTGACATCACCATGTGTAGAATTTTCCTAGATCTCATCACATATAATAGCCTGTCCATTGCGTGTAAGAATTAGCCTGCATGATACATTTCATAGTTTTAACATTATGCTGCACTTTTATTAGGTTATGAATTGCAGAAATGAATTTGCTGTGCTTAAGGAGATGAAATCGCGGCCATTTTGTGTGCTTATTTATTTTTTTATTTTTTTATGTATGTATGTATTTATTTGTTTGTTTGTTTGTTTGTTTGTATGCTGTTGTCAAGTTAGCTTGGTAGTTGGCAATCGACAGCAATAAGCCACATGATGTTTCTCATCATCACAATGCAAATCCAGTTCATAGAAGCTGACTAAACGTAACTTCATGCTTTATGTCCTTCACTTACCGGTACCTCTTCCTCCACTTAAATTCCCCTTGCTGTCTGTCCCTCGTCATGACCACCAGCATGTTGCTTATCAGGTTCAATTTCCACCTAGTTCTCAGTCTCGCTAGGTTATTCAGTAGGTACTCACTAAGACTGTTGCTGCTGGCAGTTTCTCTGCAGCCAAAAACCTATGTGTGCTTTTTACATTTTGATGCATAATTTTCAACTTGGTTTTGCTTTCTTTTCTTTTAACCTTTACAATCCAACTTTCTCCTTATATTACTTTTTCTGCTTGTCATGTTTCTGTTGAAACTAACAATTTACTCACTCTTCTTTATTAGCTTTCAGGCCTATAAAATGTATGCTTGACAAATTTTTCTATTATTGCCCCCTGCTGTTGTTAGTTGTTAGACTCTAAATTTGGTTATTGAACAGGGCCGACCGACGGCCGTAGAGCAGACGGCCGTTCTGGAGTTTTCCAGAACACACAGATTGCCAGTCCGCCCCTGGTTACAACATTTCGATCTTGTTCTCTCTCCACACTTTATATAATCAGGGCCACCACATTTTGCACATCTTTTCTGCCATTTACACATTTTAGCCACATGACCAATTTTTTGACACTTGAAACATCTCAATGGCTTATGAGTGAACTCTCTCACTATCTCGTATACCCAAAATACATTTCTGTAAACATCTGCTTAGCACTGAACTGAATTAAAATTGACTGTTTCCTTTTTCCAACCATTTTGCACTCCGTACAGCACTACATCTCTCATCTCTATCGATAAAGGAATCACTCCTTTACTTCCTTCATCACCAACACTCACACTAACCTTCCCAACCTGATTCTTACATTCCATTTCTCCTCACTCTCTTTAACTTTGACTTTATTTATTTTGACAGGGGCAGTGTACAATGACATTAGCAAGCTATTTTCCACCTGTAGTCCCTGGGCAGGTAGTGCAACAGTATAAAATACATTAAAATACAGGAAAATGTGCATAAAAAATTGTAAATAACATAGTAAAAATGTATATGTACCAGTAAAGGGTAAGTTACCAGTTGTAACCTTCCTTACACATAGACTATCACATAAATTACTGAACAGATTACATGGAATCAGTGGCGACTCTAGGGTCTAGTGGGGCCCCAAGCAGAAATTCATTGGGGGGCCCCAACCACCGCCCGACCCCCCCCACACAACAGAATTTCACTAGGACAAACTCTGGGCCTTTGTAATTTTAATAAATAACCAACAAATTGTAGCAAGTATAGTTTTTTTTATTTCACATTTCACTTCTGGGGTAAGACATTTTGGATTTCTTACATACATTTCGTGCATTCTAGTCCATTTTAGAGGGATCTGTTAGACATGTCAAATACTAAATCCCTTCTAATTCATAGCCTATATTCTCAGTTGCATGGCCTGCAAAAGACAATATGGAAAGAAACAATAACCACTTCATTACTGACTTCTAGAGATTCTTATGTAAACAATAGCAAAATTGAGACTCATGTTATACTAACTTTCAGTAGATTCAAACTGGGACTGCAGAGATGGATTACTTGTTTGCTTTTTTGTATGTTAGAAGTGGTATAAATAGACTGACAGACACAATTTCACTGCATTTTCTACACTCTGTCACTATAGACCTATGCACGTGACATTAAAATATCCTCACTGTGCTTAGTGAACAATAGGCCCATGATTTTGTAGCTAAGTATGCTGTTGCATATACTTTCCACTAGATGGCAATCAAAGCTCAGGAATGGAGAAAATTACTAGTTAATGTATCATAACACCTTTAAAGTTATTCTTCACGTCCCAATGTCATTAACTCGTTAACTTTTTCTTCGTACTTCATTTCAGAATTCTGTACAAAATAAGAAGTACGAGGGGCTGGTTTACCAGGCTAGAATTCTTATAGCAGCCTAACCTAGCTAGCCGGCTAGTAGCCTACCAAACGTCAAGACTCCCGTGCTAACCCAAAATAACGTTTTAATCACTGACCTGAAACGTGTGACAACTTACTGGCTGCTGCTGATGACAAGGTAACAGTAGTTTTTTTTTTTTTAAGAAATGTCTTATGTGGTTGAAGGAAGACAGACGAGTTCTGACAGACGAGCGTAGACTGTACAAAGGAGACGTTAATGTTTAGAATTAGAACACATGCACGCCCTTGTTTTAGTGGGATTCTATTTTTGTAGTTGGGTCACGTTGGTTAAACAGCATTTAGTTTTAAGAATGAGGGAAATGTGGGTTTTGTTGTAGGCTATTTGCCCATTAATCAGTTTTAATGTAATTTACAGGGAGTATATTCTCAGGGTTGTCATGATTTTTAAAGCTTAAAAAGATTTGGGGCTTTTGACGTAAGGTTCGGGGCTTCAGCCCCAAAAGCCACCCCCTAGCTCCGACCCTGATAGAGATCCCCTCTTCTTCTTCTTTCTTTTTTCACTCCCCGAAGGATAGTTTCTCTTCATAGCAATGGAGGCATACCAACCGCTACCAACAGGCAAAATGTGCATGTTAATACAGGGTTTCCGATTTGTGCAAACGTTCGTAGTAAGGGATCCCTCTGCAAGCGCTGATTGCTTGAAGGCTTTTGTCACTCAAAAAATGTGGTCACGCAATTGGCTGCTTAGCATTTTGCTCATCCCAACAGGAGGCTTATTTGTAAACGGGAAACCCATGAGAGTCAGACTCAGCGGATGACTTTTCAAAACACAAATTTCGAATCTTCACTCTCGCCGCGCAAATTTCTCCATCAACGGCTGTGCAAATTTCGACTCTCTGTCGCCAACTTTTGGGGGCCTCAAGCAGCTGCCTGGCTTGCCTGTTGATAAGAACCGCCTCTGCATGGAATATACCATAAAATGTAACCACCACCCCAACTCATCCACACACACAGACACACTGTGTAAGTAAAAGACAACTTTCCCAACCTGAGACACAGATCAGCATTACCACCCCTAGCCATTCACACACATGATATAACAGCACCCATTACACACATATACACATTCAGAGACCAGTCTTCCTCCAGAGAACAGTCTTCCTCTGTAAATAAAATTAAGAATGCTTTTGTATTATCACATAATTAAACATATACTGCTTGTGTGTGTACGTGACTAAAGGGTGCAGCTTAAAGCCTATATTCATGTGATCCGGGTTCCCCACGTCAAGCAGCCATGAGCGGCTTTTTGGGGTTTTCTCCCTTTTCAATATCAATGTATAAGAAAATGACTATACTAATCAACTCCTGAAAAGATATTGAATAAAAAATGATCGTATCGTATCGTATGTGATTAGAACATTCTGCTCTAAGAATAATTGCTAACTTGCCCTTGAAATTATTCCACATGTAACTTGTGTGTGTGAGAACTGTACTGTCCGTTTCTAAGGAGTTGCCACACCTGCCAGAGTTGAAGATAAGAAACTTGTTTTTTCCTTGTTCTATAAAAGAGCTGTGCTCTAGCTGAAGGACAGAGACTGCAAACTGGGAAGGCAACTGTTTGCCTCGGTTGGCCCTCTCTCCTCCAGCACTGGGGCAGTTTAAAACTGGGAGGTGCTTGTCCTGTGTCCGTTTGTTGATAGCGCACTGAGTCGAGAGTATTTTCTTAACATATTTAGAAAGATAAAAAGAAAGATAAAAATATAAAAAAATATATAAAAAGACAAAAAAGTAGACTATAGCTAATCAAGGATTAGTTCATTTTTGACCTGGGATCAAAATAGACCTGTTGATAAGACATACTAAGAGCTCAAGTAGTCTAGGACTACATACTACCAAGAAGTAAGACCTAAGGCAAAAAGAAGTAAGACCTAGGCAAAAGGTAGTATATAACTAATCTAGAATTAGTTTGTTTTTGATCTAGGATCAAAAAATACGTATTCATCAAAGATAGAGTCTAGGACTGGAATAGCTATAGCATTTGTCAAGAAAAAAAAACAGAGTCTAAGATTCGAGTGTGAATGGAGAGACAACTGGTGGAAAATCACAAAAAAAAAAAAAAAGAATTGGGAATGGGCACGGAGGTGGGCTGCGCAGTGCATTATGGGGCGAAATCAATGCGTGCCGCCATTTTAATAGGCCAGAAGAACAGCTTACCAACACAAGGGAGTGAGACAGTAGGCTGATTTGCAGTTTAGTATAGTTCAGTTTTGTTTAGAATACTAAATTCTTGTGCAAAAGAACGCCATAGCTTGTAGAGGGACAAACCCATGCTGTACGCGATCTGAAAAAAAAAAAAACAGTTTGATTGGCGATATGGATCCTTATGAGATACATACAAGACAATGAGCACTAAACCTCTCGTGGAAATCTGTAGTCATGCCCGCTGTACCTTTGCCTCCAAAATATTGGAATTTCAGTTTTGATTTTCTGACAGGTGAGAGTGGGCATGACTACAGATATCCATAAGACATGATTTTTGATAATTGATTCCGGATAAGCTAGGCCATTTCCTAATAAGACTGAAATGGATGGCTTAATGTTGACATATCCCATAGGCTGCCTTTTGACAGCCGCAGTAAAATCATATTCAGGAATGACTGCTTATTAAACATTGCATATTTTCAGGACTGTGGATGTCATTCATGCTAATAGATCTCCCATTAAATGTTTGTCGCTCAATTCTTGACAGTAGGATAATGAGACTAGAGTTGTTGGTGTTGCGTGGAGTAACCATAAGCCATATTTACTTGAAATCAATCAATCAAACATTAAAGCGGAATTTTCAGCGATAGCTGGTTTTCCAAATGTAATCGGAGCGATCGACTGCACACATATTGGTATAAAGGCGCCATCTGAGGGGAAATATGCGTATGTGAACAGGAAATATTTCCATTCAATAAACGTACAAATAATATGTGATGCCCAAATGCGCCTTACAAATATCGTAGCAAGGTGGCCTGGGGCAACCCATGACTCCTTCATCCGGACTAACAGCGTGGTTGGGAATAGGCTGGAAGCTGGCAGAGTGCGTAATGGGTGGCTACTTGGTAAGAAATTTAACACCTAAAGTGAATGTACTGGAAAATATACACATGATATATAGTTTATGCTGTAATTATTCTAATCACTCATAGGAGACAGCGACTTTCTTTTTCACATCCACTTTTATGTCGGACCATTTTTTTTTTACATCAGCACGGCCCGTGTTTCTGACCTTACCGCACTTACTGCCTTTGCCACATTTGTCCAGGCAAGTTGTTTTGTTTTGGTGCTGATTCCGGTGGAAAGTGAACCAAACAAAATTTTGTGTCTGGCTTCCACCTCCGAAATCAGCACATCCACCTCGCATGCCTAAAAGTTTTTTTTCCTTCATTTCTCCATATCCATTCTCTCAACGGGAGCACTACTACAGGCCTATTTATACTAATTAGCATATTCAATGTGGGGTACTTGAGGGAGGAGACAAGGCGGAGAGTCGGGCTCGTGCATGTGCGCTGGATTTCACATGTACAAAGAGAATGTGCGTGGAAACCTGCTTACGCACGGATTGATACATCTGAATTTTTTTGTGCGTACGCATCTTTCCAGAATTTTCACGTACGCACAGATTCAGTAGGAAATCCACGCAAGTGTTAATACATGAGGCCCCAGGTCCTGAGAAATACGATGCTATCACATTTTAAATTTTACCTCTGGGTCAGCCAAGTTCCCACATGAAAATGTTACAATGTTTTATATTGTCTTTGGTGCTATTCAAAAACATTAGGTGTAGAAGCCTTAGATAGCATAGGCTACATTCTCTTACATACAGTCTATGACAGATATTATGGGCTCATGTTTTTAGATCGTTAGATTTTAAGAAACATTGCATGATGTTGCAGTTATGTTGCATTACACGTCTTGAAGGGGGGGTGGGTAGTCTTGGTCCAGACCGTAAATAAAAATAATTTAGCAGAGTAAAAAGAGTTCTTTCACTGAACCAGTTAACAGGTTAACACCGAACAAGGGAAAACTTGGCCATTAGATGGGCGATTCCTTCTCCTGTGCGAAGTAGTGTGACGTCACATGCCCATTCCCAATAAAGAAACAGAAAAAAATATATAAAATAAAAAATAAAACATAAAAAGAAATGAGAAAATCTAACTCAAAACCAGCCGTTGAAGGAGGTTGTAGGTGTATGGAAAAGAAACATGTGGGGTCTAGTGAGTTTATGGAAAGGTGGAAGAAGAAACATGACTTTAGCAGAAAATTAGTCGTATCTGATTGTGAGCAATTGTGTCGAAAAGTGATAGTACACAATAAAACCAAACGAAACCAAAAACCTAAACACGTAGAGGAGTTAGAATGTGCAAGAAGATGGTTAGAAGAAGGAAAATTAAGACAAGAAGTAGAGTGTGTAATGCAATCTAAAATGGGAGTTGACTGGAGTAGCGTAAAACAACATTTTCAACCATTTGACGGAGGTCAACCCGTCCCTGCAGACAGCCCCGTCCTAAGCCAAAGAGTAACTACTTCTACAACAAGTATGAAAAGTCTTTAAGAGCCCTCCAAATTACAGTAAGATACAAGCTGCAAAACAGAAAGACGGTGAAGATGTCTATGAGTTCCAAGAGAGGTTTGAATTTATGACCTATGCCAGGCATGCAGAGAAAATCGTGCAAAGTGAAAAGAAAAATAGAAAAGCAGACAGCGTAGCTGCTTTTGTAAACGCTGTTAGTGAAGCAATGCAAGCCAGCACGAGAGGCAGAGGCCGAGGCAGGGGTAGGGGGAGATGAGCCAGTAGGGGAAGGGGACGAGGACGAGGAAGAGGAAAGAATGTAATAGGAAGTAAGAAACAAGATAAATGTTATGGATGTGGAGAGAAAGGCCATTGGGCAAGAGACTGTCCAAATAAAGAAGAGCAAAACAAGAAATTGCTTAAGAAGGCGAGAAATGACATAAGAATGCAGGGAAAGACAGGCCAGAATCACCCGTCCCACCAACACCTTGGAGAAATTGCTTAAAGCAAGGCGAGGCAAGGCAAGTTTATTTGTATAGCACATTTCATACACAATGGCAATTCAATGCACTTAACAAAAAAAGTGTAAAAGCATAAAAGTTAAATAGGTATGCGGTAAATAAAAGATATACAGTAAAAGCATAAAAACACGCAAAATAAGTATAAAATTAGTGGAAATCATAAACAGAAAGCATCTGAAAACAGTTCGGTCTTAAGTCTAGATTTGAAACTGCCAACAGCAGGAGCATTACTCTTGAAAGCTCCTCATTTTGTTCTAACAGCAGGTTCTACCAACAGATTTTTCTGATGTGATCTCGTAAAGCTAGTAGGTGCATATAATTGAACCATATCCAATAGGTAGTAGGGTCCCAACCTATTTAATGATTTAAGCATGAGCAGCAATACCTTAAAGTCAATTCTATAACTTACTGGGAGCCAGTGCAGGGACCTTAAAATTAGAGTAATGTGGTCAGATTTGTTGTTCTTGTAAGAGTCCTTGCTGCATTTTGGATCAGTTGAAGCTGGTTGGTGGTCTTTTTAGGAAGGCCAGTGAAAAGGCCATTGCTGTAATCAACTCTACTGGAAAAAAAGGGCATGTACAAGTTTTTCTAGATCTTGTTCCGACATAAGGCCTCTAAGTTTAGCAATGTCTTTAAGTGATAGAATGCAGATTTAGTGGCTGCTTTCATGTGTTGAATGTTAGTTCACTGTCAATAAAGACACCAAGATTTTTAACAGTATCTTTGTTTTAAGCCCGTTCACACCAGAAGCGACCAAAGCGACCAGAGCGACGGAAGTCATTATTTCTCTATGGGGAGTCGGCAGCGAAGCGAACGGGGCGACCAGAGCGAAAAAGAGAAGTTAAAAGTCAGTTAACTTTATGGTAATGAGCTATGACGCGGTTCAGCGAATACCGCGAATACCAATCGGAATACATTGATTTACCAACGTCCAACAATCAGGTGGGTTCGAGGAAACAAACGGTGTAACTTTAGTACCTAGTTCTTACTTTGTATTAAAAATGCCAACGGAGAAGCTCATCACAGCAGTGGCAGGCTCTTCGGTCCACTACAACCCAGCCCTGTTTTGCTACAGGGATGCAAACAATTCTAACTAAAAAGTAAATTGATGTACTTAGTCAGCGGCTTAAATAATTCATGAATTTCTGTATGAATATGAATATTTTTCAGCAGTCAGTGCATGTAGACGTGTTATACTCTTTTATTCCTTTATTAACCAAACATGTCAAAGTTCAAGTACATCGATGTTTTGCCCTACGCATATACATGTATTGCCGCTTTCACAACTGTTGGTCGGGGAGGGTTTTTTTGCTGCGGCCCTTTAAATGACTAACATTCCAAATGAAACGTCATGAGCGAACAAAGCGAACTCAACGGCGAAGCTTCTTCAGCGACCTCGGCAACCTGGTCGCTTTGGTCGCTTCTGGTGTGAACGTACAGTTAGTCTCAAGAGCAGTCGTGATAAAGTCTATCTTCCAACAAGAGTGAACAAAACTGTTTTGACAGTGATGCTTTACAGCTGTCTATGTAGAAGGATGTATTTTCTGTCAACTACAGTGTGTATGACATCAAACTTTAGCTCCTAAACTCTGTGCTAATTAATGGGATTTAGTTACAAAAATAATTTTGGTCAGTACAGTGGTTAATCAAGTTCATCTGTCTTGTCTTGAGCTCAAGTATCTGCATGTGCATCTTTGTTTTAACGTTAAAACCATGGTTATATGTGTGTCTCTCACTTACATTGTATGTCTTTTGTGTCTATCTGTGGCAGCTGAACATGATCAAACAGCATTAGCTATGGCCATATAGGAAAGAGGCAGGGATACCTATTTCAAAAATATCCATGCTGATTGATAGATGAGCAGTCGATGCCCCAGAATGGAATAGACTTAATTTTTTTTTTGAGAAGTAAGAACTATTTTGCCATAAGAGATATCACAACTAACATGAGCTAGCTTGCTGTCTCTCTTTGTTGTTATGTAAATGCGTGCCCTGAGTGAGTGAGTGAGTGTGTGACTGCTGGCCAGCTAGAGTGGTTGTGTGTCCTGTCTTTCTATGAAACCCCAGAGAAACTTGGGAAATAGATTTTTGTCATGACATTTTATTTTCACCCCTTTTACCCATTTCTTTTGTTTTGGTTTGTAAAGATATGCCCACCAGGCAAATGAAAGTTTGATTTGATGTAATGTTTGGTTTTATCTCATTCTAGCTATCATTCAAGATGTCAGATTTCGTTCTGTGTTACTGCAAATCTGTTTTCTGATTAATCATATTTATACAGAAGGTTTGCTTTTCTATGACATGTTTGTGTTCTTTTAGAACAGAGGTATACTGCCTAAGTTGGTTGATATGCAAATCAGTTGCCATTTGGTTGCCAGAGAAGGTGTTTATGTAAATAAGGGAAACATGGAAAGTTTTTTTTTTTTAAAGTCATACTGTTCTTATGCCAATAATTTTGCTTTATGTACTCAATGCAGTGATTCATTTATTTATTTTGATTTGCAGTTTATGCCATAATTTGTTTAATTTAATCCACTAATGAGACTGGTTGGTCACTCTGTCTTTAGCAGTTTTATCTGCATGCCTATATGTTCAAATTGATAAGAGAAACTAAGAGTTTTGTGTGTTACTTTATACAATGCAAGCCCAGTTATAGCATTTAGATTTAATGGATAAAGTATAGTAAGCTCCCAAACTCCACTACCATCCTCTAGCTGTGTGATATTTAGTGTGTACTCCAGTATTTATTTTATTACAGTCCAGTTGTTCCGAAGGTTAGCAATATGTAAATGTGAAGCGCATACAAAAAAAAACCAACATAAAAGTGAAAAAAGAGATACGGGAAAAAAATGGGGCAAAATTACAACAAGGTATCTACTAAGCTCAGACAATAAACCCATATCACCACGGTCAATGTTTAAATGGTCAGCAATTTTGAGTCATGGGCCGAGCCATGTCTCAATAGGAGGGATGTGTAGCATAATTAATTAGCACAATACCTCCCATGGATTTTTAAACTACCCAAAGGATTTTTCTTTACAATGTTAAAGGAGAACGGTGTAAAATAAAAATTGGCATGTTAAAACATCATACCGACTAGGTATGTGTACTAAGGAGCAAAATTGATTTAGCCTGTTGCATTCAGAGTTTAACTATTTTTTAGCGTTTGTCCCAGAAGGCTAACAATAGAAGTGGTAGGTGCCCTCAGACGAAGCATGACGACTACGCTATTTTTAAACCATTAAAACAGCTCGAAGAAACTCCACACTCCATCGGTAGTACAACACAGGTCCTGCCATTAAAAACGAGGCACTGAGAACTTTGTAAGTGTACACAACATTTATTAATAAAATAGTTTTGACAGGCAGTACCTTGCTGTAGTTTTGTCGTCGCCGCCATGATGAAAGTCCAAACAAGTCGATTGTACTACCTCTTCTCCTATTCTTCCTGCTGGTTCGTGTTCCTCAATCGACTTGTGCGGACTTTCATCATGGCGGCGACGAGAAACTACAGCCGTTGCACTAGACCGTATATACAGACATAAACAGAGCAAACAAACCCATATTGGTACACTTATAAACATGCATACACATAAATACATTCAGGTTAAGTTACATAAAAAAAATAAAAAAAACACAGAGACGTCAGAAACAGAGGCGTGGTGTTTGAAGATATACCCCTAAGACTGATTTGCAAGTATGAAAAGATGTTATGGACCTTAGTGAGGAGGGAAGGTTGTTCCAATCAGATGAGGCTTTAAATCTAAATGCACAACGACCAATTTCTTTGCTGATTCTGGGTGTAACTAAAAACAGATGGTCTGTGTGCCGTAAATTGTATTGAGAACTAAAAGTTATCAGGAAAAGGAAAGGAAAATTAAGATGTAAACCTTTAAAAATAAGACATAACCAATGAAACTGCCTTCTGGACTTGGGGGCTGGACAATTTAAGGTCTCATACATTAGACAATGATGGGTTCTATAAGGACACCTTAGTACAAATCTACATAGACTATTATACACTACATTAAGGGGGCGGAGATTTGTTTCAGATGTGTTACCATAGATGACATCAGCATAGTCCGGTATTGGGAATATTAATTGCATCACAATTCTTTTCCTCACCTCTTGTGAGAGGCAGTCAATGGAACGATAAAGAGACTTAAGACAGCCAGATATTTTCTTTGTTATTGAGTAAATATGACATTTAAAAGACAATTGAGAGTCGAGCCACAGCCCTAAATATTTAAATTCCTCTGTATTTTGTAATAGAGTTCCATCAAGAAGGGTAATGACCCAGTCACTTAACTGAGAGGGGTCAGAACGGGCGCAAAATAGCATACTGTATGATTTGTCTTTATTCAGAAGGAGTTTATTAAAGGAGAATGTCCATGATTGGACTCGGTTCAAATCGTATTGCAGAGATCGTTGTATATGTGAAATATCAGCTCCAGAGAAGGATAGAACTGTGTCATCAGCATAAAAGTGAATTTGAGTGTCAGAACAGACTTGAGGAAGATCATTAATGAAGATCGAAAACAAAAGAGGGCCTAAGGATGAACCCTGTGGAACCCCTTTGTCAATGGTTTTGAAATCTGATTGACCTCCCTGAAAAACAACATACTGACTTCTACTGTGTAAAAATGAGTTAAAGAATAGTAAAGAATTAGTAGAAAGACCAATAGCATACAACTTATCTAAGAGAACATAATGATCCACCATATCAAACACTTTAAAGAGATCAATAAATATGGCCCCTGTGTGCATATTGCCATCAGCTGCTGACAAAACATCATTTGTAAACTGTAAAAGAGCAGTGGAAGTGGAGTGGCTGGGACGAAAACCTGGGCCTCGTTTCCCGAAAGCACTACGAGCGATGTTAAGTAGTACTTAAGCCTAAGTAGTACTCAACTTCACACTTAGCACCATCGTAGAGTTTACGGACCGTTTCCCGAAACCTTCCTTGGCCAAGAACCATTGTGAGATCACTCGTAACTCTACGTGTGGTCCGGAGCACTCGTAGAGCACTAAGATTAATCTTAACTGGCGTGGCACAGTGGAGACACCCAGAGGATGCGAAGTGAAAATAGGCTACATGTGCCTGAACATGTTGTCCTAAGACATTATTTTTGTAACTATCATGCAACTACCATATAACTACCATGACATCATGAAGCTGACGCAGCAGACCAACGGAAATAAGGAAGTAGCCTAAATTAGGCAAGAGCCTGGAATGAAATCAATATGATTGCAGCCAGGAGCGTACGTCAACTATATTTGATAGTAAAACTGGGCATAATGAAGCGGTGATCCTACATGTGATTTGTATGGGCATTTCATTAACGGGAGCGTTTCGAGGCAACTAAGAAAAAAATATCCCAGAAGCAATATAAAGTCCGTCAAAAAAAAAAAAAGCTTGGAACATGACAGTTCATGGGCATAACAAAAAGGGAGTGGCGGACACATTGTTGACGGGCAGAAAGCAGGGATAGTGTGGCTGTCAAGGCCTTGAACATGTTGAAAATCACAATGACAGTAGGCCTATACTGTATGGCTTAATTTGCCTCATCACACTGCTGCAATGTTAACATCTATCAAAGACAGTCTTCATTTCTTGTAGGCATACTGTCTTAACGTCTCCCGTCTTGTCCCCCGATGCCTTCAAATAGCCTATATCCAGCGCCTTTAGCACAGCCGCACAAGGACAGTCACAGTAAGTGGGCTTATTTTGGATGTGTGCAGGAAACATGCAACAAAAACATCTGAATACAGTGTCCTACTCCTACATAGACTATTTAAATCAAATATATTTTTGTTTGTGTCCTCAGACTGGTCGGAGAGCTTTTTTGCTTATTCTTGAATGAGATAAATTATAGATAAGAGATAAGCAAACGTTACAAGTTTTGTTTATTGTTTTAAAATGTATTTTCTTGCATTGAAGCCAACTTTACCGTATGCCCAATGAAGTTCAAAAGAAAGCTCCTACGTCACTTAAAGGCCTAGTGAAATGCAACACCTTATGGCATGCAAAATCACAGTTTAGGTACTCCTTGACCATTTTCTGTGACATTCGCCGTCACAGCTTTTCGCATAACAAAAGGAGAGCGGAATTTTTAACTTCCCGCCGACAAATCTCGGGGAATTCTTTCTCTGCGTGGCCATTGTGGCCGGAGCTATGTGTGACGTCACGAGTTGGACCGCTCTCGAGCTGTTTGTATTCACTTGCGCTGTTTTCCGTCTCGACTATTGAAGTTTCTCTAAAGTTTTTGAATTATTATCGGCTTTCTGGTTAGCATATATATTCCTATGTGAATAGAGGAGATAGTCTGGAATCTGGCAATATAAGAACCATGATGGTGGGATATTCAGTGGCTTATCAATGTTGATAAATATGTAGTCTGTGCCTGACGGAAATAAGGGCATATGTTCCATGTAATGAAGGATGTTATATCAGGATTATACAGGATTATGGATGTTATGCAGAAATTTTCAGTCATTTCAAAACTGTATGAAAGGTGTCTTGACAGAAATGCATGCTAACCAGTTAGCAACTAGTTGGTTGGCAATGGGAAATTGCATTGCAACCAACAAAGTAGCTAACTTAGTAAGCAACTACGGTTTTGGGAAACGGACCCCTGATCAGCTGATAGGAGTCACTAAAAGTACCCAAACAAAAGCCTAATCCCCCTATTTATCGCCCATTGCCGTGATTGCGGCCACGCTCAGCATCATGGTGATGCCTAGGCTAGACAAGGTAACTTCAGGCTCGAATCTGTAAGGTTCTATCCCATGTAAAGTCTCTTCACTCTGCTCAGTTTGTTCCTCTTCCCTTTCTGTGTCTTCTTCGTCAATAAACGGATCAGAAATGCCGGATGAGGATGAATAATCGCTAAATTCTGCGCTCTCTTCGTCGTCAACTGTACGGTCAGCCACAATGTAAACACAATCTGTGTCCAACTCGTGACGTCACAGACTTATCGTCTGCTACTTCCGGTTGGATCAAAAGTGGTTCGCATTAAGCGCTGTTCTTTGCCAGTTTTCTCGCTGTTTACTGTGCCAAAGGTGGCATCATTTCGTCAGTCAACACAAAAATGTCCCTAGAATCGATATATGAAGTTTACTTAGGAGGCATTTTTTCATTTCGCTAGGCCTTTAATAGCGCCAACTTTCAGCTCTAAGAACCATCTTAAGAGCAGGGTACGCGTGTTCACGTACGATCATGTTCGAGAAACGGTCCGTAAGGAATGTAAGAACGTTCGTGGGATCAATCGTTTACGTTGCTCTTAAGGCTAAGATCCATCGTTATCGGGAAACGAGGCCCTGATTGGTGTGGAGATAGTATATTATGTTCTATGACGTATTTAGACAATTGATTGAATATTAATTGTTCAAATATTTTATCTATGCTATTAATTTTTGAGATTGGTCTGTAGTTATTGGTATCAGACACGTCACCTCCTTTATGTAGAGGGATTACTCTCGCGCTTTTCCACGACAATGGAATTTCACACGTTGCAAGGGATAGATTAAATAAGTCAGCTAGTGGAAAAGATAAAATATGAGAAGCTAGTTTAAAGGACTTTATGTCCAAACCGTCTGGGCCAGCACCACTTTCAGAGCTAAGACTGTCAATAATCCGTTGTACATCACTTGGCGAAATAGATTTAAAACAAAAAGAACCACCACACCTATTCAACCAAGGAGTCATAAAATAGCCACTGGGAAATCTAGACACAGAGCTGCCAATCTTTGAAAAGTGTTGGCTGAAAGCTTCTGCCATTAATGAGGGATCAGACACAGTCTTGTTGTTCAGACTGATGTGTGTTGTAGTATTTTTTGTGGATTTGTTGGTAATGTTGTTTATTCTTTTCCAGAATTTCTTTGGGTTCTTAAAATCTGGGCCCGGTTGCATAAAACTGTTTAAGACTAGTCTTAGTCTAATATTTTTTTGTAAGACTAGTCTTAGCTTTATTAGCCAGTTGCATAAAAATTAAGACCGGTCTAATTTTACTGAATAAAGTAAGACTCCCTACCCCCTGTCTAATTTCATCTAACATTCTAAATTACCATGGAAACAACTAAACTGTCAGTTGGGCTAGTTTCACAAAACTCAAAATGGCAGAACATAATATTTGGATTTATGAAAGGGCATTGCGAAGAGAAAGGGAGTTCAAAGACAGGTCAAATCCTTTAGAGTTTTTTTCTGAGGACGAAATCATGGAGAGATTGAGATTACCAAGAAACACCATCATACAAATTGCTTCAAGTCTGGAGGAACAGCTGCGGCCTAAAACAGCAAGAAACTGCAGCATACCTGCACTGTTACAGGTATGCCTGGCTCTGCGTTTTTTTGCCACTGGAAGCTTCATCAATAGGGAGACTTAATTGGTGTGCATAAATCAACAGCATCCAGAATTATCCACAGAGTGTCACGTAAGCTCAGTCACAGGCTCCCCGAGTTTCCAGTGGACATCTCCAGTCTCAACAAAATGAAAATGGATTTTTTTGCTATTGCTGGATTTCCAAATGTTGTTGGTGCTATTGATGGCACACATATCAGGGTTCAAGCTCCATCTACACATGAGCATCTGTATGTCAACAGGAAGGGCTATCACAGCATCAACGTACAAGCAATATGCAATGCCAAACTAAAGATCACCAACTGTGTGGCCCGCTGGCCAGGATCTACCCATGATTCAAGAATTTTAATGCATTCAGAGATCCACAATGCCTTTCAGAGAGGAGATGTCCAGGGTGTACTTTTGGGTGATTCTGGTTACCCACTAAAATCCTGGCTTTTAACACCATTTTTAAACCCCAGTACTGTACCTCAAATGCGATACAACACAGCTCATGCAAAAACCAGAAATGTAATTGAAAGGTGTTTCGGAGTACTTAAAAGAAGGTTCCACTGCCTGCATGGGGAACTGAGGATGACACCAGAGAGGGTCTGCAACATAATATGTGCCTGTGTTGTCCTCCATAATATGGCAAGGTATGAACTGACAACTCACACATACAGCCAAAGCTGTGACAACAATACATAGCCTATAGATGCATGCTCCTTTTGTCAGTAATCAAATGGTTCATTACTAAAATAAGTTGTTTTCATTTTAACAGAGACCTGTCACTCCCGGACTTGGTAGAGGAAGTCCAAATGGCTGAGGAACCTGTTCTTGCTGACATAGAGGGAGGAGATGATGATGGTTCAGGGCGTTATGTCAGGCAAATGCTTGTGGAGAACATTTTTTCTGCTTAAAACAAAATAAGCAAATAAACAAGAAGATGTGCAGCAATATAATTTATTATATAATGTATTATAGTATGGTGGGAACGGGGGGATAAATAATAAAAAAGCCTATTCTTCCTGACGGAGCTGATGGAGCTGCTGGAGCTCCAGTTTCAGTTTTTCCTTTTCCAATTCTATTTTTTCTATCTCCATTTTCAGTTTTGTTTCTTGCAAAAATAAAACTTTGTGCTGCTGCATCATTATTTGTCTCATTGTTATTTTAGGTTCATCTGTCATCATGGTCGTCTTCTGCGTATCCTCTGGCTCACATTCTGTCAGGATGATCACAGTATCTGTAAGAGATGGCAACGCAAAAAAGAGACAAGGGGAAAGTGAAAATTATATAAATGAATATTGCTGTAACAGCATTTAGCCATGGGCAGCGGAACGGATTTTACAACAAGGGTTAGCCAAAGATTCTAAATAGGTTATTCAACCGTCTCTGGTTTAGCCTACACAGCGTTTGTCATATGTCACACAACTGAAAATATATAGATGAATGTTGCTGTAACAACATTTAGCCTAGTAGGCTATAACATGGACAGCGGGAAGGATTTTACTGTTTACATAGCGTTTGTCACGATATGTCAGAAAACTCGGACTGCTGCTTTGTTCTGGGACACAGTTTAACAAGCAGTGCAACAATGTAACGGTGGCAGGAAAGCTAGCTGCTAGGCTAGTAACTCAAAACGGAAAACAATTCCTGACTGACAGTTGTAACCGGTTAAAACATTCAATCAAGGAGATATCTATTAATCAGTTTAATATAGCGTGTTTAATATACCTTCAGCTTCGGACACATCGTGAGCATCGTGAGCATCCCCATCTTCTTGAACCCGAACAGTTGAGGTAGTAGCAGTAGTGGTCGGCGTCTCCGTTGCCACGGTATCCACAGGCTGTGAGACGCCACTCTCTCGTCCACCTTCAATTCCCCAAAACAAGGGAGACTCATCTGCGTAAATCTCAATATTGAGCTCCGTTGTCTTCTTTATTTTTGGTGGTGGTCCCCCACCGGTTGATGGGTTTTTCCTTTTAAAGATTTCTTTTTTGCCCTCTTGCACCATATTTTTGAAACGTTTTTTTACGTCTTGTAGCGTTCTTGTGGCTGACGGATTGATCGCGTTTACCCTTTCGGTAATTTTCATCCAGGCTTGATGTTTCTTCTGGTTTCCATTAAAATCGCTAAATTTTGACATCAGTACCGATTTTAGGGTGTTGTATTCCTCAAGGAGGCAAATGTTCTCTGCTACGGAGAAATGAGTCGAGCGCCCACTATCGGCCATCTTGCTTAGACTTACTCTGTGTCTTAGTTTTCCCATAATGCAATGCGAATTAGTCTAACTAAAGACAGCCGCTGGCTTATTTTGTGCAACTGTCTTGTCCCAGTGTCTATAGCTAGCCTGTCTTACTGTTAGTCAAAGTCTTAAGTCAGTGTCTATGTTTATGCAACCGGGCCCAGTAGATAAGCTGTCTTTGTAATAATTCGCTTTAGCATTTCTTGTGTTAGTTGTGCATTTATTCCTTAACTCCTTGTAAATATTCCAGTCAACAGGATGTCTGGTTTTACGGTATCTGTCCCATGCCTTGTCTCTTTGTTTAAATAGGTGGATAAGGTCTCTGTTAATCCAGGGTAGATGTCGACCCTTAAAGGAGAACTTCGGTGTAAAATGAAAATTGGCATGTTAAAACATCATACCGAGTTGGTATGTGTATGGAGGAGCAAAATTGATTTAGCCTGTTGCATTCAGAGTTTAATAATTTTTTATCGTTTGTCCCAGAAGGCTAACAATGGAAGTGGTAGGTGCCCTTAGATGAAGCATGACGGCTACGCTATTTTTAAACCATTGAAACAGCTCGAAGAAACTCCACACTCCATCGGTAGTACAACAAAGGCCCTGTCGTTTTCTCAGAGAAATAGTCAGGAGGAGGTTTGCTGTTCACAGGTCTTTATTCGTGTTCATCGAGAGGAAGCTGACCGCAACAGAAGCATCTCCTAGCCATCCTAACTTTCAGCTCTATTCTGACTCCTTTTAAACTACACACATCAGTATCATGTTAACTAGTGTCCAAATTCAGACACAGTGAGCTTCCAGTTTGTTATCCTTACAAGGGTGACTCCCAAATAGCATACACCTAGGTAATGGTTCTCCTGTCAGCAGTTTCTCCTGCTGAGTCTCCAGTATGCCACACACACACACATTCTATTCCTGTCACACAGCCTTTCAGACTCTTAGGTTCACTTACAGAAATTTCCACATATTCCTCCCTTTTTCGGAAGCCTATGCTTCTCGAAACACAATAAACAGCATTTTACATCATTATCACACAACACAACATGCGATCACCCAAATTTTCCGGATGACAGTCTTATCTGATTATCTGCAGAATATCCCTTAACCAGTGAGACCTCAAGGTATATTCTCCCTAGTCTGCTTCTCGATGACACATATTTCACAAACATCATTCTGATATCATTTTGATCTTTCAGAAGGTTCCATAACTTTGATTTTCAGAATACTCCGAAAACTCTTTCTTAAGAGATATCTCTCTTCATGCAACTAGTTCCTTACATTAACATTACAACAAGCTACTAAATGCAAATTCATTCTTATCAAAGTCCCATTGATAATAATCCTGAAAGAGAAAATAGCAATAAAACCTTTTCATTTTCAATGAATTTTCTTTTCTGTGTACGTGCATGTCAGTTTTTATTCTTGTTACTGTATTGCAATCTTTATGAAGTGTGACGCATATAAATATGTGAATGTTATTTCATGTTGTTATGCAATGAGTGTACCAGAATATATAGGTGACTGTTTTTCGAATCTACTCTATATTTGTCTAAGTGTATACTGCTCCTTCCTGCCAGGGCTGGTTGACAGTTCCTTGTATTCCACAAAAATCTTCTTTTCCCAAAGCCTCCTCCCTTTGAGGCTTATCATAATATATTCCATTATCGCGATGCCATTCTTTGGTAAGCCAAAACTCGATCCTCAAACAACAGCTTTTCAGCCTTTCCACTCAAGCTCACCACGGTCCTGTGGCCCTTGAGCTCGAACAACAAGCGGTAATTCCACTACTTTATGAAGGATATCATCCAGAGCAGCATAAGGAGGCGCAGTTGATAATTCCCATTCGTCTCAGTCAATGTCCTCCTCTTCGTCAGCCAGCCCCGACAGGACCTTTTGAGATCTAACCTGTCCTGCCGCTATCCTCACGAACAAGATTCTCAGACAGAAAACAAGACAAACAATGAGAAGAATGCCTTCAATTAAAGTAGCTAATTTGACAAACCATGCAGTAAAAGAACCAAAGGTAGTTTTAATCCAATGATCAAACCACTGATCAATCTTAGTATCCCGACAGGCATTTTCTGCAAGTTCAATACTCAAAAAGTTAAATAATTACTAAATGAAACATGAGCTACACTTCTATTATCTAATGCATACACAATTGAACTATCCTGTATTGCATTAACACATGCACAAAAACCCCAATCTTCTGGCAGAGTACTATACAATCCCCACTCTGGGCCACAGGCCCACCAATAATCTGCCAGAGAGACATTTTGATGTTCTAATGATGATGAATGAATGATGACTTTTCACATGCCTTAGATTTAAACAGATCACGACACTTAACAGCATATTGTCGTACTTCAGTTCTCATGATGCTTTCAAAATTCACAGTTCCTAACCCCACCAAACATTCATAACCACTACCAGATAATGGTTTTAAACATTCATGCACATACGGTAATTCATAATAACACTGTGTAGGATTTGGAAAACACTTTTTACATTCTTGATCATAATATTCTACAGTACCAAAAAGACAATGAGATGCATAACAATCATTGGAGGTCGTGCCTGTGCACATTCATAATAGTTTTCCTATAGATGATAAGTTTTTGCAGTAAACTCATCTCAATCATAACAACTATTATCCCAAAATGGTAAATAAATATCATCAGGGACTACGAGAAATACTTCTCTTAGCATGGCAATACGCACCACCTGTGTTATGAACCCATGAAACCAAAGGACAATTTATCTTGTCACTACCCCATGTAGGTGAACTGAACCTAATTTTAGCACAACTTCCTAATTGGTAATTAATAACTTCATCAGCAGCGACAACATATTTACTTCTCCAGCATTTATCCTTTTTACATTTCAGTTATATGTTAATACTTTCAATAACTGGACCTTCGGGTGAACAGAAATAATACATGCCGGGAGTCTGCCAAGGTTGTACATGGCGACCATTCTTTGGACCTAATTCTGCAACATAACAATTACGGAATTTCTTTAAAGAACACCTGGATTGAGCAATTAATGACTTGTTCAAGCATCATTCCCTGTTTGCATAGTGAATCAAACTCTCTAGCCTTTAATGCTGCATTCTTTGCTATTTCATCTGCTAAGGCATTGCCTCATGTAATTAAATCATTCCCTTTTTCATGCGCCCGACACTTCCTAATAGCCAACGAACAGGTTACATCATAGCCATTAATAACAATTATATTTCATCCAAATGTTGAATTGGAGAGCCATCTGATTTCTTAAACTCTCTCTGTTTCCCACTAAGTACCATGGACATGACAGACACTACACAGCATACTATCAGTAAAAATAGTAATGTCCAACAGCTGACAGACAAGCCTCAGTAAGCACCTTTAACTCTGCTAATTGTGCTGAACACGGTTGCTTACAAGGAATGTACATTACAGAAGTCTCTACTTCTTTTAACTGAATAACACTAAATCCATATATGTCTTATTGTCACAATTATGGCTAGAACCATCCACAAAAAACACCAAACCAGATTCAAGAGATTAACTTTCTAAATCTGCGCACAATTTAGAAAAAACTAAAGAATCTGCTACACATTCATGAGAAGTTCCTTCATAATCCTATCCGCTGAATTAGTTGCCATATCACATATCTTAATAGTAACATCTGGACAAAAGACAAATCATTATACTTTCCAACATACTAACATTAGAAATCTGATAAACACGCATCACTGATAAAGAACGAGACACCTTCTCATCAGCCTGCGTCAGAGAGGACATATATGCCACAGGCCGCTCACAGACACCCCCTAAAATATACACTCTATTTTTAGACCTAATTTGCACAGTGCATCCCAGCCCAAAAGATTTACAGGGTTAAGGAAGGCAACAATATTGGCATAACTGTGATATGTGTTCCTACCTGAACTGTGACTGGTGCAGAAAATGGAAGCAGTTAAACTTGTCCTAATGACCTTTCCTAACTCATCTTTCTTAGTATGTGAGACATAAATATTGACACAAATATGTAAGTGTAAGTGTAAGTGGCTCCAGTATCAACTAATAATGATAGTGTGTGTCCTTGTATTATTGCACAAATATGTAGTTCCTCATCTAGTCCCTAAGTTACCTGACAGACTGTATCTAATTCAAAAGCTAATCAATAATGCCCTATGGGATCAAAATTCACATGACATACCACTGGAGACTCTGACCACCGGTATCCGACCCCCGCCTACCCCCACAACAGTCTGTTGGAGTTTTGGGCACAAGAAGGAAATAGTGTCCACACCCCCACAAAGCCAGCACTGGACATCCTGAGGGGTCATTTGAGCAAGCCTTGTCTGCGCACCCATCCTCTAGCTCTCCGTGAGAAGGGGCATAGCCACTGAATTGTGCAGCTGTCACACAGTTGGTGGTCCCTGCTGGAGCTGTGGCTATGAGAAGGAGGCACACATGATGATGAGTTCAGCGCAATATTGAGCGGTGCAGTAGCTGGACAACGATTTGGCTAGGCAGCTCGCAAAGCAGCCCAGACACGGGTACAGTTTTTCATGAAGGATATGTGTCCAAGTAGTGGAATCTCCCACTATCAAATCCAGGTCAGCCTTGTACAATGCATCAGTCAAAGCGTCTTGCCGATAATAATTCCAAACAAATACTTAATGTCCCCGAGAGCAAGTGTCTGGCCCTCAGTCTGGTCTTCAAATGTCATAGTCCATACTCCTTTTTGAAGTGAGGGGAGACGTGAAATCAGACCCTGTGTGTCAGTATGTCCCCAAGGCTAGTAATGCAAACCAGAACCCTTAACAATAATGGGCATTTATGTTACAAATGAATGAATATTCTGAACTAAACCCTTCGTGAATTATGTCAATCTTTGTTTATATGTGTTCACATCCCTTAATTTACCAAGGGTGTTTTTTATTTTATCATATAATAACGGAGCCTATAGCATTATCATATACTTCATCTTCCCCCTGTTCACCTGTGCTAGCGGCGACGCAACTATGCAAATTCCTGCATCAAACTGTAGTGTATTGGGATTTGTGTTTCGGTGCATGCGCACCACCTAAGGCGGTTGCCATAGTTACAGTTTGTATATATGTTAGTCTAGGCAGAGCCAAGCTATGAGGGGCCGTTCAAGACATTATTCATTCTGCCCCTCTCACATACATATATTCTCACTCTCACATACATACATAGTTTGCACTCATATACATACATTTTTAACACTGACATACATATATTCTCCTCTCACATACATACATTCTCCTTTCACATATGTTCATTTTTTACACTCACATACATACATGCTCTTCACACACACATACATTCTCATTTCACACACATACATATTTTGCATTCACATACATACATTCTCCTCTCACATACATACATTCTCCTCTCACATACATACATTCTCCTCTCACATACATACATTCTCCTCTCACATACATACATTCTTCTCTCACATACATACATTCTCCTCTCACATACATACATTCTCCTCTCACATACATACATTCTTCTCTCACATACATACATTCTCCTTTCACATACATACATTCTTCTCTCACATACATACATTCTCCTCTCACATACATACATTCTTCTCTCACATGCATACATTCTCCTCTCACTCTTACCACCACCCTCCCCCTACCACCACCCTCCCCGTTTCATTGAAATTCGAATGGGAGGCGTGTGGAGTTTAACTAATAAATTGGTCCTTACGTCTTTCTGGAGTTGTTGATGATTTTTGGAACCATGTGTCATAATCCGCAACTGTTTGTGATTATTTCAAGCCTAATAGTCTAAGTTGTTACTGTTTGGATTTTGAGAAATGTAGCTTTACTTCAGGTCAGGCAGTAACACTAACTATGTTGTTGCTAGCGCGCTAACGCTAGCGAACTACGCTAACGTAATGGTTTAAATTGAAAGCTGTCACTTTACTCACCAACACCCACCTAGATAATGTTACTGATGTTAGCTCAAATGGACAAATTAATATAAAGGTATAAGGTTACAGCAATGTGTTAAATTCAAGGTGAGTGAAGTTAGCGTTTAGCACTGGTGTTGTAATAGTTAATACTATTGACTTAAATGAGCTAGTCCGTTAGCTTGTTAGCTTGCTGTACAGACAGACTAGGAGTTTGTTGGCATCAGTTTCGATTTGCGATGGGCGATTAATTTGAATAATGCCCGAATTGACTGGTGGTAATGACTAAATCTTTACTGCAGTATACAACAGTAATACTGTTGTAAAAACTGCAGCTTTGATACTGCAATACAGCTGGTAGCTACTGCAGCGCTAGTTGCTAAATCATTAGCATCTCAGTCATAATACCACACGTCAGTGACAGTCTGTGGGGGGGAGGGCTTATCTTAATGTCATGCTAATGGCCACTATTCGGCGAGAGTGAGGCAAACTTTAAGAGGAGTTTTCTCAGTTTTGTGTTTTAAGGTGTGCATGCATTCAAATGACCAATTCTTCAAATATTATCAGATTTCCATGTGCAAGACATCATTGGAAAGCTTAGAAATTACACTTTCAGAATCTGTGAATAACTCAAAATGCCTCTCGGACGAGTTGTGGCCGGTTTTGCTGTGGCCGGTCACATAGTTGGAATGAATCGTATTTGAGGAGAATGTATGCATGTGAGAGGAGAATGTATGCATGTGCGAGGAGAATGTATGCATGTGAGAGGAGAATGTATGTATGTGAGAGGAGAATGTATGCATGTGAGAGGAGAATGTATGCATGTGCGAGGAGAATGTATGCATGTGAGAGGAGAATGTATGTATGTGAGAGGAGAATGTATACATGTGAGAGTGAGAATATATGTATGTGAGAGGAGAATGTATGTATGTGAGAGGAGAATGTATGTATGTGAGAGGAGAATGTATGTATGTGAGAGGAGAATGTATACATGTGAGAGTGAGAATATATGTATGTGAGAGGAGAATGTATGTATGTGAGAGGAGAATGTATGTATGTGAGAAGAGAATGTATGTATGTGAGAGTGAGAATATATATATGTGTGAAGGCCAGAATGAATAATGTCTTGAACGGCCCCTCATACCAAGCAGCCATGTAATGCTATGTTGTTCTGTAACAAGTAAAAAATCATAAAAGTAATGCTTCTGCCTCCGTGTCGGATTCTACACTGGCGACGAAGCGGATTCGGACTACATGAAGAATTCCGTCACCTGGTTAAAGTCAGTTGGAAACTTTCTCTCATTCAAGCGCCCTCCGATGTGTGAGTAGTGACTTCAACAAGTCTGAACCATGACCACACTAGGTCGGATAGAAGAGTTTAACGAGGACTCGGGCCACTGTATTGATGAATACCTTGAGAGATTGGAATGTTTTTTCGATGCCAATAAAATAGAGGGGGATGAGAAGAAACGCGCTGTGCTCCTTAGCGTGTGTGGAGCCGCAACATACTCCACATTGCGGTCTGTGCTAGCCCCTACCCGCCCCGCTGAAAGTACCTACAAAGACATTAAGAAAGCTTTAAAACGTCACTACGGCCCCGCGCCCTCAGAAATAGTGCAGCGTTTTCAATTTCACAATTGCAAACAGAAGCAAGGTCAAAGCATCGCCAATTACATAGCCGAACTACGAAAACTTTCAGTCCATTGTAGCTTTGGGACACAACTAGAAGCAATGCTGCGCGATAGGATTGTCTGTGGGGTGCTAGATGAAGCACTCCAACGTCGTTTGCTGGCGGAGCCAAAGCTCACTTTTAAAGATGCAGAGGAAAAAGCCCTCGCGGCAGAGACTGCCGCTTCAAATGCTCGCATTCTTAATTCATTACGCCCTGATGCTGTTCAAACAGCTGATGTTCATCTGGCCTCAACGACAGGGAAGCAAACAGAGACTCAAAACTCACGTCCGTGTTTCCGTTGTGGGGGGCTGCACGACCCTCGTGCCTGCAAATTCAACTCAGCTGTGTGCCATTACTGTAAGAAGAGGGGGCACATTGCTCGTGTTTGCCTAAAGAAAGCCAAGGATGGCACTGACTCAGGGGCGGCTGCATCAACACAGCATGCACACATTGTCACACAAGGAGAGGGGCAGCAGGAATACGAAATCTATACCATGGGCAGGCAGGTCATTACAGCAAAGAGGCAACCATATCAAGCCACTGTGATATTAAACAACAAAGCACATGTGATGGAAGTGGATTCTGGAGCAGCCTGCTCTTTGATCAGTGAGCACACTTATAACACCCTGTGGCCAGACCAACCCCCTGTAATACATGAAGACAGCAGTGTGCTTAAGCAGTGGTCACAGGCACAGCTGCAGGTTAGGGGGAAGATTTTTGTACAAGTGCAGTACCAGGGCCGTGAGCTCACATTGCCCCTACTTGTTGTGCAAGGACAAGGGACAAGCCTTTTAGGTCGCGACTGGTTTAATGCTTTAGGCATATGCATGATGGGAGTACATCAAGTACACGTACAATCCATAGAGTCAATTCTGAATGAATACGCAGAAGTGTTACAAGAGTTTGGGGCCTCACGCACGCCTCCAATCTCCATTGACATAGACCCGACAGCCTCACCAAAGTTCTTCAAAGCCCGCCCTGTGCCATTTGCTCTTCGCCCCAAGTTAGATGATGAGCTTGATAAGCTGGTAGCTCAGGGCATTTTCGAGCCAGTACGCACCTCACGGTGGGCCACACCCATTGTACCAGTAGCGAAAAAAGATGGTGGTTTAAGAATCTGTGGCGACTACCGCTGCACTGTTAACACAGCTGTGAAGCCTGACGTATACCCTATTCCTACTGTGGCAGAATTGTTCTCCAGACTGGCAGGCGGGGTGATTTTCAGTAAGCTAGACCTCAAACAGGCTTACCAGCAGCTCGTGCTGGATGATGCCGCTGCTGAACTCCTCACCATTAACACACACCGTGGACTTTTCCGGGCCCGCCGTCTGCATTTTGGGGTATCAACAGCTGTGTCGATATTCCAGCGTTTCATGGACACCCTTCTTGCTGGCATTCCAGGTGTTCAGCCATATTTGGATGACATCCTCATTGCAGGAAAAACGATCGATGAGCACAACGTGCGGCTTGCTGCAGTCTTGCAGCGGTTCACAGAAGCAGGGCTGCGGCTCCAGAAGGAAAAGAGCATTTTTGCAGCAAGCCAGGTTGAGTTCCTGGGGTTTCGGGTGGACAAGGATGGTGTGCGGCCAACCAATGAAAAAGTGGAGGCAATCCAAAAGGCACCATCACCCCAGAACAAAACAGAGCTGCAATCCTTTCTTGGCCTCCTAAATTTTTACAGCTGTTTTTTGCCTAACAAGGCTACAGTGTTGGAACCCCTGCATCGCCTGCTGGACCAGTCCTCTACATGGCGCTGGACGGATGAGCATGAAACGGCTTACACTTCCGCAAAACAGCTGCTACAAGCCGATGGAGTGCTAACCCACTATGATGAAAGCAAGCCCCTTGCCATTGCGTGTGATGCCTCTCCCTATGGCTTGGGGGCGCTTCTCTTCCATGTTGAGCCAGAGGGACGAGAGGCCCCCATCTGCTTTGCGTCCAGAACGCTCTCTTCAACGGAAAGAAATTACGCACAAATTGATAAAGAGGCCCTGGCCGTCATTTTTGCTGTCAAGAAATTTCACCAGTACCTTGCTGGTCGCCATTTTGTGGTTTTCACTGACCACAAGCCCCTGTTAGGCCTGCTACACCACTCTAAGCCTATGCCCTCTGTGCTGTCCCCTCGCATGCTACGCTGGAGTGTGATTCTTGGAGCCTATGATTACGAGCTCTGTTACAGACCAGGTAAACAGCTAGCGAATGCTGATGCTTTGAGTCGACTGCCCCTGCCCTCTACAGTGACAGTGACCCCGCCACCCTTGGAGGTGCTTTTGCTGGAAACGGTCCCGGATGCCCCACTGCATGCTAGCAGAATTGCTGCCCTCACTCTGAAAGATCCAGTTCTGTCTCGTGTTTTACGCTGGGTCTTGCATGGCTGGCCCGCAGAGGTGCCGGATGCCCATTTCAAGCCATTCCTCAACCGCCGTCATGAGCTGTCGGCACATAAGGACTGCCTCTTATGGGGAAGTCGGGTGGTGGTTCCCGAGCTGGCGAAGGAGGGAGTGCTAGCCATGCTACATGATGCACACCCAGGCATTGTGCACATGAAAGGGCTGGGGAGGAGTTATGTATGGTGGCCAGGTATGGATGCTGCCATTGAGAAGGCCGTGAAATCCTGTGACATCTGCCAACGGTCCCGCCATGCTTCGCCCACTGCACAACTACATCCATGGGAATGGACAACAAAGAAATGGTCTCGACTGCACATAGACTTTGCGGGTCCATTCCAAGGCAAAACCTTCCTCATCGTTGTGGACTCCCACTCTAAGTGGCTGGAGGTAGCCATGGTCAGTTCGATGTCATCTGCTGCTGTGATTAGCACACTGAGGCTTTTGTTTGCAACTCATGGTTTGCCGGATGTCATCGTCTCAGACAATGGGGCCTCCTTCACTTCTGAACCGTTCAAGGAGTTTGCCAGGCGCAATGGCATAAGGCATGTGACTACAGCGCCCTACCACCCTCGTTCCAACGGTCAAGCCGAACGCATGGTCCAGACCACCAAGGAGGCCTTGTCCAGAATCACAGTTGGGGACTGGCAGACACGCCTAGCTAGGTTCCTATTGTCACAGCACACCACTCCTAATTCGACGACTGGAAAAAGCCCTGCCGAGATGCTCATGAATAGGCGCCTTACCACTGCTCTTGATCGCCTTCATCCAGATTATGAAAATGATATGCATCTCAAACAAAAGGTGATTGCTGACAGGCAGGGAGGCAGTGATAGGAGTTTTCAGCCCAAAGAGAATGTATACATGAGGAGCTACACTGGGGCGCACAAATGGGTCCCGGGTGTCATTGTGGACACCACAGGCCCTGTCTCATATAGAGTGCAAACACCTGATGGGCAACTGCACCGGCGCCATGTGGATCAACTTCGTGGCAGAGTGCCGGCAGGTGCTAACCCAGCCACTGTCGTTAGTGGTTCGGAAGAATCACCTGACTGCAGTGTCCATGAGCCTGTTGAACTGACCCCACCTGTCTCTCCACAACAACCCGAGAGCGTGGAGCCAGGGGGTCCTCCTGTCCCTGTGGTTGTGCCTACGCCTACCACTCCCCAACAGCGCCCAGCAAGGGAGCGCCACCCACCGCAGCGTTTTGGAGACTTTGTGGACTGGGGGAAAGGGGTGTAGTGTATTGGGATTTGTGTTTCGGTGCATGCGCACCACCTAAGGCGGTTGCCATAGTTACAGTTTGTATATATGTTAGTCTAGGCAGAGCCAAGCAGCCATGTAATGCTATGTTGTTCTGTAACAAGTAAAAAATCATAAAAGTAATGCTTCAGTGGAGCGTCCCCCGGCACATGCACCCACACACGCTGTACAGAAAGTGCACACAAATCTTCATCAGTCATGGTTTTACCAAACATTCTTATATATATATTTCTATAGCTGTATAAATCAATTAAGTCAAGCTCTCAACATGGCCCAAACAAGCCACTACATCCTTCTAATTGTACTAAAATCCTAAGATCCAACATTCCCATTTTGGTCATGGATCACAGTCCTTTTTGTACACTTTTCCCATTTAACATTAATTTTTCAAATTTACTTTTCAACCACTCATTTTTATGCATCACTTGCTCAATCAGCATCAACTCCCTTATACACTAATTTTAACAACTGCTATCATGTAATCCACAAAACAACCTACAACTAGATATCACCTTGTTCGCTATGCCTGTGTAAGAGCACACAAAAAGGTTAGTCTGGAGATGTTAATTACCCACTCATAGCAAATGAATAGCTCTGGTATTCTTCAAATCTGTCCGTTTTACAAATCTGAAATAAACAACTAAACTATTACAACATATTTTATATTGTAAGCTCTTCTCCACTTTTACTTTCCTCTTATTCTTGTTATTATTATTTTTATATTTTTATTTTTCTTATATATATATATTGTATATATATATAGGTCAATATTTGCTTTACCATCTTCCCCACTTTCCAGCTATGCATTGATAAAGAAATAGCTGGACCAATAAATGGTTAGCATCTTAAAAAATAAAAGTTACATCTCCCTGAATGATTAGTCACTCTTCATGCACAGGGCGCTAAAAAAAAGAAATGACAGCTGTTACCGGTAAGCAACTGAACCAAACCTTACTCAGCACCACAGATCTGAGGCGATCATTCCATCCCAAGTTAGACACACAGTTGACCATCCAAAGGGCACATGCGCAAGCATAGGCGCCTTTGGCCAGGACACAGGAGACGACCCTTCGGCCCCAGACTGGCGTCAAGGCCTGAGGCTACAAGCATCCCAACTGGACAAGATGCATATCTCAAACTCTAGAGGCAGGGAATACAAATGTTAAAACAAAAATACACTTACAGTGTAAGGTGCCATGCTTCACAAAAGCACAGTGTCCTTACTCATAAAGATTTGACGCTCATATTAAACACAAAGCATTCATCCTATGAGCAAAAACTTTCACATCACGAGAAAACAGTCTTGTCACTCAGTCACATTTATTACGAAGACATTAGGGTTTTTTCCATTTCTTCCGGCCCGACGAGGTAGCGACTTTCCAGGCCATATTTTCCGAGACTATGGGCTTTTAGGGCAAGCCATTCCCTATAGGGACCATAGCCGTGGGACACAGGAAAAGTCGCCCCAACAATATGCATGCACGAATGACGAATTAATTGAGAACCCCACTTCCATGACTACCCGCCATGGGCTTGCGCTATTTCCATTATTCATCTTTACACTTGTGGCCCACGTCTCCTTCGTCAATCCTATTTTAAACTAAGCTATGAGATTCGTGGCCTCTGACAAGGCACAATATCCTTTCACATGCAATAAAGGATACTGCAAACAGGACCTAAACTCGAAGACAATGACAAAGACAGTGCAACAAAACAGTTAAAACCTGTGAAGCAAGTTAGATGACACAACATAAAACAATATTGAGTCATGCAACCTGAAAAGGACCTGCAATCAGCCTGTGGATGGACCACAGACAAATAACAAAATCCTCTTCTATTTGACCTGATGTTTTATCGATGAAGGCAAAGATGAACACACAAAAACCCTCCTGAACATTTCCTATTTCCCACACAAGTTCGTGGGGCGATGGACCCAAAATTTCTTAATAGCCAATTACATTAATTTATTAACTTACCCAAGCCAATCAGTACGGAAGCAAAGGCTTCCCGTCCCAAGAGGGAAATGGATGCAATTAAAAACGCAAACCGTTCGTGATGCCAAATATGTCGTTTTCTCAGAGAAATAGTCAGGAGGAGGTTTCCTGTTCACAGGTCTTTATTCGTGTTCATCGAGAGGAAGCTGACCGCAACAGAAGCATCTCCTAGCCATCCTAACTTTCAGCTCTATTCTGACTCCTTTTAAACTACACACATCAGTATCATGTTAACTAGTGTCCAAAAACACAGTGAGCTTCCAGTTTGTTATCCTTACAAGGGTGACTCCCAAATAGCATACACCTAGGTAATGGTTCTCCTGTCAGCAGTTTCTCCTGCTGAGTCTCCAGCATGCCACACACACACACATTCTATTCCTGTCACACAGACTTTCAGACTCTTAGGTTCACTTACAGAAATTTCCACAGCCCTGACATTAAAAACGAGGCACTGAGAACTTTGTAAGTGTACACAACATTTATTAATAAAACAGTTTTGACAAGCAGTACCTTGCTGTAGTTTCTCGTCGCCGCCATGATGAAAGTCTGCAGAGGTCGATTGACGAACACGAACCAGCAGGAAGAATAGGAGGAGAGGTCAGGATGGGAAACTAAAATCCAATCAAGCAAGGAAGAAGAACTAGGACCAATTCTAGTAGCCTGGTAAACCCGCCCCTCGTACTTCATTTCATTTCGTGCAGAGGGTCTGGAACATAGACCGTCAGAAACGATTTGCTGGAG
Source organism: Coilia nasus (assembly GCA_027475355.1). NCBI lineage: Eukaryota > Metazoa > Chordata > Actinopteri > Clupeiformes > Engraulidae > Coilia > Coilia nasus. Next base: position 27,816,858 of record CM050210.1, read on the forward strand.
GTGTGGACTCTGCTGAAGTTTTAAACAAGTGCATCTGCCTTTACCCAATCGCTAACGCCTGGTTGTCACGTATGCAATTAGCCTACCTACGCACTACAATTCAAATATAGCACACAAGGTCAACGTCACAGCTAACGAACACACCCTCTGTTCGCTGATTGGAGCGGTCGTGCTGAAAGTCCCCAAATGCTCCCCAAGAGCGTCCGGTCCAGACCCTCTGCACAAAATGAAATGAAGTACGAGGGGCGGGTTTACCAGGCTACAATTCGAGTGGGTTCAGTTATGATTTGTGTTAGATTTATGCTGTTAAAAAGATGGCGATCTTTTTGGGAGGAGCGGTCCAGCCAATTAGAGTTAAAGTCTCCTAATATTATTTTCTCTGTGCAGAGATCCAAGGAGTTAATAGTAGACAGGATACAATCAGTAGTTTTAACTGGGGCTGATGGAGGTTTATAAATATTACCAATAATTAATCGCTTATTATCATGAAAAATAATTTTAACAAAGAGACCTTCAAAATGCTGGGGAATGTCATTAGGAGAGATAAGTTCTACAATAAGATTTGAGGACATATATGTTAAGAGACCCCCACCTCTAGAGCCTCTGTCACTCCTGCATAGAACATAGTTATCAAGCTTTACTTCAGAATCAGTAACACTACTGTGTAGCCATGTTTCGGATAAAGTTATGATGTGTGGTTTATTGTAACTGAGCCAGGTTCTCAGTAGGTATTTTAGGTAGTAAACTCCTGATATTCAGATGGATGATATGTAGTCCTTTAACATTATTCATTAAACCAGAATAACTGAATAAGTATGGCTGAAATATTTTGGAGACGCATACAGGGCATCATTGCATGTGAATAGCAACAGTTAGTGAGAGAGGCAGAGAGAGAGCAATACTCACATTCACAACCACACATATATACAGACAGTACTGGATAGCACATATGGCCTTGGGGAGAGTGCATAGCACTCACTCAATTAGAAAGAAAGCAGTAAACTAAGCAGAGTAAAAAGACAAGAAAAAAAGAAAAGAAAAACAACACATAGGTAGACAGCTCAATCTACCTGGCTCATCATAATATAAACTAAACATGATTCTACTAAGAAAGAGTCAGTAGCCTACTTGTTCTAAATTAAACATAGGCCAATGCATCAAGCTTCGCAGTTTAATACGTTCAACAAAAAGTTAGCAATAACTCAAATCAATATGCATTCTTATATCTTTCCTAATTAAGGCAACATAACTTCAATCACTATCACAATAACTAAAATCAACCATTTTGGTGTTACATCTTTTGTGCCATGACTCGCCACAAGCAGAGAGTCGTGGAAAAGCTGTCAGTAACAGGATGTGAGAAAAAACAGTAAGTAGATTAAAGCAGCAGACACCGAGGCAGCAAAATCAGTCCCCAACAGGGTAGGCCTACACGTTAGGTAACTAAAGGGTGGAAAACCTGGTTCCAGTAGGCCAACAAGTACATGATGAAAATTACACAAGAGAATAGATCAAGTCGACATTGACAAGTCGTAACCTGTTGGCACTGGCGCTGCTGATCGCCCACCATAATTAGTCTGTTGCCATATCAGAGTCATTGGAGGAGTTGGCGACGTGAAGAGTATTGATAAATTTCTCAGCATCACCAGTATAAAAATAATGTGTCTTACCAAAGTGGGTAAGTCTCAGTGTGCTGGGAAAAATAAGGCCATATTCGATTTTACGTTCACGCAACTTTTTCTTCACCTCATCAAACGGTCGGCGCCTGTGAAGTACTCCCGCAGAGAAGTCAGGGTACATGTGCACTTGAAAAACTTTTTCAGTAATGGCGCCATCTCGGTTGTTGGCCAATATTTTATGCTCTAATGGCCCTTTGTTGTCCCTGGCTAGTTGAGCAATTTTCAGTTTATCTTGAAGGTGTTGAAACTTAACCAGGATCGCTCGGGGTCCCTTGGCTTTGGAAGTATCCTTAACATCAACACGATGACAATGTTCAATGGCAGGAGGCTTGGAAAACTGTACTTCACCCAAAAGTTGCGGAATTAGACGGCCCATGAAGCCGATAAGATCTTTGTTTTCTGCCCGTTCGGGTAGTGATGTTACGTTTGAAGCAAGGATTCGACGCTTGTGTCGAGCAAAAGGGGGCGTGTCAGATGAAGCCCCGATTCGAGGCTTGTGTCTTATCCAAAAAATCACGTGATCAAAGACAAATGAGGCGTTGAATAGTGTGAGGTGACGTCATCTGCCACGTATGAAGCCTCACGTGGACTTAATTGCTCCGTTTAGAGGTTCAACTATGGTGGGAAGTTTCAAGTATAAAGCTGTTCGTACGGGGATGTTTACTTGTGGGTTGTTAGTAAGTGGTAAGAAACGAGTTTTGAGAAGAGAGTTTCAGCGATGGAAGGCGCAAGGAAAAGGAGATATTCGGCAGTTTGGGAGCATTTTGATCTTATTTCACCTAACAAGGTAAAGTAAATGTAGCATAAATTTGGCAATAATAAATTTAAATAAATTTCTTTGCTAAGATATATATTTTTTCTGTATATTTTGATATAAAGGGTTTTCTCTTTTCAAGGTGAAATGCTTGGTGTGTGATAAAGAACTGGGATACAACAACAATACCTCATCCATGCTGAGGCACTACCTTGCTTTGCATGTGCGAGAGGATTCTGGACCTGCTGTCTCTATCCAAGGTGTGTTCTGCTATGTGTCTGTTATAGCCTATATAGCACAAACCTGCGTTAACTGTGATCTCATTCAGTTGTTTTTTACTTTGCTTTAACTTCCAGGAAAAGAGAACTGGATGAGGAATTGGTGAACATGGTGGTCAAGGATAGCCAGCCATTCTCTGTGGTTGAGGATGAAGGCTTCAGAGCTTTTGTTAATAAACTTGACCCTACCTATGTTCTCCCAACCAGACAGGTATAATAATTAATAATAATAATAATAATAATAATAATAATAATAATAATAATAATTAATAATATTAATAATTAATAACTGCAATTAATAATTGCAGTTTGTGAACAAAATGTATAACTATTATTCAATAACTTTTATTATTTCCTCAGGCTTTAAAGGCTATGGTGGCTGCAAAATATGCCAAAGCCAACGAGGAGGACAAAGCATGTGTCCTGAAGGCTAATGCAGTCAGCCTTACAGCTGATATGTGGACATCCATCAATATGGATGCATATTTTGCCGTCACTTGCCATTTCCTCAACGACAGCAATGAACTGAAAACGATTGTTCTTGGGGTACAGCATTTTCCACAGGCTCATACTGCTGCACACTTGGCGGCATATTTTACATGTACATTTTTTATCTTTCATTTTGAACACAACTTGCAATTCATGCTTTCATTTTACCTCTTTTCTCACTATGAACAGTAATTATTTTATATACGCTGAAGCACATTACACCAGAGAATAGTTTCATATTTTATTTATTAATTTCTTATGATTTTTCATTTGAACTCACATTTTCAAGCCTATTCATGCTTTCATTTTAACTTTATACATGCTCAAGCACATTTCACCAAAGAATGATTTCATATTTTACATGTTAATTTTTTATCTTTCATTTGAACACAACTTGCAATTCATGCTTTCATTTTACCTCTCTTCTTACTATGAACAATAATTATTTTATACACGCTGAAGCACATTACACCAGAGAATAATTTCATATTTAATGTATTAATTTCTTATGATCTTTCATTTGAACTCACATTTGCAAACCTATTCATGCTTTCATTTTATTACAGGATGTTACAAATAGTCTGTATAAGTCTGTTTAGAGTCTACTCTAGAGTATAGAGTCTACTCTAGTCTGTCTCTATTAGTCTGTATAGAGTCTACTCTTTCTCTACACAACAAATAGGCTTACAGTGATGTATGCTAGCTTGGCTACCTAGTGTTAGCGTAGTTAGCTTAGTTAGCTAGTGTAACAAAGTAGTTGTTAGTGTTGTTCAGTGTTGTGAGACTGTTGACATTGGATGTGTGGCTCGACAATAAATGTATACCTGACAGTCACAGTTGACAAAAATCAAAGGTTCCTGGGATTGCCCATTGAAATTCCATAGAAAATGCTTGGGGTCATTTTGGACCCCGTGTATGGAAAAGTGTGGTACTGATACAAAAAATGAAACAACTCAAAGAAAATAAAAATTACATACAAATCCAAATAGTCTCATGTGAAAGACAACCTATTTGAGGAATACATGGAGGATTAAATGATAAAACATTAAAATGACAAAGATATTGCGAAAAAACGACCACTGGGGTCCATTTTGACCCCACTTATGCATCTAAGGGTTAACTTGATTTGCAGGCCCGAGCCCGAAGCAAACCCGAAATTTCATATTTTATTTGTATAACAAGTATTCCTTAGTTTAGTATCCACACATCGTTTTAGTATACATTTTTATAAACATATATATATTTTTTTTTTAAAGTCAGCGAGAGAGAAGCCCGGCCCAACCCGACCCGAACGTAATGATTGACATTTTAGGCCCGACCCGGCCCGAAATTCGGGTCGGGTCGGACTCGGGCTTAGGCTTAAGATCTTACCTCACCATCATTTCCAGTCACACACCACGTCCTCCAGCAAAGGAAAAATTGATAAAATACGACTGAATATAGCTTCCCAATTGCAAACAGCTCAAAATCTGGAACCACTGGCTGTAAAGAGAGGGGACCTCAACCTAATGCCAACATTTAGCTTAGTTGACAATGAAACTCTTGAAAAAAACATACAAAATCTCAGTACAAAATCTCTTCTTCCACATCTGAACTGGATATTTTGCCCACAAATTTTTTCAAATCTGTTCTTCATCTTATATCAGCCGATGTACTTCAGATTATAAATACATCACTACAGACTGGCATATTTCCTTCCTCTTCAGTAACTAAACTAAAAAATTCAGTTGTAAAACCCTTACTGAAAAAGAATAACCTTGATAGTTCAGTGCTTAATAACTACAGGCCCATATCCAATTTACCATTTATTGGAAAAATAATCGAAAAATTTGTTTTTAATCAATTAACTGCCTTTCTTACATCAAATAACTGTTTTGATAAGTTTCAGTCAGGTTTCCGTGCCAATCATAGCACTGAAACAGCTTTTATTAAGGTCATAAATGATATACGTCTTAATTCTGATGTTGGCAAAACATCAGTCTTGGTGTTACTGGACCTTAGTGCAGCCTTTGACACTGTTGATCACTGCATATTACTACATCGACTGGAACATTGGGTTGGATTCACTGGTACAGTTATCAATTGGTTAAAATCATACTTACAACAAAGGAGCTTTTTTGTTGCTATTGGAAACTGTACCTCAGCATCTATGTCCTTGACCTGTGGTGTCCCACAGGGGTCAATCCTTGGACCATTACTATTCAACCTTTATATGCTTCCGCTTGGGCAAATCATCAAAAACAACTCGGTCAGTTACCATAGTTATGCTGACGACACCCAAGTTTACTTAGCTCTGTCACCCAATGACTATACCCCCCTTGAGTCTCTCTGTGGGTGTATCGATCAAATCAACAACTGGATGTCACACAATTTTCTTCAGCTGAACGCAGATAAAACTGAAGTAATTGTATTTGGGAAAAAGGAAGACAGACGTAGGATCACCACTGCTCTTGAGACTAAGGGGCTTAAAGCAAAAGATACTGTTAAAAATCTTGGTGTCTTTATTGACAGTGAACTAACATTCAACAGTCACATGAAAGCAATCACTAAATCTGCATTCTATCACCTAAAAAACATTGCTAAACTCAGAGGTCTTATGTCAAAACAAGATCTAGAAAAACTTGTACATGCCTTTATTATGACCGCCGCTAGCGAAGCTAGCGAAAGCGGTCATTATAGTGTTGCCGCGACTTTTTTCCCTTTTTTTTTCTCAGCAATTTTCCGTCAACGTTTTCCGGGACACTGGAAGTCAGGGGGACATGAATCTTTGTAGGCATGTAGCCCTAGAACTTCTTCAGCGAATAGAAGCTTTTGGCCCCCAAGGGCCACCCCCCCACTGTGCCAGTATCCATCAAAGAGGGGGAGACCGGCAAAAGTTTCTGCTGAATAACTCAATGAACGTTTCACCCAACGACATGAAATTTTTGTGATATGTCGGTGTTACAGAGACGTATCGACCCAGGCCATAAACACTCACTTGAAGCATAGCGCCACCTAGTGATAAGGGTAAATGCAAAAATTGGGATTTTGAGTTGCTAATATCTTGGACCGAGAAGGTGGGAACTGCACAAAATACGTCATGCACGATCACCACAAAGACCTCTAACATCACAGCACATGCCATGCAATTTGGTCCATAGGGGGCGTTGTAATTGTAAAAAATGTCATTTTGCCTATTATCTAGAGAACGCTAATGTTTACAAGAACTTTTTTTTAATCGTGAAATCTATTGACCCTCACGCATTGAAAGCACTGGTCGACGCCCAATTCCAAAGAAAACAATTTCCGTGAAATTTTAACATTGCGAAAACGAATTTGAACGAACACGTCATAGGCCGTTCATGTGAATCTCACCAAATTTGGTATATTTCATCTATAGACAATGCTGACAAAAAGTTATCAAAGGATTTATCTTGAGATAAACCGTTTCGAAGTTACATGTCAATGAACATTTAACACGTAGCTTAAAATTCTTCAAAAGTCCATATCTTGGCTTTTAACCTGTTGAGGAGTAAGTTCTTTTAACAATGCTCTTGCCCCAGGGAGTAAGTTATTTTACTGTATCCTTCTAGAATTCTACTCGAACGTTCTATAATCTCAATATTCCATTTATTAAAAAAACCCAATCTTTGCTGCAAAGGCTTTGTCAATTTTCCAAAAACTGCTGCAAAATCTGTCAGCAACATCACGAACCAGCCGGAAAACCATTCAGACAGGCAGAAGACCACTTGGAAGGTCTTGCGAGGGTATGGGAAGTCTCGCGAGATCCTATAAATAAAATGGTTAGGCCTCATAAACTTTCAACTTTTTTTAAAATTTGAACACTGGATATCAGCATGTTAAATTAAGAATGTATGAATCCAATTGTTTAAAAAAATATTCCTTTTACCTATAAAATGTAATAATGTGTTGTCGAGGTCAGGTCAATCCCGTGAGAAACAACTTCCTGTGACGTTGTTCACGTTTTGCGCATGCACTCTGAGTGCAACAGCTGATGATTTTACCTCAACTTTTTTACCGAGCACCTTTCGGCTAATTCGTATCTCAGTCGGATGGTTGATCGTTTTTTAGTAGACCTAGTGAAAAGTCAGTGTTTGAAAATTTGTGGCAGCCTACATTTAGGCTACGTAATTGTTTTACATGATCAGCTGATAGCACTCAACAGCTGATTCAGTTTAGAGTTGACGAGTCGAATTGGCCACATGGACACGTTACCGTCAAGATTACGATCTAAACCAACACTTGATGGTAAGTATTTTTTTTACACGATAGCATTGTTAATATCTGTTGTAAATTATTGACATGATAACATACACTGACATTAGGCTATATTATATTTTATATTAATGTTTATAGCTGTTTTGGCAGCGGAAGCCTGTTGCACCTAGGCTACATTTTAGCTGGTGTTATCGTTCATTCAGTGTAGAAATATGAAGAGACACACACACACACACACTCGTATTTGACAATTATGCCAGGTTAAACTGAAAAAATGTAATTCATTAGTATGAACAGGAAACTTGAGTACTGAGTGATGAACAAGTGACAAACATGGACATGAAACTTGAACACTGAGTGATATGAAGAGAAAAAGCCATTCGAGTTCTTCATTTTGATTGAACACTTAAAAGTTGTAATATGATCAGGCTGAAAGAATGAAAGTAAAATGATTATATGGGCCTATATAATTATTTTCACTAGCCTGTGTTTAATAATTTTTCAGGGTGTGAAACTCTTCAAAGCATGGCACTGCACACAATGCTGTGTCACAGGGAGCACAGAAGAAACGCGTGAGCTTCCTCTGCCGGGGTCTTCGCGAGCTGTGAAGGCACACTCTACAGTGCCTTCGTGTGCTGTTCCCTTGAGCAGCTGTCTGTGGGACCTCTGAGGGAAAATGGCGCGCTTTGAGACGGAGAGGAGTGTCCAGTGATGGTCGGCCGCCAGTGGGGGCATTCCTTGGAGTGTGGTGGTGCTCCAAAAGTTGCCGGACAAGGTTCTCCCTGAACGCCTGCGGACGGATGACCTGGCCAGTGACTTGTTGGTGAACAATGTATGCATTATGAATGGCACAGTCAACCAAGTGAAAGAAGATCTTCTTGTACCATTTCATAGTTTTTCTAGTGCACTCCACAAAGCTGTTTCTCATGTCGAACCGGTCTACTGCTCCCATGTTTTTATTATAGTCCAGGACACAAGAGGGCTTCATTTTGTGTTCTCCAGTGTTAAAGTCAACCTTTCCAGAATCCGCCATCGATGCACTGCTGATTGTGGACAGGACATGGACATCGCGCTTATCATGCCACTTCACTGCCAAGAGGGGCCCAGCACACTTCATCTCTACTTCATCTTTTTTCATCTTTTTTCTGAACTCTGGCATTCCTTTCCTCTTTGCCCTCACAGTGCCACAGGCTCCTGTTCTGTGTTTCATCAGGTAAAGGAACAAGGTGGGACTACTATACCAATTATCTGTAAACAGAGCGTGTCCTTTTTCAAGGTAGGGCTTCAGCATATTTACCACCACAGAGCCAGATACACCCAGGCCATCAATGTTTACAATGTCTGTTGTAGAGCCAGTATATATCACGAGGTCTTGAACATAGCCAGTCAGCACATCACACAATATGAAAAACTTTATCCCAAATCTGTGCCGTTTGGATGGTATGTACTGACGAAATGCAAGCCTACCCTTCCACAACAGTAGCGACTCATCAATGCACAGGTTTTTAAAAGGCACAAAGACTTCACGAAATTTCAATGTCAGGCTAGACAGGATGGGTCTAATTTTCGCTAAGGGGTCAAGCCTATTCATCGTGGTGTTGTTAATGAAGTGCAGGGCCCGCATGATCAAAAGGAATCGGTCTTGGGAGAACAGGGTTTTGAAAAAGGGGGTCTGATACATGCAGTTTGTCGTCCAGTACTCCTTCAGTGACTTCTTTCTCACAACTGCCATGATGAGGACGGTGGCGATGAAGGTGAAAAACTCAGCCACAGTTGTTCCCACCCACCTCTCCATTTTCCCCGCCTCTGACCTCTGCTTTAGCTCCTCAGCAAAGGTATTGGTCTCCTCCACAACATGGCCAACTAGCTCGTCCGAAATGAACAGTTTAAAACAGTCATATTCAGTGACCGTAGATGGCAGCTCTGGTTGAACACCACTCCCTGAGGCCTCAAAAACAAAATCACAGGGCCTGTGGTCAGAGTTGGCAAATTGCCAGCCAAGTTCATTGACTGGAGGCACCTCATCCTGAGGGATAGGTACCAGGACTTCCTCCACAAGTTGGGGTATCAAGTCATCATCTGAGTCTGACTCACTCTCTGAACTAAAATCCAGAATCGGGACTTCATCATCGAACATCATATTCACCACTTCCTCAACTGTTATCCCTCTTCTTGCCATTTTTCCTCAATTAACTTAACTATTAATATGTCTACACACAAAGACAAGCAGTTGTCTCCACACAGCAAAATGAAATCGCGAAGTGAATGGCTGTTTTGTCATTGTATCAAACCTGAGGTAAAATGTTGCTATCTTGCCAGGCTAACGATTGCATCAGGAAATACACAAGATTATTGTGCTGGTGATAGCTTTATTTGTGTATTATTCTTTATACAACTTCATGCATTAAAAGTACATGTATTCCGGTTTTTATAGACATAAAAAGTGCCAAAATATGTCTTTGTAATACAATAAATACACAAGAAACATCTTTGTTGTTACCGGCTTTTTTTCTACAACTGGACATGGGCGCAGCCATCTTTGTTTACATCGAGATGTATACAATATGGCGTCCCCCTGAATCAGTCTGTCGTTGTCAAATGAATTTCAAAGATTGCTCTGTACAAAGCAGCTTTAGCGTGTTTGCACATATTGGTAATGTATTGGGTATTTGCACTTACAAATCATCACTCGACTGACACCACTGACTGGAAACGTTTGAGGTGAGTCGTACAAACTGTTGTATATGATTTTAGACTGAACAGATAGTTAGCAGCATAGCTTTAGCCTAATGTTGCCGTCATCGGTAACATAACGTGCGACTGATGGATTAGATTGTAAGGCTAAGTGTGTATTAATGCCTGCAAAAGTTTTTAATAATTATCCCTCATAAAAACGTGGTTAACAATTATAATATTTGTCGCTAGAAACTTGTAGTCTAATATTTCCGAGCTGCTTCACAGCAGAAATATCCCCCCAGGTTATTGTCGCGTCATAGACCGAACTCTCGTTCCGGGAGGCGTTCCAATCACATATTTGTGATCGTACTCCTGGGAGACCAGCCGCGGCTCATCACATATTTGTGACCGTACTCGCCAACAGGTTAATTGCTCAAATTTGGTCAAAGTTGACATGCCATCTCTAAACAGCTTTCTTTTCATGTCTACTCAATTTTGTGACATTTCGTCATAGGGGGCGATGTTTATTGGCGAAGCTAGGTGTCAAAAAACAGTTTTTCTTAAATAATTCGTCAACAATTTTGCCCAAGACAACAATTTTGTGTTAGTATGTCGGTGTTACAGAGGTGTATCAGCCCAGCCCATGAACACTCACTTGAAGCATAGCACCACCTAGTGATTAGGGTAAATGCAAAAATTGGGATTTTGAGTTGCTAATATCTTGGACTGAGAAGGTAGGAACTGCACAAAATACGTCATGCATGATCAGCACAAAGACCTCTAACACCATAGCACGTGCCATACAATTTGGTCCATAGGGGGTGTTGTAATTGTACAAAATCTCATTTTGCCTATTCCTTTCACAAATCACTCCTACACACTATACAAACACACACAATGTCATTCATTCAAAACCCACATTCATGCCCACTTCCAGAAAATCATTTCCACACATATTCTCACCTCACAACACTGCTCTACCACACACTCATCATACCAACAGTTCCCACATTTCAATACACTGCGGCGGTCATACCATGTACATCTAGTTTTATTATGACCGCCGCTAGCGAAAGTGGTCATTATAGTGTTGCCGCGAATTTTTTCCCTTTTTTTTTTTTTCTTTTTTTTCACAGATTTTCCGTCAACGATTTCCAGGACACTGGATGTACGGGGGACATGAATCTTTGTAGGCATGTAGCCCTAGAACTTTTTGAGTGACTAGAAGCTTTTGGTCCCCAAGGGCCACCCCACCGCTTTGCCAGGGTCCGTCAAAGAGGGGGAGACCGGCAAAAGTTTTTGCTGAATAACTCAATGAACGTTTCACCCAATGACATGAATTTTTTGTGATATGTCGGTGTTACAGAGACGTATCGACTCAGCCCATAAACACTCATTTGAAGCATAGCGCCACCTAGTTATATGGGTAAATGCAAAAATTGGTATTTTGAGTTGCCAATATCTTGGACCGAGAAGGTGGGAACTGTACAAAATACGTCATGCATGATCACCACAAAGACCTCTAACATCACAGCACATGCCATAAAATTTGGTCCATAGGGGGCCCTGTAATTGTAAAAAATGTAATTTTGCCTATTATCTAGAGAACGCTAATGTTTACAACAACTTTTTTTTTATCGTGAAATCTATTGACCCTCCCGCATTGAACACACTGGTCGACGCCCACTTCCAACGAAAACAATTTCTGTGAAATTTTAACATTGCGAAAACGAATTTGAACGAACTCGTCATAGGCCGTTCATGTGAATCTCACCAAATTTGGTATATGTCATCTACAGACAATGCTGACAAAAAGTTATCAAAGGATTTATCTTGAGATAAACTGTTTCGAAGTTACATGTCTATGAACATTTAACACGTAGCTTAAAATTCTTCAAAAGTCCATATCTTGGCTTTTAATTGCTCAAATTTGGTCAAAGTTGACATGCCATCTCTAAACAGCTTTCTTTTAATGTGTACTAAATTTTGTGACATTTCCTCATAGAGGGCGATGTTTATTGGCGAAGCTAGGTATCAAAAAACTTTTTTTGTTCAATAATTCGTCAACAATTTTGCCCAAGACAACGATTTTGTGTTAGTATGTCGGTGTTACAGAGGCGTATCGACCCAGCCAGTAAACACTCACTTGAAACATAGCGCCACCTAGTGATATGGGTAAATGCAAAAATTGGGATTTTGAGTTGCCAATATCTTGGACTGAGAAGGTGGAAACTGCGCAAAATACGTCATGCACGATCACCACAAAGACCTCTAACACCACAGCACATGCCATAAAATTTTGTCAATAGGGGGCGCTGTAATTGTACAAAATGTCATTTTGCCTATTATCTAGAGAATGCTAACGTTTACAACATTTTTTTTTTTCGTGAAATCTATTGACCCTCACGCATTGAAAACACTGGTCGATGCCCACTTCCAACGAGAACAATTTCCGTCAAATTTTAACATTGAAAAAACGAATCTGAACGAACTCGTCATAGGCTGTTCATGTGAATCTCACCAAATTTGGTATATGTCATCTACAGACAATGCTGACAAAAAATTATCAAAGGATTTATCTTGAGATAAACCGTTCCGAAGTTACACGTCAATGAACAAATAACACGTAGCTTAAAATTCTTCAAATGTCCATATCTTGGCTTTTAATTTCTCAAATTTGGTCAAAGTTGACATGCCATCTCTAAACGTCTTTCTTTTCATGTGTACTAAACTTTTTGACATTTCGTCATAGGGGGCGATGTTTATTGGCGAAGCTAGGTGTCAAAAAACAGTTTTTGTTAAATAACTCATCAACAATTTTGCCCAAGACAACGATTTTGTGTTAGTATGTCGGTGTTAAGAGCCGTATTGACACAGCCCATAAACACTCACTTGAAGCATAGCGCCACCTAGTGATATGGGTAAATGCAAAAATTGGGATTTTGAGTTGCCAATATCTTGGACCGAGAAGGTGGAAACTGCGCAAAATACATCATGCACGATCACCACAAAGACCTCTAACACCACAGCACATGCCATAAAATTTGGTCAATAGGGGGCGCTGTAATTGTACAAAATGTCATTTTGCCTATTATCTAGAGAATGCTAACGTTTACAACAATTTTTTTTATCGTGAAATCTATTGACCCTCTCGCATTGAAAACACTTGTCGACGCCCACTTCCAACGAGAACAATTTCCGTGAAATTTTAACATTGCGAAAACGAATCTGAACGAACTCGTCATAGGCCGTTCATGTGAATCTCACCAAATTTGGTATATGTCATCTACAGACAATGCTGACAAAAAGTTATCAAAGGATTTATCTTGAGATAAACCGTTCCGAAGTTACACGTCAATGAACAAATAACACGTAGCTTAAAATTCTTCAAATGTCCATTTCTTGGCTTTTAATTTCTCAAATTTGGTCAAAGTTGACATGCCATCTCTAAACGTCTTTCTTTTCATGTCTACTAAACTTTTTGACATTTCGTCATAGGGGGCGATGTTTATTGGCGAAGCTAGGTGTCAAAAAACAGTTTTTCTTAAATAACTCATCAACAATTTTGCCCAAGACAACGATTTTGTGTTAGTATGTCGGTGTTACAGAGGCGTATCGACACAGCCCATAAACACTCACTTGAAGCATAGCGCCACCTAGTGATAAGGGTATATGCAAAAATTGGGATTTTGAGTTGCCAATATCTTGGAACCAGAAGGTGGGAACTGCGCAAAATACATCATGCACGATCAGCACAAAGACCTCTAAAACCACAGCACGTGCCATACAATTTGGTCGATAGGGGGCGCTGTAATTGTAAAAAATGTCATTTTGCCTATTATATAGAGAATGCTAATGTTTACAACCAATTTTGTTTTATCATGAAATCTATTGACCCTAACGCATTGAAAACACTGGTCGACGCCGACTTCCAACGAGAACAATTTCCGTGAAATTTTAACATTGCGAAAACTAATTTGAACGAACTCGTCATAGGCCGTTCATGTGAATCTCACCAAATTTGGTATATGTCATCTACAGACAATGCTGACAAAAAGTTATCAAAGGATTTATCTTGAGATAAACCGTTTCGAAGTTACACATCAATGAACATTTAACACATAGCTTAAAATTCTTCAAAAGTCCATATCTTGGCTTTTAATTGCTCAAATTTGGTCAACGTTGACATGCCATCTCTAAACAGCTTTCTTTTCATGTGTACTAAATTTTGTGACATTTCGTCATAGGGGGCGATGTTTATCGCCGAAGCTAGGTGCTGAAAAAAAGTTTTTGTTAAATAACTCAAAGGCACTCACTTGAAGCATAGCGCCACCTAGTGATATGGGTAAATGCAAAAATTGGGATTTTGAACTGCCAATATCTTGGACCGAGAAAGTGGAAACTGCACAAAATACATCATGCACGGTCAGCACAAAGACCTCTAAAACCACAGCACATGCCATACAATTTGGTCCATAGGGGGCGCTGTTATTGTACAAAATCTCATTTTGCCTATTCCGTGCCTTCACAAATCACTCCTACACACTACACAAACACACACAATGTCATTCATTCAAAACCCACATCCATGCCCACTTCCAGAAAATCATTTCCACAGAAATTCTCACCTCACAACACTGCTCTATCACTTATCATGCCAACAGTTCTCACATTTCAATATACTGCGGCGGTCATACCATGTGTGCGGTACATCTAGTTATAGCTTCATATTGAAGTTAGCACAACAAGCAAAACTGCTATTGTGCTGTTGTTCAGTATGTAGCATGTCATCCTAGTTCTCGTTTGAAACTTGGCGGGCGCGGGGGGGGCAGCTGCGTGGGCGGGGAAGACTCTTATGGAGAAGTGGAGCGGCTCCAGAGTTTGCTGTGGTGTTGTGGAACAACTGAGGGGTGGAATCATTCACCCCTCACTAAGATAAGTGGCGTTCCTTCCCTACAACTGTTCTGCTGTCTGCTGGTTATACTAGTACTGTGTGTGCCTCTCAAACCCCGTTTCTTCCCTGCACTCCCTGTCTTTTTCTGCTCCGCTGGAAGCTCTGGACGTACCCTGTGCTGTGTGGATTATTTAGCGCTACGCTGCTCGTCTGGTCTGGAACGGCTGGGGACCTTCTCCTGTGGCTAGTTTGTTGCCTTGTCCCACCTATCTGAGTAGCTTTTGCCGCTGTGCCGCTGGCCTGCTCTTCCTTCTGGATTAGAGGGGAGACCAACTATTGGACTGGACTGGCTTGCCATTGATGAGTGGCCTTGGACTTATGGACTTTTTAGTTTTTAATAATAAAAATTAATAAAGTGTGTTTTACAACTGCAATTGTTGTCTAGTAATTGATTGGTCTAGTTTGCTCCCTGGTTATTGTGTAGCGTAGTGTGGGTCTACAGCACCCTCGCCCCTTGGTCACAGCAGTAATGTTTCTCAACGGGGAAAGAATTGTTTTTAGAGCCTGCACTTTAGTTGATAGCCTGTTCCCATCCAACTCTAGGATTATTTTCTGTAGCACTTCAAATTGATACTTGTGTTCAGGAGGGTAACATAAGCTCAAAGAATACACAAATGCAAGAAAAATGGCCATTGTAAATGGAACACTCTGCAACTGTAATGTCATGACATAGATGCCATAGGTGGTCTCTGCCATGGCTGTGTAACAGTTTAGATCGTGTGACTATAAAAAAAAAACAACTAAAGAGAGGTTAATTTTTAACTGGTGTTCAATGTGAAAGAACAATGAGGACTTTAAGACAGCAGGAAATGTACCTCACCACCATTGCTGCAATACACCCCAGCTTTGAAGTTTTGATTTCTTTATATGTACAGTTGCCTTAGTTTAAGACCAGTGTCTGGTGAAAATGTAATGGCTGTAATCCAATTGGAAAAATCTTCACTGAAAAATGCAGAAACATTCAATACTCATGATGAATTGTATCATCTTAACAAAACAAAACAAATGAAAAATGAAATGAAAGGAACCCCAATCATTGCTTGTGATTATTCCCTTACTGAAGATAAGGGTTAATAAATTACCATATATTCCTTGACCAGCTTCCCAGGGTCTTCATTGAAGTAGGTGCAAGTAAGTCCCTTTGCATTCTTGTTTGATGTCAATGTCATTATTCTATAATAAACACAAAAAACACACATTACAAACAGCCCAATGCAATAACTTCTATTTCAAATTGCACCCAGATCTTTTGCCAAAAACATCAGAAGTTTTTCCTCTACACCTATTGATAACAGGCTTTGTGGAAAACCATAATGAATCCTGCCTTCGTTCCACATACAGTAGATGAATCTAACCAACAGGATTTTTAGGATGCCACACTCAAATTATCTAAATTGTCTTTGAAAGCACGAGGTGAGGAACACACTGTGTACACATCTACACACAAAAGAGAACACACTTTTTGAGTAAAAAATGAAGTTATCAAGGTTCAAACTCAAAGTTTCTTTTCATGTATCATACCTGGGTCATAGGTACCATGATGTTCCTGAGTTTTCCATTAATCATTCCACCTCTCTTGAGAAAAGCCTTCATCAGCTTCTCAGAGTGAGCATCCCACTGGGAGAAAAACTTTGACTGCAAATTCAGTTGTGATCCTTTTGAATTCAGCACAGAGCTGTGAAATACAAAACACACATATGCACATAATATCCTGTTTTATATACAAATACCAATGTACACTGCAAACTACTACGAAAAGGAAGAAGTTTCACTCACCTCACGAACACTGAAGAGTGCTGGCCACCTAGTTTTGAACTCCGCTCCACTCCACTCTTGAACTACTTCTTGCCTTCTTTGAGAGAAGGTCTGGTCCATCAACTCTGCTACCTTACCCTCATTGTTTCTTTTCTCCACTTGTGAGAGGAGTGCCACTCTTTTCAATTCCTGAGTGTCGTTTGTCTCACCAGCTGGATAAGCTGGGCAGAAATTGACTTCTGCTTTTCTTGGCTTCTTCACGCCATAGGCAGGACTGCATCCATCATCAGGTTTGTTTGTCAGAGAATTTACAGAAACTTCTGGGCATCCAAGTCTTCTCAGTTTTGTTCTGTAATTAGCCAATTTGTACTTCAAGCCCGTCTTCCAGCCTCCATATCCAGTGACCGACCCAGGCTCTTACAGACAAGGATGTGCTGATACAAGAGCTTCAGCAACCCCACTAAACTCAGCATCAGAGAGGTAGACCTTGTACTGAACAATTGCCTCAATTAAGCAATCAAGGATGGAAGACTTAAGTTTGGTACCAGGGTCCAACAAAGTGCCGGTCTCTTTGAAAGCAGCATTGCCTCTTTCTAGCTACAATTGAGCATCGTAAGGGAAGCGAGGCATCCTAAAGACAACAGGCCATGCAGATGACCTTGATGAGCTTGGCTCAGGAGAAGATAAAGATGTCTGTGTCACATGAGGCAGTAGATGGCAAGGATGAGGAGTCATGTGAAGAGTTGGATGGGAAAGGAGATGAACAGGGTGGTGGTGGACAGGTGGGGTGTCATCAAGCAGGGTCGGACAAGGCACGGCAAGCGAATTAAAGATGACTTTGATAGTGCTTTTGTCTGATGTTGAGGTCAAATTGAGGTCAAATTGAATTCATTACCAAAGTCAGGATCCATGAATTGCAGTCTGAAGTCACCCTCTAGTCCACACTAGTTCTTGATGTGCTGTTTAAGTTCACCAACAGACTAGGGTATGCTATTTTGAATCGTCAACCATAGCACAACTCTGAATGAAGAAAAAACATGTCAGATGTTAACAAAACAAGAGAAACATTACAAAAATAAAAACAAATTCATTAAATTACCTCACTTTACAGGATTATATACATCAAGAACTGTTGACACCTTTGTAATTTCAAGACCAGCTTTTTCATAACTGGAGGAATTCAAGTGATAGGACATCATTAGCTGATGCTTAGTGGCTAGGGAGAGGGGAACATTTTGAAGCAGTTGGTGTGTCGAATAACCTGCTTAAAAAGCTATGCTTAGCCTCGAATCGGAGGGTCCAGTGACCCACAAGTGGACCAAAAGCCCTGATCAGCTCTGGGTAATGTTCCAAGTAATGATGTTTTAGTAGAAGTGTCACATGAGGGAAGAGTTCTTGATATTTATGTCTGTGCTATGAAATTTTGCCCTCAAGATAGGTAATTGACTCATCTGTGTGTGTTGGAGCAACCACCAGCTCCACAATATCTTTTAAATCCATCAATCTTTGCCATGCCATTTCACAATCAGGCACCAAATGCCCAATTATGAAAGGTAGATGTCTTAGCAGGGCCCAATTTTCATGGGAGTTCCCACCAATGGTTTTTCTTGTTGAAAATGTGCGTGGGATCTCATGGGGCTTGTTGGTCTTGTCTCCCCACTTAAAGGGGAATTGGAGTATGTGTCTATTAAGTGTGTCAAGATCAAAATATTTCTTGGATATCAGCAATGCTAAACAATGTGCAAGTTCTCCTGGCACTATGTTCTGAAAAATGTCATGCATAACATCTGGAGGATATCCTGTATGAATACTGAAGTGGGTAAGCATTTTACTGATAGCACAATGGTTTTTGACCCCAAAACAGCTTGTTCCATTAATTTCAACTGTCTGCACAAGAGTTTCGTGGAGTTCTTTTGTCCTAAGAGCGAAGAGGCCTGACTTTACCTCTTTAGTTTGGATGTCTGTTTTCGTTCCTGTGCAAAACCAACATATATACCCAGCAGAAAAACTCTGGTAACACTTTACTTTACAGATCGGTAATAAGTAGGTAATTGTATGGTAATTTATACCTAATTTCATGGTAATAATAATTTTTAACCACTTATTACAAGTAATTACGGTGCAATTTCCAGACAATTACTGTGAAATTGCTAGACAATAACAATGCGAATTGCTTTGATTTGAAGGTATAATAAAATGGTAATTATTTAAAGTAAATGTGTAAATACTAAAATGATAAAGTTCAGGATTTACTTATTGTGAAGTAATATGACTGTAATTACACCAGCATAGTGGTGTTATGAAGGAGTAAAATGTTGGTAAGTACATGGCTACTATCAGATGTTATGACATAACAACACAGTGATGAAAGATACTAACCAAGTCATTGTAGCACTTAGATAGTAAAATGTCATATAGTTTCTGTTACTACAATGAAACAAATTAATTAATACACTATCGCATGTTCCTACTTAATTTCTCAGCTGTGTTGATATACCCACCAAGTATCTACCTTAAGATAGTGTTGTTTTTGTGCAATTACCTTGAAATAAATTAGGTAGTTTTAGGGCAAGTGTGCATTATCAGTGCTGTAAAATACAGAATCACCTATTTCCACTCAATTACTTAGTTATTACCATCTGTGAAATAGGTTATGCTACCATGTGCTAAAATTGTTGACGTTAACAGACAAATACCTAGACTGCAGAACTTTTATTAATTTTGTTTAAAGTATGTGCATGACATCCATTCTCTTCAACCACAAACGTTCACTTTATTAAACATTTTCAATATTGCAAAATGATGTTTGTTAGCCGGCACTGGTAATGGGCGTGATCAAAACAAAAGGAAAGACAATATATTTTTAAAAAACAACAAAGTAAAATTAAAACATTGAACTATTTTTTAAACATGTAACTCTGTTCTTAGTTCTAAATCACCTGGTGACCTATGTAAACCGTCTACTTTCATTCACAGAAAATCGTGGTTTAAACAAATAACAAACTAGTCATCGTTCTCCAACTCTCATTCTTCCTCACACTTCCTGTCACCCTTGTTTGTCATTGGTGGAGAAGTCCATGCTTTTATATGATGTTAAAAACAGCGTATTTAATTTGGTTAAATGCTAATTTATTTACAAGGGGCATATTGTAAGAGTATTTAACCTTATGTCTTTTGAAGAAAATGTATATATATTTTAAATTTAATTTGTGCACCAATGACACAGTTGTTTGAGGTCAAGGTTCAAAGGAAGGGAAAGGGAGATAAACGAGACCGCGGAAAACAATAGAGCTAGACTACTTTATTCGCTTAAAACACTATTTTCAGTGAGTGCACGTAGTCTGCCTTATCACTGAAGTACTGTATTTGGGGGGTAACGTTTGTCTGTATATCAGTAGAACTTCGGACTCAAGTTTACTGCTTGGAGAGAATAGGTAAAAACGGAGTGAATTAGCTACATGGTGGATCATTTCATATATTATTGGACTGAGCTGCTGTTTGTGGACTGCCAACTACTGCAGGCTACTCCCAATAGCAAAAAAAACTGATCAGACGACGAGAGGGATGCACGTTATATTGTGGATTACTGCTGCCGATGGATTCTCCTCTTATCGTGCTCGCGCATGGAATCAAACCACACAATCCCTTCAAGCACATAAATATGATACTAGCCTACTGGTTTGGTGTCGCTCGTTAATATTCATCTATGAAATAAACTGTTGTATAACCCCTCACTACAAATAGACACCTTAAAATAGTGGGGTTAAACAATGATGTTACTAGCAAGGCAATTACGAGTTCAGAGTTTATAGTCCTTATTGTTTGTTCTCATCATACCCCATGCTACCTGTAACACAGTTTTTTTGCAATATGTATGTTCAATAAAGTGAACCTTTGTGGGTCATTCACTACCATTCGTTCCTTTTTTTCTAAGTAACTGAGTGGAGATAGGTGATTCTGCATTTTACAGCCCTCATACTCTGCAATTTCCCTAAAATTGCACAATTTTTTTCAAGGTAATTACACAAAACAACACTGTCAGAAAGAGGATACTTGGTGGGTATATCAACGCAGCTGAAAAATTAAGTAGGAACATGCGATAGTGTATTTTACAGCCCTGATACCATGTAGCTTGTGTGAAATTACTTCATTTGTTTCAGTGTAGTGACAGAAACAATACAACTGCATACCAAGCAGTTTGCATTGTTATTGCCTAGAAACTGCACAGTAATTGTCTGGAAACTGCACCGTTATTACTTGTAATATGTGGTTAAAAATTATTATTACCATAAAATTAGGTATAAATTACTATAAAATTACCTACTTATTACTGATCTGTAAAGTAAAGTGTTACCAAAACTCTCATTAAAACCAGCTAAGCAGTGAGCACCTATGTTATCTGCCACAACAACCTGAATAGTTCCTTTAAGGCATCGGCCAAGCAATGGAATAAAAACACCATCCTGCTCCAACATTTTCACATCTTGGAGAAGAGGATGTAGGATCCTGTCAAAACCATACATCCTCACATCATCACTTTTACACAATACTGCCAAGTAAATTGATGACAGAGATGAATGTGAGCCTGGAGGCATATTACTCAAAGTCCAATAGATTCCACAAAGCTTATGTTTCCTGCGTTTACCCAGTACCCAGAGGATCGCAAACCTCAAAATCATCAGCATATAAGTTCACCAAAATTCTCAAAACATTCCCTGACAGAAAACTATTTTCCTGGAAGTTGTAAGAAATTATAGTTGCCCTGTCTGAGATCATGATGAAGCAGCCACTAAGAATGTGGCTTCCTGAATGGTAAGCCCATTATCCGAAGTATGTTCCCATGCTTCGTCACTGCTCATTACTGGAATAAAATATGATTGCTGCATCAACCAAGAGACACACGAACCTTTTTCTTACAAAGTGTGAACCGTCCTGAGAAAACCTGTATATATGTTGCTCACCAGTTACCCTGTGACTCCTCTGTGCTTCATGATTTTCAATGACTTTATCCACAATATCTCTCCTTCCAAAGAGCTGCTGCAAAGTCTAAAGTAAACACATACTGAAAACGTTTTTTTCCCTGTGGAATCAAGTGTGTACTCAATGGGCTCCACCACTTTCAAGCTTTCCTTGTAATACTGGTTGCGGAGATGGCAAGTGCTAAGGGGGGCGCCTTTCTCTAAAGCTCTAAATATGGGGTTAAATGGATATGTAAAGCATTCCACGGGCAGTCTGTGTGTGGGCGTGAGTAGCGTCGCCTATGACTGTGCTCTAGTCTAATGTGTTTTAGCAGCTCAAATCTAGTGGGTGGACATATATTACATTCCTTACACCTCCACATCCAAAGCAAACTATTGCTGCAAGTTGCAGCCCACTACAAACATTTTTTTTTCTTGCTCATTTTGTACACTGTAATCCTCCAGGAAGATCTCATTAAAGGAAATAAACTAATATTTTCCCCTTAGCCCCTTACTTAGACCACAAAATTTACTGTTGGCATAGGCCTTTGCAAACAGCAGGTTCTGCTAGTTACTCTGATGTATGATTTGCCATGCTGTAACTGAAAATTTATACCACATTGAAGAGGTAAATACATGCAGAGCTTACATTATCCTACTACCTCAGCGACGATGGGGAACGATCTCTTGTTGGTTCTAGACTGTGGCTACGATTCACTGTGATACGAATTCCAAGTTAGTTGGGAGTATTTTATCAAGACAACTACCAGCTACGGCTAGCTAACACCACTACTACAAAGCCCATGTTTCACATGAGATGCTCAACGTTCTGATAGCCTAATGTGTGGTAAAAATCCGTGAGCAATTTAACCCAGAAAATAGTTTGCATTGTAGATATACTTTGCAGTGATCATGGGTTAATGAAGGCTAGGTGCTTCCTTCACGCATGTCGCCACTTTTTATCCTAATACATATCATGAATAATATCAAACACTGCAACTATCACGCGCAAGTGCTTCATAAGATCATGACATTAATACACCGTATTTTGTTCAGGGTTTTTATTTGTTTTCTAAGTGGATGTTCAAGGATTTTTTTCTTACCTTCACATGTGCACACTAATCCTCTGGTGTTGCTAGTCGTGTTCTTGTCATGTCATCTTTCTGCCACGGATTCTTGTAGTTATACAGGAAGCGCGTTTGAACAGTATTGCGTCATGTTATTTCTACACAACTGAATCTAATCATATCTGTGTAGTGTACGTTCTAGCAAATCTTACACATGTTCTTCACTTTCATTTTGCAAACATGAAGATATGAAATAGACAACGGATATTACAATCAAGTAAATTTCACAACTGGCTATATTCCTTTTTTTGATGTGTAACAAATATTTATATATATATACAAAACTAAACAGTACATGGAGTGTGTTTACTTTTAGTTTCAGTTTTATAGCGCCCCCTATTAGACAAAACATAATGTGCTGCAAGACGTTGGACTAGTGCTCCTACATGGCAAATTTGATGCCATAATAACTTTCTTGGGCCTTGATACTCCCTAGGTGTGGCTACAGGCCAAATTACCATTCATGGACTGAGTTTATATACCTTGTTAAGTCCAAAGTATAACAATATTTTGGTCTTTTTGGCTGCAACGTCTGGCGGGTTATTCCGCCAAACAGATTTAAGCTTCAGATTTTGTAAGAGAATGGCGCCCTGTGAAGCTGAGACGTCACCGTCCTCACCTCACAAGTGCAACCACCCAGAGAATACCACGCAAAAAGATTTTTAGTGAATAAAAAGTGCCGGTTTATTTACAGTGCGCAAAGAAGTGTTCAAAAATACCAACAAAAAAAAGACTGAATATAAATGAAGCAAAACCGGGCCATGATAGGCATCAACAAATACATAAAGCGTACACTGAAAATTTGCAGCCTCACAACAGACTACTGCACCTTTGCTACTCACAGTCACAGTCACAGTCCTTCCTTCACCAGAGCCAACTCAAGACTGACTCAAGTCAACATTTTCCCCACTCTAAATACAACCCCCCAATGACTCAACAACTGGTCAAGACCATTATCAGAGGGTGGAAAATGGCGAAATACAACATTTTGTACAAATATATAAAATCCATACATACTTCAAGATAAACAGCACCAGTGAAACACATAGCACACATTTACACATATTCCCACATACTTTCCATACCACTACAATTAATACAGATGACACAAAAGGATAAACAATGACAACGGCAAACAAACACTCACCCCCCTACACCAAACCAACATTTCCCAAGCCCCGAGATGGATAATAAAAGCCTAGTTCTCCCATAGTGCGCGCTTCTACAGGGAACCTTTATGCTGACGGACCAGGAAGTGCAGCGGTGCAAGTGTGAGTAGTGTTTGAGTTCGTTAGAAGTTGCTATGTTTGTCACGGAATGAGTTATGGAGACGAAGCAGTGGGTACCTCACTGTTCGCTAGCATGTTGGAACAATAAACAGAACTTGACGGTAATGTACAGTGTGTTGTGTGTGTTTGTAGACGCTATGTTTAACTCACCAAGCAGACGCTGGTGCTGTGAGCTGGTTCAGGCAGACATGAATGTAATTAGCGTGCAGGTGTGTTAGCGGTGTATGATGGGAAGTGTAGTGCGTGAGTGGGCCAGCTACCGTGCAAACAAACAGACAGACACAGACAAAGAAACACCGTGGCGCTAAAAAGTGTCCACACTTTTTACATTTCCTCCCCCCTCTGAAGACTCGTCACGGGGGTGACGAGACAGAAAGTCCGCAACAGGGTTCTGCTTGCCCGCCCTGTATTTCACCACAAACCTAAATGGTTGCAAAGACAAAAACCATCTAGTCACACGTGCATTCGAGTCTTTCATTTTCCCTAACCACTGTAAAGCTCTGTGGTCAGTCTCTAGAGTGAACTCTCGTCCCAACAGGTAGTATTTTAATGTGTCCAAAGCCCACTTTACTGCCAGGCACTCTAGCTCCACCACAGAGTACCTGGTCTCTCGAGGAAAGAGCTTGCGGCTCACGTAAGCCACTGGCTTCTGCTCATCAGCCTCCCCCTGAAAAAGGACTGCCCCCAGCCCAACTCCAGAGGCATCAGTCTGCACTGTAAAGTGTCTGTCAAAGTCCGGGCTCTGCAGCACTGGCTCACAGAGCAAAGCCCCCTTTAGGTCCTGGAATGCCTGCTCATGCACCTCCTCCCACTGAACACAGTTCGAACCGGACTTCCGGGTCAGGTCCGTGAGAGGTGCGGCTCGAGAGGCAAAGTTGGGGATGAATCGCCTGTACCATCCCGCCAGCCCCAGGAAGGAACGCACATCCTTCTTGGTCTGCGGCCTTGCACAGCCTCGGATGGCGTCCACTTTGTCCTTTTGTGGACGAATCACTCCACACCCCAACACATGCCCCAAATAGCGTACCTCCCTATGAGCAAGGGCACACTTCTTAGGCTGAACAGTCAGCCCAGCCTGATGCAAACGGTGCAGCACCTCACCCAGGTGTTCCAAGTGCTGCCCCCAGGTGGCGCTGTATACGGCTATGTCGTCCAGGTAGGCAACTGCAAAGGCACCAGTACCGTCCAATACCTGGTCCATTAGCCTCTGAAAAGAAGCTGGTGCCCCCTGCAGGCCAAAAGGCATCACAGTGAACTGAAACAAGCCCTGAGGGGTCCGGAAGGCTGTAAGAGGCCTTGCCCCTTCGGCCATTGTCACCTGCCAATATCCTTTGCAAAGGTCCAGGGTTGTAATGTACTGCGCCTTCCCCAGCCGCTCTATGAGGTCCTCCAGCCTCGGCATGGGGTAAGCGTCAAACTGGGATTGTGCATTGACCTGACGAAAGTCAATGCAGAAACGGAGGCTACCGTCCTTCTTGGGAACAAGAACCACCGGGCTGCTCCAACTACTATTGGACCGCTCAATGACCCCCAGGCGCTGCATTACCTCCAACTCCTCCTGGAGTGCAGGCATCAAGCGCTCAGGGATCCGGTACATCCTCTGTCTGACCGGGGTGGTGTCCTTCAAGAGGATGTCATGCTCCACAAGTGTTGTCCGCCCTGGCTGGTCCTGAAACAGGCCCTCCGGGATGATGGCCTGCAACTCACACTGCTGCTGTGGAGTCAGGTGGCTGAAATCCAGCTCTGCTGATGCAGCCCTCGATGGAAAATACTGCTCCGCTGGCTCATCCTCCTCCACCACTGCTCGCACCAGCAGCTGGTGGCTAAGTGGCAGGTCCCGTTCATGCCACTCTTTCAACAAGTTCACATGGAAGACCTGCTTGGCCTTGCGCCTCTCAGGCATCTCTATCTCGTACGTCACCGGCCCCAGCTGACGACACACACGGTATGGCCCCTGCCACCTGGCCAAAAGCTTGTTCTCAGTCGTAGGCAAGAGCAAGAGAACCTTCTGGCCAGGCTGAAGAGTCCGTTGCCTGGCTGTCTGGTCGTACCACTGGGCCTGGGTCCGCTGAGCCTGGGCCAAATTGTCTTTGACCAGGCTTGCCAGCTCCTCCATCTTGTCACGCATTTTTAGCACGTATGCAATGACACTGCTGCCCCCTGCTGGCGGAGGCTGCTCCCAGGCTTCTCGCAGCAGATCAAGTGGCCCCCTCACCTGGCGTCCATACAAAAGTTCAAAAGGGAAGAATCCAGTGGAGGCCTGGGGCACCTCCCGATACGCAAACAGGAGATACGGCAGCCACTGGTCCCAATCCTTTCCATTTGCGGCGACAAACTTCCGCAGCATGCCCTTTAGAGTCCGGTTGTATCTCTCCACCAGCCCGTCTGTCTGAGGGTGGTAGGGAGTGGTCCTAATGCTTTTAATCCCCAACAGACTATACATTTGCTTAAGTGTTTTTGACAGAAAAGCAGTGCCCTGGTCTGTGAGAACTTCCTGTGGTAGCCCTACACGTGAGAATAACTGTAACAATGTGCGTGCAATGGCTCCTGCTGTGACTTTGCGCAAGGGAAATGCCTCAGGGTACCTGGTTGCATAGTCACACACTACCAGTATAAATCTGTGACCTGACCGTGTTCTCTCCAGGGGTCCAACAATATCTACACCGATGCGGTGGAAGGGTGTACCAATGATAGGCAGTGACTTCAGAGGGGAGGGTCTAACTTTGTAACTGCTAGATAGCTGACATGTGGGACAACTCTTACAGTACTGCTGAACATCTGTGTATAACCCTGGCCAGTAAAAACGTGCGGCTACTCTCTCAAGGGTCTTAACACTACCCAGATGTCCCGCCCATGGGATGTCATGGCCTAGAGCTAACACCTTGGCCCTAAGGCCCTGAGGGACTACCAGTTGCTCTGCACTTCCCCCTTCTGGTTGGTGGTAGAGTAGGCCTTCCCTGATAAAATAGTACTCCCCCGTCAAAGCTTTAGCTGCACCAGTTTTCTCCCCCTCAATCTCAGTCACCTTCTTATATGCCTCTTTCAAGGTGTTGTCATCTCGTTGCAGGGTGCTAAAATTACTGGGAATCTCCCACAATCCTGCTCCCTGATCATCTGGGCCCACCCCCTGAACTGGTATCTTCTGCACTGTCCCCAACAGCTTTTCTCTCCGCCTCTGCCTGCGGGTTTTCAATACCTTGGGTTGCTTCGGGGCATCTAACTCTGCTTCACTGTAGGGCATCATGTCCAGGAGGCTTTTGTTAACTGCCTGCTCAGGCGTTTCCTCTGCCCTAGCCTTAGCTTGGGCTCGGGTCACCACCATGCTAACCGGCTTTGAGGCCTGTACCAGCTCTGGAAGTATGAGCACATCCTGGCCCAACACCACAGGATGGCTTAACCCCCTCACTACCCCCGCCGTTAGCCTATAGGCCTGACCTCCCACCTCCACACAAATATCAGCTACAGGATAAGTATGTTCATCCCCATTTACACAGCAAACTCTTAGCTTTCTTTCTCCCAAGGCTTCATATGGTTCCACTAAATGGGGCTGCACCAAGCTTTGAGTGCTACCAGTGTCAAGGAGTGCTACTGTAGACCTGCCATTCACGACAACAGGGGTGGTCTGCACCTTCCCATGACATTCTGCCTGCTCCCCCCCAGGTCTAGGTAGCCCACACATGCCTGTCCCCTTGGCTACTCTGACGGGGCAATTTCTGGCTATATGTCCTGCCTGGCTGCAAAAATGACAAATAACAGGGCCTCTAGGAGGAGTGGATGTGGGTGCGGTGGCTGGTCTAGGATGTGTAGTGGGGGAAAAAATGTGGGTCTTGGTGTCTGTAGCCCTACTTTGCCCAGATACATTAGGACCAACCCCACTACCAAACCCCCCAGCTTTACTTCCAGCTGCAGGTCGGCTGACCCTCTGGAACCTGAAGGTCTTGGGTCCCCGTCGGGCCGAAAGGAATGCCTCCACCCACTCTGCAGCTTGCTGGCCTGAAGCTGGGCTGTGTTCTTTCACCCACACACGCACATCAGGGGCCAGGGACCGCAAATACTGCTCCAAGATGATTATCTCGCCGATGTCCTCCACAGTCTTCCCTGCTGGCTTAATCCACTTACGGTAGAGGTCCTTCAGCCGATGATACAGCTCCCGGGGCGTCTCCCCTGGGCGGATGTCTGGATCTCGGAACCTCTCCCGATAAATGTCCTCATTAATTTCATATTTAGCGAGGATGGCCTCTTTGACTTTGTCATAGTCCATGGCCTCCACTATGTCCATCGCTACGTATGCTGCTCGTGCTCGCCCGGTGAGATAGGGCACCAGGTACACTGCCCAGTCTGCTTGCGGCCACCTGTAAGCAACCGCTAGCCTCTCAAAGGTGGTGAGATACTGTTCAATGTCATCCCTCTCCTCCAATTTAGGCACAGCAGCTCGGGTCCAGGCTACAGGTGACGCTCCTGGTGGCTCTGCTGCTAGCGTGCGTGGGGCAGCTCGCTGCTCCTCCAGCGCTGGTGGACGAGGACCTCTGGCCTGACGCTGCTCCCCGTCATCGTCATCCGCCCACTGCTCGGCCCCCTGCTCCACACGGCGCTGACCTCCATCGCTGGCACCCCTTCGCTCCGCCTCCAGGTCATCCCGAAACTGGTTCATCTGGATCTGTACACTCCGCCACCTCTGCTCCTGCTTATATGACTCCCGCTCCTGGGTCTGCAGGGACTTTCGGATGAGCTGGTAGAGAGCATTCAGATCTGGTGTGTCTGGCTCCTCTCTAGGGCTCACCTCTGGCTCTCCTCCAGCAGCTCCACCCTCACTCTCGTCACCAAGCTGCTCCATCATGGCCTTTCTGGTTAGGCGCCGATACGCCATAGGTGGTTTGCAGTTGCGAATTCTAGAGAGCGTTAATATCCCGCTTCTGACACCAATCTGTGAAGCTGAGACGTCACCGTCCTCACCTCACAAGTGCAACCACCCAGAGAATACCACGCAAAAAGATTTTTAGTGAATAAAAAGTGCCGGTTTATTTACAGTGCGCAAAAAAGTGTTCAAAAATACCAACAAAAAAAAAGACTGAATATAAATGAAACAAAACCGGGCCATGATAGGCATCAACAAATACATAAAGCGTACACTGAAAATTTGCAGCCTCACAACAGACTACTGCACCTTTGCTACTCACAGTCACAGTCACAGTCCTTCCTTCACCAGAGCCAACTCAAGACTGACTCAAGTCAACATTTTCCCCACTCTAAATACAACCCCCCAATGACTCAACAACTGGTCAAGACCATTATCAGAGGGTGGAAAATGGCGAAATACAACATTTTGTACAAATATATAAAATCCATACATACTTCAAGATAAACAGCACCAGTGAAACACATAGCACACATTTACACATATTCCCACATACTTTCCATACCACTACAATTAATACAGATGACACAAAAGGATAAACAATGACAACGGCAAACAAACACTCACCCCCCTACACCAAACCAACATTTCCCAAGCCCCGAGATGGATAATAAAAGCCTAGTTCTCCCATAGTGCGCGCTTCTACAGGGAACCTTTATGCTGACGGACCAGGAAGTGCAGCGGTGCAAGTGTGAGTAGTGTTTGAGTTCGTTAGAAGTTGCTATGTTTGTCACGGAATGAGTTATGGGGACGAAGCAGTGGGTACCTCACTGTTCGCTAGCATGTTGGAACAATAAACAGAACTTGACGGTAATGTACAGTGTGTTGTGTGTGTTTGTAGACGCTATGTTTAACTCACCAAGCAGACGCTGGTGCTGTGAGCTGGTTCAGGCAGACATGAATGTAATTAGCGTGCAGGTGTGTTAGCGGTGTATGATGGGAAGTGTAGTGCGTGAGTGGGCCAGCTACCGTGCAAACAAACAGACAGACACAGACAAAGAAACACCGTGGCGCTAAAAAGTGTCCACACTTTTTACACGCCCCTTACACAAAATTTTACACAATGTCGTTCACTGACATACAAAATAACTGGGTCTGCCTAATATGCAAAGAGACTGTGGCTGTTTTCAAGGAGTTTAATCTCAAAAATCACTACCAGACAAGACATGCTGCAAACTACGAGAAGCTTAAGACGAATTAACGGTGCAAAAAATTCAAGCAACTGGAAGGTGTTTCAATGGCCCAGCAGCATTTTTTCACAAGAACTCGTGAGTCAAATGAAAATGCCACAAAAGCGAGCTACGAGGTGGCAACGTTAATTGGGAGGCACTGCAAACCTTTTACTGATGGTGAATTTGTTAAAGACCACGTGATGAAAATGGTGGAGAACATTTGTTCTGCAAAGAAGCAGGAGTTTACCAATGTTTGCCTGTCTCGTAACACTGTGGCACAGAGACTTGAAAACATTTCATCTGATATTAAGAGACATAGACAAAGGGTGTTGGGTTTTTTTTTTTTTCATTAGCCTGTGACGAAAGCACAGACGCAACTGACATTGCTCGGTTAATGATTTTTTTGAAAGGAGTGGACAGTGACATGAGAGGGAGCGAAGAGCTTCCCTGATGACCCTCCAAAACACCTGCAGATGGAGCTCATTGAGTTGCAGTGTGGCAGTGTGGCAAGTGTTGGAGTCAACACCAGCAGCTCCCTCTTGTCAACCTTTACTGCCAGCTGGATAAAGGCAGGTTCCAAGAGATTCGAACATTTGCTAAGAAAATGCTGAGCTTATTTGGCTCGACATACCTGTGCAAGAAAACATTCTCACTTATGAATTTTAACAAGAACCGTGTGAGGACAAGACTAAGTTACTCTCACTTGTGTGACATCAAAACCACTGTCTTTGAGCCAGACCTGGCCTTTTTGCTGCAATCTAAATCTCAGTACCAACCATCACGTTGGTACAGGCAAGTTATATGTTTAATCTTCTGGGGTAGCCTAAATACATTCTAAAATCTCTGTGATGTCTGTGTGTGTGTGTGATTGTGATCAAAACCCTCAGTGGTTTGTACTTCTGAATAAGATGTGGTGTTATTTTCTTGTTTACACTAAATTTACGTTTCAGTTTACATTAGTGTTTTTTTTTCCACTCAGACTTTTTCTTCATTTTATTCCTGGTCTTCAAATATAAAATGTACAGTAATTTTGGTAAAAACACATGTGAAGACATGAAAAGTATGCCATTGCAATAAAAAATTCATTAAATAGTTCATTTGCATATTCTTCTTCTTATTATTATTATTATTATTTGGAAGTTTGAAAGTTATGTGTCAATCATATTTCTATGTGTGGCCTCTAAACACTTTTCTGAACATGTTCAGAAAAGTGCCTCTAAACACTTTTCTGAACATGTTCCACCCTTTTTATCTGAACATGTGAGCCATTTTACCTGATCACAGCCTGTTTGGCCCGGAAAGGGGCATATGACAATTAAGCCCCTCTAAAATATAGGAAAAAAAGACTTGTCTTTATAGTCTAATAGAGCAGAAATCACTTCAGAAAATTACACATTTTCTTGATGTTTTAATTATAGTTTAATGCTATTTTCACGGTTCTTTAAAAAATGTGCCAAAGAGTGGACCAATATACTTGAGTTCACCCTAGCACAATCCATTTAAATTGAAAAATGTTGCTTCTCTTGTCAAATATTGATATGCGATTGAGATTAATTACAAAGCCTCTAATTAGTTACATTAATTTTTTATTGAGTCCCACTACTATTTTTTCACATTTTTGGACATACCTGATATCATAATTTTGCTATACTATTACTGTTACTGCTGAGCTCAAGGTTTATATCTATTCCATTAATATAAAATAATTCAAACGCAAATAAACATGTACGAGGGGATATCAAAAAGTTTTGAGCCTCACACAGAAAGCTCACACCTTGGATATGTGGAAATGTCATGAAGTATGCCGTGAATTGATCCATATGAAAGCCCTGTGGCTTCCTCTAACTCATGGAGCGGTTTTCCATCACTAGTCTGTGAATTGTCTCAATATTTTCCTCGGTGGTACTGTTTAATGGCTGTCCATCCAAACTTTCTCTGCCACACTGGAATTCCTTTACCCCCCGTTTGATAGTTGCAGCAGAAGGGGAAGACTCTTGGTAAATGGCAGTCAATTGCTCTTCAGTCTGTTTGGCAGTACCAGAAACTTTATCACTGCTCTATACTCAGCTTTGTCCATTTTTGCCAACTGACTGGGGGTATGCCCCTTCCGCATGGTGTTCTGACTGAACAATAGCAGTCAGCACAATGATCCCACATGAAATCAGTAGCTAATACAATGGTGTACATCAGATGCGGGTGCATTGTACTATCCAACTGTGAAAAATGTGGGAGCATCATAATTAAACTACTGCGAAGTTCTAAGTCAATGACTTGACAGTGAAGACACTTAAAACTTCAATATGACCACGATCACGTTACTGCAAAATCACGTTAAAGCCATGTTTCAGTCTGACTTATCCCAATGTAATGAATGTATTGATCGTCCTTTTCAGCACCCAAAACTTGCGCATCCACCTCTTATCAATGTATGTGCTTCATGCTCACATTTCAAATGTAGTGGATTTAAAAGTACAATATTTGATTAAAAAATTAAGTGAAGTGAAAGTCGCAAGCTGCAAAAAGTTGTAATACTCAAGTAAAGTACAGATAGATGAAAATTGCACTTAACCCTCTGACATAGTGTTGCCCTCAGGCAACAAACCACTTTTTTGGTCATTGCACTGGCCCTTTATTTTTTTGGGGATTTTTTTTAAATACAATATCACAAGACATGTTTCTGTCCAATAAAATGATGGGTAAAGGGGGTTTGACCTTTGACCAGGGGGAGGAGCAATCCTTTCTGGAAGCAAAGCCACACCAACAGCAGGTAAGATTCAAGACATTTTTATACATGTTTAATCTGACGAAACTTCATAAACAAAAACAGGTGGATGTGCATGAATGTATCAAGAAACACATTTAATTATTTAAATAGATATTTTGCTTTAATTAATTTAGTAAAGCAGATCTTTTTCATTCGTTGCCTCAGGGCAACATTATGCAGTGAGGACATTTGTGTTCAGCCAATTGTCTTAGCAATGCATCTCAACTCCAGTCCTTGTGACCTTCTTCTTAAATGTTTTTAAATGCTTTCTTGGCTAAGGAAAGACTGAAATAAATAAATAAGCTGCATCATTTGATAATCATATGATTGAACTTACAGGGCATGGACACGAGAATGTTTTATGGGAGGAAGGATTGTGACTGGGCAGTTAGGGTCATTCCTTCTGACAGTAAGGACAGTGCACTAGAGGAGAGTGACAGTGAGGAAGAGTGGACTGTGTGTGTATTTGTGTATGTCTGTAAGAGATGGTGTGCATTTGTAGAGTAGTGTGTGTGTGTTTGTGTGTGTGTGTGTGTGGTGTGTGATGGAATGAAATGACACTTTCTAATTGTATACTGTTTACTGCTTTCTGAAGGAGATGGCCTTGATGGTGAACCTGCACCTGAGATTGAGGAAGAACATCCTGTTGATGATGAATTACCTGTACTTCAGGATGATGCTCCAAACATACCCCGATGGAGAGCACATCATATGTCCAATCTTACTATATTCCCAGAATGGCAGGGCAGCCTCCCAGTGTCAAATAATGACATGTCTCCCCCTGAGTACTTCAAGATCTTTTTTCTGGAGACATCCTTGATATAATTGTAGAGCAGTCATATCTCTATGCTATACAGTGTGACCCAAGCAAATCCTTGAACCTGAAAACCACAGAATTAGAGCAGTTCCTGGGAATTGTCCTTGTTTGGACTGCCAGCCACACTAATGTTTTGGAGCAAGTCCAGTAGGGTGTGGCAGACTCCAAGTGGCAGACTCCATGTCACTAAATAGATGGGAGACCATTAAGAAATCATTACATTTCAGCAATAATGATGACCGGTCAGAGGAGAATGAAGATTCACTCCTTAAAGTACGTCCACTAGTTAGTCATCTCACTGCAAAGCTGAAGCAGATCCCCATGGCAGAGAAGTTGGCTGTAGACAAACAGACGGTTCCATTTAAGGGCAGGAACAAGCTGAAGCAATACCTACCAAAAAAACAAAGAAATTGGGTTGTCAGTGAAGTTACCTTGCATGTGGTAATGTGGTACAGTACGATAACCACTCAGTGACTCTGCTGAATGATTACATTGGAGCATCACCGGTCACAGATGTTGAGAGGTGGAATCGGAAGAAAAAGGTTGTCCTAAAAGTTCCCTGCCCTGCTGTGGTCACGTAGTAGAATAAGAATATGGGTGGTGTGGATCTGCTAGATTCCTTTATTGCACTCAACAGAACCAAAGTAAGATAAAAAAAAAAAATGGTACCACCGGCTGATGTTCCACGTGCTGGATATGACCACTGTAACAGTGTGGATGCTTTACAGGAGGGATTGTGAAGGTCTTGGCATTACACGAGAGGAGCAAATGAGGCGCTACATTTTCAAATCCTACATTGCTGAAGGCCTCTGTAGGAGTGGCAAGACTATGGAGCGCAAAAAAGGTCGTCCCAGTTCCACAGTTGCTGCAGATATTGAGGTAAAGAAAAAAAGAGAACCTGCTACACCCATTGCAATCCCTGATGTGCGGCTGGATGCCACAGCCCACTGGATGGTCACGACAGACAAAAAGGGAAGATGCAAGATCCCAGGATGCAGCGGTACACCAAAAGTCAAGTGCCAAAAATGCAATGTTCATCTTTGTTTCACAGCCACCAGCAACTGCTTTCTGCAGTTCCACACGGAATAACTGTTATCTGAGACAGGGTTTGATGCTGAAAATCTGAAATGGTAACTAATAACTAATACAAATCAATCAATAATCTCTAAAATCATACATGTGCACATGCACACATACACTAGGGCTGGGTACCATCTAGGACATGGCAATTCGATACGATTTTTGATACAGGGCTCACGATACGATGCGATTTTCGATACAGTGCAATTCAATTCGATTCGATTCCAATATTGATACATATTACTTAATAATTATTACTCAATGTCATTCACTCAACAAAACCAGACAAGTATTATTTTTATGTTCAATTTATTGAACAGAAAAATAAAATGCATTTTTTCAATGCTTTTTACTGAACATGTCACAGAAAAGGTGCCCAGTCTCACTAGGTACCTGTAGTCAACTTATAAAAACTATTTGTGCAAAAGAATACAATATGGCTAATGTACATTTGTACTGAACAAAGTACATTTACTGCATTTTGGTTTAGAATCAATAGTGCATTTCTCTGTGCAGTAGCTACGGGGTGTATCGATAGTAATAGCCAGAATATCGATATTATATCATTTTTTAAAAATATCGATATCGCTGTAGCTATTTTTTTAGCACAGCAGTAACATACACACACACACACACACACATGCACGCACATTAGTTGGCTATTGTTTTATAGTAAATGTTAAATGGGAATTTTTGTTATTGATATGTCAACACAACAGGGACCCCCAAGCACTTTAAAACAAAATATTTTTTTCCACAAAAAAATAAAAGTCATACCACAGTACTTAATTAAGTAAATGTACTTACTGTCACCTGCGTGGATAAGCAGGGATTCCGGGTTTGCACAGTTAGGAATCTGTTATGATTTCAGACGGATTGCCTAGGTCTTTTGATGGCAGCTAATATTTTGTGGTGTTTCGATTTGCAGTGTTTCTCTGAGCCAGTAGTTGTTTTAAAGTATACTTCGGGTAGGCAAACCAAACTGTTTGTCGGCACAGTCCCAGGCCCGGATCTACGGTGGGGCTGGATGGGGCATAGCCCCTGCAGACATTTTTTTTGCCCCACCACTTGGTCAACTGTATTTGGCGCAGTTTCAACCTGCAGAACCGGTTTTCTTACCACACTTCACCCCGGCAGAGAACCATCCCCCATTAGCGGGCTATCGACCTGCTGCGACCTCTTTCAGGGACATCCACCAATCACTAGGCGTGTTTAGGACAGCGGCAATTAAACGTGTGGGCCCGACAACCCCCGCGGCCATCAAATCTGTGAGTCGTTGTCATTCTATTGTCCTGCCCGATTAGCATAGCTATCAACAGACCCTCCTCTGGCCCTCACCTAGTGTTGAAATATGGTCCCCAACTCAAGATTTTTAGAGCAATACAACAGGAGGAGGAATCTATGTTCCAGGCACCGCGGACTATTTTGCTGTTGTTGGACTTCATTTTCTTTATTTCTGCATTGGACGTATCCGGATCCGAACATCAATCTAGTGTGCCATCTACAAACATTCTGTGCATCCACGAGAGAGTAAGTTTTGCTATTATCATATCGTTACTGTGTTGTCACGTGTATGCTCGTTGTTATTGTTTTGTAGCACCTGTGTCTGCACTGAGTGTTTGTTGTTTTATCCTATTTGTTTTATCCAATTAGTTACATGTAATGTACCGTGCATATGTATATAGTAGCAGGAATTACTCATTCTCCATGTACAGTTTATTTACGGAGCATTTGTTTCTAGTAATGTGCTGTTTAGGTGGTATAGCAGTATGTCCTGTGTATGCTATGCTTGTTGTTATTGTTATTGTAGCTTTGTAGTGCCAATGTCTGCACTGTTTGTTGTTTTATCCAGCTTGTTAGATATAATGTACCATCCTTATAAGTGTAGTAGCAGTAATTACTCATTCTCCATGTGCTGTTCATTTGGGGAGTATATGGGGACATTGTTGTAAATGTGTTAGATATGTTACATACTTGTTTCTTATGTTTGCCCCACTACCTCCCCCTGTGCAATAAGCACTATGCAATGTGCAATATTCAGTATTCCCATCCATGCCCCTTTCACCACGTATTTTTATTATTTATTATGCCCTTGTATATATACCTCCCCCCCTTGTTATCTTGCTCTATTTTTGTAATTGACACTTTGTACTTTGCACCTTTTGTATTTGATACTTTGCACCTTTGTACTGGACACTTTGACAATAACTTTGCACTGTTCAATGACAATAAAAGTCTTAAAGTCTTGAAGTCTTAGTTGAAGTCTTGATTTTTACAAATCTGTATAACAACAGAAAGTTGTTCATTTTTGCAAATGTATACAAATAACTTTTCAGAGGATGTTCCATGGTGACATTGAGTAGCAGTGCAGTAGCAGTGTGAACCAAACTAGTCAGCTGAGGCCTACCAATATTTACCATTTGGTCTGATAGATAACTAACCACTTATGAGGAAAGCAGAAACAATTTTAAAATATATCTGTGTTCACAGTGTGCATATACTCTGATTATTTCTGTCCATGCTTTTGCCAAACATGAGTTGCAAATATGACTTTATGCCTAGTCCATATTCATGTGCCAATGCACTGACCCTTAAAGTTATGTTTTATTTGTAATTTTACTGGCGTCACATAGAAAGCTAGGCATAATCATAATTGGTTAGTAGCATATTGCAGTAGCTCTGCCATACCTTTGATACTCACTACTCAACTCTGCATAAATATTTACATGTTATTTTATTTAAAATAAATAAATAAATAAATAAATAAGGTGTATATATCTATCTATCTTATTTATTTATTTCTTTAATACGATATACGATAAATACGATATATATATATATATATATATATATATATATATATATATATATATATATAATTTGATAGCAACCGTATACTGGGTGTTCATGTTATGCCAGTCACTGTGCCCCCCCCGACTTTCGAAATGCCCCCCCTGTTTGTGCATTCTAGATCCGGGCCTGCACAGTCCTGATTTTGAGTTGCATACTGTCATGGAATGAAACTCCGCTCTCAGGGGCTGTGCGACACCCACAATGCACATGCATTCCGTGAGGCAGTTTAAACGCACTAGTTTTGGAAGCACCACATTATATCTAAACTGTAATCATCCATCAGTTGGCAAGCCAAAGCAATTACGCTACAAGAAGCGATATGACACAGCAACTCGTGCTTTGCGTTTTATCTGGACACGACTGGCCGCGTATTAAAGGTTGAATTTCTTTTGTGTAAGACTAGATTTGGCTAATCGTGTTTCACTATAGCATATGATGCTTCACACTGTTCACTAAACAGCGGCAGTTGATTTCTAAATCCAATTTAGATATGTCATCATAAATAAAAGAAAACTGATTAACTGATGTTTGCGGGCTCACATTCTTACATTCAGATGCTTGTGCATAATCTGCATATGGGATCCAAACACTATTTTCGTTTTCCTATCCCTATTTATTTTGACAGTATTTTCGTTGTGAGCAGTGCACGTTCTCTTATAAAAATGATAAAGCACCCGTCTGACACAGCGTATTTTCAAAAAGCTTGGGTGTGTGCACACGCATTACGTGGACGCACAAAGTGTCTAGTTCACAATGTCACCGCCCAGCCGCCCCCAACCTCCCCGCTCTGGCAATCCACGAGTCCCTACCCTATCAGTATGGACATTGGAATCCTTTTTCTCAAACTTCTGATAAAATGTATGCAGTTAATCAAATTTATTTACATGTAGGCCTATACAGTGTATTTCAACAAGTAGGCCTAACGTCTGTCAGCAACTTACCTTTGATTGTAAAGAAAGCAAAGCCGACTGTTCATTTAGATGCGTTCTGTGTTCATTGACGTTTTAAGTAATTGTTCTGCTGTGGGTGCATGCCTGCAAGCAGCTGGAGGGTAACAGGCGGGCAGTCACCACACGTGACTGGATTAAGTGCAGATCTCAAATGCGCCTTCTGTAGTGGGGTGTCTGGGGCAGTAACCTTACTGTACATCAACAGTCGCGCTTTGAATAGCCAAGTGGCGATTAAGATCTTGCTTAGTCCGTATAAAACAAGCTTTTACTTGGAAGGTAAGCTATGTCATTCGTGTGCCACGCCGTGCGTCAAAAGTAGCCTAATGAGAATTTTTGATGGGGTCAATGGGCTCTGCATCACGCCTCCTGTGTACTAAAGGGAAGGGTATTACATGCAACACTCTGTCTCTGTAAGTGTTAACGAGATGTTCATAATTTCATAAAGGGCTATGGTTTTAAATGTGTTTTAATCTACAGCGAGATGGCTGGAAACGAGGAGCGCACATTTATTGCCATTAAACCAGATGGCGTGCAACGAGGGCTTATCGGAGAAATAATTAAGCGTTTCGAGCAAAAAGGATTCAAACTTGTCGGGATGAAGCTGATCCATGTAAGTTACGTTTGCAATGTAATGTGTAGCCCAGTTTACTGTCTTGAAACTTTGCTAGCAGCCATGGAACAAACTTGCTAAATTCTGCCAGGTGGCGCAGTTATAGGCCTACTTACCGAGGATGTTATTGATCATTTAGCAACAAGCAGGCCTATACCTCTAAACATAGAATCGAAAGCAACAGGATTAGCCCGCTGTTGTAGTCTATTCTTGGAAGATTAGCTTGTTCGCTCTTTTCTCCTTGACTTTATATCCCAAAGTCACCTAGCCTTGACCACTCTTAGGCCAATCTTGTGTATCTGTTTCCTGCTCATGTAAAACTGAATATAATGGTCTATTGAAAAAGACAAGTATGTAGCCTATATTTCTTTATAGATAGAAATAAGCATTCTGTGAAAGTAATTCATGATGTATTTATGCACTGTTCAATAGCTCTGTAGAATCAAATGAATTTATCG
Organism: Coilia nasus; assembly: GCA_027475355.1. NCBI lineage: Eukaryota > Metazoa > Chordata > Actinopteri > Clupeiformes > Engraulidae > Coilia > Coilia nasus. The sequence continues at coordinate 27,856,654 of CM050210.1, forward strand.
TGCATGCAGTAGGATTTTTTCTCCCACTAAGTGCTGAAAACACCCGTTCTTCAAAGGCACCTGAGGAGCTGCTCCGACAGCATTATTCTGACCTGAAAGACCGACCTTTCTTCCCGGGGCTTGTCAACTACATGCGCTCGGGACCTGTCGTTGCAATGGTAATGAGGCTGATAACAAATCCCTGAGTCGATTTTATAATTTTCATAAACGTGACCAGATTTGAAAAAATTAGTCACAGTAACCCAAAATTCAAAACTGAAATTTTGGTAGGCTACCAGTGAAAAAACAAGACGATACACTTATCGTCTAAATATTTCTTGGTCAGAGACACACCTTTAACATTTGTCAAGCTATTGTTGTTTCAAATATGACATTCCACATCTTTTTAAAATTCAAAACCTGAGAAAATTACATTTATTTTGGACATTTTGGTAATATTTCAATAGTCCAATTAGACTTCAGATAGCCATTTTTGTTTTACCTTAACATAGTTATCTTGACAATCAAAAGTGGGAAGATGTTTTTGAACACCTTTTATTTCATAAAAGAACAAAAAAAATAAAATAAATAAAATGTGATATTTTAGGGTTTTCTACCAAAATTGGCCTGTACCTTAAAATTACAATTTGCAACTTCAGACTCATTTTGCCAGATTGGGGTACAAATGGTTTTGTGTTATTGGTCCATTTTTAACAGGTTTGGGAAGGTTCCAACGTTGTGAAGACGGGCAGAGTGATGTTGGGAGAAACAAACCCTGCTGAATCGAAGCCAGGCACAATTCGCGGGGACTTCTGCATTCAAGTTGGCAGGTAAGTGTTTTTTTCACTATACATTAACAAGAACAAAACTAAAGTAAGGCATGTGTATGTTTAAAAAATGTTGGCAAATATAAGTCAAAACAAGCATAGCAGACAACCCTACTGTTGAACACCCTTAAAGGAAAACTCAGGTGTAAAATGAAAATTGTCATGTTAAAACATACCGAGTTGGTATGTTTGCTGAGGAGGAAAAACTGTGCTGGCCTGTTTGACGTTGGCTTTATTTATTTTGACAGGGACAGTGTACAAAGACATTTGACTGAGAGATGTTTTGTACCAGGTTTAGCAAAGTTTGCTATTTTCCACCTGTAGTCCCTGGGCAGGCATGTGAAGCAATAAAAATTACAAGCAAGTGTGCAATATAAAATAGTTAAGATGCATATGTACAGGTTCAGACCCACCCCATTCACATAAATTACTAAACAGGTCACATAATATACCATAAAATGTCGGAGGTGAGACAGACGAGGACCCAAGTGCGTCACGTTCAAACAACAGAGTTTATTTAGGGATTGGGGGAAAAGGGAGATAGCATGTGTGTGTGTGTGTGTGTGTGCGTGTGTCGCTGAGGCCAGAGATGTTCACAAGTAATTTTTTCCAAGTCAAGTCTCGAGTCTTTGTAGTCAAGTCCAAGTCAAGTCTCAAGTCTTTGAGGGCAAAGCCAAGTCAAGTCTCGAGTCTTTTGTCCCAAGTCCAAGTCAAGTCTCAAGTCTCAAATGACTGAAATGAACATTCTGTCATCAGATTAAAAGCATACTGTACCATGAGTTATTATTATTATTATTATTATTATTATTATTATTATTATTATTATTATTATTATTATTATTATACACTGCAGTATCAAAATAGATCAGAGCATGGTCACTTAGCACTGTGTATGAAAAAACTATGCACCACCATCTCTCCCTTACCCACATACATAGTGATGCCAGGCCAAAGTATGTGTAAACAGGAGCCTTTTAAAGAGGTACTGTGCAATTCCGAATAGAACCTTAAAATAGGAGGCATGCATAATAAGGGCTATTTCAATGTGAAGAAACATCCTGAAAGCTTTATTTAATGAATGTATTTTTTGTATTTGACCAACCATGGTGCCAAATCCACCAAGATGACGGTGAGTTACTTGAACTAACAGCAGCAAATAAAGACGTTAACTACAGCAGATTTATGTTAACTACATAGAATAAAGAAAATAACAAAATAGAGAACCACATCTACACCACAACATCTGTGGCAACAAACATGAGCATGATGTTTATCCTGGAAAAAGGTTTAGAAAACAGAATAGTTGCATTTCAGAAAAATTAATGACAAAGCTAATATTGTCATTTATAAACAAAATATTATATGTGTGAGTAACTTGACAAAAAAAAAAACCCTGTTGATTGAAGAGTTTACCAATGGCCACTATTGGCCACCTTCCCTTTAAGTTCACTTCTTAACAAAGATTCTACACCACTATGGGTGGCTCAGTTGCTATAGCGACCAGCCACTTCAGAACTACGTTCGTGACAGTTGGATTTTAAGCTGCAGTCTTAATTCTTGTGCCCATTATTAATGTCTGCTGGTTTATTATGATTATTATTACTATTATTATTGTTAAGCTAGTTAAGGCCCTGCCTTTACATGTTGTGTCAGTATGAATTACGAGTTTCTGCATATATTGATCCTGTTTGTATTGCCACAGGGCTTCTTCATCTTTGTAATTAAAACACATAACTGACATCGAGGTGTGTATTTCTTCATTGATATTTATGTTAACTACATTGTTGCAATATTTTTAGACCACATTTGCAGTCAAATTCCCCAAATGCAAGAAGTGTACTTGTGCCCGTATACGTTAGGTAGCTAGTTACAGTAGTTACCTATTTGTTAACTAACTCGGTTAGCTCAAAACGTCGACTGCCTCATAGTCTGCTACCAATGGATCTAGATAAACAACAAATAAATGACTCATAATTAATCAAATGAAATTGTAACGTCGGGTGTGGAACAATAAAGCTGTCATTCAGCATGCATGACCTAAAATTGTGGTTCGGTTGCTAGCGATCTGTCCATACGGGCCAAGTTTTCCCTATGTGATAAAGTGTTAGACTGACCTATCCTTGTGGGTTTTAAGGGTGCCTGATGAAATTTGATGTAGTTGAGCCAGTATCATAGATGGTGATCCCACACACTTTACACGAGGCTGTCCGTTTGTTGCCTGCCTGTACGAAGTCTTTAAAACCAAATGAAATAACAAATGGGACAGCCCCAGCCGAACCCGCTGCCGCCATGGTCTGTCTGTCTGTATTTCAAATCTTTGCCTCCCCTGCACGCATGCGTTGCGCGTATGAAGGGAGGGAAATATTCAGTCTGTCTCCGATTTTCACACCTTGTAAATATTCCAGTTAAATGAAATAAATAATTTAATGAATGAAGATTGTTCACGAGTCACAACACACAAGTCCGAGTCAAGTCTGAAGTCATTGAGGGCAAGTCTTAGTCAAGTCCGAAGTCTTTCTTTGTGCGACTTAAGTGCGACTCGAGTCCAAGTCGCTACACTCGAGTCCCCATCTCTGGCTGAGGCGTCTCTGCACGGCAGTGGGAGATGAGTGTTCAGGTAAAATATAACTGGTATAAACTGGAATAAAATGTACCACCACCCCCCCACCCCAACTCATCAACACGCACACAGACACACCTTGTAAGACCAATGTGACTTGTAAGTAAAAGACCAACTTACCAACCTATGACACAGATCAGCATTACCCCAACCACACACACACACACATACACACGAGGGCGATATTATTAGCCCCCTCCTGAAATTAGACATCTTTCTTAATTTCTCTGTGAGAATGACAATTATTAACAAGTGTATGTTATTCTGGAAACAAGTATACTATGGAGATAATGTTCAATAAGTTGAACTTGGAATTTGGTATTGTTATAAGCTGTTTAAACAAAAAAGGCAAAAAATGACAAGGACAAAATTATTAGCCCCCTGATCATTAATAGTCAATTTGGTACCCTTTCTGAATCAAAACTGACAAAAAGCTCTTTGATTAGTTGTTAAATAGGTTGGCACATGTCTTCCTAGGGATTTTGGCCCATTTCTCCATTGCAAATTATTCTAGCTCGTCCAAATTGCATGGATGCTGAGCATAGACATTTGCCACAGACTCTCAATGGAATTGCGGACTGGACTCTGAGTGGGCCATTTCAGTATCATGGTTTTAGTATCCTTGAAGAACTTCTGAACTAATTTAGATGTATGCTCCCTGTGTCTGAGGCTGCAAAACAACTGAACACCTTAATGCTCCTACTACCATGTGTAACTGTGGGAACTGTGCTTAGTCTCATTAGACCAAAGAAGCCCTGGACACCTGCCTAGATGATTGCTGTTGACCTGGCCTCATCTAGAGTTTTCTTTTCAAGAAAGACAGTTGTGAGGGCTTGTCATCATATTGGGCTTTGGCACCATCATCACAGTAGTGCCCCTTTACTAAAGGTGCTGCATATCAGAGTCCGATTGAGGTTTGCCTGTGAACATTTGAAAGTCAAAAATGAGTTTTGGAAGTCTGTGCTTTGGTCTGATGAGATTTAATTGGATCTGCTTGGACGCATGAATGCTGCTTCTGTTGGGTGAAGAAAGGGATAGGTCTTAAACCTTGGTAACACGGTTTTCACAGTTAAACATGGTGATGGTAGCATCATTCTGTGGCAGCCTCAGGCACAGGAAGTCTTGTTTGGGTGTATGGCACCATGAAAAAAGAAGACTGTGATAGAATATGGAAGGAGACAATGCAGAAATATGGTCACAGATTGAGCTAAGATCTTTGCTAGTTCTTCCCATAAGATAATAAACCAAAGTGTACATCCAAATTAGTCCAAATGTTCTTCAAGGATACTAAAACCATGATCCTGGAGTGGTTCAGACCTCAATCCTTTAGACAATATTTGATGAGTGTTGAAAATGAATGCCCATAATCAACATCCATGTAATTTGGACCAGCTAAAACAATTTGCAATGGAGAAATGAGCCAAAATCCCTAGGAGAACATGTGCCAACCTAGTTAACAACTAATCAAAGAGCCTTTTGTCAGTTTTGGGTCATAAAGGACACCATACTGACGATTAATGATCAGGGGGCTAATAATTTTGTCCTTGTCATTTTTGCCCTTGTTTGTTTAAAATCGTTGTAACAATTAAAAAATCAAATTTCAACTTATTGGACATTATCTCCATAGTGTAGTTGTTTTCCAGAATAACATAAACTTGTTAATAAATGGCGTTTCCTAAAAAAACGGAAGTTCAGGAGGAGCGTGACGAAATTTGTCACGCCCTTCTCATTAACCTTTTCCGGTAACTTATTCACCGCTCACCTGTCAGCGTTTCTGCTCGCTTCTTTCCGCTCGCAAGGCCTCTGCTTGCTCGCCTGTTTTCCAGTGTTGCTCCTAAGGATGCCTTACTCCGATCGCTGCTCGATAGCAAACACCAACATTTCCCAACTACTTCAAACCGCCAGCAGCTACTCTAAATATTTTCTCCAAGCTTCAGTCGACTTCCCGGTATCCCTCTTCTGCCCGGGCGAATTCTGGCATCGCTACGGAGCCTACCCTTCTGCTTCTCTCCCGCTGCCCGCCAAAGCGGCCTTACACCCTGCCCTTTGCATCGGGAGCGTCATTTGACTTCCAGATTTGCGAGGCTTGCGGATTCAAAACCAAAGATGTGTGCTGCGCCGCCTCCAAAGCTGTAGCGACCGCGTCGCTACACCTTCCCTATCCCCTTAATGTCTCGCCCGCCTCCAAAGCTGTAGCGACCGCGTCGCTACACCTTCCCTATCCCCTTAATGTCTCGCCGGCTCGAACCGCGTTCGCACCGGCACCCCATCCCCGCCACCTAACCCGTTGCGGTACTCTACAGGCCTCTGTTCGCTTCAATACCAAGCCTCGGTTCCTTCCACCCTGTTACTTACATGTCTATATCAATCCGTGTTGATGCAGATATAAATGGCCACACTTACACCTCCGTATTGTATGCCGTAAAGGCGTACTATGCATCCGTAGTTTGTATCTCTTAGGTTGGGCGCTCAATTCGTTCATCTTCAGTGGGTTTATTTTGGATAATTAGCGTGTGAAAAAGACATCGCGGTACTCGTGTGCCCGTTAGCAGTCTGATAACGATGCTAACCATGCTATGACTGCTCATCAACTAACTGTGCAACAGTGATTAGCTAGTGTTTGTTAGCCGTGATACTAGCTGCCTTACCTGTGCTACTTGCTAATTTCGCTGCTAATACTGCTAATTTTGATGCTAATACTGCTAATTTCGTTGCTAATACTAACAACGCAGCTATACTTACAAGGCCTGAATACGTGGTGGGATATTGACAACCTTTGCTACCAAGCAAATGCAATTTACTCAGAATTTGCGTATGTTTGCACTGAATAGACGTCCGTTTGGGTAATCAGCGCACGGGAAATCGGTTGTGGCTCTTGTATGTTAGTAGGCTGGTAACGACGCTACTCATGCTAAAACGCTGAGCAACTAACCGTGTTTAACAGTAATTAGCCAATGTTCGTTAGCCGCAATGCTAACCGTGCTACCAGTTTTACTTGCTGCCTTCGCCAACGTTGTTAGCGGCTATGCTGACACTGCTCCTGCCTAACAAAGTTTGCTTATTCAGCCTTCGGACGAAAAGTGAAGCGTCTTCAAGCTCCAAAAGAAGTCCAGTCGTTTACAGCCTAGCTCCTTTGATTGCTGTGGCCCGGATAAATGAGAATCTACACAGACAAGGTCTGTTTTCGTGGTGGGACATTAGCAATGTTTGCTACTAAGCAAACTTATATTGGCTGGTTCCTTCGGAGTTTTACTCGCATTAATTCGGTTACGTTATCTTTAGTAGGTTTGGCAACGTACTTAGTTTGACTAAGGTTCCCTTTAAAAGTGGTTCATGCTGATCAGTGCCCTGATGAAGCGGCTCTCATTTCCCCATGCTGGTGCTTACACACAGTTGAATCGCCCACCACTCCGCAGAGTGGTTTTACTTCTCCATCAAACCTGTCACGGTGTACCCCGTACGCATGTGCAAACTTTGAATTCCACATTAGCAGACATCTTTATCAAATAATCTGGTCCTTAATTTACCGGGTCGTTCCTTCACTCCCATTATAGTCATCCCTCTCCCGTTTTTGAGCCAGCATTTGTATTGAGTGAAATAGCGCCCCCGCTTCCCCTAACATTGTTCATTGGGGCTATGGGGCGAAACAAGGTATTACACTCCTGTGGCATCAAGCCGAATTGGCCTACTAGTCACCACGAATGACAAATAACATTTTGGCATTTTTGCTGGGCTGGCATGGTTTTCCCGTGCAGGGACTTGGCTTTCACATAACCTCGTTATGTCTCCTTTGCAGTTGTCCTGAGGCACAAGTGCAGTGTCTCAACATGCATCGTTCTCATTCCATCGTTTCGTTTATTTTCCAAATAGATTTCATATGTCCGGAATCTAGCTATTTTAGTGGATCGCGTACAATATGCACATGTTTTGTTGGGTACTGGTATCCATATTGGTTCGATACTTGCAGGATTCCTTACACTGCAGCCTGCGTGGCTGCAGATGGAGTACACTTGCCAACTACTTTATCAATCACTACAGGCCAGCAGATCTCGCACAGTTTAAAGCATTGTTTACAGGTGCACACACATGGTTGGCACAAATCGTTTGATGCACCAAGCTCGCTCTGCTAGGCTATGCTATTTTCTCTATTTGGTCTGCAATAAAGCTTCAAAACCAGACTGTTTACAGCATCCATCACTTATATAACGCACGCAGAGAAGAAGCAGGAGAGGGGAGACACCTCCTGTTGCACCCCAAGCCAACACAAACTGAATAAATACACACATGAACATCACAGTGGAACTGGCTGTCTTCTACAGCAGCACCTATTCTATGCTCACCACTGCTTGTTTTGGGCTACTCTGCCACTGCCAGTGTAGGGCTTGGAGCCTGTGCCCCTGTTGGAGAGCGCCGGACGTTGAACTGCACCGCTACTCGTTTTAGGCTACACTGCCGCTGCTAGCGTAGAGCTTGAAACCAGTGCCCCTACTGGAGAGCGCCGAATGTTGAACTGGACCACTGCTTGTATTAGGCTACACTGCCGCTGCCAGTGTAAGGCTTGGAACCGTGCCGCTACTGGGGAGCGCCGAATGTTAAACAGCACTGCTGCTTGTTTTAGGCTACACTGCGGCTGCCAGTGTAGGGCTTGGAACCATGCCCCCATGACCGTTGGATGTTGAACTGCATTGCTGTGTCGTCCTGGGCAGGTGGGCAGGAATATATTTCGGAGGTTGAACCACCCACGGAAAACGGGACCTCCTGGAAATGACCCAGTAGCATTCTATAGACTTAGGCTTTTAGCGCCACTTTGAAATCGAATAATTTTACACGTAGGTTAATAGCGCTTTGCCTGTAACGGTTATCTTATATTTCATAATCTTAACAGTGGTGTAGCACACGTCCACTCTTGGCTGTCCAACCCTGAGTAGCCATTTGTAATGGTGCTGGTAAAGGAATTTTTCCCAGACTTCCCAATGTTTTTTTCACAAAATTGGCAAGAGAGTGGTTTTTCTTTGGGTAACGTGGGTTTTTGCCTTTCCCCGAGAGTGTGACTGATAAATAATCGGAGATAATTTAGTCATGTTCCGTAGGTCCAAAAAATAAGTAAGTACATAAATAAATAAATAAATAAATAAATAAATAAATAAAAAGGGTGGCTACATAAAGAGTAATTTATTTCATGCAAAACATCAAAGGGCAACGCATCCGTTTTGGTTCACGCCTCAGAATGCTCCCCTTTGCAAATTCCCACACACTGGCAGCTATCGCGCTAGTTCCCACGCACGCTTCGTCTGCCCTGTTTATTTCCACTAAGAAAATTGAGGAGTACCTGCGTACTCTGGTCAATGCATCAGCTCTAGCAGCAGAACTAGTTCACCTCACGGACAGTGATTTCGCTTTGTCTTCCAGAATTCCGGAATATTGGCTCCGGCGGTGGCCCCGGACCTGACTCCAGTACCATCATTGACAGAAGCACCTTCGGTTTAATGCCTCAATGTTCTCCATCGCAAATTCCTACACATTTGAGGCTATCGGGCTGTGCCCATGCACGCTTTATCTGCCCTGTTTATTTCAGCTAAGGAAATCGAGGAGTACCTGCGTACTCTGACCAACTCTTCAGCCGTAGCAGCAGAACTAGTTTACTTCCCAGTCAGCAAATTGCTCCCTAGCTACTGCATTTCTCTAACGATTAAAGGTATCCGTAAGGCCAAACCGGTTACTCTCGACTTTCGGCTCCCCATCACCATTCATTTGCTGAATTCCTGCGTTCAAACCCCATACAGGCCTAACGCTGATGGCTGCGTTCTTTCTGGCGTATTTTGGGCTGCTTAGATGTAACGAATTCACGACTTCCAGTGCCAATTTCAACCCTCAAATTCACCTACACGTCTGCAACCTACAATTCTAGATTCATTCATTATATCAATTACCGTGCCTCCATCACCTCTCAGAATGATCCCCTCTTCATGTCCGACGGACGGCCAATTACACGCTCACTGTTTAATCCCACCTTAAATCCATAACTACTCAAGTAAGAATCCCAGCAGATTGTTACTCCTCTCACTCTTCTCGAATTGGCACAGCCACCACCGCAGCATCTAACGGTCTCCCCGAGCTATTATTAAAAAACCCTCGGCTGATGGTCCTCGGATGCTTATCAGCTATACATCTGATGTAACCCATCAGATCTAAAGAAAGCTCAGCTAACACTTACGTTGTGATTCGTACTGCACGGTCCTGGCCAAGGGTCCCTTAAACATTTGCCTCTTTTGGGGTGCTTGCTCGGTTTTTCTCATGACACCTGCCTGCGTAGGGTCATGCGAAGACTTGTTAGCACATCAGGACCCTGGCCTGCGAACTTGCCCAAATACGCTCTACTCGCATATCATTTAAATGTCTCACTTGCCATCAATTTAAAATGTTTCACACTATCTGCTGAGATACTTTATAAATCTTATTCGGGATCGATAATGCCTCGGGTGCTCACGTGTCCCGTCGGACTTCTGCAGCGCAGTCGTTCCGCTGGGGCCTCGTGGATGCACCTTGTGATCCGTCCTGCCGCGCAGGCGGCTGTACCGTGTAGAGCCTGGATCAAGAGATGCTCGCCAACTGTATTTGTACATGCTCATTCTCATCGCCACCTCAGATCGATCCCGAATGCTTCTCGGGTGCTCGCACGTCCTGCCAGTCTTCTGCCGCGCAGTCGTTCTGTCAGGAAGGCGGACGCACTTTCTGATCCGTCCTGCCGCAGCAGGCGGCTCTTCCGCGGAGAGCCCCCGGATCAAGAGAAGCGCCCCAAATTCTCTTTATCTTAATAATCGCTCGTTTACTCAAATTTCGGAACGTGAACTAGTGAATTGTCATTCTCACTGAGAAATCAAAAGAGATCTAATTTCAGGAGGGGGGCTAATAATATCGTCCTCGTGTGTACACACACTGTCCCTCTCTCACACACACTGTCTCTCGTTTTCTGTCTCTCTCACACCCACGCACTCTCTCTCTCTCTCTCTCTCTCTCTCTCACTCTTTCTCTCTCAGGCCATGCCAGGTGCATTTGGTTCAACTTGTAATCATGCAATCTGGCTCTGCTAGAACTACTTATCCTTTTTATCTGTTTCCTATACATACAGCTTCCTCAAAATGAAAATCCATACAACCATTAAACTGAAGATCAGTCAAAATAATGGTATGTGTTTCTCTGCTGAAATACGTATAGGCTGCATAATCATAAACATCCACCCATCTTAATCAAACTATCAAATCTATTCATTCAATTCAACTGTCAAGAATTCAACATCTATCAACCTGTCTATCAATCTACATTCAATCATAATTCTATTGAACTATATTTAAGGGCCCATATTCTGAAAAATCACTTTTTTGTCTGGGATGTCTGGGTTTTTGTTACTGGTGTCTCTACCGATACGTACTGTATATCTGATCATAAAGCCATTGTTTTGTCATTTGTTCATGAATGCCCCTCAGAAGTCAGTTCAGATTTCCTTTTTCTTCTTTAAAGGTAGAAACGTAACATAAACGTAAAGGGATAACACATAAAATATTACCACCCTTCACATAAGTGTTAATTTTGTCACCATTTTTTACATTTTAGCCTTAGTCCTTCACATGCCATTTTTGTTAGTCAGTTTTAGACCAGAAGTCTTATTTTTAGTCTAGTTTTAGTTAAGACATCTATGTCTTACAAATAACAAAGACACATTCATTTATTTATAAGGTTACTTCTGATCACAACTTTAGTTAATATTGTTTCACACTGTTACTAAATCTTCCCCCTTTCATAGCCATCTACATGTACATGTACATCTAGCCACGTTGCATAGATGCTAGGTTACATACATTAGCTTTCCAACTTGTTTTCATCTCTTTCATAACTTGATATTTCCCCAGTGTGGCTATAAACAACAGCCTGTAAATTGGGTGTGCCATAACACCATAATTGTCTAGTTGATCTCCAGTGTAGATTGCTAAAATGAACATTAGCTTATAACCAAAACATTAGCTTAAGTTAAATTACCTCAGCGTGCTAGTGGTTAGCCTTGCCATAGCGTTGAGGGTTTGTGGTGTTATTCCTTAATATTTTAAATCCGCACACCTTCCCGTCAACTACATTTAGACATTAGGTTTTCTTATCAGTGTCATGTCATGGCTCTAGTTGAAAACTGTGTTTGCAGCTCTAAGCTACTTGCAGGAACTTGATGCTTGAGTGGAACTTGAGCTTCTGTGGACTCATTCAGTGTAAGCAAAAATTGTCTACTCTAGAAACTTTAAATGTAACTCTTTTTTGGAAACATTGTCAAGGCATCAGGTATCAGCTTGAGGACAAAAATGAAGATTAATCTATCTTAATTTTCATTTCATGCAAAACCTTTCCATCTTGGCTTTGATAATGCATGATAATTTTGTCTTATACCACAGCTTCCTTCAATTTCACATTGTCATACGTTGTTTAGAACGGTTATTAATTTTCTATATACGCACACATATGAAGTAGTCCCTGCTTTCCGACTGTTTATGTATCAATGTGCCATGTTCGTGGTGAACTGTACATAAACAGTAAAGACAGCTTTAGCACATGAGGAGCAAAAGAACACAGAGTTGCAACCTATTATATGCCTCTGATATCGTCTGTCACGCTGCGTTTGGGCTCTCTACTAACGTTATTTTGCTAAGCAAGGCTTAACAGAACTTTGGAATAGCTAACTTGACAACCAAAGACATGGAACTAACGACTGGGTCGTAGCCATAGCAACCTCCAGTTTGGAATTAGCAACGGCAGTTTGTCCAGTAAGTTATGAAAAGACACACTTGTGGCGGAAGGAAGCAGTTCTACAAGTAAGTTTGTTTTAGCGATTAAAACGTGCAAAATATTACCTGAAATTAACATCTGACAAGTGTAGTAACTGTGGTATAAGCAAGATAATGGACTTCACAGTGTTCGTATATCAGAAAGTTAATGCACTTCGAGGTGTAACTCCACTTAGCGTTGTGGCTGCATTACCACCTCGAATGTGCATTAACTTTCTGATATACGAACACCGTGTCGTCCATTATCCCTTACTTAGTGTGTTCTACAACACTGTTTAGTCTCATTATCATCTGGGAAAAAATGGTTGTTGACAAGCATATTTTGTCTTGCCTGACGAAATGAACACTACTTCACAGAATGCTGACATGAATGTTGACCAATCACAGTCAATATTGTGTCTACCCACGATTACAAACGACAACACAGTACAAACCAAAAACAGACTTCTCAATGGATCCAACATGGCGCCCAAGGGTCTTAAATCTTTATGAACTCATTGAGAAGTGTACAGAATTGAAAAATATCGCAATTATAACAAAACAATACACACACATTTTTTCAACTTGTCTGCCTGCCATTAGAAAGACTGTGTAAGGCTCCTTCAAAGACTGGATCTTTGAAAACTGCACACACACCTTTTTTAAGGATTTGAGTGAATTGATGAAGTTATACGGTCATTGAAACTTGAAAGTATATTCTGCCAAATTTGAGGATCAACCAAATATAGTTAAACTTTTATGTAAAAGTAGGGTGATGTAAGGCAGGTTGCGGCCAGCAGGGACGTATGGTTATTATGTGGGGCTTTGGATGATTCTATTAGTTCAATAAAAGTTTTGTGACATACTAAGTAAACAATTACACAACAGTTAGGTCTGGTCGAACAATTTATGAATTTCTGATTGGGCGAGACGCATTCTACGCGTCACTAGAAGTGGAGATATCCCCCGATATCACCACTGGAGACTATTTACAGCTAGTAATCACTCTGCCAACAATACAATGTAACCGTTAAAACTTTACGGCAACATTCCATCACATCTGGTTTATAAATGAGTGAAAGAGGAAAGCAAAGAAACGCAATCGAATGAACTACGGCAGACTTCAACAAGACACACAAGACTGCAGAACAGCAGCGGTGTATTAAGCCAGTTCGGACTGTGTGAACAACAAAACTCAGCGACTACACAATACAGTGGAATATAACTAGACAGTTGTTTATGGGGAGAATTTTGTATCAATATAATGAAATAAATATCACACCATTCACAAATATATTTCTTGATTCAGAAACAAATTTAACGCGATTCACAAATATAATTCATGACCTACAAATAAATGTGACACCATTCACAAATTCATTTCTCAAAAAAAAAAGTTGTGATGCACAAATGTCAGCACAGTTCCATTTATTTAAAACCCATAAATGTGCATTTAGAAACCACTGTACTTATTTGTGAATACTACTGCATTTATTTGTAGATTTTTGAGACCTTCCTGACAGCGCTCTATGCACAAATGCGTGTGTGTGTGTGTGTGTGTGTGTGTGTGTGTGTGTGTGTGTGTGGGATATCCCACAGCCGTGGCGATATCCGCTACCAAACCCACTCCCATTCCTGTTATATTGCTTAAGTACACTACATTTAAAGCAGGGATTATATGTCTTAATCTATGACATGAGCAAGGCGACTTTGCAAGTAAATTTGCATTGAATGAACGAACATGTTTGAGTTACAATTTTCATACATCACAATAGCTCACATCACCATCATACATTTTTATACTATTTTTGCACATCTCTTTTTAGGTCGGTATTTAACGGTTGAACTTCTCTTCCCTTTAAGCAGAGATTTAATGAAACACTTACCCTACTTGATGTTGACTAAACACAAGGTTTAGTCAAAAAACGACTGCAGTTACCAGATTTTGACAGATTTTGAGTTTTAGAGTCAGGTCAAACATCCTTTAGAATGACATTGAAATATTTGGAGGGAACCAGAATTACATATGGAACTGCTTTGGTGACCTAATAGATCTTGTCCATTTAACTTGTCTGTAATTTTTTGACAGCCACCTCCCTGACAGGACAAATTGGACCATCAAACTCAACCATTTTGCATCAGTTCATAATCTAAAGATGTTTAACCTTTTGCCATTTTCCTGTTATTTATATATTTATTAAAATGGTCTTCACCATGTCTTTCACAGGAACATTATCCATGGCAGTGATGCGGTTGACAGTGCCAACACAGAAATCAACCTGTGGTTTACACCAGAAGAGCTGCTGTCTTACAGTAAATGTGACCATAGTTGGCTATATTAGGCCTATGTCCTTGCATGTTATTCATTCACTTGTGCTACATGTGCGACAGCAGTTCCTTGTTCTTATGTTCATTCTGTTTCTCTGCCTTGTTTGATCTTTGCATATCAACTTCTGTTTTGTAAATTGTCCTTAATTAGATATTATACACTGTGTAAGGTATATCTGGAAATGGAATAGAGAATTTGGTACAATTTTGTTGTTACCACCCAAAGTACAATGAATTTAAAAGCAATAGCCTTGTGTTCATTAACGCAGAATAATAACATAAGACAAACATGATGTCAATGTTTTTAAATAAATTTCAATTATAATAATAAGTAAAGCAGGGCTGTCAAGTAATTAAAAATTTAAAAACTTAAATCATGATTACATTTGAAATTATTCAACCCCCATAACAAAATGGGTTTACTGGTGATTTATGCAAACTTTCAGCTTTATGCAATAAAAGACATAGAAACTAATATAAAAAGCTCAACACTATCAATATTCCAAGTGTTTTCTCAATATTTAATGCAAATTCAAGAATTCTGCTTCACGGTGTGCCTAACAACACCGCTTAGCTGTTTTAAATCCAGTGCAAACTCACAGCCTCTCATTGCTTATTGCTTAAATGACATGCAGTACACCGAATAATATAAGTCAACTGGAGGCCATTACCTGCGATAAATGCACTTTTGCAAGATTTCACAAAAACACTGTTGTTTTCTGGGTATGTAATATGTTTGCAACAGGTAAGGTACAGCAAACATAGCTGTACAAAACACTTTTAAATATTCAATGTGATGCAAAAGTGTGACAGTGCCATTGAAAAGTGGCAGGAAACATTACCAGACAAGACACCACATTAGAAGGAAGCAGGTTAACTAGTTCAATTCTGTTTGTCTTTTAAATTTGAAACAGAGAGGCAAAAGTTTGCAAAACATCCCAGTATGTCCCCTTGATTTTAGAAGTAGTCTCGGTGTAGTAGTGTTGGTGCCCAACGTGTTCCGACTACACAAAGCAAGTCTTTTGGCAGTTTATTTCATAGCTACTACATACATTGTTTTTTTAACCTATTTATTTCAAAGTCTGTGTGTGTTTTGTTTTTAGAAATAAGTGGTTGTTATTGTTGTAAAACAGTATGTTGACGACAGTAAAAGTTCTAGTACACAACCTGTTACAGTTATGTTTATATTTACTAGGTCTTTGTAAACACTTTTAACCAAAGCAAGGGATATATAACACATTAACAGAAATAGTGACGCATGCCTTTGGCTTTCGCAGTGTATGTCATATATAGCCTCCTACATATATTACTAATCCTTATTCATGCTTACACAATGGTAGCGTGGTGACTTATTCTGCAGTCTCTTACCTTAGTGACCCGTATTCGATTCTCATTTGCAACATTGTGAATGTTGTGTTACACATAGTTGATAATAATATGAACATAGTAAAAAAGTGCAGAAGATATTGAAGGCGGCATAGCCCTATTAGTCAGTGTTGCAGTACACAGTAGACCTGAATGAATGTAATTGTGTGATCGTGATTCAAATAAATGAGTGTAAAACTATTAATCTATTAATTTAAATATAAACTAATCTATTAATTTAATTTATTACATTTATATTGTTTATTTAGGGAGTCATGGGTTAGTTGCTAAGGAGTCGTCTTGCAGCACAAGGGTTGCAGGTACGACTCCCGACATCAGTGGGTGGAGGGAGTGCCTGACTCGTGCTCTCCTCCATCTCCTCCATGACTGAAATGTCATGAGCATGGCACCATCCCTCCATAGCTGCCTTCTGTTCACATGTGTGATGAGTTAAACGCAGAGGTTAAATCTTGTTGTGTCCACTGTGTGCTGTGAACTGTTGTGTGATCACAATGACTTTCATTCGTGTATGTCCAATGCAAGGCCAACCTTTTTTTTAGATTTCTATGAGTTAAATGTCCAAAGTCAGGCAAAGCGGGCTCCTTTCCACCGGCCCGCGGCACCTCTCAGAAAACAGGTGTTCTGCTTCTGTTCTGTACCTTTCTTGCTACAGAGCCATAACTACCCACGAGGAATGCCGGCGATTCTTTTGTTATGCTAAATCGCGCGCATAACTGCTTGGCCACGCACAGAACAGGTCTGGGGGAGGTGTTAATAGTTATGGCAGCACCAACCCAAAGTATATCGACATTGTAACCGTATTCTTCTTTTTTGACCACAACACACTTACTAGTTTGCCCTTTGGTAGGCATTATTCGCGGTTTTATTTCGCAATGAAAATATCTTGCTATTATGTCGTGTGATGTTGCGTCTTTTATTATAATTGCTTGGCTACGCAGATAGTAGGCGACTGTAAATAAAAAGAGGAAAATTGACAACGAGGGCCGCCGCTCCAAGTGGAAAAGTGAATATTTTTTTCACTGACATACGAAATAACTGTCTGCCTAATATGCAAGGAGACGTACTGTTTTCAAGGAGTTTAATCTCAAGAGTCACTACCAGGCGAGTGCAAAAAATGAAAGCAACTGGGAGGTGTTTTAATGGCACAGCAGCGTTTTTCACAAGAACTCGTGAGTCAAATGAAAATACCACAAAAGCGAGCTACGAGATGGCAACGTTGATTGCAAGGCACTGCAAACCTTTTACTGGTGGTAAATTTGTTAAAGACTGGGTGATGAAAATGGTTGAGAACATTTGTCCTGAGAAGAAGCAAGCCTTTTCCAACGTTTGCCTGTCTCGTAACACTGTGGCACGGAGAACTGAGGACAATTCGTCCGATATTAAGAGACAGAGACAAAGGGTGTCGGGTTTGATTTTTTCCGTTAGCCTGCGACAAAGCACGGACGCAACAGACATCGCTCAGTTACTGATTTTTGAGAGGAGTGGATGGTGAACGTGAACGTGAGCAAAGAGCTTCGCTCCAAAACACCTGCAGATGGAGCAGCAGCTCTTGACAACTTTTACTGCCCGCTGGATAATGGCAGGTTCCAAGAGATTCGAACATTTGGTAAAAAAAATCATGAGCTTATTTGGCTCGACATACCTGTGCGAGAAGACATTCTCACTTATGAACTTTAACAAGAACCATGTGAGGACAAGACCAAGTGGCATCTTGCGCATCAAAACCACTGTCTTTGAGCCAGACCTGGCCTTTTTGCTGCAATCTAAATCTCAGTACCACCCATCACATTAGTGCAGGCAAGTTATTTGTTTTCTGGGGTAGCCTAAATAAATTCTAAAAACACATTGATTTGTGTGTGTTTGTGTGATTGTGATCAAAACCCTCAGTGGTGTGTACTTCTGAATAAGATAACTGATTTTATTACTGGTCTTTAAATATAAAAGGCACAGTAATTTTGGTAAAAATACATTTGAAGACATAAAAACTATGCAATTGCAATAAAATATTCATTAAATAGTTAATTTGCATATTATTATTATTATTAGTAGTAGTAGTATTGCGTTACTATCGTGTCATTATAATGGTTGGCCCTCACACATGTTCACCTCGCCAAATCCGGCCCCCCTGGCAAAAAAGTTTGGACACCCCTGCAGTAGAGTGTAGGTGTAATGCTAGCTTTTCCTAGACAGACAGACAGACAGACAAACAGACAGATAGATATTGATTAACTGATTAATTTACTTTATTGATGGGAATTAAAGCATGGCATACAAGGAAACACACTAATAGACAATAATAGCACAGTAAAGGGAAAGACAGCATGTGATGTCTTGGAGGCAGAGTACCACCCAAAGCCTTGAAAACGACTGTTCATCCTCTTTACCCTTTCTTTCACAGGTGTGTGCATGATTAAGAAGTCTGATGCTGTTAGTGACACACATTTGTTTTTCCATTTGCACAGTTTCTGTTGCTTACGCACCATGCACACCATGGGGTAGCCAACCATTTAGGGGCATAGGCATGCACAAAAAAGATGACACCAAAATTACCTGAGCACACTTGTCACTCACTCCATTGTAAGTTTAAGACTTGTTGATTGCAAATGCCATACTAATCCTTCTGTAGAAGTAATTAAGGATATTATAACACAAAAATGTCAGACCCTTAATTTCAAGTGTATTTAGGCCTAAAATACAGTATCTCACAAAAGTGAGTACACCCTTCAGATTTTAGCAAAACATGTGCTATATCTTTTCAAGGGGCTTTTGTAGCAGTATAGATTTTCTGCCTTCAGAAAATAACTTTATACACAGGCATTTTTGTATACATAGCAGGCCACAAAAGTGTCCAAATTGTATTGAAATCATTAATATTTTGTGTGAGGACCATTGTTATCTAGCACTGCTGCACAGATTGTTTTTGTGACTCTTTTCCACTCCTCCATGATGGCATTACTGACCTGGCAGGTGTTAGACACTGGTGCTCCTCCACCTTCTGCTTAAGGATGCCCCACGGATGCTCAATACGGTTCAGGTCTGGAGACTTGGCCACTCCCTTACCTTCAACGTCTTCAGGAAGGCAGTGGTCATCTTGGATGTGTGTTAAGAGTTATCATCATGTTGAAAAGACTGTCGTGTGTCCCTGTTTCAGAAGGGGCAGCATCATGTTCTGCTTCAGAATGCTACAGCACATGTTGGAATCCATGATACCTTTAATGAACTACAGTTCCCCAGTGCCGGCAGCATTCAAAAAGCCCAAAACCATGATGTTACCACCACTGGGCTCGATTGAGGTACAGTTATACTGTTGGTACTGTTGAACTTGGCGCTGCCACACATGCCTGATACAATTTAAGCCAAGTTTATCTTATTCTTGTCAGACCACAGTACATGGTTTCAGAAATTCATGCTTTTGGACTGCATGTCTTCAGCAAATAGTTTTCAGGTTTTTTTGTGATCAGTCTTTACAAGACCCTTTCTTCTGGGAGGATGACCATACAGACCAAGTTGTTGCACTGTGCAGCATATTATTTCAACTTTGACAGACTGACCTAACACCTCTGCTAACTCTGTAGCAATGCTGGCTGCACTTTATTTTTGAAGCCAACTTCTGGATCTTACACTGAGTATGTGCTCACGACACTCATTGTGTGCTCAGTGTGTGTAAGCTTCCAGAATAGATATGGTATATATGGTAAAATCAGATTTGCCTTCATGGTGTAGACAGAAATTTACTGGTTTTGTCCTTTCCCACCTGAATCCAAAGAATCCTATTTATTTCAATGGGAAAGTATATAAATTCTAAATGGAGAGCATTTGTTTATATCAGCATGATTGGCCCTCAAACCAAAATTGTTCTACAGACCGTTATCTACACTTTAGAAGTGGAAACTTTTGCATTAATTTGAAATGAATGTGATAAATTGCCTGTACTCAGAAGGGATAAAGAATTCCACAAGGACTTAATCTAGTCTTCCATTTAGTGAAACAGAAGACTACATTGAGTCCTTATGGAATTCTTTACCCCCTGATGGGGCTTTCTTCGTTATACATCACTCAGATTTTCAAGAGTTTGAAGGGTGTTTAGATATCTTCATGAAACACTTTAAGCTGTCTAGAGGTATTTTTGGTTAGTGATTTGCACGTTTTACTAAAATGGACACATTGCAAGTAATTGACTTACCTGATCTTATCATTATGAATTACTGTGGAATATACAGTGGTGCAAATTATGAGTGACAAGAAACTTTTTGTGAATATTTTCGAGGTACTGAAAACATTCCACCCTTGTTTTGTTGAGGCACAATCCTTAGCAGTGAAGGGTGATGTGTGTGATGTGATCCTCCCATGGAAAACACTGCCAGTTATTCACTTGCCTGATTTGTTTGGCTAGATTTAAATTAATGTGGTGTGTGAGGTACTTGCTTCTGAATGTTCTAGAATACCTTAACAAAGTATATAGTCAATTGGGCTATGTTTTTTGTATGTGTAGTATGGGAAAGTACCGTGAGTGGTTGATGAATGTTAAATGCAACTATTATCAAGGCCATTCTACCAAATCGGTGCCATTTCTGTCCCCCAGGACATTATGTCTTTAAATATGGTGTAAAAATAGCTGTAAAATGCTTTTTATTATAAAATTACATGTCCCACATAAATAGTGAATTAAAAATGTAAAATAAATAATTTGAAAACATTAAAGGTGTACTTCCATCGTGTTTTCATTAATTTTGCGGTGTTCTCTAGTATTAATATTTGCCCTGTGCGCTGGTTTTGATGAAAAAAATGGTCTAGTCTAGTGCTTCTGTTTCAGGCTGTTTGGTGGAGGAGGTGGGGCCGGGAGAACGACACGATTTCACCAGAGGCGTAACACGCTCCCTGCAGCTTCCTTTGCCCCACAGTCAACTTGATAGCAGAGTAAGGTAAAGGGGAAAAGTCAACTTGACAGCGCTAAAACTGCACACAGAATGTCTTCGGAGATACACCCTTATGTGTTTGATCCTCCTGAATCCGAAGAGGAAGGAGAGATGGCACAAGCACAGTCGCTTCCTGACCGTTTGTCAATGAACGTTTCAGAATGGTAATATTTGCATGACAAAACAGTGCAAGTGCCCGGCTAATTGCAGTTCAGTCATTCAACTAGCCTGCTAATCTTATGCGAGTCAGTCACAGGCCAACATCATTTAAAGCCCATTCGGTCAGTTTCTCTTTTATGCATTTGCACGTCTACGTCACACTGCAGGCCCTTTTAGCATTGGGTCGTTTTTCCGCCTATTGTCTTCTTTTGATTGATATAGAAAATGGGGGTAGAAAAACATTTTGATATGCAGCATGCATATGCAACTCGGGGTGACCTATCATATTTCAAAAGAGCAAGTACTAAACAGTTTCTCGTGGAAGTACACCTTTAAAAACGCTATCCAGAATACTGAAACAAATGCATTTGTTACCTGTCCCCACGTTCAAACACTACATTTTATCATGAAATACAGTGCATAAAATCTTTTCAAATTTTTTTGTATAATTCCATATCCCACATTTGCTTTAGATACATTTTTAAAGGTCTCATTCCTCGAGAAACCATTTAGTACTTGCTCTTTTTGAAATACGATAGTCACTCTAAGTTGCATAGGCATGCTGCACGCGAAAATGTTCTTATACTCTGATTGCCTCCATTAGTCAATGAGAAAGAAAATAGGCGGAAAAACAAGTGAATAAGAAAAAGGCCAACAAAGTGCCACAAGTTTGTTAAGTAGAAAAAGCCATGCCACAGTTGTGATTACCAGATTAGTCTCATTGCAGCACACATTCACTTAGCAAAATATAAGTAAATATGTGTTTTTGTTCAGAACGTTTAAATCCTCTACTTGGAGTGCTATGACCGAATAGGCTTTGAATGATTGTAGCCTGTGACTAGCATAGCCGAGAACCTGTCATTCTCCCTGCTCCATCTCCTCCACCAAACTAGAACAGCCTGTAACAGGAGCACTAAAGCATTTTTTTTCACCAAAACTGACTCACAGGGCATTCATTAATAATAGAGACCACCGCAAAATTTAAAAAATGAAAAACTGAAAAAATGATGCAGTGAGACCTTTAAAAATCGGAAATGTGAAATATTGTAGTTAAAATACACATTTTAGTCATGTCCCAAGGTTTTTTTACTCAGTCCTGTTACCTTACTGGTAACTGGCCCAACT
Source organism: Coilia nasus (assembly GCA_027475355.1). Classification (NCBI taxonomy): domain Eukaryota; kingdom Metazoa; phylum Chordata; class Actinopteri; order Clupeiformes; family Engraulidae; genus Coilia; species Coilia nasus. Next base: position 27,878,798 of record CM050210.1, read on the forward strand.
GGTAGGTGTTTTCTCCATTATGTTTTCCTTTTTATTATGCTGAAAATAATCTAGACAGCAAGCTGGCCATTTTAGTATCTGGATGCCCTTATGATGGAGCCACACTGTTGGAATGTTGTATAGAATGCAGTTTGACCTCATTATATGGTAATATTTAGGGTCTACCCTCAGAATATAATGTCTGAGTGCCATTTTGTGCTGTTCAAAATTTACATATTTATCATTCAGCATTAATTTTAACCCTCCCAATGAATAAGCACACCATAATCAAGGCACTACTGCACCCCCATACCATCATAGATGCTACCTTTTGAACTGATGACTAAAACAAGAAGGATGACTTGTCTCCTCTGTAGCTTGGAAGGTGCAAGACATCATTATTTTAAAATAAATCACAAATGTTCAACTTCAAACTTTCAAATATACCATACAACAACAACAAGAACAACAACAACAAAACGGTTTCAATAACTGATATATTGTCCTTGGACTATTCTTAAACACATATGTTGCTTGTATGTTTTGAGATTTATGGCATTTATTTTTTTATTTACATTTAACACAACGTCCCAACTTCATCGGAATTGGGGTTGTAAATTATGTCTTAGATATATATATATTTTTTTTAATACTAATTTTGGTAAATCACTAGAATGTGCAAAGTGACCTTGTTTCATTAGCCCAGCCTCCATGTAGCTATATTTCATGTTTATGCTAAAAACTCAGTCCTGTTACTTTCAGTCCTGTTACTTAAATGAAGAGTGAGTAATAGTTACAGGACTAAGTAAAAGTAACAGGAATGAGCAGAATTCTCCAGTTTATTGTTTAATTCGTATGCACATGTATCAATATAGAATGGTGTCACAAAAGTCTCACAAAGCACTCGCACGCTAAAACATGTATAGTATAGTGTGCCTAAGTCACGCCCCTTCCGGTAGACCCCATGGGACCTAAGATTGGAAAAATAATAAATGGGAGTCAGTGGAGAGATAAAAGTTTTTTTCTGGTCCAAATTACCTTATTACATGGATTTCAATCGACATTAGAATTCTCTTTTCTGGGCTGATGAGGTGGGAAATAACTTTGTATAACTGGCTACCTTTAAAGTACATCTCAAAAATCAAAATCATCCAAATCAAAATAGTCACTAAAATGATTGCTGACTAGGATGATACTATATTACTACAAAAACACTATTCAATACACTACCTGCTTTTCAAGGACATCTACCTGATAGTTAATATGTGTTGATGTCTTAAGACTAGCCTATAACAAGGTCTATTTACATTAACTTAAGCAACATTGAACGTGTGTTAGTTGACATCTTAACATGAAGCTTAACGTAGGTTAATGTCCAAAAACAGTGATCAATCATCACCAAACTTAACCAAGTCTCATTGACTTTTCCAGTCATGCCCACTGTCACCTCTCCAAAGAAAGCAAAAAGGTTAACGTAGACTGCATCCAAGATATTGGAATTTCAGTTTTGACTTGCCTAATAAGGTCCATCTACAGTATCTTAAGCAACTGAGTAACATAAGAACCATTAATCATGTTTTAATGTTAGCGGCCTTCACCTTTCAAACTTACCTCTTACTAAAAAATTGTTGACCGCCTGTTTCATTTTTTTTTGTCCACAGATGGACCAAGTTTACCCCGACCATGAAGACCTGCAGAGCTAAATGGAACTCAAATGTGCTCATACTTGTCTGTCAGGCTAAATACAATCCAAATCTGTTCTGTCGTCTCTCTCCAATGATCGCTACTACTGCTTCAGGTTTATTAGTGACTTAATTTTTTCTCGGATAGAACAAACCCGTGAAGAACGAATCAGGGACTGTCTTAAATGATCGTAAAACAATGCAATGGACAGATCGTAGTCGGATACAAGGAGCCAGGAATATATGCGGAGGTTGAAACACCCATGGGGAAAGGGCCCAGTAACTTTTAGCTTTCCATAGACTTCCATTCATGAGAAGCACTCTGTAGCTTGATTTTGGCATTGTTATAAACTAGAGAAGACAAAGCAAAACATATTTGCTCCAATCAGAAATGTTTAATGTTATTGCCTTGCAAGAAACGTTTATCTAAAATTATGCTAAAAACGATGTCACAAATTGAGTGAGGGCCAGTGACTTTCCATCACACAGGAGGAATTTTACAGTACTGTTTGGATAACAAGCTATAGCCATAGTCATGCCCGTTTACTTTTCTGTTCATGTTGGGGGAACATTTCCATCAGTATTTCTCACAAAATAAGCTTAGGAATTGGTATTTGTTTGTAAGAGGAATCATTATCTTAGTGGATTTTACTTTTTGATGCAAGTAAAGCCCAAAGAAAGATGGCTAAGCTAAGCTACACGTTACAGTACAGTTCGTATGTACATGCTAACAGGCTAGCTCCCTTGACATGCTGGCTTGCAAGACTGCCTGGAACCAAAGTTAGTAGAAGAAGAATCAAGTCTCCATGTACAGTATTAGCCTTCCACTCCAGCAAGCGTGATTGTAGCTATAACGGTAGAAAAGTACTTAAGGAAATTATCGTATGTTGTCTGATTGTGATTGAGCATCTACCAGTCAGTTTACTGTATTTGGGCTCATTTGCCAACATCACTGAATGTCACCACAAGGTTGCACGGTAAACTGGTGAACCATCCGAGAATTGAAAATCTGGTTTCATCGGCTGCCAGTGAAAATGATACCATCCCTCTGTCCATTCTCTTCTACTGCCTATGGGTGCTGCTCTGCCATGCTTGCAGATGAAAGTAGCACTTTTCAAAATGGCGGCATTGTTGACACGCCAAAAGTCACATGACATCCAATCCAGTACTAGAGATCAATGATTATTCCTGTACTAGCCCAACTACACTGGCTACCCATATCCTACAGAATTGACTTCAAAGTAGTCTTACTAGTATTTAAAGCTGTAAACAGTCTTGTCCCATGCTATATCACTGACATACTTCCTTTTTACACCCCTGCACCCTAGATTTGCTCCTGGGGATCTCAAGAGGTCTCCTGAGGATTCCAGATGCACCACCCAAAAGGATCAGGGAAGCAGCCTTCTCATTCTACGCCCCAAAGAGATAGAATGCCCTACCGCAGCACATAACAGAAGTAAAATCCATTGACGCCTTTAAATGGCAACTGAAGACCTGTCTCTTTAACCTCCCCTATACTTTACTGGTCTGATCAAAGGCCTTCATGGTAATATTTCTCACCACAGACATCATAGGTGATGATTTTGTAAGTAAACTGTAAACTGTAAAATGCGTCTAGGCACTTCTAAATTGTGTTTCAAAAAGGTTTCACCCCAGATATATAAAAATTAAATAAATAAGAACTGTCACTCTCCTTTCATCCTTGCAAAGTGGTCAATAACCGCATCATAGAATTTCTCACTGGCCTTTAGGTCATCCACGACGACATAGTTGATAGATATTTTAACTAGGTTGACAAGCCAGTCCTGTCTACATGTCTGTTTCAAATACGTTTTAATCATTCTAAGTCAGGAAAAAAAAGTTCGGTTTATGTGCTAGTGGCTGGTGTGGACAATATGTAAGGGATAATGGACGACACGGTGTTCGGATATCAGAAAGTTAATGCACATTCGAGGTAGTAATGCGGTCACGATGCAAAGTGGAGTTAGCCTGGTAAACCCGCCCCTCGTACTTCATTTTATTTTGTACAGAGGGTCTGGACCGGAATCTCTTGAGGGTCATTTAGCAAGTCCCAGCTAGACCGATCCAATCAGCGAACAGAGGGTGTGTTCGTTAGTGACGTTGACCTTGTGTGCTACATTTGAATTGTAGTGCGTAGGTAGGCTAATTGCATACGTGACGACCAGGCGTTAGCGATTGGGTAAAGGCAGAGGCACTTTTTTTAAACTTCAGCAGAGTCCACACCTCCAACAAATCGTTTCTGACAGTCTCTGTTCCAGCCACAAGACGTGTCTTTTCATAACTTACTCGGCAAACTGCCGTTGCTAATTCCAAACTGGAGGTTGCTATGGCCAAGACCCAGTCGTTACTTCCATGAGTTTGGTTGTCAAGCTAGCTATTCCAAAGTTCTGTTAAGCCTTGCTTAGCAAAGTCACGTTAGTAAAGAGTCCAAATGCAGCGTGACCGCACTAAAGGATGACCTCAGAGCTATATAATGTTGCAACTCTATGTTCTTCCATCTGCTCGTCATTTTCTTAAGCTGACATGTCTTAATTTGTTTATTTACAGCTTACCACGAACTTGGCACATTGATACATAGACATAATAAGGTCGGAAAGACCATAGACATATAAACATAGACGCCGCATTGAGCTGGTGGCCCGTTGCTGGGATACGTCAGCGTGTCCGCCATATTGGATGTGGCAAATTTACCCCGTAAACCAGTGGAAGTAAATGGGCCGAACTTCATAAAGCGCCTTTCTACAAAGGTATTTAACTCGATGCCTTTTATTCACCAATTTAGACACACACGTATATATTTGGGAAACAAGCAGGCATCAAAACAACATAGCCTAAATAACGTTTAACGTTTATAACATGATGGTTATAAATCTCCCGTTGCACCGCTGTCTCCCACTGCCTTTTCATCTCTTTATTTTTGTGAAACCTATGTAGTATGTGCAAAGTAAGCAACTAACAACAATCAGCGTAGTTACAGATTTAGTTAAATAGGAAAGACTTCTTCGTTGTTTGGAGGCTGGTTTCACCGAGCAGCTATTATGCGCGAGACTTCATATTAGGCACAAAGTCAGTTACTTCTGTTTGTAAAATTACGTTATAATGGCCAAATACAATGAAAAGTATTTTTTCAGTCTCATCTGTAAAAGGTAATTCCATGTGATCTCGTTTGGACGGTAAACCTGTTAGTACAGTTAAACGCAGCACATAAATGAGGCATCTTTATTCTAGGCTACTGTCTAGAGACGGTTGAAGAATCTCCACTTTGCCACATCCAATATGGCGGCGAGGGTAATGTATGGTTCTACGCGGAAGACGGCGTCTATGTTTATATGTCTATGGGAAAGACTACTTCATAGGTGTGCGTATATAGAAAGTTAATAACCGTTCCAAAGGATGCAGCCCAATGTGAAATTGAACGAAGCCGTGGTATAAGACAATATGAAGTGGCCTACCCATAATAGCAAACCAGCAAACAGGTGATTATTTTCCAGTGCAAGCAGGAACTTATGTCAAACTGATTGAGGTAACATGTTGTCTTACAAGTCAGTTATCGAAATCCTTATACCACGCAATAGTTATCGTATAGATACGATGAACTAGCAACATTCACGTTAGGCTATGAAAAACAAAGCAGGTTAGCAGAACGTTCTGCGTTACATAACACATACTGGCAATGGCTATGTATTTTTAGACTTCTAAAGATACAAGTTTTGTTTTCTCACACAGACCACTATAATATTAAACATGCAAACTTCCACAACACAACATGGTGCTCCAGCACACCTGTAGTCTATGTGTAGCAGGTACAAAGCAAAACCTCGATATCAGAAATACATTTAGCAGAATCTTACTTAATTACACTACCACTGGTAGTAAATAGTATGCAATATGTCATAATTTTATCTGAAAACTGTTTCCCCAGCTTTGGGCATTAACTCAGCCCTCTGTTCATTCATGCATGTCTGTAGGTCTTCGGCTAGTCACTCTCTGCAAACGTAATTCTTCTCCTTAAAAGTTCTAAAACCCTCGTTTCCCTCGTAACTGGTGTCGGTCTGCCATCTGGCTCTATTTAAAGTTGTTATACGGCAGTTTGGTAAAACTGTTTGTCATCTTCACTGATTTAATTTCCATCACGGGGTTGGTTGTCACACACTATGGGGTTGGTTGTCACAATGTTATTTCAATGCGGGGAGGGGAAATGATAACATAGAAATATTTTTGAAAACTATGCAAAAAAGTGAAGTGAAATTTATTCAGAATGTAAGTATAACACACAGGCATTGGGAATATCGACATTGGGAATATTGAAATAAAACATAGACCTGCTGAATACATATTATTTTATAACATATTATTTAAATATACATGTTATGCACCAAAAGATAGATTAGAACAATTAGATAATTAGGCCTATTGTTACTACACAGGAAGCAAAGGATTGGCAGATGCTTGTAGATGTGGGTGGAAAGTTGGTGGTCCCGCAAGAAATAGTTACCACTAACTTGAGGCCAGACATAGTCTATTGGTCAACCAGCCAACAGGTAGTGTATTTTATTGAACTCACTGTCCCATGGGAAAGCTCCCTAGAGGAAGCATATGAAAGGAAAAAGCTTAAGTATGAAGAGTTGAGATTAGAAGCAGAGCAGAAAGGATGGAGGGCAAGAGTATTTCCAGTAGAAGTGGGTTGTAGAGGGTTTGTAGGGAGGTCAGTCATTTCATTGCTAGGGGAGCTTGGGGTTGGTGGTAAGAATCTACGTACAACTGTTAGGGAGATGTCAGAGGAAGCAGCTAGGACTAGTAATTGGATCTGGATGAGAAGGGTGGTCTCTGCCTGGGGCAAGCAGTAGGGTTGCCATGTTTGAATGGGGCGGTGAAGCGTCACTACGTCATTATATTATAGTGATACTGCGTTGTTGCATCACGCAAGAGCCCGCATGCAACGGGGCATTGCGTGATTGCGTCATTATTATTATTATTATAGTGATACTGCGTTGTTGCATCACGCAAGAGCCCGCATGCAACGGGGCATTGCGTGATTGCGTCATTATTATTATTATTAGTATTATTATTATTATTATTTTATTTTATTAATGTGGCAGTGGAGGCTGGAGTGGAGTGGTTAGCGTGGGTACTGGTTCAGCACAGGACATTAGTAAGGTGGTGGAGATTAGTGCAACCTAGGGCTGTTTGTGCAGAGAAGGATGGGCACCCCAGACCAGCAGATGGCAGTAGTGCGTTTAGTGGGTCAATAGAAACACAGAAGAAGAGGTTATAAATGGCAGCCATTACACACATGGGCAGCTTAGAATCAGGCTCTCTGGGATCGTGCGGTGTATTGGGATACAGAGTGGCCAAGTTTCCCGGGGTTTTGCGGTGTATGGAACACAGGATAGCTGAGCATTAGACCCCATTAGATTCAAGAGGTGTATACATTTAATGTTAAGTCAGTGGGTAGAATCGGGACCTCTCGCCACTTTAAGCCAGAGATACGGGTCAGTTCTCTGAGGTTCTCTCCTACTGGTAAGTGGCAACAGCCAGTTTATTATTATTATATAACAGTCACCCATAAAACGATCAATATGTGATTATTACTGTATTACTATAACTGAGCATTAGTCACCATTAGATTCAAGAGGTGTATACACTTAATGTTAAGTAAGTGGGTAGAATCGTCTTTAGAACTAGCATTGGCAGGGTTGTTTGTGTAATGGCATATGCGTTAGTGAGTGCAAAGTGATAGTATTTGTGGTAAAATGGTGGTAAAGTGCAAATATTCGATAATAAGTCCTAATTAGTAAGTAAGCAGGTCATTTTGGAAGTAAATTGTGGTGGTAGTTAATTTTGTAAGTAAAACTTTGGAAGTCGTGCAAACAGGTGGTAATGAACAGTAGGTAGTAAAATTTGGAAGTAAACTTTGGTTGTAAGTGAATTGAGGAAGTACATTTTGGAAATTTGGGCTAGCAGGTAGCTGAACTGTGGACACACACTAAAGGATTGATCACCTTTAGTGGGGCCGCCTCAGGGGAGGGTGTACAGTGAATAAAGGCCCCAAACACCCGTTGATCCTGAGGTACACTGCTGAGGATGTGTCCCACATAGTGTATGGATAATTGTAATGGCTGTAGTTAGGAAAGCCTGATGTGTGGTACAATGGGTGCTCTCCCCACATGTGCAAGTGTCTTGTATTTATTTATTTATTTATTTATCTATTTATTTTAATTGTTAAGGAAATGTTGGAGGAAACTGCAAAGGCTTGCCAGTGGTCTTGGATGAGAGGCATGTTGTTGGCATGGTGAAAGCCATGGGGGAAAGCGATAGGTAGGTGCTGCTGAGTGGATCATGTAAACGGCCCCAGCAGCCCCAGTCACTGTAGCCGGCTGGTTCAGGTTAACCCTTGTTTGAGCATCTGTCTGTACGGCTCCAGTTGGCCATCCCCTCAGCTGCTCTGTCCTGTACAGCTCACATGCGGTTGCGTGAATAGCTGTAGTCAGCGGCCAGTTGTGCGTGTTACACCTGGGAGTAGGGACTAACAGCCTGAACTATTTACTTGATTATAGATAGTGTAGGGGTAGGTGTAATAGCTATAGTTTCTCCCTAAGGTGCTCTTCCTACATGCACAAGTACTTTGTGTTCTTTGTAAACTATTTAGATTTTTGTGTGTGTGTGTGTGTGTGTGTGTGTGTGTCAGAAAGTGAATACATATGGCCATTGGTGGCACATGTGACAACCAACCCCAAACAGTGTGACAACCATCCCCAACTGACCTTGTATGCTAGCAGTGACGCTAGCAGCCACAAGTCGTAGCATAACTAAGAAAAAAACATATTGAAAATACAGCTCTGTCTTTATACTTTTTAATTGTAATAGTTTTTCTAAAGTCAACCCATTAGTTACAAAACTAGAAAAGAAAACGTCAAGTTCTGAAAATTTACATTTTGACTTGAAAAACCTTAATATTGATCTCACCTCAAAACTTTGTATCAAACACTTCGAACTGTCAATGGCCGGGTTTCCCAAACGCAGTTAAGACGTTCTTAGCGCTAAGTACTACTTAAGACCCTTCTTAAGGCTCCCGTAAGAAGCAACCGCGTTTCCCAAAATGCTTCTTAGCCTAAGAAGACCTGCCGTTAAGAAGGATCGCTAAGAAGTTTCTGAACCCTTCTTAACACCCTTCTTAGCGAAGAAACAGTGAAAACAGCACCCCTCTCAGGCAGGTAAAGCAATGTGACAGTAAGCAAGGAGATATTAATGCAGTACGTCCAGTTTTCCTGATCGTGTTCCCCCCTTTTCCCTATTGTTCATGACAAGGGGACGCCAATTTCTCGGTATTCACACATATTCTCCTCATGTAGCAGATTTCTATCAGACAGATACGAATATAGCCTACACATTAAATGTAATGACATACTGATTTCATTTTGTGTTTCCATATTTATTTCCCTGGTCTTTGTTTCGGTATTATTATAGGTGTCACTTGTTTTTGTGTCGTGACGACAAATGTCATACTTTTAGCCGGTATTTTATTGATGAGTTCAGTCAGACGCCACGTGTTATACCACTTCAGTTTGAAGCATTTTACCAAAGATTCTAGAGTAGCGCTCTAAAATCTGTGATTTTACTATGGTAACTATGCGCTCCAATCGGCCATTCTGAGATCGATTGCTCATTGCGCTTCAGTTAAGAAGGCAGGTAAGACGGTTCTTAAGACGTTGGTAAGAAGGGCGTTAAGAAGGCGTTTGGGAAACACTCTTATCTTAACGCTTCCTCTTAGCCGACCTCTTCTTAAGTGCCTTCTTAACTCGTTAAGAAGGTTCTTTATTGGGAAACCCGGCCAATGTAGATGACCCCTAACACTAATTCTGAACATTTCTATGTCAGCGACGTTGATCAGCGCCCTTTAGTAGCCGAGATATGATTAGTGTGACAACCAACCCGTGTGACAACCAACCCCAGTCTCCCCTACGTCAGGTGCAAATGTCATGTACGGATATTTGTAGTGTGTGAGGATAGGTCGATTCTATCGAGGAGGCAAAGGCAGGCTGGCTTCCCTTCATGTTGTACTGGCAAATCACAGATTGGTAGTATCACTAATCTGATTGCTTGAGCGTTCGTTTTTTTCACCATTACGTAGTGATAGGGATGCCAATTCAGGCTGGCTTCCACTTGGACACGACAGTGTAATGCACTGTTTCACCACATAGCCATAATGGCCTACATCTGGGAGTTGGGGGGGGGGGGGGGGCATTTCACTCCTAGCAAAATACTGAGTGAGAAAACGGGAGATGGATGATTGAAGCGCAGTAGAAGGAGCAAACCGGTAAATTAATAGGCCAAATGTTGCAATTAAAATGCCTGCTATTGTCAGACAAAATAGGGGAATCATGGCTTCCCTTGGCCTCCGGGACAAAACGCCACTGTTTGAGATCTATTATGCTATAAAACTGTCATAGTTTTTTTGTGTAAGCAAAAAAACTGTGCCTACATGCTGACCGTGATTTTACGTGCTCCATGCTTTGTTCAAATATGAGCCCACTAAGGAAAAAAAAGCAGAATTTTGACTACATCTCTGGCAAGCAAAAAGGCAAAAGATTCACAGCAACTTTTCTGGAGGTATCTTCACAGCACGTCTGGAAAAAGGTTCAAGCAAAAGCAACTGTATTGATGCTGAGTCTAATAATTACAATTAATATTAATTACCACAAATAATTAAGCACCGCATAATATGTTTTAATACATTTATTTCATCTGTAAATATTTCCCTTTTCCAGTCCTTTAGTCAGGGCTTAATTTGAGGGGGAGCAAGCCGGAGCGCGCTCCGGCAACTATTTATACTTGATCCGGTGACCCGTCACCTCTTTTGATTAAGTAACAAAATTTAATTTTTTTTAGTTACATTGTCTTGCTTTGTTGACTAAACACGACATTTTTTTCCCTGTCGGAGTCACTCATCCTCTGCGCTCCGGGACCTCCCACTTTACAAATTAAGCACTGCCTTTAGTCAATTAAAACACTGATAATTTCAGTTACCAAAATGTCAGTAATACAAGACTAATTAACAGTATTTAAACATTTGAAGTTCATAAACTACCACCAGTATTTTTTTCTGCCACAAACTTTATGTTTGCTTTTCAAAGACTGAGCACCCGGGCTCCCTCTGAAGGAGTTGTGATATAAAATGATGGGGATCCATTGTATCTCTCCTACAAAAAAAATGATACGAATAAAAAAATCAAATAGTGTTATAATTAAGACCATTTCAAATCAAGTCAGTAGTATTTAAAGAATATATCTGGTATTCAGCACTGACCATTATGTGTTGCTTTGCTTCCTCAACAGAATGTGCCTGAAGAAGTGTCACTGTACAGCCACCGAATCCTCCACCTGTCATGCGACTGCCATACACACCATCCACTTCCATAGCTGCATTAACCAGCTCATCCAACTCTTTACAGCTGACCTCATACTGATCCCTGAGGTGAAAGGTTTTATTACACAGTGGAAGCCAGACACATGGAAATAAAACAAGCAAGATGTGTTGGTGAGCATTTTTTGATGTTTTTATTTTTACCTGAGTGAATTATGGCTTTCCACCATCAGTCTTCCAAATTCTGTGTAATCTTCTTGTCTTAAGGCCTCAGCTGCCTGTGAAGTGCGCTTGATTTCCTCAATCACGTGACGGGCCCGTCGATATGTGATATCATCCATCCCATCTCTTGCAGCTGCAAACCATTGCAAATCACACAAACATATTATACATATTGTGGTTTAAGTCATTCACTTGGAGCAGCATTTTGTAATGCCCATAGGATTATTAACATGCTGGGAATACTTTTTACTTGAGTTTGAAACGATACATTACTGTCAATTAGCACTCCAAAATACTTACATACAGCTGTTTTGCCTGGCTACAAATACATCTGACTATATGAGTCCTCGCTAAAAGAATACACACTGTTTCAGACACATCTGTAGACAATTTTGTTTTAACCACACATTATTATGTTATATGAAATTTGTTAATTGATCTCCAACCTGAACTGTACTGCTGCCATGTATGCCAAGATCACTATATCCCCTGCTTACATTCGAGTTGTTAACAGTGGGGAGACAGTAGGCAGAGCAGAGTGTAAATAATCGTCAAACCAATGTGGATCCCCCTGTGGGACACCTGTAGGCATGCTGATACTGTATGGTACATGGTATCCTTTAGTGAAACCACTTGCATGAAAAGGTGATTTTCATGGCATGCTTCCAGATGTTGTCCTGCTGATAGTACATGACAAATTTTGCGCAGTTCCTCCAGACCTCCTCAGTGCAAGATACTGGCAATTCAAAATCCCATCTTTACATTTAGCCATTTCACTAGCTGGTGCTATGCTACAAACAAGTTATTTAATAAAAACTTTTGCTGGACTTTTACGCTTGATGGGGAACACTGCCCCCATGATGAAATCAACAAAGTTTGTCATGCATGCTAAGAGCGCTGTGCAGAAATGTGTCAAGTTTTATGAAATGGTGGCGCCAGAAGCCAAGATATTGGCTGTGAAGCTATTTTAAGCTATGTGTTCAATTTTGATTCTGGTGTAACCTTGAAACGGCTCATCTCAAGATATATCCCTTTTTATACAACAGTTAGGTCCGCTCGAAAAATTTATGAATTTCTGATTGTATGAGATTGGACATTCTACGCATCACTAAGAGTGGAGATATTCCCCGATATCGCCACCAAGGGGGTAGGAGCATAGGCGGAAGTTGAAGCACCCATGGGGAAATCCCAACCCAGAAAGGGCCCAATAGCCTTTAGCATTCCGTTGACTTCCATTCATTTTAGCGTCACTTTGAAATCAAATAACTTTACATGAGAAGGACTCTGTGTCTTGATATTGGCATTGTTCTAAACAGGAGAGGACACAGCACAACATATTTGCTTCGATCGGAAATCTATCATGCTATTGCATTGTAAGAAACGTTTATCTGAAATTGTGCTAAAAATGGCGTCACAAATCATGCAACGGCTAGTGAGTTTTTGTTGCACAGGACAAAATTTACCATACTGTTTGGATAACAAGCCGTAGCCATAGTCATGCCCCTTTAATTTTCTATTCATGTTGGGGAAACATTTACATCAGTATTTCTCAAAAAAAAAAGCTTAGAACTCGGTATTTGTTTGTAAGCAGAATTGCTATCTGTATGGATTTTACTATTCGATGCAAGTGAATTGAGAAAGATGGCTAAGCTAAGCTACACGCTATAGCTTGTATGTACATGCTAAATAGCTAGCTCCCTTGACATGCTGGCTTGCAAGACTGCCTGGAACCAAAGTTAGTTGACAAAGAAAAAGGAAAAGTCCTTACGTACAATATTAGCCTCCCACTCCAGTAAGTGATTGCAGCTATAACGGTAGAAAAATACTTATCAAGAAAATTATCGTACGCTGGCTGATTGAGCATCTACCACTCAATTTATCGTATTCGGGTTCGTTGGCCGACGTGACCGTACGTCACCACACGCTTGAGCAGTTGCCTGGTGACCAATTAAAATGTTCAGAATCGTGCTTCAACGGCTCCCATTGAAAACAACGCCATCCCACGGTCCATTCTCTTCTACTGTCTATGATCGCCACTGGTGACTCTTTACAGCTAGTTATCACTCCGCCAACAATACAAGATAACCGTTAAAATTTTACGGCAACATTCATAGTTTATAAACGTGTGAGAGGGAAAAAAAAACTACGAAATCGAATGAGCTATGGTAGACTTTAACAAGACAAACAAGACTGCAGGATATCAGCTGTGTATTAAGCCAGTTTGGAATGTGTTAACAACAACAATCAGTGACTACACAATACAGTGGAAAGTATAAATAGACAGTTGTTGCATAGCAACCACGGACGCCGTTAACTCTGACTGGAACTATCTTTTGGAGCAGAAACTGGAGTGAACTTTAATACAACTAAATAAAACTTTAAAAAATGTATTTAAAATTGTGTCCAAGAACTAATTATGTTGGCAATGGAAATGCTGTCTAAAAGCAATATAACACTTGTGGTCGTGGGGCTGGTTAGTGGATATCGCCACGCTGTGGTTACCTCTGGGCTCTGAGCACAGTCGTGGCGATATCCGCTACCAACTCCACTCCCACTCATGTTATATTGCTTAAACTAGATGTACTGCCTAGCAGTCCATGGTATGACCGCTGCAGTGTATTGAAATGTGGGAACTGTTGGTATGAGTCTGTGGTACAGTAGTGTTGTGAGGTGAGAATTTGTGTGGAAATGATTTCCTGGAAGTGTGCATGGATGTGGATTTTGAATTGGCAAAATGAGATTTTGTACAATTACAGTGCCACTAAGGGCCACATTTTATGGCATGTGCTGTGCTTTTAGAGGTCTTTGTGCTGATCATACATGACATATTTTGTGCAGTTCCCACTTTCTTGGTCCAAGATATTTGCAATACAAAATCCCAATTTACCCATATCACTAGCTGGCGCTATGCTTCAAGTGAGTGTTTATAGGGTGGGACATATCACAAAAAATGCCCCCACCCCCCCCCCCCCCAGCCAGTTTATTTGCAATTAATTTAATCTAAAATAACTCTAAACTGACTCACACCATGCACAATGTACTAAGCCTACAATGTTGCTTAGGCTATTTTTTCCAGCAACATGTTACTTTTAACTAATGCAATCCATTAATAGAATATTTTTTTACTGTAGGCAGTGTTGATTGCAATGCTATACGGCAAAAAAAAAAAAAAAAAAAAACCATTTCCCTGCTGCGTTGTCTCATACACACACACCTGCACTTGAGTGACCTGTCTGTGCTGACAGGAAAACACTCACGATCCTCTCTCCATTAGGCAAAGTGCACGGGCTCAATGCACCCTCCTATGTGTCTCAGATGAGTCAATAGCAAGCAGGTCTACATCAGAGTTTTTTCTTCATCATGAGGATGTGAATCTGGTTGTTTTGTATGTGCGGGTACTGTGACATAGGACAGTATTCTGCTCTGAATGCATTTCTTATTTAACTTGGTCCTGTTTTGTGTACAACTCTGGCTAAGCCAAGTTCCCACATGAAAATGTTGCAATGTTTAGCCGCTTTCTCCACCAAGGTCACAAAAGCCTTTATTTCTCACCTTCTAGATCCTCCAGTGTGGCATCTCTCAGGCTGTTCTTTCCAAGCAATGCAGCTGCCTCCTCACACTGCTTCCGCCGTGTGGAATATTCACTTCCTGTGAGTGTGTGCCTTACATTGGAGTTTGTTATGAGTATCACAAGTCTGTGGTCTACCAGTGGCACTGGTGCAGCTTCGAGTGATCTGAGGAAATAAACATAATGAATAAACTGGAATTTAGCTTTAACTGTACCAAAAACATCTTGTCAAGTGCAAGAAGTGTTGCAGAAAGTTCTATTGAACTAAAGGGCTATTCCAACATTCAGAGGTCTGAGATTTCTGTGTAGCAGTAAGACTGTTATGTTTAGAGGTGGAACAGCACACATTAACAATGGTTTGGTATACACCACAGTTTGGATGTCCGTACAGTACGTCTAATATGCAGGGAATTATGGTATAACGCAATTACAAAAAAAAAAGGGTATTGGCTGCACCCATGTATAAGCCACAGTATATGTAAAATAATTATTGCGAAATTTTAACTTCCAATTGATAATCTGCATCATATCATCCGTCGCTTTTTTTTTAAAGTATAACACTGCCCTTCATATCACCACATGTAGCCAACAGTCATCTCATCCGAAATGGCTGGCTGGCTGCTGCCTTGCTTCGACATTCATTCACTGCACTCGGGGTTTGAGTTGCTGTGTGTGCAACATGGCTAGGTTACATATTTGCCATGATGTCAATTACGCTGTTTACTTTCGCATTGCCTACATACTTTATCTATCCACACCAATCCACACCCCTGGACAGTATAGTCTAGGTGAACTTCTAAAACTGCTTGTTCAGCTTCTGGAGTGTGATGGCTGAGTCACATTTCAAGCCATTGTAAATTCAGCCCAACCCCAGATAACATTCTATTACAAAATTCAGCAAATCTCAATTACAAAAACAAAGTAGCAGAAAGTAGTGAAAATGTCAGACACTGACTTTAAACTGAATCATAATTTAGCAGTTGTACCATTAATGGCAATAGTCAAATAAATATTTACTAGAAAAGCATTTACAGGGTGCAGACCTTCACCAGGGCAGCTCACATCACCACCAAAATCTAATCACTTTTAAGTTAGCCCATTTGCCCTGCTGTGCGACCATATGCTGGAGCTCCATAGGCTAGGCCAGGGGTATTCAATTAAAAGTCACGAGGTCCGGTTATTAAATTTTGCCCAAGTAAAAGGTCCGAGCCAAAGTCCTGCATGTCAACATTTTCAAAAGTAGGTGGTAACTGCACAAAATACGTCATGCACAAAAACCTCTAAAACCACAGCACGTGCAATACAATTTGGTCCATAGGGGATGCTGTAATTGTACAAAATGTCATTTTGCCTATTATCTAGAGAATGCTATGTTTACAACCAATTTTTTTTATTGTGAAATCTATTGCCCCTCACGCATTGAAAACACTGGTCGACGCCCACTTCCAATGAGAACAATTTCCGTGAAATGTTAACATTGCGAAAACAAATCCAAATGAACTCATCATAGGCTGTTCATGTGAATCTCACCAAATGTGGTATATGTCATCTACAGACAATGCTGACAAAAAGTTATCAAAGGATTTATCTTGAGATAAACCGTTTCGAAGTTACACATCAATGAACATTTAACACTTAGCTTAAAAATCTTCAAAAGTCCATATCTTGGCTTTTAATTGCTCGAATTTGACATGCCAACTCTAAACAGCCTTCTTTTGATGTGTACTAAATTTTGTGACATTTGTGTACAATTTCGTCATAGGGGGCGATGTTTTTCGCCAAAGCTAGGGTGTTTTTGTTAAATAATTCGTCAACAATTTTGCCCAAGACAACGATTTTGCATTAGTATGTCAGTGTTACAGAGGCATATCGACCCAGCCCATAAACACTCACTTGAAGCATAGCGCCACCTAGTGATATGGGTAAATGCAAAAATTGGGATTTTGAATTGCCAATATCTTGGACTAAGAAGGTAGGAACTGCATAAAATATGCCATGCACGATCAACACAAAGACCTCTAAAAGCACAGCATATGCCATAAAATTGGGCCCATAGGGGCCGCTGTAATTGTACAAAATCTCATTTTGCCTATTCCTTTCACAAATCACTCCTACACACTATACAAACACACACAATGTCATTCATTCATTCAAAACCCACATCTATGCCCACTTCCAGGAAATCATTTCCACACAAACTTTCACCTCACAACACTGCTCTACCACACACTCATCATACCAACAGTTCCCATATTTCAATACACTGCGGCGGTCATACCATGTACGCTATGCGGTACATCTAGTTTGGGTTAACGTTGAGCCCTGTAATTAGCCAACAGAATGTTATTATAGTTTCAACATTTGCAATTTGCTGCAACTCATAGTTTGCATTGTTTAACTATAGTTTAGCATAGTTAACCAGTCATAACTGAACGTGGTCGCTCGGAGGGGGTCTCACCCGGGGACTAATTCCATGTAGAACTGCCACTGATCTTTATGGATTTTACTATTCAATGCAAGTGAAGCCCAAAGAAAGCTGGCTAAGCTAAGTTACACGCTGTAGCTTGGTATGTACATGCTAACTAGCTAGCTCCCTTGACATGCTGGCTTGCAAGTAGTGTTTCCACCTGTCCTGGTTTTACCTGATTGTCCCTGTTTAATGGTCTGGGTCCCAGGGAAAAAAATATTCTCCGGGGACACTGACACCCGGGTCGCTGCTTATAAGCAAAAAGGTTGACTGGTTTGCCAAAGTGTCCCGTTTTTTTGTCAGACTTAGTTGGCAACCCTACTTGCAAGACTGCCTGTAACCAAAGTTAGTAGAAGAAGAACCAAGTCTCCATGTACAGTATTAGCTTCCCACTCCTGTAAGCGTTATTGCAGCTATAATGGTAGAAAAATACTTATAAAGAAAATTATTGTACGCTGTCTGATCTGTGATTGCGCATCTACCACTCAATTTCTTGTATTCGTGTTCATTGGCTGATGTCACTGAACATCACCATGAGCTTGCTCAGTAGACTGGTGACCAATTCGAGAATTTAAAATCTGGTTTCATCGGCTCCCATTGAAAACGCCACTATCACTTTGTCCATTTTCTACTACTGTCTATGCCCTAGACCAGTGGTTCTCAACCGGGGGGGCACGCCACTCCCCCGGGGGGGTGCGAGGACAGGACGTGAGGAGAGAAAAAAATCACGGACTTACTTGCTATTAGTACAACGGAGATGCACCAGATTCCCCCATGTCGAAATGCAAGTGGTTGGACTGTTATAACACACAAACGAATCAACCACACTGTGTCATTTTAAATCTATCCATCTAATTAAAATAGAAGGTTGTAGATTTTGAACAGTGGCGCGATGTCAGTGCAGGGCGCAAAGAGGGGGTATGAAACATATAGACAGAGAGAAATACCTGTTTGTTTATATTACCTTTGTGTTTATTGGTTAAATATGTCTATGCCGTTAATCTTTGTATGTTAAAATAAATGTAGATAGCGATCCACGGCTTCCTGTACTCTTATGGTTAGCGATCTTGCTCCTTTTCAACATTCTATTTTAGAATGTTGAGACGGAGGGCTTGCCAGCAACGTGTATCGTTTTATATACAGTCTGTAGTTTCGCATAGTCACGACAGAAACAGCCATGAATGACCTTTCTGGGGCACACTCACAGTGTTAAAAAGCAAGAGGAAAAGAGAAAGTAGCGGATAGAATGGGGAAAAAGGTGTTCACTTGGATGAAAGACTGCAGGTAGGATGCGTGGGTCTTTTGACAGGTTGAGAAGGGTAGCAATGGTTGGCTAACGTTGCTTCTACATAAGGTTACACTGACTTGCTAGACTAGTTTACGTTGCGTTTACGTTTGCTAACTAACACTGGCTAAACTGTTTTTGTAGATACTGTTGCCAATGGTCGTTGTTTAAACGTTTAATGGCATCCATGTTGTCTTTTTCCATCCACAACCTGCATAGCTGCATATGTGATCTTAGCTCAGCTAGCAGAACTGCTAAGACTGAGCTGTTGTTCAGTCTGTAGCCCTGTCATCCAAGTTCTATTTCTCGTGGGAGGAGTTTAAAATGATCTAGTTTTTGTAATGGTGTTGTATGATGAGGATGATGATGTGGATGAGGATGATGATGTATTTAGTTCCACCAAATCACTATGCCTTTAAGTGGCAACCAAGTAATAGTTCTATAGATATAGATATAATTGCTAAGCCTATTTCTACAGATCTAAGAACCTGTAAAACGCACCAGAATGCACAAAATTACATCTAATTTTTGTAAAAAATTCTGATGTCTTTACACACAAACATTAAACAGGACTTTACCACCCTTGATTGATCCCTTGAGTAGGCTATGTTTTTGCAGTGTTGTAGGCTTTGTATTACATCAGCATTGTTATCTCCAGATAAAGCATGTACCTCACATATGTATAGCGATAGCCTATTAATGATAATATTCCTACCACTACCCGTAATGATGATGATAATAATAATAAAAAATATATATAATAATTGTAATGATCATGAATAATAATCACTAAAGAATCAGTAATAATCATAATGTGTGTGTGTGTGGGGGGGAGTTGGGCGCGAGGAGGAGGGAGGCCCTAACTGCATTGAACCAGCTCTGGGGGGGCCCTGCTTGCAAAAGGTTGAGAACCCCTGCCCTAGACACAACTACTGCGTTGCAGTCGTAGACTTGTGTTCTGTTTGGGTTGTTGTAGCGTTCAGTGTCGCCCGGCAACCACTTCTCCACACACATGCATGCAGCAACACGTACAAGCACATACATACACACAGGCTATGCTGTTCATGGATAAAAGTACATATTTAGTTTGAACAAATTTTGTCCCCCTGTTTGTGTCAGACTATTAAAAATTTTATTCCCATGTATAAACCTTACCTGTGTATTAACCTCATAGCAGAAGAATGTTTGCAAAATCTATGTATAACCCGCTGTTTATACTCAGGAAGTTACGGTAGTCTACTCTCCATCAGTCATATTTTCTGAAATAAGCAATATAACATAAGCAGCTCAATCTTCAGCTGGAAACTTCAAAAATCAACTGGCAAAATATTTTTGTGCTGCAGGTGGGTGATTCTACGGATTCGGTGCCCTTTCAGCAGTTTCAGTGTCCCAAGATATACTGCTGATATATTTTTTCAGAACATTAACAAAATTACATTTAAACTGCAACATTTCAAAATATTATTTGTTTTTAATATTTTAAAGAGAAAAGAACGTCATAATTACAATTATTTACATTTTGATATGTTTGTTTTTCTGAAGAGTACTGATAATTCTGCCTGTCCCCATCACCCATTACAGTAACAATGTGGTCAGTTTTATGTTTACATTCTTAAATAAATGTATATGTTTTTGTGTTAAATTCATCACTGCTACCCCAATTTCACATATAATGTGTTTTCTTTGGTAAAGTAATTACATTTTAGGAGAAATACTAGCATTTTTCTCTGTCCCTGTGTACAATTCAACCCTGTCACGGAACCACCTCCGACCACTATTCATATACATAAATGGTTTGTTACTGTGACATCACATCAGGAAGTAGTGTCATCAAAGTCTCCAGAACAGCATGGTGCGACAAGAGGTAAGCTTCTCTCTCATTTCTTGACATATTATAAGACTTTTATACACATATAGGTTCCGTCAAGCATAAGTATTCAACACTGTTTGGTGATAAGTCAGAGTTGAGAAGGATTTATCAAAAAATGATTAAGTATTTATGAATTATAAGAAGATCTAAACTGAATAATGCCATGTGCCACGCTCCTAGCATTTAGCATGCACAGTTAACAGCAGATTAGCATAAAATCTTCAACCCTGTCACATTCAACCCCGTCACACATTTCATTGTAATGGGGTTGAATGACTGTTACAGGGTTGAATAGCTGTAGTACCCAGGCCCGCTGACAGGGGACAAACAGGGCAGTTGGCCCAGACCCAGGGAGAGGTCTTGTATTGTAGGCAAGTTATTGACTTGTCAATATTTTCAGGTTTAGTGATGGCAAAAACAGCTGCAGAAAGGCAAAGGGAATACAGGGCCAGAAGAGATGCTGACCCAGAGAAAAGGGAAAGCTATCTGAGGCGTGAGAGGCAGAGATGGAGGAGAGATGTTGAGGCAGGAAAAAAGAAATTAATCAACGAGCTGAGTGAGAGAGGTCAGAGGTCAAGGAGAAAAATGTGGCGCCAGGCTAAGAGACGTCAGAAGAAAAGGGAGAAGAAAAGGGAGCAGTGTGTCCTTGAGGCGACCCTTCCTGGTCCTGAAGCTGGCACTCATGTGCTTATGTCACACGAGGCTACAAGGTTAGAAAAATATTTCTAATGTGTGGAGTCAATAAGACAACACAGCGTATGTAAACATCAATTACTTTAAATTAAACAAGCATTTCATTTAAATAAGACATAATCTTGTGTAGCTCCTGTTTTAAACTGCTTTAAATTCAATATTAATAATATTCACTTTAATATTCACATTCTAATAGTATTCTACAGCACCACTTCTGTGTGGTTGCTTAGGAACTTACATAGTAATTCATTTTCTGTTTCAGACAATCTGTGCAAGGAAAGAAAAAAACAAGGAAAACAAGAGATAAGATGAAAAAGAAAATAGCAGAACTAGAGAAATTACTAAAACAAGAGAAGCAACTGAAGGAGAAATACAAAAAAAGGCTACAACGCGTAAAGAAGGCCTTACCGAGATCACCTGTTGAAGGAAATGGTGAATCAGCTGAAAGTAATGTCACAATTGGAGTCAGGAAAACTTTACATTACCACGAAGTACTCAAAAGTCAAATAAAGGAAACTTACAAAAAGGCAAAGACCGAAAGAGAGAGGCAGTTAATATCAAGAGTAGTGGTGGGTGGGATAATCAAGAAGTACCGACTGCTGAAAACTTCAGAAAGTGCCTTAGGATTTTCAAAGAAACGCCGGAACCTAAGCAACTGTGGGATATTGAAATTCCAACGAAAGAGGATCTCAACCTTTGATGAAACCAAGAAAAAGGTGAAGGACTTCTTTATCCGTGATGATGTTAGTAGAATGACTACTGGAAAGAAGCAAACCACAACAAAGAAAAAAACGAAGATGCAAAAGAGGTTTCTGGTTGACACCATGAAGAATCTGCATCGAAAATACATGTCAGAGAACCCAGGAAGACTGTCATATTCATTGTTTTGCCGCCTCCAGCCATTCTGGGTTGTTAAGCCCTCTCTTGCAGATCGTGAAACTTGCATGTGCAAACTTCATGAGAACCTTGCCTTTGTGGCCCAGAAGCTGAAGCAACTTCATCTTATTGAAACATTAGAGCTAGAAGATTTGGTCAATAAAATTTGTTGCAGTCCCTCAAATAAGCACTGCATGTATGGTGAGTGTGATCAGTGCAAGAAGGAAATTATTCCCATGTCTAAATCATACAAACCAGATGAAGATGTTGTCTGTCCCCAATGGATTCTCAAAGAAAAACCAAATAAAAATGGGGATGAAAAAGCAGTGAAGATTACTGTTAAAGAAGACATGCATACATCTCAGGGAAATCTTGTTGAAATGTTTCACTCACTGCTACACAGATTCCGCAGGCATCTGTTTAACATTAAAAAACAGTACGCCCACTGTCGTGAGCTGAAGAGGCACATGTCCATGGACGAGTGCCTCATTCACATAGATTTCTCTGAAAATTTCACTTGCAGATATGGAGCAGAGATCCAATCTGTCCACTTCGGCTCATCTCATGAGCAAGCTGTCCTACACACGGGAGTCCTTTATGTTGGACAGAGTGACCAGCCAACTTGCTTCACCAGCATATCAGCGTCACGTCACAAGTCTCCTCCGGCTATATGGGCACACCTCAGCCCTGTGCTGGACCACATAAAAGAGGAACATCCCAACATAAAGACTGTCCACTTTTTTAGTGACAGTCCCTGCACACAGTACCGACAAAAGGGGATTTTTTTCCTTTTTTGCACCGAGCTGGGGAAGAGGGGCTTCACAGCAGGGTCCTGGAACTTTTTTGAGGCAGGGCATGGAAAGGGAGCACCAGATGGGGTAGGTGCAACCCTGAAAAGAACCGCAGATGCACTCATTAGCCAAGGTGAAGACATCCCGAATGCACACACCCTGTACAGGGCGCTAAGAGAGAACACTGCTGTGAAACTGTACTTTGTTGAGGAACAAACCATCGAGGAAGCACTGCAGCGTATGCCAACTACTCTGCCTGTAGTACAGTCCACTATGAGAATCCACCAAGTGGTTTATATGGCTCCGGGAAAAATTGCATACCGTGATGTAAGCTGTATGTGCATGGTCCACAACAAGCAACTGGACTGTCGGTGCTTCAACACCAAATAATTCACATTTGACCAAGTTGCATCCACTGTACCTGGGGAAGAGGTTGATTGTGATAAACCAGACCTGTGTGGGAAATGGTGTGTCATCAAGTATGACAATGAGTTATACCCTGGAATCATTCTTGCCACAGATGAAACCCATGTGCAGGTGAAATGCATGAGCTGTGCAGGACCAAACAGATATTTCTGGCCTCTTCATGAGGACATCTTGTGGTATCCTTTTGAGGATGTCCTGGAACAAATTGATCCCCCTAATCCGATCACCTCTCGGCATATGGAGATCAAGAAGGAAGTGTGGGCAAGACTTCGGCAGTTAGTATGAACTTGTGGTTGAGGTGGAGTGAAGAATACAAACATTTTCCAACATTTTTCCAATTTTAAGCATTTACATTTTGATGGATGTTCTTTCCATTTATAGTTTTTTTAACCCCTGAATGCATGCTCCAGTATTTTTTGTCATTTTGGACAATCACTCACACACACAAAGAGACACACAGGTACACACACGCACACAAATATATAAAATGTGTTGAAAACCAATAAGTTGTTGTGTTTTTACTCAACACTTTATGGGCCTTTTGTATATTAAAAGGTAACTGGTAGTTTCATTTACTAGTGCCTTTTCTGAGTAGCTTGCCTAACACTGGCCTTTTGACCCTACCATGGGGTTTCAGTTCAGACCACTTGTTTTTATAATGGGTAAAATGTATATATAATGCAATTAATAACTCTTGTTTAGTCAACCCCGTTACAACAGGTCAACCCTGTTATGGCCAATTCAACCCTGTTATGAGATACAGTTTCTTACTTTTTAAAAATATACAAGCAAAATGTAACATCAGGAGGTTTTCTGGTGTGTACATCAGATTGTGATAATCATACCAAGGTGAATTTTGTAAACATTGCATGACATTATTTCACATTTTGAGCAATTTACAGAGTAGAATAATAAATAATCAGAATTTTCTTTCAGAATTATGATGAAAAAAAGTTTTCCCTTATGTTTTATTTAATATAAAAATGCTAAAATAAATAAAGGGACAGCTAAGCTATTAAACCATGCCAGTGCCTTTTTACTACTTTTTCATATAAATCAGTAGTGGCAATAAAAAAACAACCGTGATGGGGTTGAATTAAATATTGACCTGTGTCAAATAAAAATCCTGAAATACTAGCTAAAATTACATGTTAAGGTGGGAAAGTTTTTTTCTATACACTACAGAAATTACCAAATGACATGAAATAAAAAAAGATCCCAAATTTTTATATACTTTCTTTTCACCCTCTTCAACCAAAAAGGGCACTGTTTCTGTAGAATCACCCAGGTAAACATCAGATCTTCTTCTGCAGTCGGACGGATGTGTTTTCCTCTCCTCCTCCTCCCAATGACCTTCCCTGCCTTGCTCTTTTCGTCATGTCTAGTGTCTGTACTGTACTGACTCCGCCTTGCTCTCCGAACTAAAAATAATGGATTTGATCCACTGGACTCTCAACGGACACCATCTTATCGATGAGAAGCTTGGGTTTGGGGGAGCCTGATTGTCCTGCCGGAACATTTGCAGCCGGTTGTACGATGGACGCGTTGGAGAGGCGCGGGTCGTGTGCCTGGCGGCTCTTTCCGTGGAGGACATTGAAGACATCTACCTATTTGGAACCATGATCACAGGGCTTTTGCTGATTGAGTTAGGCATTGCCCTGGTCTATCGAGGAATTAAGAAAACAGGAACAGTTGTCCAAAGCCTACAAAGCTGCCCAGCATGAAGTGGTGGGCAGAGCTGTCGGCACTCAGACTATAGCAACATGGATAACATCATAGAGAAGCTTGTGGCTTTACAAAGGCAAATTCAGCGGCGGTCATAATAACGAGCTTGATAATGTAGATGTAGTATAAGTTGTTGCAGATGAAGTTCTATAACAACCAACTACTCTGACATGCTGGTTTTTGGATACTTCAGGGTTCAATGCCAAAAACTCGGATTGTTTGCTCATAGATTTTGAGAGCACTATGTAGGCATGAAATTTGCATTCGCTATAAATAGCCACACCTCACCCCTTCTTTGGGCAGCTGCAGGCAGCCCAGTGGTAGATGAGGTAGTAACAAGGAGCAGGAACAAGAGTAGGACCCAGTAACAGACAGCAGCAGACAGCCCAGTAGAAACTAAGGTAGTGGCAGGCAGCAGCCCAGTGAAGGTGGAGGCAATAACAGGCAGCCCAGCAGCCCAATACTGTAGTACTGTAGTACGGTAGTTGCAGGCAGAATCCTGGCTGCAGTGGCAGCAGTGTGCTATCAGGGCTCCCTACAGGTTGTAAGGGTAATTGTCAGTTACTGCTGTCATAAACAATTTACCATCTGTCAGAGCTAAGCTGCATGCACGTGAACTTCTTTTGGAGCTTGAAAAGAACACCAAGCTTCAAAAGAAGTCCAGTTGCATACAGATAGCAGTGAGACGCTCTTGCATTTCTCCCACCTGCCATAACCCCAGCCTGGCAAGCAGGTCTGTATGACCAGTGCTGTTATGGCTGCAGGGCCGGATGTCTGCTCACCTACGCTGGATTAACCCCAGAGACTCCCTTAACTTGTCTTACATGCTGTGAAGTGTTTTGATTATGTGCTTCAGTTACTGAGGTACTTTTTACTGTTCTCACATTATGCTCCTTTAGGAGCATAGTCTGGGGGTTGGCTTTTTTCCCTTCCCTTTCCTCATGTGATGCTGTATTTCTTTACGTCCTTGTCTTCCCGTTCTGTCTACCCCCTTGTCACATCATGTATGTTTGTATCTATGTATGGATGGGTTGATGGCTAATTTCGCTGGTAGTTGTGACTAGTGACAATAAAGGGCTACTACTAGATAGGTAAACAACTTCCTTAAACAAAAAAAAAACACATTTGTAAATATTGTTTATTTATTGTTTAAACTTAAAGTGGCATGTATCATTAGTTATTTATGCGATAAATACATCCATCTGCCATTTCCATCTGTTTATCGTACCTGAAGCATTATTGTGAAATTCCATTGATAAATGGTCAGGGAAAAACTTTGGATTCAAACAGCACCCAGTGTCATTTTGATTACAAAGTACACCACAGCACAGCACACAGTGTACACAATGAAACTGTCTCTGCATTTAGGGGGCAGGGGGCAGCAATGACAATGGCACCTTCCATAGCGAGTGAGTTTGGCAGTTACTAAATGTGTAAATGTAGGCACATCAAACACGCTAACATATGTTTGACAAGATCACTGTGATGAGTCAATCACCTAACCTAGGCATTTAAAATAGAACAAGAAGCAGGCGGGTCAGCTAGCCCCTGTGCATTATTTCCACTTGCCATGCTCATGTTAATGACTGAGTGTTCAGTTACACCAAGTTAGACACTCAGGTTTACCGTTTAAAGTGTACAGAAATTACTTACAGCTCAGAGACCTTTGGTCCACATTGTGTTTTATCAAACTTTCAAACTTTGCACCAAAGACTTATTGACCTTATTCTGGAACCGACCATGGGCGGCGTGACGCGCTTCCGTATTGTAACGCTATTTCCGGGTACTATGCGCCCTAATGCAACCTTCTACTGTCTATTCTAAATCCATACTGTGGTGGTTTGGTATGAAAACAAGTAAAATTCCACCCCTAGTTCCACCCCTGATTTGTAACAGACCGTCGTTATGAGGCCCAGCAAAAGAACAGATATTTTTGCAAAACAGAATTTATAAACTCCTACTATAGACTGTAGGATGGGCAATAAAAGGGTATGTGAACCAATGACAATTTTTGAATACCGTATTTTTCGAGCTAGCCTATAAGTCGCTCCGGAGTTTAAGTCGCATCAACCAAAAAATGCATTGTGAAGACAAAAAAAAAACATATACGTCGCACCAGACTACAAGTTGCACTTTTTTGAAGGGTTATTCTGTCCTACAATCATCGTTCTATCCATAAAATCTGATTCTATGTGATGAGCGACGCATCATATTACTGATGCATTAATTACCGGTAGTGCTTTTAGAATATGCCTGTATTTTTTGCCGGTATAGGGCTTACTCACCCCGTGGCTCGTCCATCTGTAAAGCGGTAATTATCGAGGAGCGTCATTCTTCATTTTTGTCGAATTTTATTTCATCAAAGCAAAGGCCAAGTAGGCTTACAGGTATGCTTAATCAAAGCAGGCATAGGCCTACAGTCAAATCAATCGAATTTTGAGGAGGAAAAAAACGAGACAAGGCAGAAAAGTGCGCTTGCCATCATATCAGATAAAATCTTTAAACAATAGTAAGATCGCTAACATCAGAGACGAAGGAGTTATTTTTAAAAATGCAAAACAGATTCATTTAATAGCCCAAAAACTGATCCAAGTTGGCCAATAAAATCATTAGGTCTTCGTAAATAAAGTTACGCAAACCATTAATTATAAAACACAGGTCAATTGAGTTCATCATCAAATCCATTGAAATCTTCATCCTCTGTGTCGCTTCTGAACAACTCTGCCAACTCCAGTGGCAGACAAAGCGCCGTTTCCTCATCTTCTTCTGGGTGGCTGTCGTCAGCATCAGCTCCAGCTATTCCAGCCTTTCGAAACCTTGACAGGATGGTTTCCATCGTCACTGAAGCCCATGCTTTGTCAATCCACCCGATGACATCAAGGAAAGTTGCATGGCGCATCCCGGTTGCCGTGAAGCTGTGTTCCCCATCAATCATCCACTGCTCCAACAGTTGTCGCAGAACTGCCTTGAAGCTCCAGTTCACCGAGATGTCCAGTGGCTGTAGCACTTTCGTCAGGCCCCCAGGAATGATGGCAGGGATCGAATTGAACGCCTTTAATTTATCTTTGAATTGGGATGTGATATGCGCCCGCATGCTGTCCATGACAAGCAGGGCCTTGCGCGTTTTGAAAAACCCATCAGGACACTTGGTGTAGCACTTAGTTAGCCACACATTCATCGTGTCCTGGTCCATCCACCCCTTCTCGTTCACGTCCAGGACAACTGATGAGGGACATTCAATTTTTGGCATCGTTTTTCTCTTGAAGATCACCATAGGAGGCAACTTAGTCCCGTCTACACAGCATGCCAGCACCACTGTGAAGTGCGATTTTTCATGGCCCGTTGTCACAATGTTGACAGTTTTCACCCCCTTTTCTGCCACACTTCGGCCCATGGGGATGTCAAAAGTGAGGGGGACTTCATCCATATTTATTATGTGATCTGGTGTCACGTTATGCCCTGCTACTTCCTTCATCAAAAACTCGCGGAAATTATCTATTTTGACCTGAAAGTCGGCAGGCAGTTTTTGACTCACTGATGTTTGTGCACGGATGGAGAGGCGATTTCGCTGCATGAATCGGTAACACCACGACAGACCCCCCACAAAGTCCGTTATGTCCATCCCCTTGGCAATTACCTGCGCATGGAGCCGTAATTGCACCGTTGACAGGCCTCTGCCAGCAGCTCGTTGTTCGATGACCCATTTATACAGCTCTTCTTCTAAACGTGGCCATCTAGCCTTCAGCCCTCTGTTAGCTTTTTTGGTTTTCTTCATCCCCTTCAACTTATCCTCCACTTTTCTCCAGTCCCTAACAAGTTTTTCACTGCATCCAAACTTTCGTTCAGCTGCCCTATTGCCATTTTCGGCTGCATATTTAATTACTTGCAGTTTGAATTCTGCAGTGTATGAATTTCTTTTTGGTGGCATATTTCTATTCAGTCGTCGTTGTAATGCTAATTAGTTTTGTTGTTTTGTTGTTGCGAGTTGTAACGGTATTTTTTTTTTCTGTGGTATTAATCAAGTACATCGCAACTACATCGCACAAACTTAAAGCTACAGTGAGGAAAAAAATATATATACGTCGCACCGGAGTTTAAGTCGCATGGGCAGTCAAACCATGAAAAAAAGTGTGACTTATAGTCCGAAAAATACTGTAAATAGTTTTTACGATAGTAGTAGATAGACGTGCAGTAAGCAGGATAAAGAACAGCAAGGTGGTCTACATAGCAGAATACATCCCTTTGAAGTGATTCAAGTGACTGTAGATGTCAAGGTCCTGCATCATGCTGGGTTTATTCTGCGATATTGACTTTTTCGCTGTACATTATCACTCACAAATTTAAATGGGATATATTTACCTGCAATCTATGAGCAGTGCATGTGCCTCTCTCCCCAGCACAGACACATACTGATCCATAATACCACATGGAACACCTGCGTGTGTGTGTTCGGCTTTTTGGCATGCCATTGCCTTTGCCATCTCATCACCATCATCTGTGGGTCCAAATATTCATTTTTTAGGTTATTTAATCACAGAGAATTGTAAATCTACTTATTTGGAATCATAATACTGACTGTATTACTGACTAATAAGACTGTTCCTCCTTAGATGCTTTTAAGGTGTCATTCCCTGAGAAACCATTTAGTACTTGCTCTTTCTGAAATATGATGGGTCACTCCGAGTTGCATATGCATGCTGCATGTGAAAATTCTTCTACCCTACCCCGATTGTCTCCATTAGTCAATGAAAGAAAATATGTGGGAAAACGAGTGAATAAGAAAAGGGCAAATGCAATGACGTAAGCTTAATTAGAAAAAGCCATGCTATAGTGTTGATTACTGGAGGAGTCTCGTTGCAGCACACATTCACCTAGCAAAATACAGGTAAGTAGGTGTTTTGTTTAGAATGTTTAAATTTTCTATTTGTGTTTGCTATATTTGGTGTGCTGTGACCGAATTGACTTTGAATGATTG
This sequence comes from Coilia nasus, assembly GCA_027475355.1. Taxonomy (NCBI): domain Eukaryota; kingdom Metazoa; phylum Chordata; class Actinopteri; order Clupeiformes; family Engraulidae; genus Coilia; species Coilia nasus. The sequence goes on from CM050210.1 coordinate 27,908,742, forward strand.
TAGCCTGTGGCTAGCATAGCTGAGAACCTGTCATTCTCCCCACTCCATCTCCTCCACCATACTAGAACAGTCTGAAAAAGGAGCACTAAAGCATTTTTTTCACCAAAACCGGCTCACATGGCATTCATTAATACTATAGACCACCGCACAATTAATGAAAAGACGATGCAATGACACCTTTAAGCAAGCCATTGTGATTATGAAAAAACATTCCATTTTAGCCCCATTGGTAGAACTGAATTAGTTTCAAAGTGCAAAAGTATGAAACATTTACTTTGTTTTCATTTCTTTGGACTGAGATACAGCCTAAAATGACAGTTCACAATGTTACTACAGTACATAACACATTTATATAGTTGGCCATCTTTTGACATTGCTCAAAATACCCCACAGGGCCCTTCAGAAACTGCTTGTCAGTCAGACTGTCATTTACACAACTATTTATCGCATGCTCATTTCCCATTATAATCTCAGCACAATATACCCTAGTTCATGAATGTAGTGTTCATGTGTGTGCAGTTACCCAATGAGCCCAAATTATTGGAATAATTATTGTGTTAATTTTGACCATGCTAATTTTTTTATGTCATTCGGCACATTTGGAGGTGTTCCCCAGCATGACTTCGCACATTCAACTTTCAATTGAAATACAAATTAGCTGGCCATCACTTGGTTCTGCAAAGCAAAAGGTGTGAATGGAAAAAAGAGTATGCAGCGATTTAGTTATGTGACTGTCTGTTGAACAGGATAAACTGACTGAATTTCTTTTCTCCAAAATTCTGGATAATTCTTTGGATAATAATTGTATTTCTTTACAGACATTCAACAGTTAATCAAAACAGATTTCAGTTTAATCAGAAGAGCATATACTACTACAAGACTGCAGAAAGTTATTCTTGCCTGGACAAAGTTGCTGAAGGAATGTGTAGATTGCAACTTCAAGTGAGGCTGAACTTGACAGTCCTCCTCCCAAAGGAACAGTGCTGCAGATGACAGCTTGAAAAGCAGGCATGGGATGTCCTGCCAATGTAGAATGTGGAGAAATTGGTGAGTCGCCATTACACATACAGTACCAGTAAAAAGTGTGGACTCTCTTTGTCATTCACTAGTTTTTCTTTACTTTTTTATTTTCTACATTGAAAATAAATACTGATGGTAAATTGTCTGTGAAGATTCTCATTTATCCAGGTCATGGTAATTAAAAGAACTAAGCTGTATGCAACTGGACTTCTTTTGAAGCTTGGTGTTCTTTTCAAGCTCCAAAAGAAGTTCACGTGCATGCAGCTTAGCTCTGACAGATGGTAAATTGTTTATGACAGCAGTAACTGACAATTACCCTTACAACCTGTAGGGAGCCCTGATAGCACACTGCTGCCACTGCAGCTGGGATTCTGCCTGCAACTACCTCAGTATTGGGCTGCTGGGCTGCCTGTTATTGCCTCCACCTTCACTGGGCTGCTGCCTGCCACTACCTTAGTTTCTACTGGGCTGTCTGCTGCTGTCTGTTACTGGGTCCTACTCTTGTTCCTGCTCCTTGTTACTACCTCATCTACCACTGGGCTGCCTGCAGCTGCCCAAAGAAGGGGCGAGGTGTGGCTATTTATAGCGAATGCAAATTTCATGCCTACATAGTGCTCTCAAAATCTATGAGCAAACAATCCGAGTTTTTGGCATTGAACCCTGAAGTATCCAAAAATCAGCATGTCAGAGTAGTTGGTTGTTATAGAACTTCATCTGCAACAAGTTATACTACATCTACATTATCAAGCTTGTTAAGCCATCTGCAATATCAAGCTTGTTATTATGACCGCAGCTGAAAGCGGTCATATTGGTGTTGCTACGAAATTTTTCCCCTTTTTTTTTTTCTTTCATCGATTTTTCGTCAACGATTCCCGGGACACTGAAACTCGGGGAGACATGAATGTTTGTAGGCATGTAGCCCTAGAAGTTTGTGAGCGAATAACAGCTTTAGGCCCCCAAGGCCACCCCCCCGCTGTGCCAGTGTCCATCAAAGAGGGCAAACGTTTTCGCTGAATAACTCGGTCAACGTTTCACCCAACATTAATTTTTTGTGATATGTCGGTGTTACAGAGACGTATCGATCCAGCCCATAAACGTTGACTTGAAGCATAGCGTTACCTACTGATAAGGGTAAATGCAAAAACTGAGATTTTGAGATGCCAATATCTTGGACCGAGAAGGTGGAAACTGCACAAAATAGGTCATGCACGATCAGCACAAAGACCTCTAAAACCACAGCATGTGCCATAAAATGTGGTCCATAGGGGGCGCTGTCATTGTACAAAATGTCACTTTGCCTATTATCTAGAGAATGCTAATGTTTACAAGCTATTTTTTTTTTTATCGTGAAATCTATTGACCCTCACGCCTTCAAAACACTGGTCGACGCCCACTTCCAACGAAAACAATTTATGTGAAAATGTAACACTGCAAAAACAAATCTAAACGAACTCATCATAGGTTGTTCATGTGAATCTCACCAAATTTGGTATATGTCATCTACAGACAATGCTGACAAAAAGTTATCAAAGGACTTATCTTGAGATAAACCGTTTCGAAGTTACATGTCAATGAACATTTACCACGTAGCTTTAAATTCTTCAAAACTCTATAGCTTGGCTTCTAATTGCTCAAATTTGGTCAAAGTTGACATGCCAACTCTAAACAGCTTCCTTTTCATTTGTACAAAATTTTCTGACATTTTGTCATAGGGGGCGATGTTTATCGTCGAAGCTAGGTGTCGAAAAACAGTTTTTGTTAAATAACTCGACAACAATTTTGCCCAAGACAACGATTTTGTGTTAGTATGTCGGTGTTATAAAGGCGTATCGACCCAGCTCGTAAACACTCACTTGAAGCATAGCGCCACCTAGTGATATGGGTAAATGCAAAAATTGGGATTTTGAGTTGCAAATATCTTGGACTGAGAAGGTGGGAACTGCACAAAATATGTCATGCACGATCAGCACAAAGACCTCTAAAAGCACAGCACATGCCATAGAAGTTGGTCCATAGGGGGCACTGTAGTTGTACAAAATGACATTTTGCCTATTATCAAGAGAATGCTAACATTTACAACCAATTTGTTTTTTATTGTGAAATCTGGTGACCCTCACCCATTGAAAACACTGGTCGACGTCCACTTCCAACAAAAACAATTTCCGTGAAATTTCAACACTGAAAACGAATCCAAACGAAGTCGTCATAGGCCGTTAATGTGGTCCATAGGGGGCGCTGTTATTGTACAAAATCTAATTTTGCCTATTTCTTTTAGAAATCACTCCTACACAGTACACAAACACACACAATGTCATTCATTCAAAACCCACATCCATGCCCACTTCCATGAAATCCTTTCCACACAATTTCTCACCTCACAACACTGCTCTACCACATATTCATCATACCAACAGTTCCCACATTTCAATACACTCGGTACGGTCATACCATGTACCGCTATGCGGTACATCTAGTTTGTAATGAGACTGTTGTTATTGGGGATCTGAATTGGGATTGGCTGGGGCCTGCATCAGATGCATTTAAAGAGTGGTGTGATATTCTGAATCTAACTCAAGTAATCAACACCCCTACTTGGCCAAATCCTAAATGTCCTGAGAAGTCATTGCTCACTGATCTAATTCTGACTAATACCCCTTCTATATTTTGTATGTGGAATATATTTTAAACTGTTAATAATAAGGCCTATGTTGCTTTATGCAGAAGAACCACCACCACCGCAATGTTATGTATAAGAAAATACTGCCCTCCTTTCTTTTTTTCTAAAAAACTGTCTGTTACCCAGTCATACCAGCTGGGCGTCTTCTCTAGGGACTCTCGATGGCAAGTAGATCAGGTTGCTAAGTAAGCTTTACCCCATTGTGCTGCAGCTGCACCTGCAGTTAGCCAGTTGACCTTGTCATACTAGGAGAGCTGAAAACAACGATGATCTCCCCCTACCTTTTTAACTAAATCAATGTTAGGCGTTGGTCTGCCCTGCTGTTTAATTCAGATTTTCTCTTTGTAAGGAAGACTACCAAATGTGTTCGCTTAAATCAAAAATGCTAGCCGCCATAATGCACAGCTTTCTTGCTTGCTGGCTAGTTTCCCCCCTCTACAGGCTATAATAAACGAACTTTTCAAACTGAAATGAAAACAAGTATCAATCTTAATAACACTATATTTACACTTTATTTACAAAATTATGTACAAAGACACCAGTGAATGGTAGGCAAAACGAATGGAGATTTCTCACCACTTCCCTATTTATGGTACTGATTGACTGAGCAGCATGAAATCCACCGCTATACCTGCCGATATTTCTTAAGAAGCTGTCAATAAATAAAAATCCGCCCTTTTTAACAGTTCCTCCAATCACCACACAGAGCCTCAGCCTCCTCTAGGAAGCAGTTTAGCCCGCCCTCTCCATTCACTCCATTCGCTGGACTGGATCACGTTGTCAAAAAAAAAAAAAAAAAAACGTGAAAACTAATTGCTAAACGATTTTGTCTTGAACACATTATACAATGCTGGAGATGAAATACCAATGTAAATACAGTATAGTAAATATAGTACAACATAGTAGTAGTAAACTATTTTCTCCATGATTTTTAGAGGAGGCTGAGCCTCCCTTGTTGTCTTAGAGCAATCGCCTCTGCTACCAACCCACCTGCCTATAAAAATGTGCATCTAGCTATCTGGCTAACTATCTATACTATGCTATCTAGCGGTCTCCTATCGCCCCCCCCATATAAATATGTATCTGTCTATCTACGCTATCTGTCTATCTGTATATCTATCTACATTTATACCACGGCTTCATTCAATTTCACATTGTGATGCGTCCTTTAGAACAGTTATTAACTTTCTATATACGCACACCTATGAAGTAGTCCCTGCTTTCCGACCTTATTGTGTTTATGTATCAGTGCGCCAAGTTCGTGGTAAACTGTAAATAAACAAATTAAGACGTGACAGCTTTAGCAAATGACGAGCAGATGGAAGAACACAGAGTTGCAACATGTTATATGCCTCTGAGATCGTCTTTTAGTGCAGTCACGCTGCATTTGGACTCTTTACTAACGTGACTTTGCTAAGCAAGGCTTAACAGAACTTTTGAATAGCTAGCTTGACAATTTGGAATTAGCAACGGCAGTTTGTCCAGTTAGTTATGAAAAGACATCTTCTGGCGGATGGAAGTAGTTCTACAAATAAGTTTGTTTTAGCGATTAAAACGTGGAAATGATCACCTGAATTTAACATCAACAACATCACAGACAAGTGTGGTAACCGTGGTAAGTGGGATAATGGACTTCACGATGTTTGTATATCAGAACGTTAATGCACTTCAAGGTGTAACGGCCACTCCGCTTCGCGTCGTGACCTCATTACCACCTCGAACGTGCATTGACTTTCTGATATTCGAACACCGTGTCGTCCATTATCCCTTACATATATACAGATTTATCTATGTATCTACCTACTGCTGCTAAACACGCTGGCTTGTCTCTTGCTCTCGTCTGTCTCTATGGCTTTCGGTCTGTCATCTACAGGTCGTCTCCCCAACATGACGTCACGGAATGTTTTGAGGGGCTACGAATTGCAGCACTTTTTCGTATTATATTCTGTTTTGTGATACCCATCAAAATCAAATACAATGGATAACAGTTTAAATGTGTATTACCAACAAGAAAGTGGTGTAAATGTGTTACTTATTGAACCCTGCAACACACCCTTTAATGCTTACAAGACCAAAGTAATGTTTTATTTTCAAACTCTTTGTACTACTTGTACTCATCAGGGTACAAAGGCAGTCTCATCTTACAAAAATCTACAGTTTTTACTTGATGGGCACCTTTCATTTAAGCCTCACATACAGAACATACAGTTACGAAACTAAAACTGAAGCTGGGCTTTTATTTTAGAAATAGCTCTTGTTTTACTTTACTTGTTTACACTGCCAGAAGAAGGCTAGTCAAGGCCACATTTTTGCCCTTTATTGATTATGGTGATTTGTTGTACATGAATGCTTCATCATAATGTCTTCAGATGTTGGATGCTGTGTACCGTAGTGGTTTGAGGTTCATTACAAATTGCAGGCCCCTGTGTACTTTATTCTAAAGTGAATTTGCCCTCTCTATCAATTCGCAGGCTTTCTCACTTCTTTTTAACAGAGCACTAATTGTCTAAGGTCTCAGGACACTATAATTTTGAACATACTTATTATTGAATATACTAAATATTTTTGGTATGCCTTCTCCTTATTGGATCCCAAGTGTCTCTGTCAAATTTGGTTAGCCTATGTAAAAATCTTGCTGACATATGACATAACTTCAGGATTCATAAGACATGATAATTTAGTTTCAAACTAAAACATGATAACAGATACAAGCTAAAACACATTTTTGCTTAGTATAGCACCCCCTGGTGTCCAAATGACAGCAAATGTATTGTGCTCACTCAAAATGGGGGCTTGTATCATATAACCAAATATGGTGATGCTGTCTTAAAGCATTGCAAAGATATAAGCTTACTTCCCTGTTTGGGGCAGCTGTGGCCTAGTGGTTAGGGAGTTGGTCTTGCAATTGCAAGGTTGCTGTTTCAAATCCCGCCCTACCCATGGTTGAGATGCAAGGCATCTAACCCCACACTGCTCCAGGGACTGTAACTGAAACCCTGTAAATATCTGTAAGTCGCTCTGGCTAAGAGCGTCAGCTAAGTGTAATGTAATGTAATGTAATGTAATGTAATGGTGGCTTTGCCTCTGAATTAGATTGGATGACATGAAAAGCTTGAATGGGCCATCACTGAGACATGGCAAACTATGACCAGCAATCAAAATGTAGTCTTCTATCAAAACACATTGAGAGACATGAGCCAAAACTAATTTTTGCTCCTAGTGGCCAAGTTGCAACACAATTCTGGTGACCTCTTGTGAAGATGTCAAGAGTCAGGTGACAAAGTTTGGTTACAATACGTCAAAGTGTTCCCCAGATATGAGCTTACTTCCAATTTGATTGATTTCAAGTTTCAGCAATATTGGACAAAATTTGTGACCTGTGAAAATGTTTTTTTACTTACGACATTTGTGAAAATGGCGGGAAACTTAACTTCATCCAAGGTTTTTCAAAAAATTGGATGTACCGTCCTGAATTTTGGAACTTTTTACCAACTGGTTCTATGGGCTGCCATAGACTTCCATCGCAGAATAATAATAATAATAATAATAATAATAAGAAGAAGAAGAAGAAATGCTAGAAACACAATGGGTGACTTCACAGCTTCATTGCTTGGCCTCCAATTATAGTGCACAATCTGGAACACATTTTATAAAACAATGTGCTTACAGAGGTTGGAATAGTGATCTACATACAAATTTGATGCAATAATGACTTTCTCCACCCAAGATACTGGCAATTCAGGTTTTCTTTGAAGAGTTTATAAGAACGTTTAAGAATGGTTCAAGGCGTAGTCTGAAGATGATACGCACCAAATATCTTGGCAATGGGATTAACGCCCTCAAAAGAGTTCTTAGAGTTTCCTTTTACATTCATTTTTTTTAATTACGTAAAATGTGGTCATCAGAAAGGGATGTGGCCTAACGTGTTAGGCTACTGAGGCGGGTCTTCTCAGGGAATGTAGGGAATAAGGAATTGTTGTTTTATCGTTTTCTAGTTATTCACCAAAATGTATTTTGGTGTGCTTCAAGTGCTTCAAGAGGTTGCCTTTTTAGGGGTCAAGCGCAAACCTATCATCTGGATGGGGCTACATCCCCAAAAAGTTTTGTGTTCCCTGGCCTTTCAGTGTTCTGGGAATCTTTGACAGAAAATCGGTGAAAAAAAAAAAAGCAGAAAAAAACTAAACCTATATGACTGTGCTAATGGTACACTAGTGGCGGTCATAATAATCCATGTTGCATTCAGTTGCTGTTCTGTAAAACTTTAAATTGTATACAACTTATATTACTATATTATTATATATAACTTATGAAAATACTTAGTTCTTCCAAAAACATATTTAGCTGAAAATGTGGTAGGAAATCATGACCACTGAATGTTGGTTTATTTACCTCTATAGTGCTGGATCACTCCTTTAATATAATTAGCCCAACGCGGTTTCCCCGGCAGCAGAGGTTTAGTGGATGTTGGCAGATCAAAATCAACTCTTTTGGATTCTTCCAAAGCCTCTGACACAGTTATAACTGTAATCTTATTTCCGGGTATTTGGCTGCCAACTACCACGGTCACAAGTGGCAGAGCCTAGGTAAAATAAAGGACATATAACAGTTATAAAGAATCTAAACCAAACAGTAACTCAAGTTACAAGTACCACAGTGTTCAGTCCAACTGATTTAGCACTAAATCAAATGTCTTGAAGTTGGAGCTAGACGTACTGCATAGGCAGCACATTATTTGACCACGGCATATTATCGGCCAATATTTGGCATTTTTTTTATCTATCGGCATCTGTCAGTATTCGTGTTGAATAGCGGTAATTTAAATTCAGGCACGTCCACAGGCAGTAGTGATGCAGTCGTGCTGCTGCGTGTGAAAGACACAAGCCTAAACTTTTTGAATGATTCCAGAACTCCCCCGGAGGAAAAGGCTTACATTCTGATCTTTCAAAGTCCTAGACATGTATACTGTATATAGTTTTTACCGATAACGTTTAAGTCTTGCATCACCTAGTAACAGAAAGGATGAATCATTAAATGGTGGATAATTTCAATTCTAATAGTGAGCCTTCAACCAACTGTATCTTATAGGTAACATACAACCCCAATTCCGATGAAGTTGGGAGGTTGTGTTAAATGTAAATAAAAAAGAAATGCTATAATTCTAAAATCATACAAGCAATATATGTGTTTGAGAACTGTCCAATGACAACATATCAGTTACTGAAACTGGATTTTTTTGTTGTTGTATGGGATATTGATGCTCATTTTAAATTTTAGGCCAGCAACGTGTCTCAAAAAAGTTGGGGCAGAGTCAATAAAAGGCAGGAAAAGTTGAATAAGATTAAAGAAAAAACCACGGACACTTCACAGTTAATTATGTTAACTGACAAGATGATTTTGTTTAAAAAAGGGCTTTCTTTCTTGTCCTTGACATGATCTCAGCAGCCCAACTGGTTAGGTGTCTTCATCATGTTTTCTTTTTTATTATGCTTAAAATGTGACAGATCTGGACAGCACGCCGGCCATTTTAGCATCTGGTTGTCCTTTGATGGAGCCACACTGTTGGAATTTTGTATAGAATGTAGTTTGATCTCATTATCTGGTCATTTTTAAGGTCTACCCTCAAAATATAATGTGTGAGTGCCGTCTTGTGCTGTTCAAAACTTTTATATATATCATTCAGCATTAATTTGAACTCTCCAGATGAATAAGCACACCATAACCAAGGCACTAATGCACCCCCATACCATCATACCCATACCATCTTTTGAACTTACCACTAAAACAAGAAGGATGATGTGTGTCCTCTGTAGCTTGGAAGATGCAAGACTCCATTATTTCAAAATGAATGACAAATTTGTAACACAGGACAGTTTTCCATGTCTTCTGGGTCCATCTCAAATGACAAAAGTTGAAATTTTGTCATTCATTTTGAAATAATGGAGTCTCCATTGTTTGTCTTACGCAACTTTTCCTGCCTTTTATTGACACCGTCCCAACTTTTCTGAGACACGTTGCTGGCCTAAAATTTTAAATAAGCATAAATATTCCATAAAACAACAAACAAATCCAGTTTCAATAACTGATATGTTGTCTTTGGACTATTCTCAAACACATATATTGCTTGTATGATTTGAGAATTACAGCATTTCTTTTTTATTTACATTTAACACAACCTCCCAACTTCATCGGAATTAGGGTTGTATATCTGTAACATATAAGTAATTCGATATTTCATCACTTAGAAAAAGAAAACACAAAGCATTACAATATTACAATAGAGAGCCTTCAACCAACTGTAGTTTATAGGTAACGCAACACTACGAATAACTACTCTATGAAACTTACCTGGAGCCAGTTGTCCAAAGGTAATCTGATTTGATTTTTGGGCCAGTTATTCAAAACATTTAATCTGGATCAAAATAATCTGGGTTTGGAAATCCCATTTTTAGCTATCCAGGATCAGGTCTTAGCTATCTAGGATTACATCTTACTCTTATGCCAGTTTTTCAAAGCAGCATTGGATTGGATCACCCTGATCCAGATACAGTTTTCAAGATTACCAAATCTGGATTACCAGTGCTGCAAAATGGGACAACATATCACAATGTGGGCTACCAGCTACATAAAGAACAACAGGTATAAGAGCCAACATGGGGTCACTAAGTGTTTCTTATTTTGAGACAAAACTCACAAAATAACAAACATCCACTTCCATTTGGGCAATTCCATGGGTGCGTTTCTCGAACGCAAAGTTGCTAACTTCTTAGCCACTACCGTTGTTGTTACTTCCGAAGTACCGCACCAAAGGCTACCTTGCGTTTCTCGAAGCTTACTACGGTAGTACTTTACTTTGGAAGTAACAACTATGGTACTGAGAACTTCGGTAGAAGAGACTCTCCTACGCGTTTCTTGAAACCTTTGTAGCAGAGAAACTTCCGAACTAAAGCCAAAATTTCGAAGTAAAGTTATGAAGTTCTCACTACAGCTCTCGAGGTGAAGTAAGAGCCTTACTACAAAAGTTGACCCCACCCACGGCAAAACTTGCAGTAGATCTTTGACTGTAAAGTGCCAATATCTCGTAAACCTGCAGTACAAACAGTGAAATTCAATCGGTGTGTAGAGGTTACTATAATACAGCTGTGGAAACTGTTAAATGGCCAATTCATGATATGTAATTTTTCTTGTTAAAACCGTATGGCACGACTTAAACATTTAATGGTTTGCACAGCAGTATTATGATCACCTGCACAAACTGATTGAGTTTCGCTGAGTTTGGACCGCAGGTTTATGAGATATTTGCATTAGAAGTTGGTCTTCAATTGGAAGGTTTGCCGAAGTACGAGTGCTTCGACAAACGGTCGGGTTTCGCCACTATGGTAGTAGTAACTTCGGTAGAACTACGGTAGTAGAATGCTAACCTAGGAAGTTGTTTGAGAAACGCACCCCATATCAGTTGAAACGGGTCTGATACCATGGTCAATTTTTTCCAGATTTTTTGTCCAAACACTCGTCCATGTCTTAGAATAAAACCAAAATTTCAGCTTGATATTTTGTTTAGTTTTTGAGATGTCTTTTTAAATATGGATAGATGTGTCCTACAAATTCCAGTGAAAATTCCGGTGTTTCAAAAACACCACTTTTTTTATAGCCCTCTCCTCTCAACACAACCATATTCTTTCTGAAAAATTTGAACACTGGGGCAGTACCCTGTGCAGTTGTCTAATATCACATCGGAATTTAAATCAATGAAAAATGTCTTTTTGGTTTGCTATGACCCCTGTTATGTGGCTCTTGTACATAACTAGCTATTCCCTCCCATTTGATGTTGTTGTAAAATTAAGAGAGGATAAAATGAGCTGAATTCATAAAATTTGCTTTGCTTCCAATTGCTACGCACAACCTGAACCTGTCATTACACTTGAGTTATCCATGCACAAATGCCTGTATATTGCTGTAAAGTTTTAAACATGAGGCTCAAAATCACAATCGATAATGGCAGGATCTTAGTACCCTCAACCCTGTGTTTGTCCCTGTGATCAAGTTTTTATGAATTGCTCAGCCTATTTCTTTAGATAAAATAAAACTGTCTAAGAACTTGTTAAAAGGCGTCTTTGCATGAGAAACCATTTAGTACTTGTTTTTTTTAACTACAAAAGGTCACTGTGAGTTGCATATGTATGCTGCACGTGAAAATGTTCTTCTACCCCGATTGCCTCCATCAGTCATAGACGGAGTAATGAGCGAAAAGGGCAAATACAAAGTGACGCAAGTTCATGAATCAGAAAAGCCATGCCATAGCCATAGGGTCTCGTTGCAGCACACATTCACCTAGCAAAATATAAGTAAGTAGCTGTGTCCACCAAACTAGAACAACCTGAAACAGGAGCGCTAACACATTTTTTCCCCAAAACAGCGCACAAGGCATTCATTAATACTAGAGACCACCGGATAACCAATGAAAAATGATGCAATGACATCTTTAAAACAATGCAGAAAATAGCAATGGTATATAATGCTACTTTTAGATGCCAGCAATGCTCTGGAGAATATGAAAATGTTTTGCTAAGCCTGAACGACGAACTAACCAAAACTGGCGAATCTTGTCATGTCTTCTCTTCTTCAACAGTTTAAAGGCCAGTTGGCAGCCAACCAGACCGGTCTGTGATGATCCTGACATTTTTTTCAGTTATCACAACTATACGAATGGTACCCATAGTAGGGGTGTTGAAATTAATCATATAATCGATGCATCGCGATGCAGACGTGAACAATTAATAATCGTTTCAATAGCAGATCATAATCGATTATAATGTACTGTGATAACCTGTGTTAATTGTGTTCTGTTCTGCTGATATTCCTTATGTGTTTGTGCCTTTAAGGAAAGGGAGTTGAGTGTGTGTGTGCGCGCATATGTGTGTGGGTGCGCGCGGGGTAAGAGGAAACGTTGCTGCACTGTTGTGCTGTAGTGTTTTGTGGAATAAGCGTGGGTTGTGGCTAAACAGCAACTATGTTGTACCTTTTACAGTCATTTTTTCTCGCCATAAGTATTAAAAATAGCACCCGGTAACCCGTTTTATCTATGGCAACCTGTGTCTATGGTCTTTGTCTCATCTACGTGACCCATTTGTCGTCGTGTAGCATACATCACAACACAACATGACGGCGCCATAAAAATAAATATGTTGGGAACACCACCAACTTAAGAAATCGTGTTAGCCGTCTCCATCCAGAGTTGTTAACAACACCGGTGTTCTGCGGAGTTGTCCTACTTCTGTGAAATGTCCTACTGTAGGAAGAAATGACAGACATGTCTGCCGAGCTGTGCTACCTTGTCAGAGAATCCCACCGTGCACTTTCAGTTTCATTTTTTTGTCACTGTACGCTCGCTATTTTTTTTTTTTTTTTTTTTTTGCAAGTGCAACACAGAGAATTTCCACAATTATATAGCAGATAGGACGTTTTGACAGTTCAAATGACCCCGTCAGAATATGCTTCTACACTGATGTGCAGGTAGGATTCATAAATTTTATCAAATAAAAGAGGAAGGTAATATCTGACTGCTTGTGTGTTGTGAAATCAAAGCCATGTGAAGTAGTAATATGTTGTGAATAATCGTGTAATGAAAAGCCATGTGAAGTAATATGTTGGGAATAATAGTAATGTGATGTGAATAATCGTGATGCATCGTGATGCATCGAGATATCGAATCGAAAACTTAATAATCGTAATCGAATCGAATCGTGAGATGAGTGAAGGTTCACACCACTAACCCATAGGTTTCTATTATGAAATGTAAATTAAATGTTACACTAAAACTCGTGTAAACCTATAAACAAAAAAATTCAGAAATATATTGCATTGGTTTTGATACATCAATCCAAAACACACTGATTTGGATTGCTTCCTTTTTTGTGATCCTCTAATCTCGACTTTCACAGTTTGTATTGTGTGACCATTGATGACCACAAATGAAGGACATTTAGGGGCCGATTCTCCCATAGGCGCGTAAGTCTTTTTTAAGCACGCACTTTTTAAGCACTTTCGTCTTGCGCGGATTCTCCCATCTGAACCTCTGCCACTCCCCTAGCGCTTAACTCCGAAATACAGTGCGTAACTCAGCATGGCCGTGATATATGTAAAATTAAACCAACGTCAGTGCCAAGTGCAAGGATTACGGCAACCAAGAAAACATGGGATATGGACTTTCTGACTACACATATAAAAGCAGTGGCAGTCCGTGGGAAACAGAAAAGAACTTTAAATTTGAATATGCAAGCAACAAAAGTGGTGCAAATGATCTTTCTAGCCCATTACTTTAAGAAGTTAGGTTTTACAAAATATATATGTCGCGGGGATTTAAATAATCAATAGCTATATTCGTTGTGAAGCGTAACACTGTTGAAAAGTCAGAAAGTAAGGAGTAGCCGACTTTGTAGGCACTCAAACGGTACAGCTTATATTATTTGACCTCTGTTACAATGCTCACATTTGAGAACTGAAATCACTCCGATGTTTGGTGTCCAACTGAATGTCATGACAAACAAGCAGAGGCCTGTTTCAGATTACAGATTACATTACACTTAGCTGACGCTCTTATCCAGAGCGACTTACAGTTATTTACAGGGTTTTAGTTACAGTCCCTGGAGCAATGTGGGGTTAGATGCCTTGCTCAAGGGCATTTCAGCCATGGGTAGGGTGGGATTTGAACCTGCAACTCTCCAACCCTAAGACCAACTCCCTAACCACTAGACCATAGCTGCCCACTTTGGTTTGGCTGTCACGTTCACTTGAGGTTGTGTGATGTATTGCAGGTGTTGCAAATGGTGTACCCCCACCAAATTAGAAGTGCTTTGGCATTGGTCAAAGGGGCACTGAATTTAGTATTAAAGGCGGTCACTTTTTGGACAGAATAGAAACGCAACAATGGCGACATCGGGAAAATGCAGAAAACCAAACTTTTCTGAAGAGGAACTGAATGCGTTAGTGAGGGGAGTGAAGAGGCACCATGACGTTCTTTATGGAAAAGGAGCCTTGAAGGCCGACCCCAGACGAAAGGCTGGGGTTTGGGCACAAATCGCCCTGGACGTGGCCTCTGTGGGTAGGTGCAAGCGAGACATGCCTGAACTAAAGCTCAAATGGAGGGATTTGCGAAGAGGGGTGAAGGCCAGACTGCCTTCGCAAAGAAGGAGCATGTGTGCAACGGGGTTGTGAACCATCATCCCCGGTAAACCTCACTGCACTAGAGGAGGAGGTAGCATCGACCCTCTCTGCCGTAGACGTACACGGGGAAATATGTGGAGTTGGTACGGATGAAGGTATGTTGAATATAATTGATTTATTTACCAAAGTATCATTGTGAAAATACTAGAAACAAGCGAAATGTGGTTTCAAATAAATTAATTTTTGTGATTCCAAATAGTTGAAGCCTGTCAAAGCCGAAGCCACATGTCCGCGGAGCACGCGTCTCCCGAGCACAACGGTGGGTAGGTCGTCTATTGATTGTTGCATCTACCTGTGGAAAATGAAATGACAATTAATTGAATTGTTTTACAGAACTGCCTGTGGACCTCTCGCAGGAGACGGGTGGGATGGTCGACACCAGGATAATCGGTGGCCGTGAAGTGCCCATGGAGCCAGAGCCAGACCCAGAATCGCAGGGCGATCCTCGGTCAGAGTACCTGCGCTTGCTCTGAGTAGAGGAGCAGAGAATGGCTGAGGAGTGTGAGGAGAGGGAGCGAAACCAACAGTTCCGGGAGCACATGAGCGCAAGGATGACCAGCATAGACAACCGACTGGGTGAGGTCTATGGTGCGCTACAGGAGCTGATTGGGCTCGTGCGTCTGGCTTCAGGCGCGAGCTCTCCTCCTCGGTGAGGCCAGGGCCGTTAGAGTGAGGGGTGTGAGACTGCGTTAAAACAAATAAACTTCAGTTGTGTAAAATTCTTGTCTCTGGTCTTTTGTGACATGGTGTTCAGATTATGGTAATTTAATCTTTAGTAGTATCGAGGCAATTGGAACCGGGATAACGTCATTTTCCTCGTCAAATTCAAACAACAAAACCGTGATTTCACTGACAACGGAGACGCACAAAAACAGCTACCAGACGTATCATACCAAACTTGCCTGAAATGAGGGTCAACAATCTGTTGCCGAACTCGTGCAGCTCTCCCCATCTGCAGCTCCTCAGCCACTGGCAGATCCACTTGTGATTTTGCGGTATAACCGGCATGGTGAGTCTTCTCCTAACTGCCATGTTGTGCAGCATGCAACACACTGTTGTCACCCGACAAGCTTTACCGGGGGTTACGAGCATGCAACCACCGGAATCGTCCAGACACCTGAAGCGACTTTTAAGAATACCAAAGGTGCGCTCAATGACGCTCCTTGTGACTGCATGCGCGTGGTTGTAGCGCACTTCAGAGGCAGTGATGGGGTTGGCGAACAGGGTCATCAACCAGGTGAGGAGAGGATATAACCGGTCCCCTATAAGAAACAGCTGTTGGAATTACTGTGCTACACACCATACATTGCTGATAGGATTTATTGCCTTTACTCACCAATCAACCACACATCATTATTGGCCAGCATGTCCATTTTGCGGTACAGTGATGAGTTACACAAAATGTAGGCGTCGTGAGACGACCCAGGAAATCTGGCACATACACTCAATATACGGGTGTTGTGGTCGCACACAACTTGCATATTTATGCTGTGATGACGCCGTTTGTCTCGATAGACGTTCTCCTCTATGGAAGGGCTCTGATGTAGACGTGGGTGCAGTCAATGGCCCCCAAAACATTGGGGAACCCGGCAACCCTATTGAACCCCACTTTGATGGCACACTGTTCTCCTACCGTTTCAGGGAACTTAATAAAGTGGCCGATGTGGTGCAACATGGCATCAATGAACTGCGTCAGGCACCTTGACACAGACGCCTGGGACATGTGGATGCCGTCACCCACCACTCTCTGGAACGAGCCTGATGCCAGGACCGACAGCGCAGCACACACCTTGAGGAGGACAGGCAGGTTTTAGGGATGGTTGCTTCGGCTGGATAGCTCATCATCAAGCAGTTCACACAAGTGGATGATGGCTGCACGGTCCAGGTGGAACCGCTGAATGCACTCCATGTCGGTGAAACCCAGGATGTTTATTCTAGGCCTATAAACGTGAGCGCGTCTTCGACCTCAGCGTTCTCTTTCCCATTGAGGCAGTAGTGCGAGCAGGTATAAGGATGGCATTTTTGTTTCTGACTATGAGAGCATGTTGGTCATATTTATACTCACACCAATTAAATTAATCAATTCATTAATTCATTTATTAATTGTTGTTTGTAATTTACCTAATTGGAGAACAGGTTCTTTCGTGATATCACGTGATATTTTAAAAAATAATGTCATGGCTATGAGAAACGTTGTCCTAATAATAAGGATCAACAACCATTACTGACTCTGCACTTTGGTATGTTAAATATGGCAAAATAAATGTTGGCATTATAAGCCTAGCCGACAAAAAATGCAGTATTTAATTTAGCCTTATAGTGGCGCTGGACCTTACTACAGCCCTTTGAGGCGCGTAAAGAGAAAACCGCTTAAGTGGAGGGTAGAATACGCGTAGGGTTCATTTACATGCAACACTCCAATCCAAAGTGCGTAACTGACTGATTTCCGCGTAAATGACAGACTTAAGTCAACAGTAGAATCCGCGTGGGCGCAGTTGCGCATTTTTTTTTTTTTTCACTTACGCGCCCTTACGCGCAGGGGAGAATCGGCCCCTTAATGAATAAACCTAATCAGTCTACCAGTTTACGAGGTAGGAATTTCCAAATTGTGTATTAGATGCTCCCTCGCAAATGTTACCATTCTTTCCACAATTACTTGTGAAATTGCCGGGAGATGGCGCCAAAGTGTTGCGTATCAGGAATGGCCAGATTAGAGCTCATGTCTGCATCGTCTGTCCTACAGGCTGTCACAAAGGCACAAAACGGAAGCTGCATTGTTTTACAAGTCAAATATTAAAGGCATTAACAAAGTCAAATAATTATGTAGTAAACGAAACATATACATAATTGAATATGGGTGGTGGCAAATATAAATGTAATGTTTTGGATGATTAGGATCTGCAATTATTTTTTTAATGTGCACTAATACATCGACATTGAAAAAATGTACATAAAAATTATTCAAAGTACTACTTAAACATACAGTTATCAGATGTGTTAGCAACTGTGTTTAATTACATAAACTAAATTGTTATATAAAAAACACTGCCATGCTTGTCAAAGCACCAGACACAGACAAAGCACCGTAAACACAAGTTGGGGGATGGGGGTTTCCAGGTGCTACGTGGTGTTTTTTGCCTTTTAGCGGTGCTTTGCCTGTGCTTCCGTGGAATATAGTCCCCCATCTAAATGCTGCTTGGTCAATCCTTTCGTGTTAATTTGCATTGTCATTTGAACTCGATCTGAATGCACAGGTCACGAGAAGTAATCACAAAAAATTGATTGAATTTATTCACTTTTGCCACTTGTGCTAGTTGGCAACACTTGATTAAAGCTAAGCTAAGCAAAGGTCAGTACTGCCAGATTCGGATGGGTCTGCTAGAAAATGCTTCTGCCCACTTACCCAACTCTAGAGACTGTGGGGACAGACTTATTATGACCGCCGCTAGCAAAGCTAGCGAAAGCGGTCATATTGGAGTTGCTGCAAAATTTTTCCCTTTTTTTTTTTCACCGATTTTTCGACGATTCCTGGGACACTGAAACTCGGGGAGACATGAATGTTTGTAGGCATGTAGCCCAAGACGTTTGTGAGCGAATAACGCCTTTTGGTCCCCCAGGGCCACCCCCCCGCTGTGCCAGTGTCCGTTAAAGAGGGGGAGACCGGCAAAAGTTTTTGCTGAATAACTCAATGAACATTTCACCCAACAACATGAAATTTTTGTGATATGTGGGTGTTACAGAGACGTATCGACCCAGCCCATAAACTCTCACTTGAAGCATAGCGCCACCTAGTGATATGGGTAAATGCAAAAATTGGGATTTTGAGTTGCCAATATCTTGGACCGAGAAGGTGGGAACTGCGCAAAATACGTCATGCACGATCACCACAAAGACCTCTAACACCACAGAACATGCCATAAAATGTGGTCCATAGGGGGCGCTGTAATTGTAGAAAATGTCATTTTGCCTATTGTCTAGAGAATGCTTACATTTACAACAATTTTTTTTTTATTGAGAAATCTATTGACCCTCACGCATTGAAAACACTGGTCGACGCCCACTTCCAACAAGAACAATTTCCGTGAAATTTTAATATTGCGAAAACAAATCTGAACGAACTCGTCATAGGCCGTTCATGTGAATCTCACCAAATTTGGTATGTCATCTACAGACAATGTTGACAAAAAGTTATCAAAGGATTTATCTTGAGATAAACCGTTCCGAAGTGACACGTCAATGAACATTTAACACGTAGCTTAAAATTTTTCAAATGGCCGTATCTTGGCTATTAATTGCTCAAATTTGGTCAAGGTTGACATGCCATCTCTAAACAGCTTTCTTTTTATGTGTACTAAATTTTGTGACATTTTGTCATAGGGGGCGATGTTTATTGGCAAAGCTAGGTGTCAAAAAACAGTTTTTGTTAAATAATTCGTCAACAATTTTGCCCAAGACAACGATTGTGTGTTAGTATGTCGATGTTACAGAGGCGTATCGGCCCAGCCCATAAACACTCACTAGAAGCATAGCGCCACCTAGTGATAAGGGTAAATGCAAAAATTGGTATTTTGAATTGCCAATATTTTGGACTAAGAAGGTAGGAACTGCATAAAATATCTCATACACGATCAACACAAAGACCTCTAAAAGCACAGCACATGCCATAGAATTGGCCCTATCTCATGCACGATCAACACAAAGACCTCTAAAAGCACAGCACGTGCCATAAAATTGGCCCTATGAGGGCCGCTGTAATTGTACAAAATCTCATTTTGCCTATTCCTTTCACAAATCACTCCTACACACTATTCAAACACACACAATGTAATTCATTCAAAACCCACATTCATGCCCACTTCCAGGAAATCCTTTCCACACAAATTCTCACCTCACAACACTGCTCTACCACACACTCATCATACCAACAGTTTCCACATTTCAATACACTGCGGCGGTCATACCATGTACCGCTATGCGGTACATCTAGGTTTCATCTGGCGGTGGCGTATTCCTTTAAACTAAAAAGAAGACTTGTGGACATGATGGAGGCCTCCGAAAAGCAAGCTCTGCATAATTTCAATCAGCCGTCCCTTGAAAAACTTACAACCTCAATTACTGATGGTTTTTGCTCCTCAGGTCATGCACCCACCATCATCACATTTTAACAGCCCTTATGAGCCGACAACTGCTCACCATCACCACATTTACACTCTAGCACATATTTACAACACTCACACTCACTGGGGCAGCTGTGGTCTAGTGGTTAGGGAGTTGGTCTTGAGCAAGGCATCTAATCCCACAGTGCTCAAGGGACTGTAACTGAAACCTTGTAAAAAACTGAAAGTTGCTCTGGATAAGTAATGTAATAACACTCAGCTCCACCCAACAATGCTCCACACACATCTAATGAATCACCACACACATCTGATAATGTAATGCATTCATTTTATTATACTACAGCTCTTAACAAAGACTGTGATTCTTGTGTTCTGTTGTGTTTGCAAGGCCTATACACAGAAAAGACAGTTTGTGTTTTTTAATGTTTTCTTGTTCCTGTGTTTTCTTGTTTTTCTGTCAGTTCACAATGTCGTATTTGTAAATTCTGTGAAAGAGTAAAAAATAAATAAAAAGTAAACAAGTAATAGTAGCCCCCGATATATTTTTGTTTATTAATTCCAGTTGACTTGTGTTCGACAGCTAACATATTGATTAAATGTCTGGATTAACAAACATCTTGAAAGAATTGAACTGAATGAATGAATTTTCAATGCAACTTTGCAAAAAGTGTCTTGTCTGTGGATTCAATACACATTTACAAATATGCACTTGTTAAGATTTTTTTAACATTTATTAGAAACACCAACAATAATAAAAACTAGGGTTAAATAATAGTAATAATAATATCGTTACATAGTAAGGGTGTAACTTAGCCTGATAAACCCACCCTTCATACTTTATTTCATTTTGTACAGAGGGTCTGGAACGGAATCTCTTGATGGTCATTTAGTTGGCCCCAGCAAGACCAATCCAATCAGCGAACAGAGGGTGTGTTCGTTAGCCATGACATGTGTGCTACATTTAAATTGTAGTGCGTAGGTAGGCTAATTGCATACGTGACGACCAGGCGTTAGCGATTGGGTAAAGGCAGAGGCTTGTTTTAAACTTCGGCAGAGTCCACACCTCCAGGAAGAAATTGTTTCTGACGGTGTCTGGTCCAGACCCTCTGTACAAAATGAAATGAAGTACGAGGGGCTGGTTTACCAGGCTAGGTGTAACTATAATAAGTTAAATAAAATATTCTCAAATAAACAAATGTGTGAAATATTATTGTTAAGAGATGTGTTAATTACTGGTATGTCCTCAGTTTTCTATTATTTGTATATTGTGTGTTACTATATGTTTATGTAATTGGGAGGCGCTCCAGCGCAGAAATATCATGTTGTTTCTTAATATGAAATTATCAGGGTATTGCATGATGTCGTATTTTCACGTTATAACGTGAAGGTATCACGTTATTTCATGATATGAAAATATCACATTGGGTCATTCCATGCCAAACCACTCAATTTTTTTCCGCCCCCCCTTCGATTTTGATGAAATTTGGCATACTCATGGGTATCCTTAAGAAATGGCAACATACCAAATTTCAGCTCATACGAATCTAGAGAGTTTTGAAAATTTCACCGAATTTTTGCATCGATTAGTGACTGTGAAACAGAAAATTGCCAAAATTTTGCAAACAGTAAGTCGATTTATTATTGATTATATATCATTACAAAGGGTAGAAAATTCCCTTTCAAATGATATATAACACGAAGACCTTTCAAGGTTGTTGCATTTTCAAGGTCATTTGATGTGACTATGACCTTTGACCTAATTTTTCAGACAATGAGCATCGATCAATTTCATTATCTCTTAGACAAACAAGTATCAATTATGCCTGCAAAGTTTCAGTTTGGAGAATCAAATGGTTTGGGAGATATTCAAGGAAGACTTTTTGATATACAGGGTATTCCAGAAATAAATGCTGGCAAAAAGACAATGTCAAGTAGTAACATTTATATTTACATTTAGGCTACACAAATTTGCTGTAAACAGTGCTATGGTAGTTATATAGTAGTTATGATATTCATAATAAATACAGGCAAAAATTCAATATCAAGTACTATTTTACACTCACATGTAGGCTACACAAATCTATGGTAAACGAGTAGGTAGTCAAAGGAGCTAAGCTGTTAGCAACTGGACTTCTTTTTGGAGCTTGAAGATGTTTCACCTTTCATCCAAAAGGCTTTTTCAGATCTGGCCTTTCTTACAACTTAGCTCCTTTGACTACCATGGCCTGAATGAATGAGAATCTACAGACAGTCTTTTGAATACTATCAATGTTGAATTCTGTAACAATTGTACGTGTTCTCCTCTCAGAATCTTTGTACAATGGTAGACACAATAAATCTACTCAGATTGGGTTGAACCTTTAATCCTGCCTCTCTCAATGTCAAGCCATGGACAAGGACATGGCCAAGAATGGTGGCTCTAATTTCATCAGAAATTGGTATTCTTCCTATTCCTCCTCTGCCTCCTCTTCCTCTACCTCCCCTTTCCCCTTCGATTCTGACTCCCTGTCCTCCTGGTTCACAATCCATTTTGAAGCTGCAATCTCTAACAACCTGTTTGCGCTCCCAAAAGGCTTATATTGGTGGTGTTCACTCATTTGACATGACGTGCAACCAATTCTGAGTCATTGTGCTTAACTTGTGGAATGTGTGCTTTAGTTGTTATTAAATGTTGAAAAGAAGGTTTACCATTTTGAATGACGTGTGTTAAATAATGCAAAATGTGTTTTAAGAATGACAATGTGTTTATAGTTGTGCAAAGAGGAGTCAGGGTTTTTTTTTTAGCAAATTGTTTTCTACTATGTGAAAATTGTTTAAGATATTGACAAAAGAGTGAAGAATTCTGAGAAATTTGCATAAGCAATTTAGAAAGTTGTTCAACCAATAGGTATTTGTGGTTTAACAATTAAGAAAAAACTGCAAATATCTTGAACCTGCAGCTAAATGGCAAGGTTACTTGATTAGAGATGCTCAAGCCATACTAGATTCTGCAAGTTGTTGTCAAGTTGTCAAGCAGCCAAGTACTATACACGGTGTTACACGGTGTTTTATCATGATGACATGTTAATTGACTTTTTTTTTCATGAAAAGCATGATCCAGCAGCACAACCAAGTACTGTCAGGATTTCTATTGGTGAAATTCCATGAAGAAAGATTTATTAATTTCAATAAAACAGCCTTTCAGGCATTTTTTTGCATCCAGCCATTTGTGGCAATGTTGACCAGTTTGGGGAAAGTGACTATAACTGAGATTACGACCTGTGGTATTCTACATATAGTACTTGGCGGCTAGACAACTTGATGCAGAATCTGGTATGGCTTGAGCATCTCTAATCAAGTAACCTTGCCATTTAGCTGCAGGTTCAAGGTATTTAGGATCATTATGGCACCATTTACCATAAATTTGTGTAGCCTAATGTGAGTGTAAAATGGTATTTGATATTGAATTTTTGCCTGTATTTATTTCTTGAACACCCTATATATTAAACAGACTTCCTTGAATATCTACCATAGCACTGTTTACAGCAAATTTGTGTAGCCTAAATGTAAATTCTACATGTTTCTACTTGACATTGTCTTTTTGCCAGCATTTATTTCTGGAACACCCTATATATCAAAAAGTCTTCCTTAAACATCTGCCAAACCACGTGATTCTCTAAACTGAAACTTTGCAGGCATAATTGATACTTCTTTGTCTAACAGATAATAAAAATTTGTCAAAATCGATCGATACTCATTGTCTGAAAAATTAGGTCAAAGGTCATAGTCACATCAAATGACTTTGAAAATGCAACGACCTTGAAAGGTCATCGTGTTATATATAATTTGAAAGGGAATTTCCTCCCCTTTGTAATGATCCCAAATTTATGGAAATCGAGTGCTGGGTTTGCAAAATGTAGCCAATTTTCTGTTTCATAGTCAGGAATGCAATTTTCAAAACTCTCTAGATTCGTCAAAAATAGTCCAAATGAGCTGAAATTTGGTATGTTGCTATTTCTGAAGGATACCCATGAGTATGCCAAATTTTATCAAAATCGGAGGGGGGGGGGCAGAAAAAAATTGAGTGGTTTGGCATGGAATGACCCCATTATTTCCGGATATAAAATTATCACATTATTTCATGATATGGTGATATTTTCACGTTATAATGTGAAAACATCAAGTATGGTTTTAGGCTACTTGATTTTATAGGGAGGGAGGGGAAAAAATCCCCTTTTATGCAGACCAGGGGCAAGCCTTGTTTCATTCAAATGAGTGGGACACATGGAATTTAACCAATATCTTTCTGAAGTTGAGTTTTTTTTTTAACTATATACGCCAATCCGCAACTATTTGTAATTATGCCAAGCCTAATAGCGGAAATTGTTACTTTTTAGATTTTGAGAAAATTAGCTTACTTCTTCCGGGCGCCAACGCGAGTGGCAGCAAGTCTCAGTAGCTCCGTCTCTCTGTGTTTTTCTCTCCTCTTCCTCTCCCTGACCTTCCCTGCTTTGCTCTCTCAGTCTTGTCTATTGTCTACTGACTTCACTCCGAGAGACTCTCTCTGCCCTGCTCTCCGAACTGAAAAATCATGGATTTGATCAACTGGTCTCTGAACGCAATTGACACCATCTTCTCAGTGAGAAGCTTGGGTTCGGGGGAACCTGACTGTCCTGCCGGAACATACGCAGCTGGATATACGATGGATGCGTGGGAGAGGTGGCGGGTCGTGTGCCTGGCGGCTCTTTCCATGGAGGACGTTGAAGACATCTACCTATTCGGAACCATGGTTACGGGTCTTTTGCTGATTGGATTGGGCATTGGCCTGGTTTACCGAGTAACAAGGAAGACGGGAACAGCTGTCCAAAGCCCTACAATGCTGCCCGGCATGATTGATGCGGTGGGCAGAGCTGTCAGCACTCAGACTGTGGCTATGAACCGCAACATGGATAACATCATGGAGAAGCTTGCGGCTTTGCAAAGGCAAATGGATCGTTTCGTGGACCAGAATGGACAAGGGCAGCTGTGGCCTTGTGGTTAGGGAGTTGGTCTTGTAATCGGAAGGTTGCCGGTTCGAATCCCACCCTACCCATGGTTGAGATGCCCTTGAGCAAGGCATCTAACCCCACACTTCTCCAGGGACTGTAACTGAAACCCTGTAAATATCTGTAAGTCGCTCTGGATAAGAGCGTCAGCAAAGTGGAATGTAACAATGTAACAAGGACGGTAGCTGTGCAAATTGGAATGCAGCTGCTCGCCCTAAAGTCTAAACGACCCCCTATCTTATCTGCTTTCGACTCCCTCAACTGGCCAAGACCAAAAATGTGGTTGTTAGCACGCTAGCGAACTTGGCATAGTTAGTTAAGTTTGTTAACTGGCTTTACTGATGCACACCAGCTGCGAGTGTAGCTAGAGCTGGGCGGTATGAACAAAATTGATATGGTATTTTTCAAAATTATATCGGTGTCACTGTATTTCAGCATTGCATTGTGCATTGTGGCCAAACAGCTCGATTTTTGTTTTGTCTGACCACAGAACTTTCCTCCAGAAGGTTTTATCTTTGTCCACGTGATCAACTGCAAACTTCAGTCAAGCTTTAAGGTGCCGCTTCTGGAGCAAGGGCTTTCTTCTTGCGCGGCAGCTTCTCAGTCCATGGCGATGCAAGACACGCTTGACTGTGGACACTGACACTTGTGTTCCAGCAGCTTCTAATTCTTGCTTAATCTGCTTTTTGGTGGTTCTTGACCAATTTTCTGACAGCAGCAGGTGATAGCTTGCATTTTCTTCCAGATCGTGGCAGTGACAAAACAGTGCCAAGCACTTTATACTTACAAACAATTGTTTGCACTGTTGCTCTTGGGATCTGCAGCTGCTTTGAAATGGCTCCAAGTGACTTTCCTGACTTGTTCAAGTCAATGATTCGCTTTTTCACATCCATGCTGAGCTCCTTTGTCTTTCCCATTGTAGCGCATGTGGGCATTTGTGTCCAATGAGCCCTTTTTAAATGGCCTCAGAGAAGTCAACAGCTGTAGTCACTCATAATCACTCACAAGTAGTTAAGAGGCCAGGCTATGAAGCTCATTTCATTGACTCAGCTTTCATTGACTCAGCTCAAGTCAACTAAATTGCTAATTCATGTTGCTGTATGTATATTTTTGACCCAGCAGATTTGGTCACATTTTCATTTGACACATAATAAAGTGATAAAACAACCAAACTGTAAGATTTTTTTTTGTGACAAAGGAGTATCTATTCCAATCACTCTATCAGAGAAATGTCAAAGTTGTAGAAATAACTGGGAACTCTGGACAGCCATGACATTATGTTCTTTACAAGTGTATGTAAACTTTTGACCTCCACTGTATATAGTAAATGAATTGCCATACTAAAGAATGCATCACAATGGGAAATTGAACTAAGCCATTTGTATAGTCCAACGCTACTTTTACGTCACCAAAGGTTAACGCCCCTTTTTGGGGGAAAACAAATGGATTTCCCCAAACTAGCTATGTTATCTCCATAGCAAATGTGGGAATAAAATTTCTCATCTATTCCCTGGGTATAATCGATGTCATTATGATCATGTTAGCGGGTATAATGAACCTAAATTGTATTCTGTGTAACTTACTGTGTCTTACTCTAAGATCATAGAGGTGTGTAACCACTTTCTTTGTATCACTGTCTGGGTCAGTTAGAGCAGGGTTTCTCAAACTTCTTTGCGCTGGGGCCCAGTGATGTTAGGCCTTAGTGTTGCAAGGCCCTGCATAGATCTACACCGCTGCGCGCTAACTGAATACGACCCCCGCACCCCACTCCGACCCCCGCACCCCACTCCGACCCCGTCGCCTGCCACATGTTTGCCTTCATAGATAGACAGATAGATAGATAGATAGATAGATTATTACGATTATGATTCTAATTAGTAGTAGAATAATCACTAGTTATTACTGGTTGTTGTTGCTTATGCGTAAACTTGGCTATTATTAAAGAAGAACACCTAACAGGAGGATTTTGAAATTATTGCCAAATTATATAGGTATACAAATATGTAGGCCTGATAAATTGAGTATTATTATTATTATTAGTATTACTATTACTACTACTATCAGTATCATTACTATTACTATGGAGCCAAGAATTTTCACTTTTTGTCTTTTTTTTTTTTTTTTAGAACACCTTTAAACTTCAAACTGTCTACCAGAAACAAGGGACCTCAAACCGAGAAATCGTGAAACATTTCATAACAGGTAAGTTGATTATTTCATTAATTCAACACCCAACCTATCCATTTACTATTTTACATGAAGCACAGTGTAGTTGCTGGCATGAACATAGTTACCTTATTAGGGCTAGCAGCTTGCTTGTTAGCTGCCGTTCAAGCTAGCTGTTGTAGCTATTGCCTACAGTACAAACTGAGCTTTTAATATGGTGCACATTTAGTAAAACAGCCTCTTACAATGTTAAAAACAATTCCAGGAACCCATATCAACGAACCACTGCACCCGGATTATGTGCCCTCCATATTTCCCCACCGTACTGTGGCAAACCCAACACAGAAATTAGTAAGATACAAAAATGCCAGGAAACATGAGCAGATGTCACCCCCTCGCAGAGGCAGGGTGGCAAAAACAACCACTTTGTGCCCACATCTACCACTCAGTAAGTTTCATGACATTATTGGTTGCTTTACTTGTCACTCTTTGAGATGTACGGGCTAAAGCTAACATGCATTCTTACTCTTATTAAAGATGATTGCCCTGTTGAAAATCATGATGGCGATTGCCCTTAAGAAATGAAATGCGAGACGTCAGGGAGCTGCTTGTCATCATATTCAGTGGAGGGGAATGATATCGCCTTTCTGTGTGTTTGTTTTCCCTGAATGTGATTGGATGATCCATTTTAATGATCTCGGTGTCTAAATATATGTTTCTGGATATGGGGAATTCAATTCTGCATTAAGAATTTCTAAATTTTGCAGTCTTATGACGATATAAGTAAATTATTTACATAATGTTTTTGGCACTGAATTTGAAACAATATTGGGTTAGGTAATAGAAGTTTGTCTTCTTAGAAATCCTAAGTGTGTAAATATTTGGCATTATTACACAAAGTTTTGAGGGGGTCTCATTTAGTGCCTGGTGTTTCCATGGTTTATTTTGATTTTTACAGTTACAAAATCCATGCAAAAATAGAATCAGTAACTAGAAAAGCACTCAGAGCGCAGACCTCTGCCAGGGCAGCTCAGATCACCACCAAAATCTAATCAACAGCTCAACAGTTGCAGACAATACAACAGAACATTGCATCAGAATATCAAATCAACCCCTTCCAGTCTCAAGGACAATGGCTCTCCTCCCCAGTACAACAGCTGCTACAACAACTCATGTATCAGCCACAGCAGACAGTCATAGCTTGCACA
This sequence comes from Coilia nasus, assembly GCA_027475355.1. NCBI lineage: Eukaryota > Metazoa > Chordata > Actinopteri > Clupeiformes > Engraulidae > Coilia > Coilia nasus. Next base: position 27,937,174 of record CM050210.1, read on the forward strand.
GTCAGCTTAGCAATGGCAGCAACCAAGTCAAACGAAACGAGCAGCCCCAGCAGATCCAGCAGGCCCAACAACAAGTGGAGCAGAGTCAACAAGACTCCCACCAGCCAAGACAGGCTCAGAGAAACCAAGGTCAGAGCCGAGCACCATTTGTCTGTTACAGCTGTGGAGGAACCATACGTATGTTTAAAAACTGCCCCAGCCCACTATCAAAAGATACAGAATGACAGCAGACCAGGGCCAAGAGGTCCAGTGAACCCCTACAGAGGGGCATATTTCTGAAAAGGCCCAGAGGAGCCGAGGGGGGAGGGCCAGCTCCCAATAATATCTAAAGGAGCTGATGAGGAACCAATGCTGCAGGTTTTTATTAAGGGCAAGAAAATAGAATGCCTTCTGGATACAGGTCCACATATACCTGTGTGAAACTGAACGATGCCCTACACCTTCCCATGTCAAGAAAATCAGCAAAGACAATCGGCTTCTTGGGACAAGTGCAGCTCATCTCTTTTACGGCCCCCGTACACATCAGAATTGGACAACAAACCATCAAAATGCCCATACTAGTGTCCCAACAGACCTCTGTCAACCTATTAAGATGAGACATACTGTACAACCTTCAGCTTCAAATCGATTGCACCCCCAAAGAATCAACCCTCACAGGACTGGCAGGACAATTCGCGGCTCTTGCCTTAAATTTCCCATGCAACAGAAATTCACCAAGTGTACTGGATGAGACTGGACAAGTAACCTTGCCTTCAAGAAATTCGGGGACAGATAGGGCCAACAACCGTAACAAAAAGGACACAATGCCTCTCACGAGTAAGCAGGGGCTATAGGGCCAGAGACCTACAACCCATGATGCTGGAAGCAACAAAAGCCAAGTGGAAGGTTGTGACAAGTGTTCAAACACCAGTTCAAAGAAGTGTTCAGACAACCGCCCTGTCAGGTCACCCATCTTAGAGGATCAGGATAAACACACCCTGAAGGGAGCAGCAGAAGTTGTACAGCTCCCCAAATGAGAAATCTCCTATAGCCCAGTTGAACATTGTCAAGTCCGTCGCTTTGAGTTTTAGTATGAACAAAACTGCCCATATGGCAACCTTTATTGTGTCTATGGCCTATACGGAGGCCCAGGCTATCGATGCTGGGACAAAGAAAACCACAAACCATTTGACGTATCAGATCCAGACTGGGAACATGCCATGAAGGACATATCTTGGAGGAACAGGAGCTTCAGGATTTCAACACACATGATGGCTATTTTGGATGAAGGCATGCAGATCAGAGAGAATCGAGCACTCAAACAAGAACCACCCTCTGTGTGGTCACAAGGAGACGGTGATATTGGCTTAGTAAAGTCAGCAAACCCCATGGAGTTCAAACTTAAACCAGGAATGAAACTACCCTTCAGACCACAATACCCACTCATTGAAGCGGCAGCTGAAGGAGTAAGGGGGACCATAGAGGAACTCTTAAAAGCAGAAGTTCTGGAAGTAACACACGCGCGCCACAATGCAACACCCCTATCTTCCCGGTGCTAAAATTGAATGGCAAGGGGTGGAGCATGGTCCAGAATTTAAGGCCAGTGGACAACGTTGTTGAAGATTTCCCAGCGGACGTGCCCAATCCTCATACTCTGTTGACAAACATCCCAGTCATCGAATTGGTGCAAGCCTTCTTCACAATTTTGACAATGCATACTTCAGGTCATGTTTAAGTACTAATTCATATTATTTTGCATGAAACATCAATCAGAACTTGTGATTACAAAAAGACGACCACACGTAAGATTTTACTTTAAGGGCTCAAAAAACGATTTTCATGAATAACGTTTGATTGGTATGGCGTAAAGACACAAGCTTTTCTCATGGTGGTCAGTTTTGCATGCTGAATGTACAGACAGAAGTGCATTGATCTCAGCTGTCCCCTATGATAAAAAAAAGAGAATTTGAGTTTAAAATAGCCATCTTATTGGTGCCCAGATCATCACAATATGTCTAGCCATCAAATGTATACACTGAAAACCTTTATTTCACATTTAATGTGGCGGCCATCTTGAAAAATGGCCACCATCTTGGATTTTCAGGTGGCTAATGGGCTTTTCTAATAAAGAAGGTCCTAGTCATTATGCATGCCAAATTTGGTGCTTGTATCACAAAGTGAATGATTCTCTTGGAATATGGACTTAATCTGCCCCACTAGTATCCCACATTGAAATTGAATGCTAAATGTCATTGCTCTTATGTATCCTTAGAGCCAGATCTTACTCTAACTACAAGAAATGGACAACAGTGAAGTATTTGACAGCATTTAGTCCATCTGGCAGCATTACATTTTTGTCTAATGGCTGGGGAGGAAGTGCATCTGATGTGCATATTGTTCGACAGTCAGGATTCTATGGAATGAATTCCCTGCCGGAACGTCTGTACTCGTAGAAATATCTTGTGCTCATGAAAAGAATTTGTGTACACGTGGAAATATTTTGTGCTTGTGAAAAGAATTTGTGTACACGTGGAAATATTTTGTGCTTGTAAAAACAAGGTGTCCTTGTGTGAAAAACATGTCTCTATAACAAAGTTTTGTGCTTGTAAAAAAAATGTGTCTCTGCGTGAAAATCAGTTTTGTCTCTGTAACAAAGTTTTGTGCTTGTAATAAAAATTTGTGCTTGTAAATAGATTTTTTGTACATGTAAAAATACTTTGTATTTGAGGAAAAAAACAAATCTCCCACAGGCACAAATCGTATTCACAAGCACAGATTATTTTTACGAACACAAAACCAGTCAGTGAAATCTCTGCCAAAACTTCTCAGCCAATCACCAAACGTCTTACTCACCGGCCAATCAAGTTGCCGCCTTTATTTAGAGCAATGAGCGGGAGCAATGGTACGTGAATTCTATATGTAGCCATGTACAATAAAGTAGCCAGGTTAACGGCGAACTTGCTGCAGTTGTCTGGTGTTTTTAATCGGGAGTTTTAAGACAAGTTCTAAATTACATTATGAACAGGCGTGCTTGAAGTAGTCTATGTCGAAATAGACTATCTCTGTTCATTTAATTACATTGGGGTTTAATTACATTGGGGTTTAATTACATTGGGGCAGACAGAGGGTTTACACTCCAGGACGACTTTGCCCTCCTTGGCGTCGAGCTGCTAATATCATCTTTCACCAAAGGGAGAAAGCAGTTGCCTGGGAGAGAGGTGGAAATATCTCGTAGGAAGTCAAACATCCGGATTCATATTGGTAAGTTGTTAGTAAAAAGAATTTATTGAAATACTGTTTTGAGGTATTTGATAAGTCAATTGAAACGATTTTTGTGCAGCTTCTGTTGTTCTGTTGTTACAGAGCGGGTGATTGGTGTGCTCAAAGGACGCTTTCGCTTTCTTGATGGTCCACTCCCTCACTGTCTGGTTCAGTCTGCAAGGTACAAAAACCAAGGGCAGGCAACTGTTGACAAACTTGTAAATGTTTGTGCAGCACTTGTAAACATGGCACAAAGTATTGTTTACAATAAATACTAAAACGTTTTACAGTTTTTCTCCATTGGTTTAGGTCATTTCTTGAAACTGAGATGACATTCCTATAACTATAAGGTCATTTGGCCAAACAATCTTACAATTCTGCGCAACACTTCAGATAACCAGCAAAATGTCATATGTCTCCCAAAACTGTTCATTCATGCTTCAAAATGAAATCGTTTTCCCATATAAATAGTCAGTACCATAAAAATGGCAAAGATCCTTCTCAATTGTTTCGGCCCCTTTTTTGTTCATTTAGTGCTTCTGTCAAAATAACGTGGATGGTTCAGCACAACTACATGGATCACCTGCAAATGCTCGTATCTCTTCCAAAACAGTTTACCCATGTGTCAAAACTAAATTCCCTTCTCACATAAATAGTCAGTGCCCCCAAAATGCATTGTTCCTTCGGCATTGTGTAAGCACTGTAAGTCAAAATGCTTAGACGTTTTGTCATTATGGCAGAGGTCTAGCTAAAAGAATACAATTATGTATAAAACTGGGAAATGAGAGCAGCCTCCAAAACACACACACTGCATTCATTCTGCTGAGGAAATTTTAACTTGTAATTTAAATTTTTATTCACACATACAAGTAAATTTCACACATTAGAGAACCTAAAAGGAAAATGAATATAGTATTCTGTGTATACAAAATATAAACACCCACCAAAAAATAACCAATAAAGTTTCAAAAATGTTACTAGCCACTGTTGCTGTCGCCCCCCACCCTTTCCTGATCACCATCCTCATTCCCCTGGCCATCCATCCGCTGCTCTCTGTTGGGCCACAGATTTTCATCCACGTCGCATCTGATGTTTTTCCTTGCGATGCAGCATGGGAAGAAGCGGCATGAATGTCTGAGCCATCCCCTACACTGATCACCAGTGATGTCCTCACAGCCAGCATCCATTGTATTGAGCCACCACCACGCACCCTCACTCCTCCTCTTCCCCCTCCCCCTTCCACTGATTCAAAATCATAAACAACACCTGTCAAGTAACTCAACAAACTGTTGGATTGGTCATCTGCAATCTCCTTCGTTAGTCAAGACCTGATTTCACCTGTCACCTATTTACCTGACTGTCATGAATTTACGACGTGTTCAAAAAAATGTATACTGTATTGTATTATATCCTTAACTAATTTTGACAATTGAGCAAACTATTTTGCATATGATGACTTATACAATGAAATTGTGCTGACACGTTTTGAAGAGAACAACCATTACACTGAGAACCAACTAATTGGGATTGATTGGCAAGATTTATATATTTGGAAAATGTGCTAAATGTGGGCCGATTGTATTAACTGTAGGCTTCTTGTACATAACCATTTGCAAAGATGCACTAGACAATGGAGACATGTACAAAGCTTTTGAAATTTGATGAAAGCAATGAGAAGTGCCATTCTGTTGTGAAAAATTGCAATTTGTCCATGTTATTTTGAGAATGTCATCTCAGTTTCAAGAAATGAGCCAAACCAATGGAGAAAAACTGTAAATAGAGTCTGTAATTTCTTTGCTATATATTATATTCATAATTTTCTCACCTCACTTGGTAGCACTGTTGGCGGATGTGCGGATGTGGTTTGCCCAAAATCTGCTAACCACATCCACCATGCCGTGAATGAATTCCGAATCTCTCAGGACTCTGAAGATGGTGGTCTGCTCTGGTGTCCATGTGATGAAGTCAGCGTACTGTGCTTCACACACGAATATCTGCAGCTGAACCTTTTGCAGGCGAAAAGGAAGTATTAATTGAAAGCGCTTATTTGTTGGGGAATGTCACAATTCTGTTGATCGTTACCAACCCCTTAACTTAAATGTATAGCTTAGTTATTGCAGTACACTGTATCTGAGTGTAGTAGGCATGGTTAGGCCTCAAGGACAACAATGTGGAAAGATGGCCTGTGTGGTCATCTGTCCAGCTAACTGATTGCTGACCTGGCCACTTGTACGGGCGCTTTGCGTCCACCACACCCTTGCCACAACATTCACATGGAACACAGGCATCACATGACACACCAAAGTATGGCCTTGCATGACTTATTCTGAAGCCTGATCGCTCCACTCTTGATCCTGCATGCACTTTGCGCACACCAGTACTTTTGTAGATAAGCCAGTGGCAGTGCATATTTGTAGATCTGTAGAGCATGTTTTTCATGGTCTCTTCCCCATTTTAGATAAGGACTATTAATGTCTTTAGCCTCTGACATGATTGTTTTTATTACTGTGTTTGAGGGTTTGTCTTGATTGGGGTGTATAACAGCATGTGCAGACGAGCTGGTGATTCGTCCAACTCGGTGCCTGCGGCAGGCCCTACAGGCTGCCTGCATTAAAGTCTCTGCTTTCACCCTGTCTGCCTGATCCTTGGTGAAGGTTAGGGTTTCAAACCATGATGACGGATTTGTCGTGGAGCTTGCATATTCTTTAAAAGTATTTAGCACCACAGGATATTCCCCTGTCTCATGGAGCATGCACAACAATTGTGCCTGTTAGCTAGCTGATGATTTGGGGATGGGTCTTTTGACACTGCCAATGACTGTCCCTCCAAAATCTATAGCACGAATTTCTGCTGGCTCAACTTTTTTGGTGCAGACACTGTTCCACTGGCAGGCAACACTTGTACTCACAGTGGTGGTGATACCCAGGCAGACTGAGGCTTCCAACTTATAGAGGACTGCACCCACATGGGAACAGCTTTCCCCTAGTCTGGGGTAAAAAAAAAGAGTGTCATTTCAATGTAAACTTTTAACACAGATGGAGAATCCAACTACTATAGTATGGATCTCTTAACCCAGCCATGCAGTCACAGTGAGCTGATCTAACTTTGCCACTATATATACAATAGCTAGCAGCTAATCTGGCACTAACCGCACTAACGATATCTAGGCGTTTCAGAGACTTTCTAACTAGTCCAGGCTACAACAACAACTGTGTCAATGAATTTAATCAAGCGACACATGATCTGATCAAGGTAACAACCTTCTTTAGTACCCCGTTATCTCACTAATAGTTGTATGTAGATACTGGTCTCATAATAACAGAACTATACTTACTTGGTGATTCAACGAGATAGTGGAAGCTGTCAGAGCAGTTGATATTTGGCCACTGCGTGGGGTCATTAATCCAGTTTTCTGCAATTCCAAAGGGACATCTCTGTAACCCAGTATCCTCTATCTTCTTCAAATACCGCACACAGTCCTCGGTCGGCAAACAGGACATTTTAATTATGTTTAGGAAAAGGATTGATAAGCTGACAGCTGTTTTGGGAAGCTGTCACCAGTCTCTTGGAAATCCGCTTGTTTTCCACCATAACGGGTCGTTAACCTTCGGTGACGTAAAAGTAGCGTTGGAAGAAAATAAGTCAGCAGCAGAATGTTGTAGCAAAGACCTTAGATTCTACCTCCCTCAACACTCTGTCGTTGTAGTCTCCTAATTTTTGTACGGCAGGCTACATTGGATGACTGTTTTATGGATAATTAATACTGACATTACATGATATTTATGCATTTTGCATTTATGAGTGTAGCAGAGACAGATACATGCATGCGATGTAATATTCTACTTTTGTACAACAATGCAGCTGCAATTTCACCGTTTTGCCTTTGTGACAGCTTTGAGCTTTTTTATGTATAGTTTATACATTATTTAGCGTAAGCCTATCATAGTACATCAGCCATTTTACTTTTATCTCACCGGACAAAGTCTGGTGATATTGCCAAGTTTTTGTTTCCTTTTCGTGATGGGTTCTGTTGAGATAAAACTGAAGAAAAAATATCCGGATTACCACAGACCCATCTGGTTGGCATCTAAATGTAGTATTAAATGCTATTGCTATTTCCTTCATTTTAGATTCCTAGAAAGCTTTATTTTAACTTAAGAAATATGCTGAGCAATTCATAAAATGGCTTAATCATAAAGACAGGGTTGAGGGTGTTGAAGGTACTTTGAGATGTTGCCATCGACTACGTTTTTTTCAGGAACAAGAGCCACATAGAAAGTTGTAAAACTTTCAGAGGTGGACAGTAAACTAAGAGAGGTGAATGTGCTTAACTCCTGTGTAAAAAGTATGGTCAATACAGTTACAGTATAAGTCACATTGAAACATGGCTGTTTCAGCTTTGTTAGTAGAGAATGAATAACAATAGTAATTCCATTGATGGCTTTAAACATGGACTAAGAATGTCACTCTCCCAAAGAATGTTTTAAACTACAGAGCTTCCCCAAGCACTTTTTTTTTTTTAATTTACACCATTATCTTAGATTTCCGCAACTATACATTGATCTATTTACAAGGCAAAGGATAGAAACCAGCAGTGATAATTTTCAAAGAGCTAGGCTATGATGACTGCAATTATTCTTATTGGAAGTTAATTTGCTCTCCCCCCGGAGAGACCTGTTTGTCCCCGTCCCCCCCTATAGGCGACCTGTCTGTGGCACCACATTATCAAAAAAAGGAAAGAAAAACACCTGTACTTTTAATACTTAAGCATTTTTTTAAAACAAGTACTTTTGTACTTCTACTTGAGTAGAGAATTGGCATAGCAACTTCCACTAGTGGAGTAATATTTGACTAGGAGTATCTATACTTCGACTAAGTAGCTGAAGGAATAATGTACTTTGTCCGCCTCTGAAAAATTCGCAGCATTACAGGCGTTTGTGCATGGCTGTGTGACAGGTTCGGGTAACCGAAGGAAAAAATCATGCAGGGCAAGAAATTAAAACGTGTAGGCTATTGTAATACGTGTTTGAATGTGAGGTAGGCTATATCTTAAAACAACCGTTTCGACAGTCGCCATATTTCACATAGCCTATGTTTTCAACTGTCTCAACCAATCCCATTTATTTCGCCTAGCACTGGATATGGCGGATCTGGTAAGCACATGCGTGCTAGTGCAATCCAATGCCTATTTGACTTTGATAGCCACAGCCTAATGGTACATGCAGTATCACCCCGACTGAAAACTTTTGATGTTACCATGGGTAGGACAAATCCTTGGTTGTAATCGGTGTGTTCTCCAATCAAGTTGACTCTCCCCGGAGCACAAACTGCAATTTTAGGATCATTGCCGAAGGTTTCATTGTAACTCTTTCGAGCGTCTGCTACCAACTGCTCCACTGGGATAATAGTACTTGCCATACTGGAAGCTGGTGAAGAATTTTGACTGTTTTCAGATTCAGAAACGCCAGCTGACCAGATCACACAACACAAAACAGCGATACATGGGGAAGTTAATTTTTGTGTCAGCTGGTTCTTTATGGGTGGAGTTTTTCATGCAGTATACCACCATCACGTGCTATCGAAATGGCGCATTAGGTAGGTCTTTGAAAATCAAAAGTTGAAACCGGAGGATCACAAATGAGGACTTTCAGAGATCAAATGGAATATCTCAAAACCCGTCCAGTAGATTTCTGAGATTTTTGTCAATGTTGTCTATTATGAAAGAGAAATGGTTGATGTCATAAGTCCCCGAACAAAGTTTGAAGAGATTGTAAGTTTTTTGTTTACATTTTATAATGGAAGCCTATGGGGGCCGTACGTCGTATAGTGGTGGTAACCGACGAAATTCGTTGCGGCTGGTGTGACAGCCGTGTGGAAGGAACTGGAACTGTGTGTTTAACACCCTGTTCACTACAGGTAGATATTCTTTGTAACACCGATTTATTTAGTTGGAAAGTTAATTTGGTACAGAGCTGGTTCAGTGATTTGTTACTTCAACAACCAGGATTCTCTTTAGCGAGAGTGACGGAACGGACCTCTCTCCGGAATTAGCGAAGTTTGTCGAAATTAGCCAGGCTTTGCAGTTAGCGACTTCGATGGAAATACCCCAGGGAGGAACTCAGCAACACTGGCGTTGCAGTGTTTGGTCAACGAGTAGCAACTACGCAAGAATCTCGTTTACGTCGGCGTAAATGGAAGAAAGAATTCCAGGGTAACCAAACAAAATCAGTGATCCCGAGACAGCAGTTCATATTAGGCTGAGGTAAACAAAGGCCCTATACGTTTTTAAAAGGAGATAATCAACGTCTTAGAACGAGATTTCAGAATCCGCAATTTTTCTGGAATTGTGCAAGTGCCTTTGCCAACAGAAGTAAATGCTTGCAAGGTAAGGTTTTGATTCAACTACGGTTGCTTATATTTAGCTGTAGTTGACAACTTATGCGAGTAGCACAGTGGCATGCTAGTTTGGGCAGCCCTCTGGCATTTCATGGTCGTTTGATCCACCTTTATAAGACAAGATATGAGTACCAAGCTTTTTTCTTTTTTCTTCTTTTTCCTACAGAGATGTAGACGTGTTTTTTTTTCAGACCGAAATTCGTTGAATAGCATTACATAGTTTCATTATAATAAAATAAAATGTATTTGCAAAAGTCTGGGACCCTTTTAATCGCATTCATTTTAAGACCTGTAGGGATTTATAGCTGACAGGTTGCAGCAAAAACATTCCTTTGATTAGTTAGATTTTCAGTTACAAAGACGGGTAGAACCAATCAGTAACTAGAAAAGCACTCAGAGAGCGCAGACCTCCGCCAAGGCAGCTCAGATCTAGCCTGGTAAACCCGCCCCTCGTACTTCATTTCATTTTGTACACAGGGTCTGGATCGGAATCTCTTTAATCGGCCCCAGCAAGACCGATCCAATCAGCGAACAGAGGGTGTGGACCAGAGACCGTCAGAAACGATTTGCTGGAGGTGTGGACTCTGCTGAAGTTTTAAATAAGTGCCTCTGCCTTTACCCAATCGCTAATGCCTGGTCGTCACATATGCAATTAGCCTACCTACGCACTACAATTCAAATGTAGCACACATGGTCAACGTCACAGCTAATGAACACACCCTCTGTTCGCTGATCGGACCGTACTTTCTGGAACATCGCAAATGTACCTCAAGAGATTCCGGTCCAGACCCTCTGCACGAAATGAAATGAAGTACGAGGGGCGGGTTTACCAGGCTAGTCCAGACCCTCTGTACAAAATTAAATGAAGTACGAGGGGCTGGTTTACCAGGCTAGCTCAGATCACCACCAAAATCTAATCACTTTTAAGATAGCCACAATAGGGCGACAGTTCTGTGGGGAACAATTTGGCCCTATCTCGCAATGGTGAAGAATCCTTTAAAAAAATCCTGGATCCAGATGGTGATCCGGATCACCACCAAAATCTCATCACTTCTTACCTAGCCCATTTCTGAGCTATCCTGAAAATTTCATCAAAAACCATCCATAACTTTTTGAGTTAAGTTAATGACAGACAAATGGGGGCGAAAACATAACCTCCTTGGCGGAGGTAAATATAGCTGCAAGCAGCGATGACGGGCCCTCGCACCTGCGGTGCAGGGGCGTGGCATGCCGCCCCTCCAAAACACACCAGCAATGTGACAAACAGATTTACTTTAAAGATATGAAGTGTCTATGCAAGTTTTATTTTGTACATTGCAAATACATTGCAACGTAATTGAAATAGCTATTATGTGTCAGTGCTATCTTTGCAATGCAGGGGAAATGTGTTTAGGGAAAAATGTGAAGTGGGAAGATCTGTGTGTGTGCATGTGATTTATTGTGAAGATCTGATATGTGCATGCTAAATTATATGAGTTTTCCTGTGGAGTGAGGTTGAGCACAGGGCACTGGTGGAACACCTTGTAGAGTGGTTTGAATTGAGTGACCTGAGGCTGAATGTTATGAAAAGAAGGGAAGTGGTGACTTCAGGTGGAAGAAAATGTGTTGACAGCTAGTATGGATCAGGGGGAGGTAGGGGAGGTACCTGTGAGTGGTGAGTTATAACAGGTTGTAGTGTAAATTTGATAGGTTGTTGATAAGAAGGGGATGAGTAGACTATATTTTGTTAGGAAGCTGAGTTTCTTTAATGTGTGTATGAAGATGGTGGAGATTTGCAACCACTGTGTTGTAGCTAGCACTGTGTGGACTGCTGTTGTGTGTTGGGGTAGTAGCATTGGAGCCAGCAGCGCAAATAGACTGAATAAGATCATTAGGTTGGTTTGGGAGTGTGGTGGAGAGGAGAATGGAACAAAGTGTTAACAATCATGGGGAATGGTAAGCACCCTTTACATGACACTGTTGTACACAGTAGAGTGTGTTGTCCCTTGGACTTGTCCCACTGTGCAGCTATAGGGCTAGATACAGGAGTCACAGTTTGTAATTACATCTATATGTGTGGTAAAGGGACAATTAATATGGAGATAATTATGACCGCCGCTAGCAAAGCTAGCGAAAGCGGTCATATTGGAGTTGCTGCAAAATTTTGTGAGCGAATAACGCCTTTTGGTCCCCCAGGGCCACCCCCCCACTGTGCCAGTGTCCGTTAAAGAGGGGGAGACCGGCAAAAGTTTTTGCAGAATAACTCAATGAACGTTTCACCCAACAACATGAAATTTTTGTGATATGTCGGTGTTACAGAGATGTATCGACCCAGCCGACCCGACCCACTCAAACTCTCACTTCAAGCATAGCGCCACCTAGTGATAATGCAAAAATTGGGATTTTGAGTTGCCAGTATCTTGGACCGAGAAGGTGGGAACTGCACAAAATACATCATGCACGATCACCACAAAGACCTCTAACACCACAGAACATGCCATAAAATTTGGTCCATAGGGGGCGCTGTAATTGTAGAAAATGTCATTTTGCCTATTATCTAAAGAATGCTTACATTTACAACAAAAATTTTTTTATCGTGAAATCTATTGACCCTCACGCATTGAAAACACTGGTTGACGCCCACTTCCAACGAGAACAATTTCCGTGAAATTTTAACATTGCGAAAACGAATCTGAACGAACTCGTCATAGGCTGTTCATGTGAATCTCACCAAATGTGGTATATGTCATCTACAGACAATGCTGACAAAAAGTTATCAAAGGATTTATCTTGAGATAAACCGTTTTGAAGTTACACATCAATTAACATTTAACACGTAGCTTAAAATTCTTCAAAAGTCCATATCTTGGCTTTTAATTGCTCAAATTTGGTCAAAGTTGACATGCCATCTCTAAACACCTTTCTGTTCATGTGTACTAAATTTTGTGACATTTCGTCATAGGGGGCGATGTTTATTGGCAAAGCTAGGTGTCAAAAAACAGTTTTTGTTAAATAACTCGTCAACAATTTCGCCCAAGACAAAGATTTTCTGTTAATACGCTGGTGTTACAGAGGCGTATCGACCCAGCCCATAAACACTCACTTGAAGCATAGCGCCACCTAGTGATAAGGGTAAATGCAAAAATTGGGATTTTGAACTGCCAATATTTTGGACCGAGAAAGTGGGAACTGCACGAAATACGTCATGCACGATCAGCACAAAGACCTTCTATAGGGGGTCCATAGGGGGTGCTGTAATTGTACAAAATCTCATTTTGCCTATTCCCTGCCTTGACAAATCACTCCTACACACTACACAAACACACACAATGTCATTCATTCAAAACCCACATCCATGCCCACTTCCAGGAAATCATTTCCACAGAAATTCTCACTTTACAACACTGCTGTACCACACACTCATCATACCAACAGTTCCCACATTTCAATATACTGCGGCGGTCATACCATGTACCGCTATGCGGTACATCTAGTCATTACTCGGGTTCGACTGGGGATAGCGTCGCTCAGGTTTTGCCAACGGCCGATTTACATTCTGGCTACCACGGACATAATATGAATGCTAGTCTAGGGAATGATACAGTGGTTATGCTGCTGCCGCGGGTGCTTATATCCCTATACCTGTCTTAACCCGGCCGCTCAGAGGTGCTGGGCCGGTTGCGTCTGCAGACCTGTGGCGGAAGGAGTTAGACACGACAGGGAAGTCACCCCTGCTAAGTTGCGACAGTTCCACATGACATGACCAAACCTAGGTGACTAGACAGGGACCCAGGACAGGAATTTACCATCTGCCTGAGTATGAAGCTAATCCTAGACAGGGATTATGGAAACGCCGTTACCCATATCTACTTTAAACAAGATAATCCGTTCAGCAGAGACGAAAGTGGATCAGAATAATAACAGTTTATTAGTCAGGTACAAGCTACTGAACCAAGTTGCAGTATCCCGCTTACAGTTAAATCAATGAGTAATATGCAGTTACAAATGGACTATAGAATGATATAGAAAACACAAACAGTCAAAGTATGAACATCGCCTACCTCTCTACCCAAAAGCATTTACACACCAGTGTGTGAGTGTCATGGCTACACGACAACTCACCCACGCAGTGTGGGAGCATCCTTGGTACAAGATGACTCCAAGAGGTTTCTGTATCTTTCCCTTAAATACCCAGTCTTGGTCCTTTGTTCAGAGCACACCATGAGGTGTTATCTTGGAATGTGAGATCAATAACCAGAGTCTGATTCAGAACTGAGACCAGTATACCACTCGCACTGAGACCATCAGAATGAAACCAAACATGACATGTAAATCTCATAGCATTTCTACAATATCATATACTGTTAAATCCCACATCTCTTGTCCTGATGTTGACCTAGGTGCATCCCCCGCTCCATCTGTTGGCAGAGCCCAGATGAGGACACAGTGGGGTGTGGGGCACCTAATTAAAAGATAACACCAGTTAAGGATCTGCTGTGGGTTCTTGTGGACTGAAACAATAGAATTTTGTGAAGGCCCTCTGGTTCGTCAACAGCACAAAGAGATATGGCAGCTCCTCTAATTGTGCTGATTGAGTGACCAGACTGCTTGGAGCCTTACAGTCCCCCCTTTGGCCCATTGGGACACATTTGTCTCAGTCCCATTGGGTCACCCGGGCAGGCTGTGTCTGTGCAAGGTGAGGTGGATGACTGGAGATGAAGGTGGTAATGTGTCCATGGTGAATGTGGCCACGTCGATGTGGCTCTTAGCTGAAGGTGTTGGTGATGGTCATGCTCTGTGCCCACTCAGTCCCACCGGGTGTGATACGGTGCTGAGTGGACAGTGAGGTTGGAGGTGAGTTCGATAGCTTTCAGGTCCTGATATTGTAGAAATGCTATGAGATTTACATGTCATGTTTGGTTTCATTCTGACGTGGCTGTCTGCGTTAGGCCTGGTCTGTTGAATGTTCTGTTGTTCAGGGCTCAGGTTGCCGTGAGAACCCGTCTGCTTTCTTGCATGTTTGTGCCCTTCCTTCAGGAAGAGTCATTCAAGTCCAGAGGAGCCTTCATAAAGTGGTGGCCTACCCCATAGTAAAGCACTTGCTTGCCTCATAGGCAGGAAACTGTGGGCCACCTTGGCGAAGGACTTCCTTCAACCGTGTGTCCGACATGGCATCGGCATTCCGTACAGTGGCTAAATATGACTGGACTTGGTATCAGGATTGGGAGAAATGCAACATTACAAGTACATACAACAAGCATAGATGTTTCATGAAATCACCTTGAGTGGTAAACAGTCTCAGCCCCTTCACAGTTATGTGTTTGCCAATTGTGATCTCACATGGAATTTGGAAAGACCTGATCTTGGTGGATTGAAGGAAAGATAGTAAATACCCCATGTAACCAGTGCATTGATTGTTAAATGCATTAATAGACTGCTATTAGTTCTGAAGTCTCCTCTTTTTTCTCATACACAAGTCTTTACTCTTGGATGTGATGTCATCTGGAGCATGTTTGTGTGACTTATGCAGGCATAAACATAATGTCTAAAGAGCCATGGCATGTTTGATAGTACGGGTCTGATTCTGGTTGAAAGTGGAGTGACTTGTTCTCCTGTTCTGTGTGTGCTTACAGGAAAACCAAATCTGATATACGTCATGACAGGATTTACATGATATGAGGAGGACACACTTTAGCTGCTAAATTACACATTCTTCTGTGAACCATGTTAGCCTTCAAGACAGTAATGCTACTAGCATCTGCACAGCCTATGTGCTTTCCTTTGCGCACAAACAACCTACAGAGCCTATGCACCAATTGAGTCAGCGCAAACAACAAAGCTGGCACATATTGCATCATCTTTAAATTTCACATTTTTCAACAAGAATGTCTCTAAGATTATAGCTGACACCTGTTGGGAAGAAAGGTTAGAATTGTGTCAGTGCATGCTATATGTGTGGCGCTATGTGACACTGTGTGTACTTAAGATCCTGTGTGTGCGGCATCACTTCTTAGGATCCGGTCCACTGTTGTGTCAGTGATGTACGGCCTCTGTGTGGCCTGTATTAGAGCCTGGATATCTGTTAAGCAGATATCCTGCCACACTGTTGGGAATCAGTGCATGTCCAGCTATGTGTTGTGCAGGAAGATGGGTGGATTATAGCTTACAGCGATTCTTGGTGAACAGTTCCGGTGCTAAGCCGGGAGGCCATGTATCTAGCTGCTTAGATGAAGTAGGTTTGTGAGGTATGAATGGCCCCTCTGACTATTTCCATCATCTTCCATGCTTCGAATGGTGTGTGTGTGCGTGCTGAGTGTCCTGGTCCAGGTCTTCTCATGGCCTCTGGAGCCCTTGGCGTGATGCTGGTTAATCTAGAAACACAAGATCATTTGCAGTTATCTGTTTGCAACAGAAGCAATTTGCATAAAGACAGCTTTTACTATTTAAGCTTCCATTTTCTTTAGTCACAGCCACATTCATTTGTCTGGCCTGTGCTTTTTGGGTGTGGCAGCATTTTGTTTAAGCATGCCACTCTGCATCATTCTTGTGTCTTGTGCACATGAATCTCAGGGCTTGCTACCCTGTGCCACTTCGCTGGGCTGTTGCAAGTGATAAGAAGGTTGAATTGTTCCGTTTTTCCTGCCAGCATACCCCCCCCCCTTGGCACGGGGTGATAATTTTTACTTCCATTTAGGCTCTTTCAAGGCTCTTTTGGTGCTTTGGTTTATGCACTCCAGCCTGGCCTGGCTCAGCTCTTGTTCATTACACATATACACACGTTATCTTTGTTTGCCATTGAAAGCCTTGTTGGCTCTTGTTATTTCTAGTCATACACCTTGTTATCCCTTTTCCGTTGCTCTGTAGCCTTTTCTCCTCTATGACATGCTTTAATGTCTACCATTGACGGGGAAGCACTTTCAATGTCCACTATTACATTACGCCATTAGTTTGACGAGGAAGCATCTCCGGTGTCCACTATTAACTTACATCAGAAGTTAAACAATTCCACAGTCCTTGCTGTCTTTTTCTTTCTTTGCTCTCTTGACCTTCTAAAGTTATGTTTCTTTCAAGAAATGCAATTCTCGATAACTATGGTGCTCTACTAGTTAGGATGTGGGAGAATCTTGATCCTGTCTGACAATGGTTTTGGAAGTTTTCTGTTACATTATCTCCACCATCTCTAACGACGTGCCCAATTGACTCCGTTCTGTCCATGTGAATGGGGATGATTTGAATTGTAAGATTTTCACGGACTGTAGGTGCTGCTTTGAGCTGCGCTTAATTGTTGTTGGTCCGTATTCTCATGTATATTAGAATGCTGTGCATGCAAACGTACTTTGATCATCGGGGAGATCATGATTTGTGGGATGCATTGTACAGGCTATGACGACGTCTGAATGTAGGACTGGCATGCAAGCTGAAACGAGACAATTCCTTAAATGCCCTTAAGTTACAGAACTCCACAGCGTGGCTCACGTTCTGTTTTATTATTTCCATGCGACGAGTTTGCTTGCTCATTAATCTCCTACATTTTGAACTGGGTAACGTCGTTCATTACCTGCGAGTGGCTAATGCCAATGTAATATCAGTCTGCCAGCATCGGTTATGATGTCTGGTAGCTGGTGTTGTAATTTTTTGCTCTCACAATGTTATCAAACTTTAGCGCCTGTCTAGGGTCATAGCTATATGGGCGACTGATCTGTTGCTTTTATTCTTGGGCCAGCGGTCTACTTATGGGCTATTGCTGATGTGTGCATGCAGCACGTGTGTGATCATTTACTAAGGGATCTTTTGTTTTCTCTTCGGCGCCCAGCTGGTTACAGCTGTTGCGTTGTCACTCTTATTGAAATTACCCCAATTGAAAATACCGATTGTAATGTAGCCTGTTGTGCTAAGCTAAGTTTATGCATGTTGAATACAGGAGTCTGTGAACTACGGGTTTGACTGAGCTGTACGGGCAGCCTGTGGCCTTCTCCCTCTATGGTTCTACGTGCCCAACACTGTTTCCATAAGCATGTGACTTCACTGCATCCATGAGAGTTTAAACCACTGGTTTGATCAAGGCTTCACAAAGTTGTTAGCGTTGCTAAGCTATACTGAGGGGGGCGTTGTCGTCGCCACGGAGCAGATAATGTAACAAACTTCTTTCAGTTTTTACTTTTGGTTTGTAAATGTTTCTGATCTCCATTTACATAGCCTGACAGACTTTTAGTGTACTGATCTTAGGCGCAGGCGGTAAGGATGACTTTGGACATTCGAAAACAGATGGCAATAGTTTCATTGTCCCTTCTATCATGTCCCTGACTTGTATGTGTTTACAGTGTCTTTCCCACCGGATTTCTACGGTCTCCGGTTTAACAGTGGGTATGGCCCATTCTACAAATGTGTCTAAATGCGGTGGCATTTGTAGACTTTCCCTCAAACTTGATGTGTACTGATAATGATAAACAATAATTACCACAGTAGCTGTAGGCAGAGAAGAAGAACTTCAAACCTCATCGCTCGTGGAGCACTGAAACTGGCGCGGAAGACACGGCACAGGAAGCTCGCTCGTGATTGGTTGCGTGTCGATGACGTATCACGTCGGGGTCACCAACTGTAAGGATCCACTTTCTCAGACCAACGACGGAGCTGAGTGTGGACGAAGGTTATCGCATGTTCTGGTGTTATGGAATGGAAATAATTATAAACATGTGCATGGCAAACATTAGAGTAACACTTATATGACCCGTTTATCTGACTCCATGAAATAATAGTTACCTACAAATATCACTATACAGCTTAAGAGCTAATAGCACAGTAATGGCATGGCACACGAAGAGATGTATATGAATGGTAAATGAATGAACAGTTTATTAACCAAATACAAGTTAACCTTTACAATTAACACAGAGATTCACTGTAATGACCAACTCAACCAGAGATATAAAGAAATCAAACTAAACTCCAAATAAAAGATAAAGAGAGAGGGAGAGAGAGACACACACAACGTGTGGGAGCGTCGTAGGTCAAAAAGACAGCTCAATGAGTTTTTCACTAGCATTGCCTTAAGTAGCCAACCTGATGCCAGTTGTTCAGCACACAATGAGGTGTTATCTTGGGGGCAGGGGGGTTGGAGACAGCCCACTGCCTCACACTACTCAGTAACCTTAGGATCTGGGATCTTTCTTAGAATAACCCGAATCTGCTTCAGAATTGAGACCAGTATACCACTCACAATGAGACCATCAGAATAAGACCAAACATGACATGGACATCTCATAATCCAGAATACAAAATACCCTTAAGTGTCATGTCCTATGGATGACCTGAGTAGGTCTCCACACCAAATGTTGGCAGACCACAGATAAGATCAGATAAGATGGGGTGTGACACCTAACTAAACACAAGAGCATGCAGCGGGGGAGCTACTCTGAAGCACTCTTTATTGTGATAACGCAAAGCTCCTTTGTAGTGCTCATTCAGAGTAGTCATCCTTGAATCCAGATCCTTACACAAAGAGCCTCAGGGCCCGTCCACACGACAACGTTTTCGGGTGAAAACGGTAAAGTTTGTTTGCGTTTTGGCCTTCCGTCCACACGGCGCCGGCGTTTTGGGTGACCGAAAACGATAACTTTTGAGAACGGGTTCCAAAGTGAGAAAGTCTGACAACGCCGCCGTTTCGTTTTCGTGTAGACAGGCAAAACGCAACCTTTTGAAAACGATGACGTCGTCGCCCATTCATCTTGCGCTGCACATATAACAACAACTTCAAACTTTTCCAAACTGGTTGCTGTCGAATAAATTGTGATTTCATTAGCTTACTGTAGGCTGGCTGTTGTGCAATTGTTTCTATCCTTTGCCATTAAACTGTCTGTATGTTTAGTAGGCTATAACAAATACTTCTTGTAGGCTTTCATTATTCTTAATTAATTAAAGAACTGTCGCTGCTTTCAGCTCCCCAGTAACAACACGCATTGCTAAAATCAACATATGGCACGTTTTAAGCGAATAATTGCGCAGTTGTCTCAAGCTTATTTGCAGATCCTTCTATTTTTTCATGTTCTGCTCCGTATCGCTTAAATGTGTCAATTTAACGACGTGACATCTCACAACAGCGTCTAACTTTTACAAACAGGTTGTTGTGGGATACTTTGGGGTAAAAATCGTCTGCAGGCTATGTGTAATGCAATTGTTTCTACCTTCTGACATTGAACTACAGGATGTTTTTGTATACATCGCTAGTTCAGCCCAACAAACGCTTTTCACGTTATTCTTTTTAAATAGGGCAACTGTCGCTGCATCCGACCCATCTAAACTAGAACCCACATTGCTAAAATCAACATACTGTACATGTTTAAAGTGAATCATTGGCTTCTGATCATGCCCCTCAAGCTGGGACAGCGCACCTTCTGCAATGAAAACGCAATGAAAACGTTCCCGTGTGGACGGAAATATTTACTGCTCCGATGTCGTGTGGACGCGACTTTTTTTTTTACCCGGCAAGAAAAAAATCCAGGAACGTTGTCGTGTGGACGGGGCCTCAGGCAAACTTTTCAAACCATCCATTATCAGATTTCCTTCAATGATGATAGCTGTAGACATTGGCTACAGGTGGATAAGATTTGAACCAACCAGTGTGCCGTTGTCTTCAATGACTGTCAGCAGCCCAAAGGAGACTTGGGCCCACACGTCATCACCATCAGCATCCTGTAAACAAATAGCTGTACAATGATAACAGTTAAATATATGGCTGATTAGTTACCATTTTATCAGTCTTGTCCAAATTGCTTGTAGCTTTACCTTGCTGAAATATAAAATAAATTAACGATAATACAGCTGTAAGTCATCCCAGCTTTGTGCAGATCTTGTGGGAATGTCACCAAATAATGATACATAACATTTGGAAACATAAAAGCAGTTTTCAGCAATTTGTACTACACCCATGGAAACTTAACAAGCAGGTATTGTGGAAGCCACTGGGGTCACTGCCCAGAAGAACTGGGAGGCCGCATTGTACCAGTGTGCGCAGAGCCGTCTCATCTTGTTTCTACAAGTGAATAATGAATCATAAAGTAACATTACATTATAACATCATTAATGTTACAGCAGGGAATTACTGTTTCAGTGTTCCCTTTATGGTTAATTACCGGTAAGTTAATTCTGCACTTAACTAAACAGATCATGCCAACTTCAACGTCTATTGTATAGAATTTCAATTTTGTCTTGCACACTTGCCTCTCATTCCCTCTCCTTTTTTGTCAATAACAGTATTGTATTGTTTGTGTTCATGACTTACAGGTATTCTATTAGTATCACATACAGATAAATGTACACCCTACTCACCCTTAAAACAATCTGTTGCAAAAATCCATTCAGTGTCTCTTCAACACCTCTTGTTTGGTCTTGAATATTAAGACAAACCGGGGTGTATAGCGGTCAAGGGCTTCAATAAGTCATTCAGGTTTGTTGCAGCAATCCTGTTGTGAAATACACTGTGAAATGTGAAATACACAGTGAATATGCAGCAACACGAGCAAAGGAATTATAAAGATACACTAGGGAAAGAAAAGCCTTCGGCATTTGTGTTGCTGCATCCACCAGCAATACACCGCTTCCCTCCTCCTTTCCTCTTCTCTTTCACTTCCATGACTAACCTTACGGGCCCGATGGACGCAAAATGCGTCCAAATTTACACCCATTCTTCTCTGTTGAAATACTCCGGAACGGTACATCCTACATCGTTGGCTTATCACTGGTCACTTATACCAAACAAAACAACAGAACCAGGGCTTTACAACGTGACCTCCCGCTTATTTTTGTGACCAAGTATCGGCGAGATATTAATATTTAAAGACTCGCCAAAATCTCTCATATTAGCGCTTTGCACATGCATTACTCTCAATGAAATTACTCGCGAACCCGTGACCGGAGAGATAAGACACGCACATCACTACAAACTACAGACCCTCAGCTTTCCAACGACACCAAGTAGCCTACATATTATAACGTTAATTTATCACGTTAAAACAAGGGATCAAATATTTGCCATCATTATTTACATAATGACTTGACAAATTTTTACTTCGCCCATTTTAATTATCCAGTTATCAGTCAATGCATAATAGCAGAACTTACCCATTCTACTGCTAGCATGCATTTCTGTCAAGACACCTTTCATACAGTTTTGAAATTGCTGAAAATTTCTGCATAACATCCATAATCCTGTATAATCCTGATATAACATCCTTCATTACATGGAACATATGCCCTTATTTCCGTCAGGCACAGACTACATATTTATCAACATTGATAAGCCACTGAATATCCCACCATCATGGTTCTTATATTGCCAGATTCCAGACAATCTCCTCTATTCACATATGAATATATATGCTAACCAGAAAGCCGATAATAATTCAAAAACATTAGAGAAACTTCGATAGTCGAGACGGAAAACAGCGCAAGTGAATACAAACAGCTCGAGAGCGGTCCAACTCGTGACGTCACACATAGCTCCGGCCACAATGGCCACGCAGAGAAAGAATTCCCCGAGAGTTGTCGGCGGGAAGTTCAAAATTCCGCTCTCCTTTTGTTATGCGAAAAGCTGTGATGGCGAATGTCACAGAAAATGGTCAAGGAGTACCTAAACTGTGATTTTGCATGCCATAAGGTGTTGCATTTCACTAGGCCTTTAAGTGCACATAGCCATGTTTCCCTATCTCTCACTTTAGTAAACACAATATGTGCTTCTCTGGTTTTATTTCCTTACTTTAAACGTTGTTTAGAAAGCAGCACTGCACCTATAGTACAACTTGACACAATAAGGCCAGTGGAATATTTGACATCGTTCTAAATCATGTAGGCTGATCATTGTCAAAGCCTTTATTCACTCCCGGTACAAGAAAAGCGAACGCGTTTTAACCCCTTCCATAAAGTTATGATAAACTCTACCTCTTTGCCAACAGTCACTTTGCCTACATCGGGTGATATTAGGCTAAATGTAGTGACTTGGACCTCAGTTTTGCCTAGTGGCTTGTTGACTAGATTTATCAAACCAAGTAGGAAACACTGAATGACAAGAACGAGGTTACTATTTTTTTTAATAGCTCGAGTGGTCGACAGAAGACCGATTGAGGCTCTTCTTGCATTAAGAAAACGCCGACGAAGAAATCTAAAGCGATATCTTGCTTCTTCCTATTAAGAACATAAAAGTTCCACCATTCATTTAGAATGCACGTTAGCAGATTAGACCATTCCCACCGCAAGCGGTAGTTCACAGAATACGGACTGCGGCTAGAAAATAGAAACCAAGTCTATTTTTCTGCGCGTGTTCTGCGCGTATTCAGCCAAAATCCCATTGAAAGCTATAGGCACAGCTATACAATTCATGCCAGCTGTGCTATCAATGCCTGTATTGACACAGGGAATACCTAAAAATATTAGCGACCTACCTAGCGACTGTCTGCAAAATATTACCACTCGCTTACAACTGCATGAAACAAACGCTGGAAAGCTATCAATATTGGGGTTATCATATCAAATCTGCACTACAAGGGCATTGACTAGCCTACATAAACACAGAAACTGAAATACATGTGAAGTTGTCACGCTGTCCAGTCAAACATGTTGTAGGTATAATAGTGGTGGAGCTTTTATGTTCTTAATAGGAAGAAGCAAGATATCGCTGAAGATTTCTTCGTCGGAGTATTCTTAATGCAAGAAGAGCCTCAATCGGTCTTCTGTCGACCACTCCAGCTATAAAAAATTGTAACCTCGTTCTTGTCATTCGGTGTGTCCTATTTGGTTTGATAAATCTAAGGTCAATAAGCCACTGGGCAAAATTGAGGTCCAAGTCACTACATTTAATACATTTATTTATCCGAGGTAGGAAAAAGTTACTGTTGCCAAAGAGGCAGAGTTTATCATAACTTTATGGAAGGGGTTAAAATTAGTTCGCTTTTTTTTTACCGGGAGTGAATACAGGCTTTGACAACAATCAGCCTACATGATTTAGAACAGTGTCAAATATTTAGTTCGTCTTATCGAAGTGCCAATTTGTACTATTTGTTCAGTTGTGCTTTCTAAACAACGTTTAACATAAGGAAATAAAACCAGAGAAACACATATTGTGTTTACTAAAGTGAGAGATAGGGAAACAAGGCTATATGCACCTAAAGACATTGGCCAAGTGCATTTAAAGACGGGGCTTCCCGCTCTCGCACTGAATACGCTGACATGTCCGGTGTGAATGGTCATACGCTCAGAATACGCCCACGCGCTGAACGCGGCTACGCGCTGAATACGGTCAAGTCAGTGTGAATAAGCCCTTAGGCCTCATTTCCACCGGCTTGTGTACAGCGCGTATCCGTGTACAATAGGTTTGTATAGGGGCAGAATAGGCTCAGATCACGCCTGCGGTGGAAATGGTCTCATCTGTTAACGTGTATTCTAAACGAATACGGACAGAAAACGGGCACATGCTGAACACGCAGAGAGTTTGGTGGAAACGAGCCCTTGTGGTTAGCGATCTTGCTCCTTTTCAACATTCTATTTTAGAATGTTGAGGTAACAAGCTGAATGCAAGGGTTAGGGTTAGGGTTAGAAAAAAGCACTTGATGTAGGACACTTTTTCTTGGAGAGTAGAAATTTTCTCAACTTGAAAACCAACAGGAAAAAAACACCGGCAGCAGCGTTTTGAAAAGCACCCAGGACTGTTTTTAGAAACACCCTGTATCATAGGAGTAATAATGTAAAACATCCACTCGCATCTGAGAAAACAACTGCCAATGTGAACCTGTGCTTGGCTTATTATTGCATCCACTCAATCCAAGGGAAACTTTGGTTCTACAATCAAACATCATATTTTTTCTGCAGTTGCATTTGTAGTTGATGGTATGTTTCGATAATGGTGGAAAACACTTATTAGGTTGGTTTCTTTGCCCAAAACAGTTCTTGGCTTTCAATCATGATGGAAGAATAGACAAGTTAAGTTACAGCATGTACTCTATCTCTTGTGGGGGTTATGCATCAAGCCATTTTGGTGCCCTTACCACATTGTGCCTCACATACTGTAAATGTTAAGATGATGATACATTAGGCAACTTTTTGGGCAATATTATGGACTTTCCTACTGATGTTAGGCCACACATTTTTATCAGAGGGACTTACGTTGTCAGCACAGAACTTGTCACTATCATCCAATCAGAATATTAGGAGCCTTTTATGCTATTGCCCAGCAACATTGCTTAAAACGTTGCTCCATGTATCCTCACCTTTAGACTAAGTGACAGGCTGGCATGACATGGCTTGAATAATACTTATAATACCTGGTAAGGAGGCCATAATATTTGAACATTTATTCTGGGATAGGACCCCCACACCCCTCTTCCCCCATGTGCACCAGTTTGCAAAACAAACTGTGGTAGGACCCCCACCCCCCCACCCCCTCGGTGAAACCACAGCCTAAGAGTTCCAAGCGTTTCAGACACTGTTTTCCTGCAACTGTACCATTAAAATGATTGTAAATTATGTTGCATGCAATCTACTGGACACAGGCCTACTGCAGAGATGTTTAATTCTGAGGACCTGGAGACTACATTGGTCAAGAAAGACATGGAGTGGAACGAGTTACAGTCACTACACATCAAGCAGCTGGAGGCTGCTCTCAAGGAAGCCACAACTGAGCTAGGTGACCAAAGGAAACAGTTCCAGTGCCTTCAGGAGGATTTTCAGTTCAATCTTAAGTTGTTGAAAGAACGGGACCATACACTGGAGTGTTATGATGCTGTGGTTAGCACATTTCAGGCTAATGATTGTACAAGACAAAGAGAAGTGAGTGAGCTGCATTTACATGTCAACAAACTCCAGGATGCTGTAAGGCAGGGGAAGAGACAGTGCACAGCATTGCAAACCACGCACCAGCAGAAGATGGCAGAGTTGCATTTGCATCTGACTACACTGTGTAGGTAGGTTTAAAAGCACCATGCTGATTACATGTTTGAATTTGTTCCTGAAATTTTTACCTCTGCCAAGGAGGTTGTGTTTTTGCTGGCATTTGTTTGTTAGTGAACAAACTTGCATAAAAACTAATGATGAAGTTGCATAAAATTTTATGGGAAATATATGGGGAGAGTTTTATCTCAATATTATCAAATAAATATCACACCATTCACAGATGTATTTCTTGATTCAGAAACAAATGTAACGCAATTTACAAATATAATTCATGACTTAAAAATAAATGTGACACTATACCAAACATCAAAACTGAAATCCGATTACAGTTAGCCTTTTCTTTATAATGGGCGCATGTGTAGAGGAAAAGGCTTAAAGTAGCTTAAGATCAGAAAACTGCAATCAGTCAGCACCAAATTCAACTCAGGCACACATTTTCACTAACACTGCTAGCAAAAGGTCAAAGCCAAAGTCCTTATAGTATGGGAGATGTTAACATTCAGCCATTTATCCATTGAAGTCTATTAGGAACTGGCATGACGTAGCATGATGTCCGAGAACTATCAGTCATCACCAAATTTCTCATGGGCATCTGTAGTCATGTCCACTCTTGCCTCTCAAAAATCAAAGCTGAAATTGCAATATTTTGGATGCAGTCTACGTTAACTGTTGCTCATTCAACTATAAAACCTTTAAGCGTTCTCTATAATGGGCGGCTATAGAAAAACACTTAACTTTGAGTCCATAATATCGGGATTTCGGTTTTGATGTTTGGAGAGAGAAAAGTAGGCATGACTAGATATGTCCATGAGTAGTTTAGTGATGAATGATCGTTGTTTTCGGACATTAAGCTACATTGAGCATCTGGTGTCACCCTTCACGAGCCATTTTTACGTGGCATTGACTGAGTGGAACATTTTCTGGTCAGTCCACTACAGATATAGTGCAATGTTGTCAACAATAAACCTCACTTGAACATCAGTTGATGTGATTGGTTGTTTGAAAAAGAAAAAGAAAAACATTTGTGCGCCATTTCTGAATCAAGAAACATATTTGTGAATGGTGTGATATTTATTTGATAAGTCAAAATATAAGAATTTGTCCTGATTTGACGTGACTAGTGTTATTACAATACAGTTTTGGTGTGTGCGCACAGCGTTGTTCGCAAGCGCCCCCTCCCCCTTCTTCTTCTTCTTCTTCTTCTTCTTCTTCTTCTTTTTCTCTGTCGGAGCCACTCATCCTCTGCGCTCCGGGACCTCCCACTTTACAAATTAAGCACTGCTTAAATATATATATCTGCCAGGTGCTTCTAACCAAATCGACCTTCCATACTAAAAACACCACATGGTAAACAAAAATACTTGGTTAAATTTTGAAATAGAACAGTATTTTTAGGTAAAAAAGTGAATAGTTTTATATATGCAGTTATATATTTCTTAAATGTATATAATGCATTTATAGCATGTTGGACTAATCACACAGTTCCTGAGTACTTTTAGGTGACATTATGTGTTATTTATCACTTGTTCTAATGGCAGAGAAAAGAATGAAGAAATTCAGAAGCTGAAGGAAGAAAATGAAAGCTTGAAGAGCAGCATAAGGCTGAGGATAGAAGAGGCAGAAGGGACGCTTGTGCTGCAGAAACAGGTTTGTATGAAGTGAATGCATGAAATCATCAATTCTCAGTTCTTAATGCTTATGCCCTTTATCCAAGAGTACAATTAATTGACAATCACATAAAATGACAAGGATATGGAATTACTGGTTATTGCTAGATAAAGTTTAATCCAGCTTTTCCACAGCTGCTTTCCAGTGCATGTCTGCCCTCACCTCACACTTTCACATGCATCATGGGGTGCATTCACGTATCGGAATGTCTATCTGGCATACCTAAACACACCTAAAAACAAAAGCGTCATTGCTACCATGTTAGCAAGTATATGCTAGTTATTACAACTGATTCCAACAGTTGTTACTGTAAAGTTAAATTTAATCTCAGTCTTTTTACACTGTCCCATTGTTGTGTATTTTCTTTGTAGTCTTTTTTTGTGTTAAGCTGATTGGTTTTATTAATCAGACAAAGCTACATACAGTGCAACCAGAGTTTGGGTCTGGACCGAAACTGAAAACTGAATCACATGGGGTCTTATTTGACATTTTCTACCATTTTGGCTATACAAAAATTTCAAATATTATGCTGCACAGTGCAACAACTGGGTCTGCATGTTGTCCACTCAAATGAAAGGCTCTTGTAAAGCTCAATCACAAAAAAGCCTGAAAACTGTGAGCTTAAGACAGTCCAAGAGCATGCATTGCTGAAACCATGTACTGTGGTTTGACACCACCAACCCAGTGGTGGTAGCGTCATGGTTTTGGGATAGTTGAATGCTGCCGGCACTGGAAAACAGTAGTTCATTGAAGGAATCATGGATTCCAACATGTGCTGTAGCATTGTGAAGCAGAACAGGATGCCCCGTTTTGAAACTGGGACACACGACAGCCTTTTCAAAAGGAAATGGGCATGTGACGTCACACAACTTCGTGCAGGAGAAGGAACCGCCCACCAAGTGCCCAAGTTTTCCCTTGTTCGGTGTTATCCTGTTAACTGGTTCAGTGAAAGAACTCTTTTTACTCTGCTAAATTATTTTTATCTACGGTCTGGACAAAGACCACCCGCCCTTCATTACCTATAATGCAACATAACTGCAACATAATGCAATGTTTCTTAAAATCTAACGACATGGGCCCATACTAATGTCTATCATAGACTGTATGTAAGAGAATGTAGCCTATGCTATCTAAGGCTTCTACACCTAATGTTTTTGAACGGCACCAAACACAGTATAAAACATAGTAACATTTATATGTGGGAACTAAGCTGACCCAGAGGTAACATTTTAAACATGATGCCATCATATTTCACAGGACCAGCACACAAAATAACTGGATTAACACCCAAGAACGATAACACAAGAAATTATGTTGCGATGGAAGTTAGAGCTCATGTTCAGGACAATTTCCAGCCTCGTGATGGAAAAAGGACTCCGTTGTAGATCAGCTTGCTATCACATGTGGTAGGACGGTGCATTGAGTAAGTGCGCTTTGCCAAATGGAGCAATGGTCGTGGCTGTCACCAGAGACGGGTCAGTTAAGTGCAGGTGTCAGGCGCTGAAAGCTGGGATGCAGGCATGCACTTGCATCCCCAATTTTGACCAAAAATATCACAACAACAAATCCACCATTCTGCTAACACTTTTGATGCTGTTTTGTGCTATTAATTAAATACAGACTAACCGCAAAATGAATGAGTAGGTGAAGTACCAACTTTAATTTGCCCTGCGGTGTCCAGGTGGAAAATGTGACTATGCATTGGTTCGTGATTTAGCGAATGCATAGCCTATGTTGTTTTGTCTAGGACTCATGACAAATTACTTGAAACTTAATTACAAATTACTTGAAAATTAATTATTTTGAATGCAGCCTAGAATGAGCATTCTGTATCAGAATGAGAGAGGCGTGCGCACAAAATGAAGAAAAAAAAAACCTTTTCAAGAAATGGATGACGGAGAAAATGTTTTGCTCAAAGTTAGCCAATGTTTTTAAAGTCAAGAGGAGAGGAAGGGAGGATATTTCATCCAGGCACACACATTGGTTATCACATTCCAGTTGTCAGGTTATGTTTCCGAAACATACCAATAATTCTAAACAGGCTATGTCTCTCCACTCACGCAAAATAATGGATGAGAACACTGTACTCAAAAGCATGATTTTTTGTATGAAACTTCTTAAAGGAGAACTTCGGTGTAAAATGAAAATTGGCATGTTAAAACATCATATCGAGTTGGTATGTGTACAGAGGAGCAAAATTGATATAGCCTATTGCATTCAGAGTTTAACTATTTTTTATCGTTTGTCCCAGAAGGCTAACAATGGAAGTGGTAGGTGCCCTTAGACGAAGCATGATGGCTACGCTATTTTTAAACCATTAAAACAGCTCGAAGAAACTCCACACAACATCGGTAGTACAACAAAGGCCCTGACATTAAAAACGAGGCACTGAGAACTTTGTAAGTGTACACAACATTTATTAATAAAACAGTTTTGACAAGCAGTACCTTGCTGTAGTTTCTCGTCGCCGCCATGATGAAAGTCTGCACAGGTCGATTGACGAACACGAACCAGCAGGAAGAATAGGAGGAGAGGTAGTATAATCAACTTGTTTGGACTTTCATCATGGCGGCAACGAGAAACAACTCCAAACGACTGCATGTAAGAACAGCTTTTTAAATAAACGTTGTGTACATTTACAATATTCTCAGTGGTTCGTTTTGAATGCCAGAGCCTTTGTTGTACTACCAATGGAATGTGGAGTTTCTTCGAGCTGTTTTAATGGTTTAAAAATAGCGTAGTCGTCATGCTTCGTCTAAGGGCACCTACCACTTCCATTGTTAGCCTTCTGGGTCAAACTATAAAAAATAGTTAAATTCTGAATGCAACAGGCTAAATCAATTTTGCTCCTCAGTAAACATACCAACTCGGTATGATGTTTTAACATGCCAATTTTCATTTTACACCGAAGTTCTCCTTTAAAAGTTGTAATTTTATCCGACACGATTTTGCACATTTTTTTCCGGGGAGAAACCCCCAAACACTGACTAGGTAAAGTGGTTCTTGCATCCCCACTTTAATTGCATTCAGGCGCAGATGGCAGGTGAATGTATGGGAGCGCTGCAGGCAAGTATTCTTTTTTTGCCGTAGGACCTAGCATCGCAATCAACACTGCCTAGGTGAAAATACTGCCATATCGACAGGGCAAGCAAACAGACAACGGATTATTGTTTTATTGTTTTTACTGGTTGTATGTGTGTGCTCAGACACACATTTTCACCAACACTGACAGCTGTCAAAAGGCAGCCTATGGGAGATGTCAACATTAAGCATTGATTTCGCCCCATAATGCACTGCACAGCTCCCTTCCGTGCCCATTCCCTATATGATGATAACTCTAAACACACATCCAAGATCACCACTGCCTTTCTGAAGACTTTGAAGGTAAGGGAGTGGCCAAGTATGTCAGGAGGTGGATGAGCACCAGTGTCTAACACCTGCCAGGTCCGTAATGCCATCATGAAGAAGTGGAAAAGTATCGCAAAAACAACCTGTGCAGCTCTGGTGAATTTTGTACTTAGTAGGATTAAAGCAGTGCTAGATAATAATGGTGCTCACCCACAATATTAATGATTTTGATACAATTTGGACACTATGGGGTGTACTCCATTTTGTGGCCTGCTATATGTACAAAAATGTCTGCATGAAGTTATTTTCAGAGGGCAGAAAATCTATACACAGGCTTTACAACGGCAAAAAAACATCAAAGTTTCATTTGTGTAGTGCTGTCCCTTGAAAAAAGCACATTTGTTGCTGAAATGTGAAGGCTCTACTGACTTTTGTAAAATACTGTATTTTACTGCTTATTTTTATGTTTCTGTTCAGAGGGTTCTGAAGTTCATAAGTACTCTGATTTTATGCGAGCATACCTAGTTTATGGCCCTCAGCCATGGCCGTTTTTCGCTTCCACTGATCGCCTCATTTATTTTAATGGTTTTTGGAGGCCCATAACTTAATTTCTGAACAAGACATAGGCCTGAAAACTGGTACTCTTGTTTATTCGCACTTGCTCTTTCAGAATCCTCTGTCAGAATTTGGCTAGCCTGTGTTTATTAACAGTTACAGGCATCTCAAAACTGGATTTTGGTTGGGTGGAACATATATTTTTCATTTTTTGACCATCAGTTGAGAGACCTTGATTGGCGATTACCGGGAGTGAAAAAGGGCCAATGCCCTTAAAGTTTAAAGGGCCATAAAATCTAAACTGCTTGATATTTTGCTCTGAATCTTGGTTTTTTTTATTGCTCCCAATAGATGTTTATGGTTGAGTTGGCATGGAATGACCTATATATATATATAGCAAATACATGCCAGGTACACCACCAGCCACTATATCACCACCAGTAGGGTTCATCTGTGTCTAAGCAGTGTCTGAACTTGAAGACCCCCTTTGCTTACTGATGAATTGATAAGGTTTGTGACTTGTGACTGTAAATCAGTGATGGGCAGCCCGACTTGTGAAGTCATAAAGGCCACTTTATAGTCCTTCGACAAAATCACGACAAAATCTGACATGAAAGAGACAACATTTCTGTCTGCTAGGGTATCGCAGGGCTTGTCACGTACTTCAAAACATTTGAAACGGCACAGACATTGTCACCTACCCTGATTCGATAGCAGCTCAAAATTCTGTGTTCTGGAGTGTTGCTTTGCTGCTGCTTGCGCAGAACTATGAAAGCCTTTTTCACTCCGACATCTGTCAACAAATGTATTTATTTGTGAAGTGATACTGGACTATAAATTGCTCTTTATTCAATGGCACTGTAAGGATCTGGATTCAAGGATGACTACTCTGAATGAGCTCAACAGAGGAATTTGTGTTATCACAATAAAGGGTGCTTCAGAGGAGCTCCCCCGCTGCATGCTCTTGTGTTTAGTTAGGTGCCACACCCTACTGTGTTCTTATCTGTGGTCTGCCAACATTTGGTGTGGAGACCTACTCAGGTCATCCTTAGGGCAAGGACAGGATAATTAAGGGTATATTGTATTGTAGAAATGCTATGAGGTGTACATGTCATGTTTGGTTTCATTCTGATGGTCTCATTGTGAGTGATATACTGGTCTCAATTCTGAAACAGACTCGGGTTATTCTAATAAAGATCTCAGATCCAAAGGCTACTGAGTAGTGTGAGGCAGTGGGCTGTCTCCAACACCCCTGCCCCCAAGATAACACCTCATGGTGTGCTGAACAACTGGCATCAGGTTGGCTACTTAAGGCAATGCTAGTGGAAAACTCATTGAGCTGTCTTTCACCCACGACGCTCCCACACGCTGTGTGTGTCTCTCTCTCTCCCTCTCTCTTTCTCTCTATCTTTTATTTGGAGTTTAGTTTGATTTCTTTATATCTCTGGTTGAGTTGGTCATTACAGTGAATCTCTGTGTTACTTGTAAAGGTTAACTTGTATTTGGTTAATAAACTGTTCATTCATTTACCATTCATATACATCTCTTCGTGTGCCATGCCATTACTGTGCTATTAGCTCTTAAGCTGTATAGTGATATTGGAGGTAACTATTATTTCATGGAGTCAGATAAACGGGTCATATAAGTGTTACTCTAATGTTTGCCATGCACATGTTTATAATTATTTCCATTCCATAAGTCCAGAACATGCGATAACCTTCGTCCACACTCAGCTCCGTCGTTGGTCTGAGAAAGTGGATCCTTACAGCACATATGTCTTCTAATTACCAGACTGGGAAGTACAAGTGATGTCTGTGCCTATTGTTGGAAAGTCACAAGAAATACAAACACTGACCAAAAAAGGATTTTGTTTTACCCACAAATCAACGTTATTAAGCTAACTTATTTTGCCTTATCCTGTCGTCCTGCCAACACTTATAACGTGTTACGTTGACGTCACTTGACGTGTCACTTGATGTGTCACTTGACGTGTCTTGTGCACGGTGCGACACAGTGAGTATACTGGAGCCTCGAGTGTGTGTAGAGATATGAGTCTGTGTGTGTATGTGTGTGTGAGTTTGTATGGCTAAGGAGCAGAAGGTCCCAGCAGTGGCTCTGACAGTGCTGCAATTCCTCTCTTGCTCTGTCTGCTCAAAATACACTCTCCCAACTTCACTTTCTGAAGTTATGCACATCTTTACACATTTGCCAGGGCACACAAAATTGTTTTTGCTCAAGCATAGGTTTTTAGAGCATGCCTCAAAATAAAAGTTGTGTTCTTGCAAAGTCTCTTTTTGTACGAGCAGAATTTCACATAGCTTACTCAGAATTGAGACACAAATATAATTCCATGGGTCGGGAGATACATTGTTAGTAGAGTAAGAATCCTTTAGTGCAGTTTGCTTATTTGTCTTATTGTGAATTTCATTCCAGGAAATGATGGCAAAATTTGATGCTGAAATGAAAAAACAAGAACATGAGTTCAACCTAAGGATCAAAGACATGAGCAGTGAGGTCTTGTCGCACAAACTCAAGGTAAAATATTCTGGGAATTTTACACTTCCTGCCTTGCTGTTGTGTGGTTTCGTTGTGGGTCAAGCAGTGAAATCGTGTCTGCTCTGTAACTTCCTTATTATTGTATATTAATATATATTCTAATAGTACGTAGGGAGAAGGTGTGTCATGTATAACATTTGCCACTGTAGCTCATTAATGATGCATGCAATGACCTAATTACAATTTTTTCCATTTTTGCATTCCTGAATGAAAATATGGATCAATTGTTAACCTCTGTACCTTATACTATATAATTTCTGTTTGCGTGTTTGGCGTGGTCTTCTCTACGAAACCCGGAAAAGGACATAGGGAAAGAATATGGCCAATATGGCCGCCGAGTGCAGGGACTTTGGGTCTGGAAGGGTCTGGAAGGACTTTGGTTATACTGCCCATGATAATTGTACTTGCAGCATGGCAGCAGAGAAGGATGTATTTGCTTTCCTTAGAAGTTGAAATATTACTCAGTGTTTCCAAACAAATGCAGGATGACGAAGTGAAGATAATTTGTTAATTTTAGTCATACAGACTTAAAGTAAGCAGCCTAAAGTGAACAATACATGCACAAAGTATAGACTACATTGCTAGTGTTGTCTATCTTGTGTATAGCCTACATTGCTAACTTTCTAGTGAGCACCAAAAAACTTTCTGGTGTGCTCATAAAACTTTCTGGTGCTCAACAGAAACATTTACCGTTTCCTTTCTTTGCCCATGTCCCTTTAGGGGCTCTGTACATCTTACCCTTAAGTTTTCATCTAACAGGCATATCGAAATACACTGTGTTGGCATATTAGCCTGCTAGCATGATAAGTCAGTTTGCGAATCTAAAGTTAACGTGAGCTCCTTTCAGACTTTCAGACAACCTCTAAGTTTAGAGAAAACATAGTTACATGGACAACTGTATTTGTAAAGAACATTGTTGTGAGAACATTTTTATTTTGAATACATTTTGGTCCCTGCTTGTGTCAGTCTTACAAAATATATTACCATGTTTTTAATTTGCATTATTTTTTCCACAAGCTCATAAAATAAATTTAGGTCGCACATAAATTGTCAGGGTCAATGTATGTGCCATTGCATATTCTCATTGTTTTGAGGTTGAGTAAAGCTTAGATTAGGTGAGGGTCTCTTGTCATGATGTGTACATAGAATCCACAGAGGCGTCTTGCCATTGCGTTCTTCATTGTTTACAATCTTGCCATAATAATAATAATAATAATAATAATAATAATAATAATAGTGATAATTCTGCCATTAAGGGGTACTGTTAAAGCAAAACATGGGTTTTTGCTAGTAACTCCTGATGTGCTTATATTAAAAACCTAATTCTTAGTATAATAGACCAAAGGGTCTCAAGACCAAAACATGCAAAATCATCATGGCAATCTGATTATTGTGGCTGCCACATTAAATATTTAAAAAAATCAAACTAAATTTGCACAGGCCACAACTTTTGGTCAGTCATTTTGAAATTTGGCAGAGATGATCTCCAGACCAAGCCTAATAAGCTATATGTACCAGTCGTGTGGTCAGTGAAAGCGTTTGCTCAGTAAGTGAGGTCATGTCATAAAGATTTGAGATATGCTAACCAAACTTGATAGAGGCACTTGGGACCCAATAAGGAGAAGGCATACCAAAAAATTGTGCAGGTTACGCTACGGGCAGATACTTGGCCCTCTCATCGCTGCTTGATCAAACTTGTAGAAATAATATGAACATACCTCACACTTATTACCTAAAAAGTTCCTGATGGTACACTTCTATTTTAACTGACTTTTGTAATAATGTTATTGAGACATTAACCCTATGGCTCCTAGGCTATTTTCAGGGTATTTTTACTACCTTTACTTTTAAGCTCATATCTTGGTCATTGTAAGGGCCATACATACATGCCATATCTTGTTTTTTTCAGGACAGTCTAGGCTATCCAGATCTGATCTAGTATCTCATCTGGTGAGCTACTATTTGCAGTGATTTTATAAAGAATTGTAAACCAATAAAAAATCATATTGCGTATAAAAAACATTTTGTATTCTTGCAAGTACCTGTCCATAGGATGCTGTCAGTAGGGATATATTTTCATATGTGAGTAAAGGAGGTTGTCTGGAATCATGGTGATAAGGTCATAAGAATGGTCTTATGGTCATAAGAACCATGATGGTTGGGATATTCAGTGGCTCATCAATGTTGATAAATATGTAGTCTGTGCCTGACGGAAATAAGGGCCTATTTTCCATGTAATGAAGGATGTTATATCAGGATTATGCAGGATTGTGGATCTTATGCAGAAATTTGCAGTAATTTCAAAACTGTATGAAACCTGTCCTGACAGAAATGCACGATAGCAGTAATATCGGTAAGTTCTGCTATTGTTTACAATATGTATTGACTGAAAACCGCGAATGTAAAATGTATGAAGGAGAAATTTGTCAAATCATTAGTTGGCAAACATTTGATTTTTTGTCCCCTCCACTTTAAAACCCTGAAAAGATATCAGTTCTTTGAGTAGGTTACAAAACCTCGCTCCAAAACCTCGGGTCGCTGCAATTAACCCTATGGGCCCTAGGCTTTTTTCAGGGTATTTTTACTACCTTTTATTTTTAAGCTCATAACTTGGTCATTGTAAGGGCTATATCTGCTATATCTTATTCTTTTCAGGACAGTCTAGGCCGGGCATCACGGATTAGCGAACTCCGGTCCGGATCCGGACTGGGAGATGGTTCTGTCCGGACCCGTGACCAATGCCAAAATAAGTAGTGTGATTTTCATGGAGCGGTTTTGAACGGCTGTGGTTATTTACAGCGGGCGCTGCTACTAGTTCTAACGATAATGTAGCGCTGGTAGTCAGCTTGAAGCTTGAAGCTTGAAAACTGTTGGTGGCCACAGAGCCTCGTCGCATCATACTAGAATACAGTGACCTCATGCAAATTCAGTGTGCTCAGTCTTGATTAGATCCCCAGAATTTGTTGCACCCACAAACCACACATTATTCCTAGCAACCCCAAAATCGCACAAACGCACAAACTTAAACACTGACATTCGCGACACAGCAGGAGGAAAGCAAAGTACAGTAGGCTAGATACCACCGACACACTGAAAGACACTGAAAACCGTTGTTTTAAAGACGCTTTAAAAATAGCATGAATTTCAGGGTAACATGAAAAAAAAAAAAAACATTCAGTGAGTTAATGTTTCCTGAGTTTACTTTTTTACTTGAAGAGGCCTTCAATTCTTCAGGCATGGACCTCTTGTATTACAGACAAAAAGAGTTTCACTCAGTTTGCATTTTATTTAGGTTTACCTTTTAGTTGATTTTAAATAAAAGCCTTGAACTTATTTGACTGCATGGGACTACTTTTATTTATGATAAAAGAGGTAGGCTGGAATATGTCGTCTTACTTTCTGCAAAAAAATAAATGTTGTTACCTTTTGAAAATTTGGACATGCAGGACTTTGGCTCAGACCTTCTACTTGGGCAAAATTTAATAACCGGACCTCGGTGACTTTTAATTGAATACCCCTGGTTAGGGCTGGGCGATATGGCTGAAATCTGTATCACGATATAAGTGTTTCATATCGGTCAATATCGATAATTATTGAAACATTGTGTGACCTATTTAAAATAAGTAACAGGAGGGAAAAAAAATCTAAATTTAAACATTTTTATTTTTAACTTAACCTTCCTCTGACAGGCAATAAGCATTCAGGCAAAATGACTGCCAACACACGTTCAATGTTACCATCACAATGAAAACTGAACAATTATCAATAAGCTAATAAAGTGCTTAACAAAGCTGAAGTGTTATAAAGACATGTGCAAAGTGTTAAATGTAAACATAGCGAAACCTGATACCTGAGAAGAACTATCATATATGTATATAGTTTTACTGCATAATTTGCAGACAACATTTGTCTGACTACAATGAGATTTGTAAACTCCAAAAAAGCTCCCATACTGGTGAGCAGACCTTTCTGTTCTTAGGGCTCATTCACACCAAACACTCACACACACACACTGCGTATTCAGCGTGTGGCTGTTTTCTGTCCGTATTCGTTTAGAATGCATGTTAACAAATTAGACTCTTCACAACGCACGCGTGATCTGAGCGTATTCTGTCCCTATACAAACATAATACTGATACGCGCTGTACACGCTCAAGTTGGTGTGAATGAGTCATTATCCACATTTTCCTCGCTCGTCGCAGTGGCACTCATCTTCCTTTCTTGACCATGCTGTTTCTGGAAAAAAACACGACTACGAGACAAGAGATGGCGCAACCAAACACGATACTGTGACATGATTGGATATTAGCGTTTTACTACCCATACGTTGCTAGGCTACAGAGGACGAGTGCCTTTGCGCATGCAACCAAGCTTGCTTCGCAACAAAGATTTAAAGCGGCGCTAAATCAGAGAGAGCTCTGACTAAACTTATGCCGTTTTCTTAAAAAAAAAAAAAAAAAAAAAAAAACATTCGAAACATTCTATCGAACACATTTTCTATTGTTATCGAGTAGGTGTCTATCGAGATACATATCGTTATTGTTTTATCGCCCAGCCCTACCCCTGGTCTAGGCTATCCAGATGTGGTTTCATTTGGTCAGCTACTATTTGCATTGATTTTATAAAAAATAGTAAACCAATTAAAAATCATATAGCGTATAAAAAAATCTTGTATTCTTGCAAGGAATCTGTCAATATAAGGACCATGATGGTGGAATATTCAGTGGGTTATCAGTGTTGATAAATATGTAGTCTGTGCCTCATGAAAATGAGGGCCTATTTTCCATGTAATGAAGGATGTTATATCAGAATTATGGATAGGTAAGTTGAGTGTAAAATGGGTGAAGTAGAAATTTGTCAAATCATTATTTGGGAAAGTTTTGACCCCTTCTTTTTACATGATAAATTCAATGCAGAAGTACATGCTTGGTGTCGCTGAAAAGCTGAAATTCTATACTTTCTTCTGATACGCGTACCATGTCTATGCGATCACGGGTTTGCGAGTAATTTCAACGAGAGTAATGCCTGTGCAGAGCGCTAATATGACAAATTTTGGCGAATTAAAAAAAAATATCTTGCTGATACTTCAGCGCAAAAATAAGCGAGGGGTCACGTTGTAAAGCCCTGGTTCTGCTGTTTTGTTTGGTATAAGTTTGGTATCTCGCTACAATGTACCGTTCCGGAGTAATTCAACAGAGAAGAATGGGTGTAAATTTGGACGCATTTTGCGTCTGTCGGGCCCATAGGGTTAAAATAGTTTTGAAGAGTGTTTTTAATTTTGGCTGGTAAAACATTTGGTTGGCTGGTAACTTTTTTTTTTTCAACTACCAGCAAAATTGGCTGGTAAGCAAAAAAGTTATTGACCCCTGGTACAGTGACACGGTGACCTGTGTTGGAGTGTTGTGGGTTTATCTACTTTAATGCACTTAAGTTTTTTTGGAATGCATGTTTTGTTTGAAGGCCTAATATAAATATAAAACTTTGTTGTGTTTTTTTTTTTAGGAAAACAAAGGCTACCGGAATATTTTAAAAATGTCAGAATATTCAAGAAACATTTACTTTCTTTGAAACAACATGTTTAAACATGTTTTCTAGACTATTTATGCAATATTACAAAAATACTGGTACTATTGGTACTATTCGGTGTTCGGCCAAGTGTTTAATTTTGTTTTGGTTTCGGGCACAAATTTTCATTTTGGTCATCCCTAATATTTATGCTTAGCACTTTTTAAACCAGTTTTGCTCTCATGACTGCTAGTCTAGTTCTCTTGCAAAAATGGTTTCGAAGTTAGAGAACAGTCCCTGAAAGGCCCACGACCTGCACCCTGAATCAAATAAAATAACGTCAACCTAACCTCCAGCTGGCTCCTAGGGCAACTTTTGCGTCTCTATCTGCACGCAGATGTTTCCCCCAAAACGCTCGTCTTAACATGGAATTAAAATGCCACTTTTGCGTTTTCTGTTTAGATTCATTCCAAGGTAAACATAGCCTCATTGCTTATATAGGTGTCATGTTAGTTTTACAGCACGACAAATTGAGGTTTTTGAAGGTGTTGTGTGCAGCTCTTGTGATTGGTTTGAGAATTGCGTAAACTTAGTTTCTTTTCATTGCAGGTGGAGTTAATGAAGAAGGAGCTGGAGGTGCACACCAGAGGTCACAGTGAAGCCATGCAAGCCTTACAAGCCTCTGAGGATCAGTGCTACCAGGCTCATGAAGAAATCAAGCAGAGAGACTTGGTCCTGACTAATACCATCTCAATGAAAGATACCAGGTATTTTCTTTTTTTTAACATATCAAGGTCAGTTACGCTACTCACTGGTTTCCTTTATTTTTAAAACATTTTAAACATTTTTAAACAGTGTGTTTGTACAAACAGCCACATACCGCATGTTTACATCCCTGGCTAGTCCAAACAAGTCAATCCATCAGGCTTACAGTTACTTCCTTCCCGGCAGAGACGAAAACTTGAAATTTCCAGACAGCTACCTCTCAATGCAGACAGAATAGGCTCATGTCAGACTATTGTAAAAGGCTTGTGGCTCATGACACTGGAATACAGTTTCTGTCTGCAAAATTCACGTTTTTGTCTTTGCCGACAAGGGCTGCTTGCACAAGGGCTGCTTTTTATCATTTTGAGTAATACATGCCACAGTGCTGTGTTGTAGGGTGTCTGCTGATGTTGCATAACTTTCGGGGTGAGATTTGGAGCATGTTAAAATGCTAAAAACATGTTTAATGTTGTGTTTGTTAAATGAATGTAGAAGCGCAGAGCAGTTGGGAGGGGGCGATTTTGTGCAAAAAAAAAAAAAAAAACAGAAAGCGGGATGTTTTTTTATTAATGGAATGGCCATTGTATAGTTAACTTCCCCAACTATGCAGACCACGTTGCTTAAGCTACTGTTTTTCTAGCAACATCTTTAGCTTCTGCAAGCCACCAATACAATAATTTCACTTTAGGCAATGCTTAATGAGATGCTATACAACAAAACAGCCTGTCGCACTGCTTCATAGATAGCTAAACCTGCGCTTGACTTACCTGTCTGTGCTGACAGCAAGCCACTGATGACCCAACTCTCTCCATTTGCCAAAGGGCATGGATTCAGTGCACCCTCCCAACATCACAATTTGTCTTGCTGTCATTCTCACGTGTTAATCTAGTTGTTTTGTGTGCAGATCCTGTGGAATATGATGATGTTCTGCTCTGAACGCTTTGTATATTTAGCTCTGTCCCGGTTTGCCTATCCTCTGCCCTAGCCAAGTTCCCACATGAAAATATTAAAATGTTTAATATTGTGTTTGGTGATGTTCAGAAACATTTAATTTAGAAGCACGGAGCAGTAGTATAATTGCATAGCTTACTCCGATACTAGGTGTGTGGACCGATTTTTCTAGAGATCGTTAGATTTCAAGTAACATCAGTTGAGTTGCGTTAGGGCACCTAGTAACTGGAAATACCATTACAAAAGAGAAGAGCATCACACCGCCCAAGTCTGTTCCAGAATAAGGTCAATATGGGTTGAACCACAATTTCTTGCATATTCAGTACTGGTAGCAATACAGGTGCATGTTAAAATTTTTCACTTGTTTGCTATAGTACAGTAGCCTACAAATACTTGAGATTCAACATAGTCATTAAAAATCCCATGTATGTATTAAATGTCTTGTTCTTGATATATAAATGGATAACATGTCATTATGATGCTTACCGCCATGATACAAGTTAGGCCTACTACACAGTATGCCCCTGTCTTGCAACTTGTCTCCTATGAGTGCTCTAGGGGCATGCAGAGAACAGCATCATAATGGGCTTAAATAAGGTGTTTTTAAAGTTTCAATGTGTAATGTTTTTAATGTTGGCGCCTATAGCCCTGAAAATCCCTTTTTTGTAAGGAATCATAAACTGTTAGACATTTTTTGCTCAGATTTTCAAAAACTTATCGAAGCCAACTGATTCACCATATGCTTTAAGTTCAAAAGAAAGCTGGAATGTCAAGCTAACTTTTACCTCTAAGATCATTAAAGAGCAGTGTATGTTACTTTTTTGTTATATTTTGTATGCAATTTTATATTTGTTTGTTATACTATAGAATACAGGAGCTAATGGATCAACTGAGACAGACAGAAGACAAGCATGAAAGGGAGGAAGAAAAGGCCAGAAGAAAGTATGATCACTACTATTTATTAATTATTATCAATTATTCAATATCAATCATGATTATGATCATTATTATTGTTGTTGTTGTTGTTGTTGTTGTTATTATTATTATCATTATTATTATCATTATTATTATTATTAGTAGTAGTAGTAGTATTATCAAGAAGAAGAAAAAAAATAAAGACCAGATATAATACATGTGGTATAATATCCTTGTTATTTGAACGAGTTCTACTAGACTTCTACTGTTAGAACACCTGTTAAAACACAGTTTACATACTTCAACCAAGTTTGTAAAATATAACTAATATAGCAGTCTGTATGTATGGCAATGACAAAGAATCAAAACAAAAGCACATGCTCTGACACG
The DNA here is from genome assembly GCA_027475355.1 of Coilia nasus. Lineage (NCBI taxonomy): Eukaryota > Metazoa > Chordata > Actinopteri > Clupeiformes > Engraulidae > Coilia > Coilia nasus. The sequence continues at coordinate 27,979,378 of CM050210.1, forward strand.
AACATGAAACGTCGAGAACTACAATGACTAAGAACAGAAAAACTGAATTCTGAAACAAACTTTTTTACCAACAAGTGTATGTAAACATTTGATCAGGGCTATTTGGGAGATGTTAGGTTTTCTTTTTGTAAATAATTTGCTTCACTTGGCCACAATGCATGAATAAAAATATGTATTTTTGGGGAGTTAGTTCTTTTTCTCAACAAAGGACAACAATTCTCCCTTACTCCTTACCAACTTACTCCTCCTTACTCACCTGTCTCCTTAACTGTCTCCACCTTAACATCAGCAAAACTAAGGAGTTGTTTTGTGGACTTTAGGAAAAAAAAACAACAGCAGACTTACAGTCCTCTTCTAGTAGGAGGTACCCAAATAGAGAGAGTAAATAGTTTTAAGTACCTTACAGATATATCTGAGGACCTGACCTTGGCTAATCACATCCAAATCACATCCAAGTACAAAAGGTCAGACAACGTATGTATGACTACGTATGTATTTACTGAGAAAATTTAAGGTCGCCCTGTAATTATGACCGCCGCTAGCGAAGCTAGCGAAAGCGGTCATATTGGAGTTGCTGCAAAATTTTTCCCTTTTTTATTTATTTATTTTTTTTTGTTTTCTTTTTGTTTGTTTTTTTTTTTTTTTCACCGATTTTTCGTCAACGATTCCCGGGACACTGAAACTCGGGAAGACATGAATGTTTGTAGGCATGTAGCCCAAGAAGTTTGTGAGCGAATAACGCCTTTTGGTCCCCCAGGGCCACCCCCCCGCAGTGCCAGTGTCTGTTAAAGAGGGGGAGACCGGCAAAAGTTTTTGCTGAATAACTCAATGAACGTTTCACCCAACAACATGAAATTTTTGTGATATGTCGGTGTTACAGAGACGTATCGACCCAGCCAATAAACACTCACTTGAAGCATGACTCCACCTAGTGATAAGGGTACATGCAAATATTGGGATTTTGAGAAGGTGGGAACTGCACAAAATACGTCATGCACGATCACCACAAAGACCTCTAACACCACAGAACATGCCATAAAATTTGGTCCATAGGGGGCGCTGTAATTGTAGAAAATGTCATTTTGCCTATTATCTAGACAATGCTTACGTTTACAACAATTTTTTTTTTAATCGTGAAATCTATTGACCCTCACGCATTGAAAACACTGGTTGACGCCCACTTCCAACGAAAACAATTTCCGTGAAATTTTAATATTGCGAAAACGAATCTGAACGAACTCGTCATAGGCCGTTCATGTGAATCTCACCAAATGTGGTATATGTCATCTACAGACAATGCTCACAAAAAGTTATCAAAGGATTTATCTTGAGATAAACCGTTCCGAAGTTACACGTCAATGAACATTAAACACGTAGCTTAAAATTCTTCAAATGGACGTATCTTGGCTTTTAATTGCTCAAATTTGGTCAAAGTTGACATGCCATCTCTAAACAGCTTTCTTTTTATGTGTACTAAATTTTGTGACATGTCGTCATAGGGGGCGATGTTTATTGGCGAAGCTAAGTGTCAAAAAACAGTTTTTGTTAAATAACTCAACAATTTTGCCCAAGACAACGATTTTGTTTTAGTATGTCGGTGTTACAGAGACGTATCGACCCAGCCCATAAACTCTTACTTGAAGCATAGCGCCACCTAGTAATATGGGTAAATGCACAAATTGGGATTTTGAGTTGCCAATATCTTGGACCGAGAAGGTGGGAACTGTGCAAAATACGTCATGCACGATCACCACAAAGACCTCTAACACCACAGAACATGCCATAAAATGTGGTCCATAGGGGGCGCTGTAATTGTAGAAAATCGTTTACAACAATGTTTTTTTTATCGTGAAATCTATTGACCTTCACGCATTGAAAACACTGGTCGACGCCCACTTCCAACGAAAACAATTTCCGTGAAATTTTATCATCGCGAAAACGAATTTGAACAAACTCGTCATAGGCCGTTCATGTGAATCTCACCAAATTTGGTATACCGTAAAATACCTAATAATAGCCGAGTTCCAATCAATCGCCGGATTCCCTTTAATTGCCGGGTGCAGGTGTAAATTTTGATAAATAAAGGTCGGTTCCAAATAAATGCACCGTGTAATTCATAAAAAAATCAAGGAAAAAGACGTGACCACTGTAGCTGCACGTTGTTCTTTTTCGCCCGTTTTGTTTACTGTTCACATAGCTGTGGTTTCTTTCAGTAAGTCTTTACTACACAATCAGGGGAGATGTGTGAGAAAATGATCCTTCTTTCAGGTCGTGTTATCAAAAGAGTTTTGTTGTAAGCCATCATTTGCAATAACCTTTCATTCATATAGCAATGTAACGAGGGGTGCAGCGAGTGCCTACCGGCATTCCAAATCCGAAGTAACGACAATGTTTGTCAATCTCACGTGTAGCCTACAATGCACATTTCATAGATGTAATCATTATCATCTATCGACTGCTTTAAGCACATCTACTAGCAAAGAAACACCATTATACACACACTGCCCATTTTAAACATCAAAGTTTATTGGTTTTTAGCATTTTAAAAGCACAACTGTGTTTCTGTTACTCACCACCATGCAAACTCTCCGAACTTCCTGGTTTCCGTGGAGAAACCGAGGGACTGTACCACAGGCTGGATATGGGGGAGTTTCAACTATTATGATAGGGGTGTTTTACGGGTGAATGGGAAACGGGTATTTTATTCTGCACATAAGGCTTTTTGGTTAATGAAAATGATTTTGAATTATTGTGCATTTTGTATGTTTCCTTTAATTATTATTTTTGTTCACAATGTTATTTAGTTAATTTAAACCAGTGAAAGTTGTAGTTGTATTGATTAAAAGAATTTGAATACCATATTTTACCAGTTTTGTTGGGCAAGATTTTTGTGAGGAAGGAATTAATTGCCTGTCCCAAATAGCCGCCTGTTCTCAAATAAATGCCTGGTCTGTTAAGTGATTGAAACAAATAATAGCCCCGGCTACTATTTGGTATTTTACGGTTTGTCATCTACAGACAATGCTGACAAAAAGTTATCAAAGGATTTATCTTGAGATAAACCGTTCCGAAGTTACACGTCAATGAACATTTAACACGTAGCTTAAAAATCTTCAAATGGCCGTATCTTGGCTAATAATTGCTCAAATTTGGTCAAAGTTGACATGCCATCTCTAAACAGCTTTCTTTTCATGTGTACTAAATTTTGTGACATTTCGTCATAGGGGGCGATGTTTATTGGTGAAGCTAGGTGTCAAAAAACAGTTTTTGTTAAATAACTCGCCAACAATTTTGCCCAAGACAACGATTTTGCGTTAGTATGTCGGTGTTACAGAGATGTATCGACCCAGCCCATAAAGTCTCACTTGAATCGTAGCGCCACCTAGTGATATGGGTAAATGCAAAAAATGGGATTTTGAGTTGCCAATATCTTGGACCGAGAAGGTGGGAACTGCGCAAAATACGTCATGCATGATCAGCACACAGACCTCTAACACCACAGAACATGCCATAAAATTTGGTCCATAGGGGGCGCTGTAATTGTAGAAAATGTCATTTTGCCTATTATCTAGAGAATGCTAATGTTTACAACAACGTTTTTTTTATCATGAAATCTATTGACTCTCACGCATTAAAAGCACTTGTCAACGCCCACTTCCAACGAAAACAATTTCCGTGAAATTGTAACATTGCGAAAACGGATTTGAACGAACTCGTCATAGGCCGTTCATGTGAATCTCACCAAATTTGGTATATGTCATCTACAGACAATGCTGACAAAAACTTATCAAAGGATTTATCTTGAGATAAACCGTTTCGAAGTTACACGTCAATGAACAATTAACACGTAGCTTAAAATTCTTCAAAAATCCATATCTTGGCTTTTAATTGCTCAAATTTGGTCAAAGTTGACATGCCATCTCTAAACAACTTTCTTTTTATGTGTACTAAATTTTGTGACATTTCGTCATAGGGGGCGATGTTTATTGGCGAAGCTAGGTGTCAAAAAACAGTTTTTGTTAAATAATTCGTCAACAATTTTTCCCAAGACAATGATTTTGTGTTAGTATGTCGATGTTAAAGAGGCGTATCGGCCCAGCCCATAAACACTCACTAGAAGCATAGCGCCACCTAGTGATAAGGGTAAATGCAAAAATTGGTATTTTGAGTTGCTAATATCTTGGACCGACAAGGTGGGAACTGCACAAAATACGTCATGCATGATCACCACAAAGACGTCTAACATCACAGCACATGCCATACAATTTGGTCCATAGGGGGCGCTGTGTAGAAAATGTCATTTTGCCAATTATCTAGAGAATGCTAATGTTTACACCAACTTTTTTTTTATCATGAAATCTATTGACCGTCACGCATTGAAAACACTGGTCGACGCCCACTTCCAACGAAAACAATTTCCGTGAAATTTTATCATCGCGAAAACGAATTTGAACAAACTCGTCATAGGCCGTTCATGTGAATCTCACCAAATTTGGTATACCGTAAAATACCTAATAATAGCCGAGTTCCCATCAATCGCCGGATTCCCTTTAATTGCCGGGTGCAGGTGTAAATTTTGATAAATAAAGGTCGGTTCCAAATAAATGCACCGTGTAATTCATAAAAAAATCAAGGAAAAAGACGTGACCACTGTAGCTGCACGTTGTTCTTTTTCGCCCGTTTTGTTTACTGTTCACATAGCTGTGGTTTCTTTCAGTAAGTCTTTACTACACAATCAGTGTTATTATGTGTTAGTATGTCGGTGTTACAGAGGCGTATCGGCCCAGCCCATAAACACTCACTTGAAGCATAGCGCCACCTAGTGATAAGGATAAATGCAAAAATTGGTATTTTGAATTGCCACTATTTTGGACTAAGAAGGTAGGAACTGCATAAAATATCTCATACACGATCAACACAAAGACCTCTAAAAGCACAGCACATGCCATAGAATTGGCCCTATCTCATGCACGATCAACACAAAAACCTCTAAAAGCACAACACGTGCCATATGCGGGCCGCTGTAATTGTACAAAATCTCATTTTGCCTATTCCTTTCACAAATCACTCCTACACACTATTCAAACACACACAATGTAATTCATTCAAAACCCACATTCATGCCCACTTCCAGGAAATCATTTCCACACAAATTCTCACCTCACAACACTGCTCTACCACACACTCATCATACCAACAGTTCCCCCATTTCAATACACTGCGGCGGTCATACCATGTACCGCTATGCGGTACATCTAGTTCTGAGAACCTTTTATACTGGCGCCATAGAAAGTGTTCTAACTTAAAGGTGTACTTCCACGTGAAACCGTTTAGTACTTACTCTTTTGAAATATGATAGGTCACCCCGAGTTGCATATGCATGCTGCATATCAAAATGTTTTTTTACCCCCATTTTCTATATCAGTCAAAAGAAGACAGTAGGCGAGGAAAAACAACCCAATGTGAAAAGGGTCTCCAGCGTGACGTAGACGTGTATAAATGCATATAAGAGAAAATGACCGAATCGGCTTTAAATGATGTTAGCCTGTAACTGACTCGCATAAGATTAGCAGGCTAGTTGAATGACTGAACTGCATTTAGCCGGGCACTTGCACTGTTTTGCAAATATTACCATTCTGAAACGTTCATTGACAAACGGTCAGGAAGCGACTGTGCTTGTGCCATCTCTCCTTCCTTTTTGGATTCAGGATCAAACACATAAGGCTGTATCTCCGAAGACATTCTGTGTGCAGTTTTAGCGCTGTCAAGTTGACTTTTCCCCTTTACCTTACTCTGCTATCAAGTTGACTGGGGCAAAGGAAGCTGCCGGGAGCGTGTCACGCCTCTGGTGAAATCGTGTCGTTCTCCCGGCCCCACCCCCTCCACCAAACTTAAACAGCCTCAAACAGAAGCACTAGAACATTTTTTTCCATCAAAACCAGCGCACAGGGCAATTATTAATACTAGAAAACACCGCAAGATGAATGAAAACACGATGGAAGTACACCTTTAATGCACATCAGTATGGTATGGTAGTTGTACTGTCCAAGGCCCTAAAGTTCTGAAGAGAGTGGTGCATTTAGCTTAGCAAATTTCCAAGTCAGCTCTTCCCTCTATGCATGACATATACATCAGGATTTGCCAAAACAGGCCCATGAAAATGATCAAAAAGGCTTACTAAAAAAGGCAGGAGATTCTGCAGTCTGTTGTCTAACTAGATGTACCACATAGCGGTACATGGTATGACTGCCGCAGTGTATTGAACAGGGTTTCCACGGGTCATTAAAAAGCATGAAAAGTCATTAAATGGATTTTGAGAAAACTCAGGCCTGAAATGGCATGAAAAAGCATGAAATTCGATGTTCAGAGGCATTAAAAAATATGTAAACTTGATTGAATAAAAACATTGTTTTTCACGATTTATTTTGATTATATAAACATCTAAATCTAATTTTGATCCGAAGTAGCGTAATGGTTGACGGGCGGAACTTTTTAATTGGCTTCTTTTTACGGCCGATGCACAAAGTTGAGACACCGGACTCTACTCTTCCTGTAGACTATCTGTGGCAGAAGTAATCCTTTTCTTCGAGTGTGAGTGAGAGAATGCTGTGACGGGAAAATGGGGAAATGTAAATTTCAACAGAAGTGAATTTAAACAATTTAAAAGCTGGTTAAAGCCAGTAGACGGACAACCCGCCGATGCATTTTGCACCGTGTGCAAAAAAAACGTCCAACTTTGCACAATGGGCATCAACGCGCTAAAAGTTTCACTCCTTCAAACCCATGGATCAGCGGCTTGATGTTTTTCTTCATGAAACTCTTGACCAGGATTACCCTGAGCTGCGAAGTTTATTTCAACGCCTGCTGCTCTTATCTCATGGGCAATCTATAGTGGAGAGAGGTTTCTCTGTCAACAGGGAAGTGGAGACCTGCAACATAACTGAAAAAACTGTGGAGGCCCAGAGACTAGTCTGTGACCACGTTAGAGCTTGTGGGGGTGTTCTCAAAGTGTCCCTCACAAAAGAACTACTGGCTTCTGTAGCCTCAGCCAGGACAAAATACAGGATGTACCTCGATGAAGAAAGGAGGGAGCGGGAGGTTGCAATGCGTGGACTTAAAAGAAAAGCACTAGAGGACGAGCTGGAAGCAATGAGAAAGAAAAAGGCTGTGTTGACAGAGGTGTGCGCCAGCCTTCAGAAAGACGCTGATGACCTAGCTGAGAAAGCTGAAAGCAAAGCAGGGACACTCATAGCTCAAATTATTACCAAGTCAAATACTCTAAGGAGGACACACAAGGACAAATGCCTCGAACTGAAAAATGTTGAGAGAGAGTTGGAGCAAAAAGGAAAGGAACTAAGGCATATGCAGTAATGGCTCCCCATGGGTGGATTTTCATCACCTGGATCGTGTGTGTGTGGTGTTTGCCCTTGCCCTTCTGCGGTATGTACTCTACCAGTGCTAACAGGTTTGGTTGTGATTTGTCAAAGGGCTACTGAGATAACAGTAGAATAAGAAAACCATGACAAATCCTGCAGTTAAGTTGTGATGACAAAGTTGGTCTGGGGGAGGGGCGGGGGGGGGGGGGGGGGGGTAGGGGTGTTAAATATGGTTTTTCAAATAAAAAATGGCGTTGTCAAATGCTTACAATTTGTGTGTGAACGTATCTGCATTTGGACATTGGCATTAAATTAGTTTAAAGTGGCATGAAAAAGGGCATTAAAAAGCATAAAAAGCCTGCAGAAACCCTGATTGAAATATGGGAACTGTTGGTATGATGAGTGTGTGGTAGAGTAGTGTTGTGAGGTGAGAATTTGTGTGGAAATGATTTCCTGGAAGTGGGCATGGATGTGGGTTTTGAATGAATGACATTGTGTGTGTTTGTATAGTGTGTGTAGGAGTGATTTTTGAAAGGAATAGGCAAAATGAGATTTTGTACAATTACAGCGGCCCCTATGGGCCCAATTTTATGGCATGTGCTGTGTTTTTAGATGTCTTTGTGTTGATCGTGCATGACATATTTTATGCAGTTCCTACCTTCTTAGTCCAAGATATTGGCAATTCAAAATCCCAAATTTTGCATTTACCCATATCACTAGGTGGTGCTATGCTTTCAATTGAGTGTTTATGGGCTGGGTCGATACGCCTCTGTAACACCAACATACTAATGCAAAATCGTTGTCTTGGGCAAAATTGTTGACAAATTATTTAACAAAAACAGTTTTTTGACACCTAGCTTTGGAGAAAAACATCTCCCCCCTGTGACGAAATGTCACAAAATTTAGTACACATGAAAAGAAAGCTGTTTAGAAGATGGCATGTCAAATTTGAGCAATTAAAAGCCAAGATATGGACTTTTGAAGAATTTTAAGCTACGTGTTAAATGTTCATTGACATGTAAGTTCGAAACGGTTTATCTCAAGATAAATCCTTTGATACATTTTTGTCAGCATTTTCTGTTGATGACATAAACCAAATTTGGTGAGATTCGCATGAAAGGCCCATGACGAGTTCATTTGGATTCGTTTTTGCAATGTTAAAATTTCACGGAAATTGTTCTCGTTGGAAGTGGGCGTCGACCAGTGTTTTCAATGCCTGAGGGTCAATAGATTTCACCATAAAAAAAAAAATTGGTTGTAAACATTAGCATTCTCTAGATAATAGGCAAAATGACATTTTGTACAATTACAGCGCCCCCTATGGACCAAATTGTCTGGCACTTGCTGTGGTTTTAGAGGTCTTTGTGCTGATCGTGCATGACGTATTTTGTGCAGTTCCCACCTTCTCAAAATCCCAATATTTGCATGTACCCTTATCACTAGGTGGCGTCATGCTTCAAGTGAGTGTTTATTGGCTGGGTCGATACGCCTCTGTAACCCCGACATATCACAAAAATGTCATGTTGTTGGGTGAAACGTTCATTGAGTTATTCAGCAAAAACTTTTGCCGGTTTCCCCCTTTTTGACGGACACTGGCACAGCGGGGAGATGGGACTTGGGGGCCAAAAGCCGTTATTCGCTCACAAACTTCTAAGGCTACATGCTTACAAACATTCATGTTCCCCCGAGTTTCAGTGTCCTGGGAATCGTTGATGAAAAATCGGTGAAAAAAAAAAGGGGGGGGAAATTTCGTGGCAACTCCAATATGATCGCTTTCACTAGCTTCGCTAGCGGCGGTCATAATTAATGAAGGCCTTCCATGCTTCTTCCACCAGACCATTTATAGGAGCCATATTTGGGTTTTGGTTAACTTATGTGGAAGTTTAGAATATTATGTTGTATAAATGCAGTTTTAACTAATTAATTAGCAGAAATTGTAAAGTTAAAGTGAACAAACGTCATAACTTAATTACCCTGCGCAATAACTGTCGTACGTACTTTCCTGATTATCTGTCACGTGGTAGTAGACACACCTCTTTGACGTGCCTGCGGTGCAAAGTAATGGCTGTAATTAGTAAATTCACTGTGTTCAATAGGTTGGATTAGCCTGGTAAACCAGCCCCTCGTACTTTATTTCATTTTGTACAGAGGGTCTGGAACAGAGACCGTCAGAAACGATTTGTTGGAGGTGTGGACTCTGCTGAAGTTTAAAAAAAGTGCCTCTGCCTTTACCCAATCGCTAACGCTTGGTCGTCACATATGCAATTACCCTACCTACGCACTACAATTCAAATGTAGCACACAAGGTCAATCTCACGGCTAACGAACACACCCTCTGTTCGCTGATTGGATCGGTCTTGCTGGGACTTGCTAAATGACCCTCAAGAGATTCCGGTCCAGACCCTCTGTACAAAATGAAATGAAGTACGAGGGCCGGGTTTACCAGGCTAGGGTTGGATGATTTTGTTTTCCTTTATTTTCATCTTATCAACAATAGAAAGTCAACCTGACTGTTTGAATAAATGCAACATCTAATTTATTTTAACTCTCCCTGTGTGCTTCCTATGGATTGCTATGGATTGTGTGTCGGAACTCTTGTCATCAACCTCACGTGGCAAGGTTAGTTGAAAACGCCACTTCATTGTCTGAAAACTTCCAAAAACTAATATTTTTGAAAGGACAACTTGTGGATTAATGCCGTTTTGGACACTTATTGGATGCTTATGTCTTGATGGAACGATATGCTAAATGAACTTTGAATGGGATACATCAACAGTGAGAAAGCAGTGAGAATGCAGACTCCTATCAACAGTGCACTGATCACAGCTAATCACGCAACAGGGGCCAGTCAGTGCGCACCAGCTATTGTGCCCATTCTAGTGAAGGCATCCAAGGGCTCCATCAGGCCATGCCTTTCTTGACCCAGGCAGCTTAGCCACCTTCTGCTCTGATAACATCATGCACCAACTTTATGTCAATGGACACAGAACAGAGGTTGCTATACGAACAGTTGGACAAGAGCAAACAGTTAGGCACTATGAGCTCACAGGGCTTGAAGTGGGAAACATTGATGGAAGCATGTTCATTGAGCTCTCTACAGTGTACACACAGGCCAAAATTTCTATGTAAAAACCTGATTACACAGAATGACCTGAAAAGATGGCCTTACCTCAGTGGCATAACACTGCAAAGCATTGACTCTGATGTAAAGATATTGATTGGAATAGACATGCCAAAGGCAATGGAGCCATGGCAAGTTCTCAACAGAACGGTGGACCATATGCAGTCAAGACTCTACTTGGATGGGTGGTTAACGGCCCTCTCAATTCTTGTCCTGCTGTGGATAGATGTGGCAAGAAGTCAGTCACAGTCAATCAGTCAAGTATTATGACCGCCGCTAGCGAAGCTAGATTTTCCGTCAACGATTGTCGGGACACTGGTAGTCTGGGGAACATGAAGGGCATGTAGCTCTAGACCTTTTTGAGCCACTAGAAGCTTTTGGTCCCCAAGGGCCACCCCCCCGCTGTGCCAGTGTCCATCAAAAAGGGGGAGACGCCCGAAAGTTTTTGCTGAATAACTCAATGAACATTTCACCCAAGAACATAAAATTTTTGTGATCTGTCGGTGTTACAGAGGCGTATCGACCCAGCCCATAAACACTCACTTAAAGCATAGCGCCACCTAGTTATATGGGTAAATGCAAAAATTGGGATTTTGTATTGCCAATTTCTTGGACCGAGAAGGTGGGAACTGCACGAAATACATCATGCACAATCAGAAACCTCACAAAAACCTCTAAAAGCACAGCACATGCCATAAAATTTGGTCCACAGGGGGCGCTGCAATTGTACAAAATGTCATTTTGCCTATTATCTAGAGAATGCTAACGTTTACAACCAATTTGTTTTTATTGTGAAATCTATTGACCCTCAGCCATTGAAAACGCTGGTCGACGCCCACTTCCAACGAAAACAATTTGCGTGAAATTTCAACACTGCGGAAACGAATCCAAATGAACTCATCATAGGCTGTTAATTTGAATCTCACCAAATTTGGTATATGTCATCTACAGACAATGCTGACAAAAAGTTATCAAAGGATTTATCTTGAGATAAACCGTTTCGAAGTTAACTGTCAATGAACATTTACCATGTAGCTTAACATTCTTCAAAAGTCCATATCTTGGCTTGTAATTGTTCAAATGTGGTCAAAGTTGACATGCCAACTCTAAACAGCTTTCTTTTCATGTGTACAAAACTTTGTGACATTTCGTCATAGGAGGCGATGTTTATCGTCGAAGCTATATGTCGAAAAACAGTTTTTGTTAAATAACTCAACAATTTTGCCCAAGACAACTATTTTGTGTTAGTATGTCGGTGTTACAGAGGTGTATCAACCCAGCCAATAAACACTCACTTGAAGCATAGCGCCACCTAGTGATATGGGTAAATGCAAAAATTGGGATTTTGAATTGCCAGTATCTTGGACCAAGAGGGTGGGAACTGCACAAAATATATCATGTACCATTAGCACAAAGACCTGTAAACGCACAGTACATGCCATCAAATTGGGCCCATAGGGGGCGCTGTAATTGTACAAAATCTCATTTTGCCTATTTCTTTCACAAATCATTTCTACACACTACACAAACACACACAATGCCATTCATTCAAAACCCACATCCATGCCCACTTCCAGGAAATCATTTCCATACAATTTCTCACACTGCTCTACCACACATTCATCATACCAACAGTTCCCACATTTCAATACACTGCGGCGGTCATACCATGTACCGCTATGCGGTACATCTAGTTTACCTTTGCCTTTTTGTGACGAAGATGTAACTTTGCCTGACAACCAGCATGTGGCAGCACAGCACACAGTGTTTTTTTCCAAAAGAAAGATTCTGCTTATGCAAATTAGTACAAAGCATACAAGGATGCTGTGCTCAGGACTAACTATGCAGAAAAGTGTCAAAGGAACAGCTGCAAAGGAACAATGGCAAGGTATGGTATATACTGCATCATGGCGTGTACCATAATCAGAAGGGCAAGTTGTGAGTTGTGTTTGACTGTTGTTCTTGTTAGGGCAAATCACTGAACACAGAACTTCTCCAGGGTGTGGACCTGGCTAACCCACTTGTGGGTGTGGTGCTTAGATTCAGAAAAGAAAGGATTGCTTTAATGGCTGACATTAAAGCAATGTATTACAAAGTATGTGTGCAAGAATGTCACTATGACTTCCTCAGATTACATTACATTACACACAAGGAGATACATGTGCCTTCGCTAAGTTTCCCGGGGTATGGACACTTCAGACACACACGCCCCCTACACACTCATACAAGCACGAGGCACCTAGGTAAAGAGATGGTTAGTAGAGATTAGTTTTGTTAGGAAGGGAAGCAGTCTTGGAAAAGAAGGGTTTTCATGAGCTTTTTGAAGGTCGAGAGGACTGTTGCTGCTCTTGTAGCAACTAGTAGGTTGTTCCACCATTGAGGGACAACGACAGAGAAAAGTTTAGAGTGACTTCACTTTGTGTTAGGAGAGGGTACGGCCAGACGGTTTGTATTAGAGGATCTCTCTGGTGGCCACAGGGGGATGTGAGGAAGCCATTGTAAGTCTACAGGATGAACTTTCTACAGACTTACATTGTAAGTCTACAGGATGCTGTGTCATTGCCAGCATTGCCAACTTTGCCCTGAAATGAACAGCAGTTGAACAATTCAGTGTTAAAACTCTTGAAACAATCAAACATAGCTTTTATGTTGATGATTGTCTTCAGTCTTTGGCTTCTGTCAGAGACAATTCAGCTTACACAGGACCTCAGGGAAGCATGCACCCTAGGAGGATTCACCCTGAATTAGTGGGTGAGCAAGAACTGTTAATTCCTTGCTACTATAGCTGCAAGTAACAGAGCCATCCTTGTGAAACAACTTGACCTGGACAGAGACCACCTCTTTAAAGGGCCCTGGAATATCCAGAAAAACACACTCACCTTTAAGGTAGCCAACAAGAACAGAGCTCTTACAAGGCGAGCCGTCCTTTCTGTCGTAAGCTCCATCTATGACCCATTGGGTTTCCTAGCCCCCTTATTCTCAAAGCCAAGCAAATCCTACAAAAACTTTACTTTGAAAGTGTGGATGGAATGAACACATTCCAGAAGAACTCTCCAAGCCATGGCAAAGATGGATGACAGAACTGAGTCAGCTGGACAGATTTGAAGTGGACAAGTGTATGAAACCTGATAGCTTCAGCCCAGTAAAGACTGTCCGGCTGCTGTGATATGAGTGAAACAGGTTACCTACCTCAGTCTTGGAAAAAGGAGTGGAGACGTTCATGTTGCCTTCACAATAGCAAAATTCAGAGTAGCTCCTCTGAAGCAGATGACTATTCCCAGACTGGAGCTTACTGCTGCAACACTGGCTGTGAAAGTGGATAAAATGCTTCAGAAGGAACTTCTCATGGACCTGAAGAACTTCAGAAGTAGAAAAGGTGATCATTTTCTATGAACAACAGTGTCACTTCAATGTTGAGCTTACTCTTTTAAGAAAAGGCATGCCAGTTAACACAGACAGCTCCATATCGAAACTGGATCCGATCTTGGATGAGGGCATCCTGAGGATTGGAGGCAGGCTAAGTATAACATCCATGCCGGTGAATCTCAGAAATCCAATCAGAATTCCTAGAGACTGTCACCAAGTACGACATGCAGGAAGAAACCATATGCTCTCCAGGCTCATGGTTCTGAGGACCGAGTCACTCCAGACTTACCACCCTTTTCTCATGTAGGCATTGACTACTTTGGACCTATTGAGGTAAAAAGGGGTTGTTCCCTTGTGAAGAGATGGGGAGTGATCTTCACCTGTCTGGCAATCAGAGCCTTTCACCTGGAAGTGGCAAGTATGCTGAATACAGACTCCTGCATCAACACTATCTGGCGATACCTTTGTTGAGTCAGTGTCGGTGCTCACCATTAGAACTGACTGTGGCTCTAACTTTATGTGTGCACAGAAGGAATTACAGGCTGCTGCAGACCAGCTAGACCATCAAAGAATCCATGACACTCTGATGATCCAACACGTCAAATGGCTGTTCAATCCTGCTTTGGCAGCCCACCTCGGAGGTGTGTGGGAAAGACTCATCAAACTGGTGAAAAAGGTACCCCTGTCGGTATTAAAGCAACAGACACTGGATGATGACATGCTGCACACAGCTCTTTGTGAGGTTGAATCCATCTTTAATGACAGACCAATAACAATGGTATCCAGTGACCCTTATGACCTTGAGCCACTGACTGCCAATCAATTGCTGTAGTTGAACACCAAACCACTGTTGCCTCCTGCACTCTTTGACAGAGAAGATATGTATAGCAGAAGGCGATGAAAATGGCTACATTACCTGGCAAACCTGTTTTGGAAGCAATGGACTGCTAAATATCTCACTTTGATGCAGCAATGGCAAACATGGATAAATACCAAAAGAAACTTCAAAGACAATGATGTATTAGTCATAGTTGATCCACCAAGAAGCTCCTGGCCTTTGGGCCGGGTGGTGAAACCCCTGCCAGGGCCAAAAGGTCTTGTCAGGAGCGTCGTGGTCAAAACCAAGGCCAGCATCATCCAGTGGCCGATCAACAAGCTGTGCTTGCTTTTGGAAGCTGTGGAATCAGCTTGATGGTCTGGCTGGCTCTGCCAGGCTTATGAGCCACATCCCATGTCATTACTATTTTGTGCATTGTTCATTGTTTCCGGGAGAAATTCACGTTGTCTAGATAGCACATGACACTGCACCCTCACGGGCGGGACAGCGAAAAGAAGAGGTGTGGTCTGGCACAAAGCTCACCAGATGCTAAAATAAGGCTGCGAAAAACCTGGTCAGTAGTCAGTTGTGCATTGCTGAAAAGCTATTTTAGGAGCGCACACTGCTTTGGAATATAACAAAAGGGATCCCCCTCTTAATGAGTGGCTGTTAGGGGATGATGGCTGTCCACTAAAGGCATGGTAAATGACACATCAACTTCAAGCTTCAAAAAGATGTCCAGTTGCATACAACTTGGTTCTTTTGAGTAGCCTAATTTAATGATTTGGTTAACTTCTGTGGAAGAAGAACAAATACCAAATACCATACAAATACCATCACCAAATTAAAAAACAAAAAGGACAATAAATGGTCTTAAACACCATTTTAGAGACATTTTTTTAAACGGTATACATGTCTTGAGTGCTTTAAGTACCTACTAATCGACAGTGGTGGTTAACCTGCAACACACTTTTTAAGTTTATATTATTATGTTGTATAAATGCATTTTTAAGTTAACGGAAATTGTACAGTTAAAGTTAAGAAACATCATACTTAATTACCTGAGCAATAACTCCTGTATGCACTTACCTGATTACCTGTCACATGGTAGTAGACACACCTCTTTGATGTGCCTGCGGCACAAAGTGATGGCTCTAATTAGTCCATTCACTATGTGTTCAATGGATTGGATGGCAAGATGGTACAGTTTACAGACTGTAAATAGCTTACGCAGATTCTGGATACTTTGAACTGCTTTTGTTTTCCTTTTTTAATCTTATCAACAATAGAAAGTCAACCTGACTGTTTGAATAAATGCAACATCTAATTTAATCTAGCTCAGTTTACCATGGATTGTGTGGCGGAACTCACAGGGCAAAGTTTAGTTGAAAACGCCACTTCACCATTAGACTCCTTTATATGGATATGCGGCTATTTAAAAAAAATATTTGTTAATTTTCTGCATACAGTTTCACTAGAACCAGTCCCACATTTCACAGCAAATTGTACACTGTTATGATTATGTATGTAACGAATAAATTAACTTAAACTTGAACTCTGACAGTGTATGTAAATTTATAAGCATGATGGTATGTGGAATTTGCTAAAGGATTCTGATCTCTGAACTGTATTGTAATACATTTTTGAAGGTTTGCAATGCTGGATAGTAATTATCGAGAGAGAGAGACGGCACTAGCTGAGATGCGGGACATCCACGCCAAACGGCTCTGTGAGGCAGAGACCAGAAGGAGAGACCTGCAAACACAGCTAAATGTGTTACTGGATGAGCAGACCATGAGAGACAAAAGCCACAATAGACAATTGCAGCAAAAGGACCAGGAAATTCTGGAGTAAGTAACAATTTTATTATATGGCTAATCAAATTCTTTCTGAGCATTTCCTATTTGTAGTTCATCTGCAAAGAACGTTTTCTCTCAAAAATATTAGAGGAGTCCAATTAAATTTTTTTCTTATAACTAGCACACACAACATGACTGATTGATGACACACACAACATAATCTTTCACCAGGAGAATTTTGTGACTGTTTGATATTTAGCAGTCCATTCAGGAAAACATTCCGCTTGTGAAAAGTTAAATTAGTATTTCAATTCAAAATGTTTAATTACTCTCTGGTGACACATCAAGGCTATTTTATGATTACTTGCAGTATATTACTTACATTAAGTACCTTTAAGTTTAAAATCTAAGCTGCAATGCTGTATATATTCTCCTTCAGTCTTTCTAGCTTTTTTTTTCTTCTTTTGCTATGGCAACCTCCAAAAACATGTGGTTAAAAAAGTATGAAATTTGACCCACTTGCTGAGCGCAACCCACAGTAAGGTGTTGTTTCGAGCATTTAACTGTTTTAATGTCTTAACCATTTTAACATAATACCAATTGGTCAAGTTTGGAAGTGCATTTGAGCAAACACGTTTAGAATCATGCATTCATTTGTCAAAGATGAGACACCATCGGATACCTTAGGTTAAGCCAAATTAAACATTATAATAACAGTTTCCACCATAATGGATTTTGTGGTCAGTCATACACAAAGGCTACAGATTGTCAATGGCCACTGTTTGTGTC
This sequence comes from Coilia nasus, assembly GCA_027475355.1. Classification (NCBI taxonomy): domain Eukaryota; kingdom Metazoa; phylum Chordata; class Actinopteri; order Clupeiformes; family Engraulidae; genus Coilia; species Coilia nasus. The sequence goes on from CM050210.1 coordinate 27,996,646, forward strand.
CAGTTTGTATGTGAAGATTCTCATTCATCCAGGTCATGGTAGTCAAAGGAGTTAAGTTGTAACTGGACGTATTTTTGGAGCTCCAGAAGTCCAGTTGCTTACAACTTAGCTCCTTTGGCCATTCATTGTGTCTAGTTTGCACAATGTTAGGAACAGATGAAGCCCACAAAAGTCATCATATGGAATTAGGGTATTTAAAAGCATTCCTCTGTAGCAGCAAATCAAACCTGGCAGTTCAAGCCTTCAGACAGTCTGGCCCCATGTTAGTGATGTTCTAAGAACTCCAAACTAGACACATGCTCTGAAAACCATTGTGATTTATCTTAAAACAGTTGGTGTAAAAAGTTTGGGGTTAGATATTGTGGATGTATTTGCCTTAGAAAAGCAATTGTCATGACTGGACAAATCTTAACGTTCAAGGTCCAGTGTTCTTTTATTGTCAACTTCTCTACAGTATGTGCAGACCGTACAGAAAAATCAAAATGCTGCTTCTGTACTCTCTGACAGAACATGGTTGGATGGCAAGACGGTACAGTTTTCAGCTTGCAAATAGCTTACGCAGATTCTGGATACTTTGAACTGCTTTTGTTTTTCATTATTTTTATCTTATCAACAATAGCAAGTCCACCTGACTGTTTCAATAAATGCACCATCTAATTTAATTCAGCTCAGCTTCCTATGGATTGTGTGTCGGAACTCACATGGCAAAGTTTAGTTGAAAACGCCACTTCACCGTCATCCTTAATATGGATATGCTGCTATTTTAAAAAATGTATTTGTTAATGTTCTGCATACAATTTCACTACAACCTGTGTGTCATTATTAATGTAAATATTTAGCTAATAGTGTATTTATTTTTACTTCAGGTGGAGTCTACCAGTCCCACATTTCACAAAAAAGTACACTATTATGATTATCTATGTAACAAATACATTAATTCAAACTTAAACTCTGACAGTGTATGTAAGTTTATAAGCATGATGGTATATGGAATTTGCTGAAGGATTCTGATCTCTGGACTGTATTCTACACAAACTTAGACAAAATTAAATATAGACAATAGAGTAAATATACAGACAGTAAAATAAATAGACAGACAGTGTGAAAACAGACAATAAAGTAGTTAGTGCAAAAGAGGAAAAAAAAGTGTCACAGTGCAGTTGTAAACAGATAATATTTTCTGAAATTACAAGGAAAAGGGTGTCACAGTGCAGTTGTAAACAGATAATGCTTTGTGAAATTACAAGGAAAAAAGTGTCACAGTGCAGTTGTAGACAGACAATATTTTGTAAAATTACAGTGGAAATTCACACTGGGCAGGGACACTCAGACTACAAGACTATAATATTTAAAAGTTAGAAAAGCTGAAGGACAGGGCAATGCTAAGAAGCTCTGTAAGCTCCCTCTAACACAAATGTTCACAAACAGCATAAGTGGATCCAAGCAGGCCCATAGTGCCCCCTAGTGTAAAATATCAGGTGACACCTTGAAAGTATGGGGAAATTTAGGATTGTTGGTACATGGAAGAATGGTAAAATTGCATTATTTTTTTAGATCATATTTTATGTGTGAGACAAGAAGACATAACATGTTAAAATCCATTTATTAGTGTGATGGTTACAAAGTGTATCTGATGAGTTGCCCCCTCAGTGCTGTCTGCAGCTATATTTATCAGACTGTATTGTTTTGTTTGTATGAGGTGATGTACACTGTTTTGTTTTGTATATGTGTACAGTGGAAAAGCTACTGTTGATAAAATACTGGCATTGTGTCATTGTATGCTTCATATTAAATGTTACATCAGAGTTGCTGTATCTTACCCTATATTTGTTGGTGGTCTTTTTTTTTTGTCAAAGGCTTCGTCGAGAACTTGAATCAACAAGGTGCAGCTGGGATACGTACATCACAAAGATGTCTAAGGACATGGTTGTTAAAGACACAGAGCTGCTGACTGCAAGAGAACAAGAAACCAAACTGAAAACCGAACTGGATAGATACATTGAAGATGTAAAGAGGTGAGTCAGAACTGCCCATTTTCGTGTGAAGACTTGGATATTTTAATGATGTATTATGAACCGGTTCTTTGTTAGTATTTGTTACTCCGGAGTAATATGGATTTTGTGGGTTTTACGTGTCTGATATCACAAAATCACATTTGATTTCAGTCATCTTTACATGTTGGGGCAGCTGTGGTGTAATGGTTAGGGAGTAGGTCTTGGTGGCAGGTTCAATTCCCATGTTAGTAGCAAAAATGTGGGTGGGGGAGTGAAATAACCAGCACTCTCCTGCACCCTCATCCATGGCTGAAGTGCCCTTTAGCAAGGCACCTAACCCTATGTTGTTCTATGTTGCTGGATTTAATTCACTGTAAGTGCTTTGGATAAGACTGTTAGTGTTAAGCTTAGGGTAGTTTGGGGAAAATAGGTATGCAGTTTTAGCAAAATGGACATAATTTAGGTAATGAAGCTCTTTTGGCCATGGTGCTGAAGGCCCTTTACCAAAGTAAGAGAATTTGAATCAACAAAAGTAAAGACGACATTGTTGTTCAGTCAAGTTACATAAAATGAAAACTTGTCTTTGGTTGTGACATGGCGCACATAACACAAGAAGACATATGTGACCGACCACAGCAAAACCGGCCACAACTCGTCCCAGAGGCATTTTGAGTTATTCACAGACTCTGAAAGTGCAAATACTAAGCTTTCCAATGATGTCTTGCACATGGAAATCTGATAATATTTGAAGAATTGGTGGCCATTTGATGAAAGCATGCACACACAGCAAACAAAAAACTGAGAAAACTCCTCTTAAAGGTGTACTTCCATCGTGTTTTCATTAATTTTGCGGTGTTCTCTAGTATTAATAATTGCCCTGTGCGCTGGTTTTGATGAAAAAAATGTTTCAGGCTGTTTTAGTTTGGTGGAGGGGGTGGGGCCGGGAGAACGACACGATTTTACCAGAGGCGTGACACGCTCCCTGCAGCTTCCTTTGCCCCACAGTCAACTTGATAGCAGAGTAAGGTAAAGGGGAAAAGTCAACTTGACAGCGCTAAAACTGCACACAGAATGTCTTCGGAGATACAGCCTTATATGAGATGGCACAAGCACAGTCGCTTCCTGACTGTTTGTCAATGAACGTTTCAGATTGGTAATATTTGCATGATAAAACAGTGCAAGTGCCCGGCTAAATGCAGTTCAGTCATTCAACTAGCCTGCTAATCTTTTAACATCATTTAAAGCCCATTCGGTCAGTTTCTCTTATATTCATTTGCACACGTCTATGTCACGCTGCAGGCCCTTTTTGCATTGGGTCGTTTTTCCTGCCTATTGTCTTCTTTTGACTGATATAGAAAATGGAGATAGAAATACATTTTGATATGCAGCATGCATATGCAACTCAGGGTGACCTATCTTATTTCAAAACAGCAAGTACTAAATGGTTTCTCGTGGAAGTACAACTTTTAAAGATTGCCTCACTCTCGCGCTGTGGGGCTGAATGGTGGCCATTTGCATGACATTAAGATAAGCCCTCCAGACTGTCACTGAGGTAGTGACATGGCGCACATAGTGTGGCCAGGTGGGTCGCAGAATTGATTGCTGATAGCCACTACTTTTTCTTGTCTAGGTCTAGGCTCACAAGAAAACTTTTGAAACTTTCAGTCAAACAGAAAAACAAACTGCCACAAACTGTCAATCAAGGTAGCAACGTTACTAGTTACAACAACACAACACTACCTCTTAGACCTGCACTCACATGTCCTATTAAAAAAGGCAAACCAAGTCTATCAGTAACTCATCCATTCCTGCTACCCAGATGCAGACTTTTTGTCCTAGTAGATAGGAAAAATGGCTATAAGAGGTCTTTTATCCCATCAGCTGTGACCATCAAGTACTGCCTAGTCCAATTTTCCCTTTTGCTCCTTTTGTAAAGCACAATTGGTCACACACTCAATTTTATTTCTATTATTTAGCTCTTTCTGCAACTGTGATAAAAATGTGCACAAAATAGACATTGATTGGCTTCTTCATGATCTCAACTCTCACAAATTTTTGTAAATCACTAATTTTGAAAAACAATGCTTCTACCACGGTTTTCTCCAGTTCGCTCTTAGCGACTTGAGACCCTGGAATTCGAATTCGGTCACATATGTGACCAACCACAGCAAAACCGGTCTCATGTCGGCCAGAGCGAAATGTGAGAGTTGAGATCATGAAGAAGCCATTCCATGTTTCATATAACAGTATTGGTTGCTTTAAAAACATGCATTTTGTCTTTGAAATTGGCAAGCTTTTGGGAAAGAATCTCGTCTTCCTTGGGGCGTGTGTAAATGACCATAATTACCATACTGGCGATACTGGCCATTCGTGTGACGATTACAGTGCTCTTTTGTTTGTGTTTCCGCCAATCAGCTGTGTGCTAGAAGCAAACCTTGTGGCTACTTAAGCTGGGGACTTTGACTGTAAATGCTACAGAAGGAAGGAGAACTCTCTCCTTGGGTCAGAAACTTTCTCCAGAGTGTACAGAATGCAATCGGATCCTCTAGCTGCCGAAAGAGAGTAAAGTACTACTCATTCACACCGCCTTGAGCGTATTCAGCGCGTGGGCGTATTCTGAGCGTATGACCATTCACACTGGACATGTCAGCGTATTCAGCGCGGGAGCGGGAAGCCCCGTCTTTAAATGCACTTGGCCAATGTCTTTAGGTGCACATAGCCATGTTTCCCTATCTCTCACTTTAGTAAACACAATATGTGTTTCTCTGGTTTTATTTCCTTACTTTAAACATTGTTTAGAAAGCAGCACTGCACCTATAGTGCAACTTGACACTTTGATAAGACCAGTGGAATATTTGACATCGTTCTAAATCATGTAGGCTGATCATTGTCAAAGCCTTTATTCACTCCCGGTACAAGAAAAGCGAAAACGTTTTAACCCCTTCCATAAAGTTATGATAAACTCTAGCCTACCTCTTTGCAGCAGTCACTTTGCCTACATCGGGTAAATAAATTATTAAATGTAGTGACTTTTGGACCTCGGTTTTGCCTAGTGGCTTGTTGACTAGATTTATCAAACCAAGTAGGAAACACTGAATGACAACAACGAGGTTACTATTTTTTTATAGCTCGAGTGGTCGACAGAAGACCGGTTGAGGCTCTTCTTGCATTAAGAATATCCGACGAAGAAATCTAAAGCGATATCTTGCTTCTTCCTATTAAGAACATAAAAGCTCCACCACTATTACCTACAACATGTTTGACTGGACAGCGTGACAACTTCAAAGGTATTTCAGTGTGTGTGTGTTCAGGATAGTTAATGCCCTTGTAGTGCAGATCTGATATGATAACCCCAATATTGATAGCTTTCCAGCGTTTGTTTCATGCAGTTGTAAGCGAGTGGTAATATTTTGCAGACAGTCGCTAGGTTTTTGAGGTATTCCCTGTGTCAACACATGCATTGATAGCACAGTTGACATGAATTGCACAGCGGTGCCTATAGCTTTCAATGGGATTTTGGCTGAATACACGCAGAATACGCGCAGAAAAATAGACTCGGTTTCTATTCTCTAGTTGCTGTCCGTATTCTGAGCGTACTCTACGCTCAGAATACGCTCAGAACACGGTTGCGGTGGGAATGGTCTCATCTGCCAACATGCATTCTAAATGAATACGGACAGAATACGCTCAGAATACGGCCACGCGCTGAATACGCAGAGATTTTGGTGTGAATGAGCCCTAAGAGTGTTGACGGATAGGAGGGGGAAATCCCCCTTTATGCAGAGCAGAGTCAAGACTCGTTTCATTGAAATTCGAATGGGACGCGTGTGGAGTTTAACTAATAAATTGGTCGTTACGTCTTTCTGGAGTTGATGATTTTTTGGAACCATGTGTCATAATTGTTGTATATCTAGGCAATGCCTATTATTAAAGAATACTCAGGAGACCGCAGGAGACGGTTTCACACATGTGGTTAATTTTAATGATCAAACCCCAACCCCCCGTGTTACACACTTATTCACCACTTTATTGCGCATATTAGGGCCCTGTTAATTCCATAAACGGGGCCCTAATCTGCGCAATAAAGAGGGCCCTAATCTGCGCAATAAAGTGGTGAAGGCCAACATCTTGCCCCCCTTAAAACAGACACTTTTAGCCCCGGTGCGGCAAGGAAATTACCCTTGTGGAAACTGTGCCCAGTGCCACAACACTTTGAAAACAAGTGACTTCAAACACCCTTGGACTGGGAAAACTTACTCTGTAAGAGGTGTCATTACATGCAGTACAAATGTAATTTATTTGTTAAAATGCCCATACGATAAAATCTACATAGGTAAAACCACACGCCCTCTTAAACAGAGAATAAGTGAACACAAAAGTACTATTAGACGCCAAGATGTAAACTACCCTGTGGCATGCCACTTTAATAATCTTGCACACCCGATCTCTTCCCTTCGGTTTCAGGGGATAGAACATATTAAACTACATAGAGGGGGTGATATAGATAAAAAAAAACTGTCAACGAGAACGTTTTTGGATCTACACTTTGAATGCACTCCAACCATTGGGATTAAATTAGGATTTTGATATGTCTGTCTTTCTGTGATCTATATGTGACATGTGATTGACTGTACAATGTTAATAGCACCAAATATTGTCTATCTTTTTGATTTATATGAAAAATGTTTTCCTGTGTTTGTTTAAAAGAACATGTTTTAAAATGTGAATGTGTTAAATGTAGGCCTCCTGTTCTTTGGTACTCAATTTCCCATAATGCCTAGCTGCACTGATTACCTGCACAGGTGTGCCGAATTAACCATGTGCTGTGACTTTAAGTAAGCACTGAGACTGTGCATTGTATTATTCCTGATAAAGGTCTAGGACCGAAAGCTTGAATAAATCCTGTCCCCTGCACAGATTGGAGTGTGCGGTGTTTTTATACTACATGGGACATTGTCATGGGGTCACGCAGTGTTCCACCTACTGAGACCCCTCTCTGTTTTCCGCAGCTATAGCCAGGGCAGGGCAGTTTGTTTTTAGGTGTCCGGGCGAACCACAGTCCCAGCAGAGGCATGCCTGGGCCTCCGGCTGTGTCCGCTGGACCTCTGTCTGTGTTCACTGGCGGCGACCTGCAGACAGAGTGAGCCCCCTGATCATTTAAGCCACCTCATCCACCCTTGGTGGCCGCTGGACAGTCATATCACACTCCCCAGCTGCTCTAACCAGGGAAGTAGCACCATGTAGCACAGCGCCCATTACCATCTCTCTCTCCAGCGAATATTCCAAGGTGTCAGTCAGTGTGTGGGGGCGAGCTAGCTGAGTGTGAACGCGCAGGTCAGGAGGGGAAAGCGCTCTGATAAACTGATCATGTGCCAATTCCGTTTGCACTGACTTGGGCATGTGCTCTCACTCGGGTCCAAAAGCAGTAGGCAAGACAACACATCGTCTGTGAGACAAAGGGTGAGCTGGAGGGCTTTTTCAGCAGAGTCCACACCTCCAGGAACAAATCGTTTCTGACGGTGTCTAGTCCAGACCTTCACAAAATGAAAATGAAGTACTAGGGGCTGGTTTACCAGGCTAGGCATGGAAAGCATCCCAGTCTAATTTTCCAGCGTATTTAGGAGTTTTTATTCCTACCGATACTTTCAGTCCATGGGTGCCGCAATCTATGTTTGCATCCTGGCCAGAAGCTTTGACCGACATCATCGATAGGCGGGAAAAGCACTCTTCACTAACCTTTCCAACCCCACCAGCTGAGCAGGGCTCTTCAGCAGGCGCTGGTTCACTCTTCACCTTGGGGTACAGTTTCAGTCAAACTGAAACTGTAATCTATTTCATTCATAAACTGCAGCCGTGTTCTGCACTGTACACGGTTTGATTGTGTGATTGCGTAACACGCCAGTATTTGGCCTTGCTTTTAACTCAGTCCACCAAAGGCCAAATGTGGCTTTTTTTGCAATATTCGTCCGAATGTTGGGGTGCATCCTTAAATGTAATACTGGCCTGGCCATTAATACCATTTATCAATTCATTGCTTGTACTAGAGAGTGTAGTGTAGAGTATCTCACAAAAGTGAGTATACCCCTCACATTTCAGTAAAAAATTGTATTAGAATAATTTGAATTCACTTGGCTAACTGTTTTTTTTTCAAGGCAGTTTGCATTCTCTGCAGTAACTACCAGATTTGATATAACAATCGTTATAATGTACACAGTAAAATATGGGCTAAATAATATTTGAACTGACATTGAATTGAAATTTTTTTAGCTCAAATTTTGTAGTTAGAAAATCAACCATTTCAATTGTTTTCATGATATTGGTCTTAGAGCGGGCTCTTTCAGTTGTGCTCAGAAATACCAGGATATAACCAAATGGGAATGTTGTACCGAGAAAACGGTGATACTACAGGAGAATATTTCAGTTTTCCCTCCCTTAATGTTTAGAAATTCTTAGGCTTCTGCACTTTTCAGAAGGAACAGTTTTGGTTTGTCTCTAATTAACGTTGGTAAAACCATAGTCTGATGCTCTTTTAATGTTATGTGTTACCTTTCAATTCTGTGGCAATGAATTGAGGTGTAAGCATCTTGAATAAATTTTAGTCAGAAATGTAGATTTGTCTCTTTCTGTCTGATGTAACCAGATACAAGCAGCAGCTAGTCAGTGGACTGAATCGTGAACAGTCTTTGGAGCAGAGATTGGTACAGTTGGACTTGGATTGGAAGAAACGCTGTGAGAATGTCTGGGCTGAAGACTACGTCAAAGACAAAGAGCTCATAGAAGGTTTCACCCTCTCCAGAGACAAGGTGAGCTTAAACATAGGCTGGATACTTCAAATGAATTATAGTCCTCAAGAGGAAGAGAGAAGATTTTAATATTTTATTATTCAATTATACTCTAATATCAATTTCAATAGTGTACATTTTCTGAATTTATGCATTTTTAATATTCAGTGCCAGGTCAGTTATGCTAAGAAAAAAGATTTCATATTTTTTTTGTCACTTGTACATTGCTTTAATCACTTGGCCCCACTTAAGTTATTTGGGTGACGGTGAGGTATAACTTTAAATGACGAAGAGAATACAAAGTATAACATTAACAATCTAACTGTAGATGCCATATCATACATAGAAGAAGAACTGAAAAAGATATTTTAGCCCAAGTCTAATTCTAAGCAATAGGACATAAATATTATAAGAATGTACTCTGCTTCAGGCCCCCTTAAGACAAAAGGAATGTTTGCTGTTTGCTCTTTATTTAGTGCAAGTCTGGAAGTCTGGGGGACATGAATCTTTGTAGGCATGTAGCCCTAGAACTTTTTCAGCGACTAGAAGCTTTTGGCCCCCAAGGGCCACCCCCCCGCTTTGCCAGGGTCCGTCAAAGAGGGGGAGACCGGCAAAGGTTTTTGCTGAATAACTCAATGGATGTTTCACCCAACAACATGAAATTTTTGTCATATGTCGGTGTCACAGAGACGTATCGTACCAAGTCCATATCTTGGCTTTTAATTGCTCAAATTTGGTCAAAGTTGACATGCCATCTCTACACAGATTTCTGTTTATGTGTACTAAATTTTGTGACATTTCGTCATAGGGGGCAATGTTTATCGGCGAAGCTAGGTGTCAAAAAACTGTTTTTGTTAAATAACTCGTCAACAATTTTGCCCAAGACAACGATTTTCTGTTAGTATGTCGGTGTTACAGTGTCGTATCGACCCAGCCCATAAACACTGACTTTAACCATAGTGCCACCTAGTGAAAAGGGTAAATGCAAAAATTGAGATTTTGAGTTGCCAATATCTTGGAACGAGAAGGTGGAAACTGCACAAAATACGTTACGCACGATCAGCACAAAGACCTCTAAAACCACAGCACGTGCCATACAGTTTCTTTCATTTGGGGGCGCTGTAATTGCACAAAATGTAATTTTCCCTATTATCTAGAGAATGTTAAATTTTACAACCATTTTTTTTTATTGTGAAATCTATTGACCCTCACGCATAAAAAGCCGTGGTCGATGCCCACTTCCAACAAAAACAATTTCCGTAAAATTTTAATATTGCGAAAACGAATCTGAACGAAGTCGTCACAGGCCGTTCATGTGAATCTCACCAAATTTCGTATATGTCATCTACAGACAATGCTGACAAAATGTTATCAAAGAATTTATCTTGAGATAAATCGTTTCGAAGTTACACGTCAATGAACATTTAACACGTAGCTTAAAATTCTTCAAAAGTCCATATCTTGGCTTTTAATTGCTCAAATTTGGTCAAAGTTGACATGCCATCTCTACACAGATTTCTGTTCATGTGTAATAAATTTTGTGGCATTTCGTCATAGGGGGTGATGTTTATCGGCGAAGCTAGGTGCCAAAAAACAGTTTTTGTTAAAAAACTCGTCAACAATTTTGCCCAAGACAACGATTTTCTGTTAGTATGTCGGTGTTACAGTGGCGTATCGACCCAGCCCATAAACACTTACTTTAACCTGTTTGCGCAGATAGGGTTCCAACGGACCCGCGGGCGGGCCCAGATTCAAATTCTGGGGTTTGCTGCTCATATATGTGTCCCATTTTCGAAATACAATCAAAATACCCTTATATCTATCTTATGTCATGTCAGAACTGTGTGCTAAAAGAAAATTGGTCTCCGTTGTAAAAACGTTAGTGAGAAATAGCCACATTAGCTTAGCATAGCAATTCCCATTCACTAACACAGGAAGTGGCGTCCTTCTAAAACATTGCTCTTTGTATATGTTTAACATATTCGGTAAGCTCAAATAAAGTCATAATACCATTATTTACCTTTCAGTCATCTGGAAACTGGTCTTTATTGCAAGGGAATGGTAAAACAATGCTTTATATCCTTAGTAATGTCATCGTGAAAAATAGTAGTATTTTCCCCATTTAAAATTATCGCGGTCTTCTGTAACTCGTCCTGACCATCAAATGCACATTTACACGTAATGTTATACATGGATAGAAACGTGAAGATGTCCTCTACAAAATTCAAACAGTGTTTATTTGCAATCCGACAACTAATTTCCACAACGGACGCTGTTTTTCACGTGTGCACCGTGATTCACAGTTGTAAACACGAACGCATGGTCCAGCTCTCTTCCTTGTTGTATGCGTCAGACTCGCCTGCAGTGATTGACACCTCTCTCAACCAATAGTACACTGACTAACGATCACATAGAGTACAAGCTTAACGTGCTGGCAAACGTGGCTCTGGTATGGACTGCTTTCACTTATAGCCTCACAATCACTCCAAAACACAACATTTTCAATCGGTGGCTAAGAGTATTTAGGTGTTATATAGGTACAGAAGTTCTTGTGAATTTTAGTCTGAAATGCAGTAAAATATATGTGTACAATGCCAAAACAAACAAACAAAAAATATTACAATCACCCCCTTTTGCATGGTGCATTTCTTTTTTGGAGAGCTTGGAGACGCCTATTTGTACACTATGCAAATGGTTGTGTTGCACCTATGTAATATTATTTATCTACTTCAAATTTTGGATTTTCCTTTCAAAACCATCTAGAATCAGGGCATGTATAGTATGACCTGCAATTCTTACTCATCAGCCTTGGGCTTACTGAAAACTACAAAAAAATAGGCGTTTTTTACTTTTTTGACATTTTATTTCATATATAATGATCTGAAATTGATATTTTATGAATAAAATAAACAGCTAGACATCAGTATATGTCTTGGTCCTTCTGTCTTCTTTAATTTAAGCCCCCATTTAGCTATGTGCCACATGTGTAACATGATATAATGAATGCTGAAGTCTATGTCTACAAAACGTTACCAAATTTTGCTGAATCCCTATCTGCACAAACAGGTTAAGCATAGCGCCACCTAGTGATAAGGGTAAATGCAAAAATTGAGATTTTGAGTTGCCAATATCTTGGAACGAGAAGGTGGGAACTGCACAAAATACGTCACGCACGATCAGCACAAAGACCTCTAAAACCACAGCACGTGCCATACAATTTCGTCCATAGGGGGCGCTGTAATTGCACAAAATGTCACTTTCCCTATTATCTAGAGAATGCTAATGTTTATAACCAATTTTTTTTTATTGTGAAATCTATTGACGCTCATGCATTAAAAACAGTGGTCGACGCCCACTTCCAATAAAAACAATTTCCGTAAATTTTTAATATTGCGAAAACGAATCTGAACGAACTCGTCATAGGCCGTTCATGTGAATCTCACCAAATTTCGTATATGTCATCTACAGACAATGCTGACAAAAAGTTATCAAAGGATTTATCTTGAGATAAATCGTTTTGAAGTTACACGTCAATGAACATTTAACATGTAGCTTAAAATTCTTCAAAAGTCCATATCTTGGCTTTTAATTGCTCAAATTTGGTCAATGTTGACATGCCATCTCTAAACAGCTTTCTGTTCATGTGTACTAAATTTTGTAACATTTCGTCAAAGGGGGCGATGTTTATCGCCGAAGCTAGGTGTCAAAAAACAGTTTTTGTTAAATAATTCATCAACAGTTTTGCCCAAGACAACGGTTTTGCGTTAGTATGTCGGTGTTACAGAGGCGTCTCGACCCAGCCCATAAACACTCACTTGAAGCATAGCGCCACCTAGTGATATGGGTAAATGCAAAAATTAGGATTTTGAATTGCCAATATCTTGGACTAAGAAAGTAGGAACTGCATAAAATACGTCATGCATGATCACCACAAAGACCTCTAACACCACAGCACATGCCATAAAATTGGGCCCATAGGGGCCGCTGTAATTGTAATTTTGCGTATTCCTTTCACAAATCACTCCTACACACTATACAAACACACACAATGTCATTCATTCAAAACCTACATCCATGCCCACTTCCAGGAAATCATTTCCACACAAATTCTCACCTCACAACACTGCTCTACCACACAGTTATCATACCAACAGTTCCCACATTTCAATACACTGCGGCGGTCATACCATGTACCGCTATGCGGTACATCTAGTTTCAGTTACTGGCGTCTCTACCAGGTCCCAAAAGCTGAAATCACCAAGCTACTCCCACCAAGCTATTGTTTTGTGGCTTCTACATGAATGTAAATAGCACTTGACCCTTAACAGAGCACTTTGCACCAAGGAGGTCAGACAGGCACAAAACGTTAGGGAACATGACAATTGTACAAATAGAAGTTGTTTCAAGAAATTCACCTCATGACTATGATTATGTTACAGGATGTGCCAAAAATACGGGACATATTTTAAATAAAAATGATACAGAGTACCAAATGTAATTGTTGTGAAGCTGACATTCAGGAGGTTTTGACAGTTTAATTTCTCTGCACACCACTTTAGAAATGATTTAGAGACGTGTTTTATGTAAGGCTAGTTTTGAAAAACAAAAACACAGCCAATTATGAATACATCAAACATTGTCAATAGACACATTTCAAAGTTACAATTTGTACATAAGAACAACATAGGAAAACTGTCTATGATTAAACTGTAAATGATTCAAATGTGTGCAATATTTTTGGCCCACCCTGTATTATGAAAACCCTCTGGTCTGTACACTCAGTTGATGGCTGCGCTTCATGACAAAGACAAAGAACTGGAAGAGATGAGAGTCCTGCTGAACACAGTCAGAATCCAAAGAGACCAGGCTTTGCAGGGAAAACCTCCGAATAATCCTCAGGTGAGGAGCCTAAATTAAAATCTATTGAAAAAATATAGTTTAGAAAAATAAAATCTAGAAATAGTCTAGACTAGTATTATGGTGGAATTTTATATTTTTAATAACAAGATTAGTATTTAAATTGCAAAAGGAATGGGCCTAAATAAGCTGTGCTGTTATTATTTGCTAATGAAATCAATTCATGTATTGTTTTCATTTAATATAAAATGTATTTTGCTGCTACTATGTTCTACTGCGATTAGGTTATTTGGCAAAAACTGGTTTTGGACTTCCAGCTTTCACAGGAAACAGAGCCCTCTGTGACAAAATGTTACAAAATTTGGTGAACATTCAAAAAAAGCTGTGTAGAGTTTGCATGCCAAGTTCATTTGGGCATTGAGAAACCAAGATATGGACTGTCAAACTATTTTAAGCTATGTCTTTAATTTTGATTGACATGTAACTTTGAAACGGTTCATCTGAAGATAAATCCTTTGATAACTTTTTGTCAGCATTGTCTGCAGATGACATATGACAATTTGGTGAGATTCACATGAACACCTCATGACTAGTTTGTTTACTTTCGTCATATTAAAATTTCACAGAAATTAATTTAGTTGGAAGTGGGCGTCGTCAAAGTTTTCAATGTGTGAGGTTCAATGGACATCAAGACAAAAAAGGTTTTAAACTGTAGTGTTCTTCAGGGATTTCGCAGGATTATAGTCAGGTGTATGATCAACCAATTACACAAAATTTGTTGTATACGTCAGGAAGCATACATCCACAGAAGGTCTGTGGTAGCTTTTGAAGATGTTTGGCACAAGCTACCAGCCAAGTTCCTTCAAAAACTCTATACAATAGACCTAGAAGAATTGATGCTCTTTTAAAGGCAAAGGGTGGTCACACCAAATATTGATTTGATTTAAGTTTCTCTTTTGTTCCGTCACTGCATTTTGTTAATTGATGAACATAAATGACACTTCCATTTTTGAAGGCATTCCTAGTTGACATAATTTTTTCACACCTGCCTAAAACTTTTGCACATTACTGTATGTAACAAGTACATTTCAGATTCAGCATTTCAAGTATATTCACATGTAGACAAGCACTTAAATGTGTGCAATAGGGGGACAGGAGAGAACCCTGAAATGGTGTCTTATTCAAATACAAACTAAATGTACCGCATAGCGGTACATGGTATGACCGCCGCAGTATATTGAAATGTGGGAACTGTTGGTATGATGAGTGTGTGTTAGAGCAGTGTTGTGAGGTGAAAGTTTCTGTGGAAATTATTTCCTGGAAGTGGGCATGGGTGTGGGTTTTGAATGAATGACATTGTGTGTGTTTGTGTAGTGTGTAGGAGTGATTTGTGAAGGCAAGGAATAGGCAAAATGAGGTTTTGTACAATTACAGCGCCCCCTATGGACCAAATTGTATGGCACGTGCTGTGGTTTTAGAGGTCTTTGTGCTGATCGTGCATGACGTATTTTGTGCAGTTCCCACCTTCTTGGTCCAAGATATTGGCAGTTCAAAATCCCAATTTTTGCATTTACCCATATCACTAGGTGGCGCTTTGCTTCAAGTGAGTGTTTATGGGCTGGGTCGATACGCCTCTGAAACACCAGCATACTAACACAAAATCGTTGTCTTGGGCAAAATTGTTGCAGAGTTATTTAACAAAAACTGCTTTTCAACACCTAGCTTCAGCGATAAACATACATACAAACATATACCAACTTTGGTGAGATTCACATGAACGGCCTATGACGAGTTTGCTCAGATTCGTTTTTGCAACACCGACATATCGCAAAAATTTCATGTTGTTGGGTGAAACGTTCATTGAGTTATTCAGCAAAAACTTTTGCCGGTCTCCCCCTCTTTGATGGACACTGGCACAGCGGGAGGTGGCCCTTGGGGGCCAAAAGCTTCTAGTCGCTCAAAAAGTTGTAGGGCTACATGGCTACAAAGATTCATGTCCCCCAGACTTCCAGTGTCCCGGGAGTCGTTGACAGAAAATCTGTGAAAAAAAAAAAAAAAAGTGAAAAAAGTCGCGGCAACACTATAATGACCGCTTTCGCTAGCTTCGCTAGTGGCGGTCATAATAACCAATGGCTCTTTGTATACAGAGTAGCTCCTTAAATTGTTTTTGGACAGAAGAGTTCAGGGTGGGAGTTGGAAGTGCCTTACAATGTGTGACAGACCACGGCAAAACCAGCCACAATTTTTACGATCGTATTTCCAGAGAGTGTTGAGGGAGGTAGAATCTAACATGTTTCGTATTACTGTTGTATACTGCAGTGCATGCAATGATGATTTAATCATTAGCAGCAGTCAATTCAAGCATTATTCAAACGAGATGTACCGCATAGCGGTACATGGTATGACCGCCGCAGTGTATTGAAATGTGGGAACTGTTGGTATTATGAGTGTGTGGTAGAGCAGTGTTGTGAGGTGAGAATTTGTGTGGAAATGATTTCCTGGAAGTGGGCATGGATGTGGGTTTTGAATGAATGAATGACATTGTGTGTGTTTGTATAGTGTGTAGGAGTGATTTGTGAAAGGAATAGGCAAAATGAGATTTTGTACAATTACAGCGGCCCCTATGGGCCCAATTTTATGGCATGTGCTGTGCTTTTAGAGGTCTTTGTGTTGATCGTGCATGACATATTTTATGCAGAGCCTACCTTCTTAGTTGTAAGACTGTTTATCTTAAGATAAATCTATTGATAACTTTTTGTCAGCATTGTCTGTAGATGACATATACCAAATTTGGTGAGATTCACATGAACGGCCCATGACGAGTTCATTTGGATTCGTTTTCGCAATGTTAAAATTTCACGGAAATTGTTCTCGTTAGATGTGGGCGTTGACCAGTGTTTTCAATGCGTGTGGGTCAATAGATTTCACAATAAAAAAAATTGGTTGTAAACATTAACATTCTCTAGATAATAGGCAAAATGACATTTTGTACAATTACAGCGACCCCTATGGACCAAATTGTATGGCATGTGCTGTGATGTTAGAGATCTTTGTGGTGATCAAGCATGACGTATTTTGTGCAGTTCCCACCTTCTCGGTCCAAGATATTGGCAACTCAAAATCCCAATTTTTGCATTTACCCTTATCACTAGGTGGCGCTATACTTCAAGTGAGTGTTTATAATCTGGGTCGACACGCCTCTGTAACACTGACATACTAACACAAAATCGTTGTCTTGGGCAAAATTGTTGACGAGTTATTATGACCGCCGCTAGCGGTCATTATAGTTTTGCCGCAACTTTTTTCCCTTTTTTTTTTTTTTTTTTTTTTTCAGCAATTTTCCGTCAACGGTTTCCGGGACACTGGAAGTCTGGGGGACATGAATCTTTGTAGGCATGTAGCCCTAGAACTTTTTCAGCGACTAGAAGCTTTTGGCCCCCAAGGGCTACCCCCCCGCTGTGCCAGTGTCCGTCAAAGAGGGGGAGACCGGCAAAAGTTTCTGCTGAATAACTCAATGAACGTTTCACCCAATGACATGACATTTTTGTGATATGTCGGTGTTACAGAGACGTATCGACCACAAAGACCTCACAGCACATGCACATGCCATAAAATTTGGTCCATAGGGGGCGCTGTAATTGTAGAAAATGTAATTTTGCCTATTATCTAGAGATTGCTAATGTTTACAACAACTTTTTTTTTAATTGTGAAATCTATTGACCCTCACGCATTGAACGCACTGGTCGACGCCCACTTCCAACGAAAACAATTTCCGTGAAATTTTAACATTGCGAAAACGAATTTGGACAAACTCGTCATAGGCCGTTCATGTGAATCTCACCAAAGTTGGTATATGTCATCTACAGACAATGCTGACAAAAAGTTATCAAAGGATTTATCTTGAGATAAACCGTTTCGAAGTTACACGTCAATGAACACTTAACACGTAGCTTAAAATTCTTCAAAAGTCCATATCTTGGCTTTTAATTGCTCAAATTTGGTCAAAGTTGACATGCCATCTCTAAACAGCTTTCTTTTCATGTGTACAAAATTTTGTGACATTTCGTCATAGGGGGCGATGTTTATTGACAAAGCTAGGTGTCAAAAAACTGTTTTTGTTAAATAATTTCATCAATTTTGCCCAAGACAACGATTTTGTGTTAGTATGCCGGTGTTACAGAGGCGTATCGGCCCAGCCCATAAACACTCACTTGAAGCATAGCGCCACCTAGTGATAAGGGTAAATGCAAAAATTGGGATTTTGAGTTGCTAATATCTTGGACCGAGAAGGTGGGAACTGCATAAAATATCTCATGCACGATCAACACAAAGACCTCTAAAAGCACAGCACATGCCATAAAATCGGGCCTATGGGGGCTGCTGTAATTGTACAAAATCTCATTTTGCCTATTCCTTTCACAAATCACTCCTACACACTATACAAACACACACAATGTCATTCATTCAAAAGCCACATTCATGCCCACTTCCAGGAAATCATTTCCACACAAATTCTCACCTCACAACACTGCTCTACCACACACTCATCATACCAACAGTTCCCACATTTCAATACACTGCGGCAGTCATACCATGTACCGCTATGCGGTACATCTAGTTTAACAAAAACTGTTTTTTGACACCTAGCTTCGCCAATAAACATCGCCCCCTATGACAAAATGTCACAAAATTTAGTACACATGAACAGAAAGCTGTTTAGAGATGGCATGTCAACTTTGACCAAATTTGAGCAATTAAAAGCCAAGATGTGGACTTTGCATTTACCCGTATCACTAGGTGGCACTATGCTTCAAGTGAGTGTTTGTGGGCTGGGTCGATATGTCTCTGTAACACCGACATATCACAAAAATTTCATGTTGTTGGGTGAAACGTTCATTGAGTTATTCAGCAAAAACTTTTGCCGGTCTCCCCCTCTTTGACGGACACTGGCACAGCGGGGGGGTGGCCCTAGGGGGCCAAAAGCCGTTATTCGCTCACAAACGTCTAGGGCTACATGCCTACAAACATTCATGTCTCCCTGAGTTTCAGTGTCCCGGGAATCGTTGACGAAAAATCTGTGGGGAAAAAAAAAGGGGGGGGGGGGGAATTTCGCAGCAACTCCAATATGACCGCCGCTCGAAACTATGCTGTATTGGGAGGTTTTGGCTAGTAACATGATGCTAATGTTTACAATTAAACAAGCCCCGTTGCCACCTGCCACCTTCATGCAAAATAATGACCACACGAAAGCTGAATTAGTACCAAAGATCTTAGATTCTACAAAGATACATATAATTCCGTGTAGTGTGTTATTGTCTAGAAGTATGATGCCAACAAACTCCTCGTGTGTCTGTACAGTGAGCTATCAAGCTAACGAACAAGCTCATTTAAGTGAATGGTAGTAACTATGACAACAGCAATGTGCTAAACGCTAACAGTGATTGACTCGCCTTAAATTTAACACATTGCTGTAACCTTATACCTTTATACTACTTTGTCCATTTGAGCTAATATCGGAAATCGTATCTAGGTGGGTGTTGGTGAGTAAAGTGACAGCTTTCAATTTAAAACATTACATTACCGTAGTTCGCTAGTGTTAGCACGCTAACAACCACATAGTACTGTAAGTGTTACTGCCTGACCTGAAGTAAAGCTTGTTTTCTCAAAATCCAAACAGTAACAACTTAGACTATTAGGTTTGAAATAATCACAAACAGTTGTGGATTATGACACATGGTTCCAAAAAAACATCAACAACTCTAGAAAGACGTAACAACCAATTTATTAGTTAAACTCCACACACGTCCCATTCATTTCAATGAATAATAATAATAAAACTTTACTTGTATAGCAAGCACGAGTCTTGACTCTGCTCTGCATAAAGGGGGATTTCCCCCCTCCCCTCCATCAACACTCTCTGTTAGTACTTTAAAATGTCTTAAAGTATGTATTGTAGGGATAACCACTCCTACGCGGTGCACCCTACAAATACATGGGTTGGTAATAATTAATTGGTCTTAGTTGATCAGTCTCATATCAGTCTCATCAAAATCAGTCTCATATCAGTCTCATTAAAATCAGTCTTGAAGGTGAGTGAGGATCTTTCTTGGCAGTGGCTCTCAGAGTATTGGTGCAATAACAGACAAGACACAGTTTATTTCAAAGGGTATAGTTTATTAACTGACAAACTACAGGTGTGAACTAATCCTACAGGTAGTGGTGTGTGTGTGTGTGTGTGTGTCTATGCAAGGCAATAAGGTGGTGTGTGTGTGTGTGAGTGAGAGAGGGAAAAGATAAGAAGGGGGTCAAGGCTCACCACCCCCCATTTGGTGTGTGAGGTGGGCTTTTAGCATTAGATAAGGGTTAGTATGGGGGGGGGGGTGGAGCATGCATGATCTGTCTATCAAAGCAGCAAAAAAAAGAACATAAATGGTCAGCTCAAAGTCTATATGAAAACAGTATGCATGTTTACATCAGACATAAGTTTAACCCTTCTTGCTGTGCTAAGCAATATTCTAACTCTGCCCAAGTGCCTTACACAAGTGTTGCTTCTGCATGTCCTTTGTTTCGGAGTCCTTTGTTTCGGGTTGGAGGATCCGTGGTGAAGTCGTCGGTGATCGGCTGTGATCCGATGAATGAGTCCTTTTGACTGGTCATAGGAAAATTCTCTCTCAGCTATAGCTGGAAACCGAGTGCTCCATTAAGAGGTTTCCTACTATGGTTTGTCGCGCATTAGACGTTTACAGAAACTGTACTCCCTCAGCGTCTTGCTGGCAATCCTGTGGCCTTTCTAGTGAAATATACTCAAGTTAAAGTACTTTCTGACCTTGTACCAAGGTCCATTGTTGTCTACTTAGCTGCAGGTGTTGACGAGTTCCTTTGTGGTCTGCCTGGCACGGTGGCCTGCAGGAGAGGGAGAGTGTCTCTTTAGGTCTGCTGCCATTTGCCTGGCCAGCGAGACTGAGAGAGAGGATGCCTCTCTTTACATCCGTGTGACCTGATGATCCACCGACAGAGAGAGAGAAAACTGTAGCCCGCCAGGGGTTTTGAAGGGTGTGAAATGTGAGAAGGGCTTATCACCTGAGGTGTGACTAAGGGAACCATGGGTAGTGTAGTCTCTATGTGATTGTACCTACAGTATTGTCAAAGTTTTGTGGTTTAGAGGCAATTTACTATAAGAAAGAGAACTGACTACGTGAACGTTCCAAGGAGAGAGTTCTCCTTCCTTCTTTTGTAGCATTTACAGTCAAAGTTTTACAGCTTAGGTACAAATTTTGAAGAAAAAAAAACTTTTAACGCGATTTTCTCTGTTTCGCCCTGAGTGACTTCAGACTCTGGAACTCGAATCCAGTCACATATGTCCTGGGTCAATTCCCAATCCATTCTATCTTTAATAGCTCTTGATTCATGTCACTTCTCCAACTGTCTTGTGTCAATAAAAGGCAAAAAAAGAGTTCAAAAGCTGGTTTTAAAAGTTTCAATTAAAAATAATTAATTCCCTGCCACTGTTGACAATTGCTTCAATTTAGGGTGATTCACAGCAAACTCCTGACCACAGTTCTCCCTCCTCGGAGATGTGTGAACTGCAGAAGCAGAATGCAAGTCTATGTGCTGTGGTTGCTGAGATGAGGAAGGAAATGGAGACCCTGGCCAGAGAAATCCCTGTTGTAGCTACAGTCAGACAGACAGAGGACAAGAAAATCCAAACAGGTGAAGCCATCATTGAACCCTTTCCCATCTCAACAGCAGTTATTGTATTACATTGTCATGGTATATTTTAAAATTAAATATACAAACAAATTGAGTTGCAGCTAGTATGAATGCATTTCAGGAATTCCACCCATGTATTTTGCACACTTTGCATATTGTTGTTTGCACTATTGCTTGTACCACATGGACCGAACAAGTGAACAACTGCGCCCCCTATGGGCCAAATTTCATCATTCTTGGCGTGTTTTCTGAGGCTGTGCTGCGGATTGTACATGACAAATTTTGTGGAGTTCCCACCTTCTCAGTTTAAGATGTTGGCAATTTATAATTAAAATTTTTACCTTTACCCATTTCGCTATGTGGCGCTACGGTGCAAACACGTTTTTAAGTGAGCAAATTTGGGCAATTAGAAGGCAAGATGTGGACTGTTAAACAATTTTAAGCTTTGCTTCAATTTTGATTGACATGTAACTGTGAAACAATTCATCTCAAGATAAATCCTTTGATAACTTTTTTGTCTGCAGATGACATATACCAAATTTGGTGAGATTCACATGAAGTCCCTATGATGAGTTATTTTAAATTGATCATGTCTCCAAACACTTTCTGTTGGGCGTGGCTAATGAAATGTATATCCAAACGTTTGTCGCTTTGGACCCCAACACACCTACCAAATTTGGTTGAGTGTAGCTGAAAATGTATGCTGCCCACAGGGCTCTAAGACATAAGGGGGCGCTATGGAGATTCTAGGCACACCCATAGCCAAGAGTCTGACCCTGAGAGGAGGTCATTAGTTCCGATGTGTGTACAAAATTACATGAATTTTCGTGCAGAACAAGTGCCTCAAAAAGCCAGAGTTAGGCAGAAGAAAAAAAGAAACAATAATCTTTCGAAAAGCAATAGGGCTTCGCACTTCCGCTGCAGGCCACAGCCTGCACCTCCGTTGCTTGTGCCCTAACTACCAGTAGTTCTATTTCGTTTCTACTGACCGCCAGAGGCGGTGCTTTAAGCACCTGGATGTCCATCACGCGTGCGTGCAGGTCGAGTGTTTGTATCAACAATGTCACCTGTGACGTGGGAGACATACGCCCTGTGCTCCGGGCACAAAAGGCATGTCGACCCCGGAAGTGATCTCTTGCCATTTTCTCGCGCTGAATAAGCAGGTTGTGCTTCGTTGAGCGTTGCTAACATTCATTGATGGTTTTTGGCTACGCTATAGTCTTGCAACCTTTGGTCGGAGCAGTGGATTGTTTCGCCCTCCGAAAGACTGCGAGCTATAACCACTCCAATTTCTGAAACGGATATATCCAACTACAGGTGAGCTCATTATCCTTTCTTTCCGCCTATAATTGCGTGACTCGCAACAAGTAGGTCAATTTTGTGGGGCCGGTGTTCTCGCCTACGACCCTGTAATAATTACTTAAAGCCGACGTTGTCCTCGATGGTAGCGTTTTGTTGTGGCTATTGAGACGGAGCAGTGTTTTTGTTTTTCTCTTCTTTTCCCTTTCGCTCTGGTAGTTTCAGTTTATGTTTATAGGTAGAGCGGCTTTTCCCTCTGATTTACAAACAGGAAGTGTCAGGACTTCTCTGATTTTCGGTTAGTTTGATTTAATAGTCATTATTACTCCGTGGTGATTCCCCGCTCTCGTAAGAGTGTGTGTGTACATATATAATTCCTTGTTGGTTTTCGACGTTGCGAAGTGGTTAACGGCAGTACTGCGATGTGTTGTTCAGTATTATTTTGTGATGTAAGAAGGGTTGGACTGTATGTGCATAGAGAGTGTGCTCGCTCCTGCACAACACTAGCGATACTTTTGTTCTGCTCGGCCCACAACAAAGTAGTGGAGCCGCTAATTTGGATTATCAAGTATTGCTATCTGTTTATATATACTCTCCTTTTCTGGCTGTGCTGGAGGGTGTGCACGCCCCTAACTGCACATAGCCCTATACCCCTGTTCAAAGAACGCAGTAGTAATAAAGTAAGCGACTTAGCTATCTGTTAAAGCGCCACACGCTGAAAACTAGCCATGGATCGGGGCCTGAGCCAACCAAGGGGCTTGCTCATGACTTGCATTGACTGCCGGACCCCTCTGGAATTAGGGGACGGCCATGACAAGTGTCCCTCATGCCTAGGTGTCGAACACCTTCGCAAGGGCCTGACTGAGCTAGCCTGCATGAATTGTGCTTGCATGAGCCTGGCTACTAGATCAGCTAGACTAGCCCGCTTAGAAGGCGTATTCGCCTCTCAGCCACTTGCTGCACAGAGGGAGGATGCTCGTCCCGCCCGCCCTCCCAAACGCAAAAGGACGCAGGCCCACGAAGCTTCCACTAGGAGCGAGCATGGTGGGGTTGACCCCCTGTCTCACAAAGTAGACACTCACAGTAGGCATCCGAGTTTGCAGAGATCAAAGCTCTCCTGCTCAACCTTCAACCTGGTGCACAAGCTGCGGTTCCACCAGCCTTGTCGCCCGCAGTGTCTCCTCCTCAGTTGTCACCAGTAGGTGGACCCCTAGAGAAGGATGTGCTCTCCACCAGAGCCTCTGAGAGCCTGGCTCTTGATAAAGCGCTGGGCGAGGGGATAGATGAGGATTCCCGCTCTTCCCACGCTGACTCCCATGGTGCAAGCCGAAGTACTCCAGGGGGCTCTGAGGCCAGCCTGATGTCTGTTCGACCCACGATTAAGATGGCCTTGGCACGTCTGGGGTTGGACCCAACACCCAGCATGGTGGTTCCTCAGAGTGCCTTTTTCAAAAGGACCTCTCCGACAGAAGCCTTTTGTGTTCCACCCTCGGCCCCATATATTGAGGAACTGCAGAGATGCTGGGTAGACCCCAGACACCTCTCGCACCACCCAAGCAACTGCAGAGCACTTGCCAATATGCGTGATGCATCCGACTATGGTCTCGATTGTATGCCCAACATAGAACCATCAGTGGCAGCTCTGGTGCTGTCGCCTGGCAAAGCCCTCAGGCCAGATGCACGTTGCCCTCGACCGCAGTGTCGTCTGACGGACGACCTTATTGTTAAAAGTTATGATACGGCAGCACGTATGGGGCGCATTGGTAACTCCATGTCGCACCTGTTACTAGCCATGTCTCAAACCCTACAGGGCGCTGACTTGGACCCATCTGTACGTGACCTGAGTGACACCTCTCTACAGGCATTTGCGTTTATGACACGGGAGTTGGGGAGGCTTATGTCCTCACTAACTCTAGCCCGACGCCAGATATGGCTGGCGCAGTCCCCACTCTTGGAGCCATATCGAAAGGCCCTGAGATGTCTCCCCGTGGTCCCGGGAGAGCTGTTTGGCCCAGCAGCGCAGCAAGCCCTCGAGCGTAGCTTGCAAGTCACACAAGCCAGACAACAATTCTCTAGTCTATGTCGGGACCAGCCCTATGGACTGAGACCATCAACAGTGACTGCGGGGCCCTCAGCTGTGCCAAGACCTCTCTCTCAGCCTAGAGCACAACGTGCTGAGAGATTTCGCCGGTCAGATCCCACCCAACCGCCTCACACTGCACAGCGAGACCACGCAGCTCGGCGTCGCCCCTACAGGAATCCGAGGGGGCGAGGGGGTAGGCAATGACCCCAACACTCTGGCAGTCGGGCGCTTCGCCGGTCCTCAGCTGAGCTACTGGGAACAACATACATTGGACCCCTGGGTTGTGGCAACACTGTCCCAGGGATACAACATCCAATTTCAGCACCGACCGCCAAGATTCCGCGGGGTCAGAATGAGATCGTCAAAGATCCGACCAAAGCTCAGACCCTGCGTCAGGAGATCTGCACGCTTTTGCAAAAGGAGGCCATCGAGCCACTAGACAGTCATACACAAGACAGTGGATTTTATTCCATTTACCTCATTATCCCAAAGAAAGACGGCGGACGTCGCCCTCTACTGGACTTAATGCTTACCTTAAGGTCCTCAAATTTTACATGCTGCGCACTGTCGATGTACTGCAGGGCATTCAGCGAGGTGATTGGTTCACAACAATCGACCTCAAAGATGCTTACTTTCATGTCCCCATAGCGCCACACCACAGGCAGTTTCTTCGGTTTGCTTTCGAGGGGAAAGCATACCAATTTTGCGTCCTTCCATTAGGGATTTCGCTAGCACCAAGAGTATTCACCAGGTGCGTGGCTGCAGCACTGGCTCCCCTACAAGCCCCAGGAATGCGCATCTTTCCTTACCTAGACGACTGGTTAATTTGCTCCCCGTCGAGGGAGGAAGCCCTCAGAGATTCAGCATCACTGATCTCTCATGCTACCAGACTGGGCTTTACAATAAACCACAAGAAGAGTTCCCTTGTTCCCAGCCAGCACATAGGGTTTCTTGGCGTTCAACTGGATTCACAGTTGATGACGGCCACTCTGTCACACCAACGGGTGACCAATATTCTCCGACTCATGCAACACTTCAAGAGGGACAGAGCCCTAACCCTCAGGACTTTTCAGAGACTCTTGGGAATGCTCACAGCAGCTTCCTCGGTGATCCCACTGGGCCTCTTATCCTTGAGGCCCCTTCAGATCTGGTTAAACAGTCTGCGACTGCATCCAACCCGACACAGGTACAGACTGGTCAGGGTTACTGCCAGTTGTTCGAAACACCTACGCCCTTGGAGGACAGAACCCTTTCTGACTCGGGGCACCCCCTTGGGCGCTATACCTTCCCGCAGGGAAGTAGTGACCACAGATGCCTCCCTAGGGGGCTGGGGCGCTGTTTGGCAGTGTCGGACAGTCAGGGGCCAGTGGACACCTTTACAGCGGGTGCAACACATAAATGTGCTGGAGCTGCAGGCTGTCTGCCACGCTCTGCGGCATTTTCTTCCTGTCTTATCAGGGTAACATGTCCTCATACGGACAGACAATACGACGGTGGTCTACCACATCAACCACCAGGGTAGCACCAGGTCCAGGCAGTCCCTACAAGTAGCCCAGCGGCTCTTGCGATGGGCCCACCCCAGGATACTGAGTCTGAAGGTAATGTACCTGCCAGGCACTCAGAACAAGGCAGCAGACCTTCTATCTCGCCAAAATCCCAATCCTGGCGAATGGAGGCTACATGCAGAGGTCGTGGAGACAATTTGGCACAGGTACGGCAAAGCGGAGGTAGATCTCTTTGCCTCCCAGGCGACAACACACTGTCCCCTCTGGTTTTCATTAGGGGAAGCGACGAGCCCTCTGGGCCAGGATGCACTGGCACACGAATGGCCGGACCAGTTGCTGTATGCCTTTCCTCCACTACCACTAATACTGCCTGTTCTGCACAGGGTGATGTGGGGGGGGGGGCACAAGGTATTGCTCGTGGCCCCCAGGTGGCCGGGCAGAGTATGGTTTCCGGTGTTGTACAGACTGCTGGATGGGGAGCCATGGTGCCTCCCCGCGAGGATGGATCTCCTCTCCCAGCTGTGAACCGACAGTAGTACATACTATCCGTAATTCTAGGGCACCCTCCACCAATGCACTCTATGCCAATAGGTGGAAGCTGTTTTCTGAGTGGTGTTCTGTTCTGGGTCAGGAGCCAACAAGCTGCCCCCTACCAATTATACTCTCCTTCCTCCAGTCTCGGCTGGATGGAGGACTTGCAGCCTCCACTATTAAGGTGTATGTAGCTGCTATTTCGGCGAGGCATGATAGGGTTGATGGTGTAACGGTGGGGTCACATGCACTGGTGACCCGTTTTCTTAAGGGTGCCCAGCGGCTACGACCACCCCTGCGGAACCCGATTCCTCCTTGGGATCTCGTCTTGGACGCACTATCAAGACCCCCATTTGAGCCTCTGACTGACATAAGCTTGGACGTACTGTCCATGAAGACCGCCTTTCTCCTGGCCATTGCATCAGCACGGCGAGTGAGCGAGTTACATGCTCTGTCTGTGAGCACAGAGTGCTTACATTGGCATTCAGGGGATACAGGGGTGACCTTGTGGCCAAACCCGTCCTTTCTTTCAAAGACGTTTTCCACTACCTTTGCGAACCAGCCTCTTAGCCTGACTGCCTTTCAGCCTGACTGCCTTTCAGCCCTCAGCTCCAGACATGGAACATGAGCGGGATAGTGAGCGATTGTGCCCAGTGCGGGCTCTGAGACGCTACATTCACCTTACAGCGACCATCTGCCTGTCGGATTCGTTACTTGTGTATCATACTGGACCCAGACGAGGTCATGCCCTGTCCAAACAGAGGCTGTCTGGATGGATTGTCAATGCCATCGAACTGGCATACAAGGGCAGTGACGTTCCTGTCCCATCTCGAGTACGGTCTCACTCCACTAGGGGCGTGGCTACTTCTTGGGCTGCCCTAAGGGGAGTCCCCCTATCGGACATATGTGCAGCGGCATCATGGTCATCGCCCTGCACATTCGCAAGGTTTTATAGCCTCAATGTGGTCCCGCATAATCAAGTGGCTTCAGCTGTTCTCCCCGCTCCTTTACAGCATTCTTAGGAGAGCAGGTAAGTCCTTCGTGACTTTTGTGGGTACAATTGGCCTTAACTAATCAGTCTCATTAAATCAGTCTCATTAAAATCAGTCTCATTAATATTACCATTAATTTCGGTGTTTAATAATAAATTATCAAACACTAAATCTATGGTATATTCCGGATTGCTATGGTTACACTACTAGTGCAGTAATAATGTATCACTTACCGTTTTACACTTACACTACAGTTAATAGCATTCACATACAACCGGAAGGGTTGAAGGTAATTGGAGTTTCTCAGATTGGGTGGCTTCAATGAATACAGCGGCAACACAGACAAAACACAGTTCACAATAATCGAATTTATTGTAACAATGCTAATAAATGGGTAATAGCAATTGAGTACATTCAATGTCGATTAGCAGCAATAAACAGTCAATGTAAACAGTGAGGTAGTATGAGTGTGCGTATAGGTCGCTAAAAGCTACGGATGTATGTGTGTGTGTGTGTGTGTGTGTGCGTGTAGGCTGTGAGAGAGAGAGAGAGAGAGAGTGAGAGAGAGAGAGAGTAGGAAGTTGCCTCTTCGTTGTCCAGCGAGTGACTGAGCCCTCTGGCTATGTGCACGGGCGCGGCTGCGCAGTGGAACCGGAGAGGATTGTGAGGCAGAGAGGAGGAGCAACAGAGTTTGAGAATGCGCGTGAGACACGCACGGAGAGATTGTATATGTGTAGATGCTCGTGAGGTGTGTGTCTTTAGGAACGCACAAGATAAATAAATCAGTGAATGGAATGTTATCTAAGGTGTTGAGGGAAGGGAGATCACCGCGTGGTCTGTACGAGAACAAAGGACTTTCGTCCAAGTTAACCTTAGCCCACTACCTTATATAATTACCAGTTCCACTGAAATCTTGATGATGTAAAAAGGTGTGTGTGATATCAAATAAAGGTGTTAGAAAGAAGAGGGAGAGAATAGAGCATGCAATAACCTATCTAACAGAGCAACAAAGATAAACACAAACAACAGTGATCAAAATGACACGCTACGTGTCTTCAGTGTGGGCTGCAGTCGTAACGTTACTGTTAACGGAACTGTAATTAACCGGTTGTATCTTAGCAATAAAGAAGTAGCGAACTCAAGTACTGATTACCGTGGCCAATGGTAAAATACAAAAGCACGTTGATTCTTCTTTGTTGCAAGGCGTTGACCTTTCACCAGGTGAGTGTCGAGGGGTATCTCTTTTGTCCGAGGTCCGGGAGAGAGAGAGAGGGCAGAGGGAGTGTAACCCCTAATTATAGGAGATGACCGATGTGACGTCAATGTCATGACGGTCCCGGAAGTGTAGGTCTACTGGGAATTGTAGTTCTAGCGGGGCCTGTGGCCGTTCCTACACTTTGTTGGCATTACTCATCCAGGTGCTTAAAGCACCGCCTTTGGCGGTCAGTAGAAACGAAATAGAACGATGGTTACGTATGTAACCGCGGTTCTATGAGTTTCGGATGACCGCCAGAGCCTGGCAGTCACTCGGACTATCCACGAGAAAATTGCCAGAGATCACTTCCGGGGTCGACATGCCTTTTGTGCCCGGAGCACAGGGCGTATGTCTCCCACGTCACAGGTGACATTGTTGATACAAACACTCGATCTGCACGCACGCGTGATGGACATCCAGGTGCTTAAAGCACCGCCTCTGGCGGTCATCCGAAAGTCATAGAACCGCGGTTACATATGTAACCATCGTTTTGTGCGCTACAGTTTAACACCTCCCAAGCACCAAAAAGTCTGCGGCCCGAAAGCAGCTCGATCACGGCAAAAACAGTCAGCCGACACTTGGGAATGAATTACCGTCCGACTCCTCGCCGAGCGTGGGTCGAGTACATTAAGCTGCATGTTGAGAAATTGGCCCATTCCTGGTGCTGGTAGTTGCGGGAATGAGAGTGTATACTCGGCCCAATTCCGCATACCCTGAGTGAGAGGTCATATGGTTAGGCTACCCACGCTGCAAAAATCAAATCTGATTTTTCCACTTATATACAGTAATGTGCAAAAGTTTTAGGCAGGTGTGAAAAAAATGCGGTCAACTAGGAATGCCTTCAAAAATGGAAGTGTTAATCATTTATGTTCATCAGTTAGGAAAATGCAGTGACTGAACAAAAGAGAAACCTAAATCAAATCAATATTTGGTGTGACCACCCTTTGCCTTTAAAAGAGCATCAATTCTTCTAGGTATACTTGCATAGAGTTTTTGAAGGAACTTGGCTGGTAGCTTGCACCAAACATCTTGAAGAACTAACCACAGATCCTCAGTGGATGTAAGCTTCCTGACATATACAACCAATTTGTTTTAATTGGTTGATCATACACCTGACTATAATCCTGCAAAATCCCTGACTTTGTGTGTACATTACTGTATATGCGGCTTTATTTTACCAACTTTAATTTATCATAATGACAATGTGAAAATATGCGCACCCAAGGATTTCACAACAAGCAGCATCAAAAACACCTCATGAAAAGACATTTAGACATATATAGTACTAAGGCAAAAAGCAATCTTAAGAGTTCTGTCATTCCTGGCCTTGCCCGGTAATTATAATCAGTTACAGTAGTAAGTGTTTGTGTGTGTAACATGTATAAAAAAAGGGAAAAGACCACATTAAGGCAAAAGAGCAATCTTGAGTTCTCAAATCACGGCCTTGCTGGCTAATCATATTCAGTTACTAGTGCAGTGTTGGTGTTTTTTTTTTTTTGTTCTGGAATGTGTAATGTGTGTGAAAAGGTAAGTTTAGTTGCTAAGTTTGTATGTTGAATCAGTAACAAAGTAGATCACAATTCGTATACACTATGACCATCCATACATACCGCAAATATTGGGTGCAGAGGTTCATCCTGTCTGATCGCCGGTCTTTAGACAACGACTAACTCCGGGTGCCATATTGTTCCTCACTAGTCACTGGTTGCGGCCGAGGCGGGGAGGGCTGGTCGCAACCATAAACATTACAAGAGACATTTCAGACATTTCTGCCTCTATGCTTCTTCTCCAGCTGTTCCTGGGGTGACCTGGTTTCCTTTTCCCTTGGGGGTTCTATTTCAGGGCTTGACGTGTGATGTCTGTGGAAGATTTTATGAGGGTGTAACCAATCCAACTCCACTTTCTTTTCCGGACTTGTAAATCTATGGGATCTTGGCTTGTTCTTTTCCACAGGTCAACATTGCTCACTTTGTCTTTCCATCAGATGTTTAGGCAGGTGATTGTTTGCAGCCTGTGTGCTGTGTGTTTTCTTGTTCTCCATGTTTCAGATCCATACAGCATCACCTGTTTCACATTGGAGTTGAAGATACAGTACTTGTTTTAGTGGTGATGGTGATGTCTTTTGGGCTCCAGGTCTTTCTGAGCATGTTAAACACCACTCTAGACTTATTTAATTCTAGAATTTCACTCTAGTTAATTCTGCTTCTAATGTTCGCATCTGTCCCTCCGCTGGTGTCCACAATACTGCCTAGGTTGGTAAAAGATTCTACCTCCTCTAGGGTAGTGCTGTTTATAGAAATTGGGTTGCTGGTTTTGGAGTGGATTTTGATCACTTGTGTTTTTGTTGTATTGGGAGTGAGGCCGACTTTTATTGCAGTTCATGCAAGTCTGTCTTCTCTTGCATTTGTATCTGTGTACGTGAAAGCAGAACTATATAATCTGCAAAATCCAGATCATCCAGCTGCTCACACAGTGTTCACTGTTCCATTGTTCTTTCCCTCAGTTGTTTCTCTCATGACCCAATCAATTGCAAGAAGAAAGAGGAATGGTGAGAGAAGACATCCCTGTTTGATGCCAGTCTTGACTTCAAAGGTCTGGGAAAGCTGACCTGCATGCAACACTCTACAGGTGGTGCCGTCATGAGTTTCTTTCTTAAGTTTATTATCTTGGTGGGGATGCTATAGTGTGCCATTAATTGGCATAGAGTTGGCTGGTCTAAGCTGTCAAAAGCTTTCCCAAAGTCAATGAAGTACATGTACAGGGATGTGTTCTATTCAATAGACTGCTCAATAATGATGCAGAGTGTTGCTATGTGGTCTGTACACGAGCGATCTTTCCTGAATCCTGCTGGAGTCTCTTGTCTACGGCTTCCTGAAGACGGTTAAGGATGACTCAATTAAAGATTTTACTGGGCACTGAAAGCAGGGTGATCCCTCGGTAGTTGTTGCGCTTCCTTAGGTCACCTGTCTTCGGTAGTCTCACTGTTTCCCTCTGCCCATTCTGTGGGTGTCTCTTCATCCTCCCAAATTGTCCCAAAGAGGCTGTAGAGCATGTCCGTAGATGTGCTTACATCAGCTTTGAGGGTTTCAGGTGGAATATTGTCAGGGCCAGCAGCCTTGCCAGTTTTCAGTTGTTTGATTGCAGCTTTTATTTCAGTTTTTGTTGGTCTGTCACACTTGATCTTTAGCTGCTGGTGGTGGTCTGTTTAGAACCTTTTTGAAGTGTTCTACCCATCTGTTGAACTGCTCTTCCAGGGTTGAAAGCAGTTGGCCATTCTTTACTTTGTCGATGTGTTCCAGCCAATTTCCTTGTGATGTCATACAGTTCTTTCATGTTTCTTTGAGATGCTGCGAGTTCTGGCTCCATAGCTAGCCTCTCCACCTGTGATCCCTTGTCCCTCCTGATGTTCGGTCACACTTCTTTGTGACAATGGTTGTATTCATTTACAGCCACTGCTTTTTCAAATCTTGTTCTTGACGTATTTAGTTTTTCCTTGGATTCCTTGGTAAATTTAAAAATGGGGTTTTGAATTGCCATTATCTTGGACCGAGAAGTCCGGAACTGCACAAAATTTGTCATGTACAATCAGCAAGACAACCTGAAAACATGCCAGGTACATGCCATTCGAATCACAACAAAACACTTATAGCCTACCCAGAAATCCTTGCTGTATCTTAGTAGAAACAAAGATACTCTGGCGCACCAGTATGCCAAAGAAAGATGATCATTTTATTATGCTGTTTATATTTCATAGTTGGATTGTTAATGGTGAGGTTATAAAAAAAATGGGGGTGGGGCGGGGGTAGCGCCGGGCCCGAGTGCGACCGCACCTGCTGAACCTGCTATAGTTACGCCCCTGCCTCCGACGCACAGGCGAATGGTCTCAGTCTCCAGGAGTATTTTCCTGAGTGTAGTAGGGTAACTGTGCAAAGTCCCAGTTGCAATCCTTCAATACTTTTTAGCAGAAACTGCTAGGCTATCGTATTGAACATCCTCAACCTCGATAGCAAAGATCACTCCGGGGAGAAGTTTTCAGTTGCTGTTGTAAAACAAGCAGAAGTCCATTAAGCTTGATAAACCTGTCGACTCGATTTTTTTTTTATCACTACATACATGCTGGCTTACCATATTTACTTCTTAACACACACTACATTAATTAAAAATAGTCAAACTCAAAGCTGCCATTTTTTTCTGTTGGCTTATGTTTCTGTTTACCCCTCGAAGCTCTCGCTTCCATTCCCATTGCAACCCAAAAAAGACTTGGGATCTTAACAGGCAGGCATAGTATAAACAGGCTGATTATGTAAGGTAAGTAGCTATAAAATATTTAGTAGATATCCTAAAAAAAATTTAAACATAGAAACACTGGATCAACAAAGTACATTTGGAAAGGGTAAGTATAACATACAGTCATACAGTACAGTATGTTATGGTTCTTAAATATTGAGTATACAAATAAAGGTAAGTATTATTACTATAAAGACAGCATTGCTTAACCAACACAAACTATATGCTTATTTTACAGCTGTGTTACACTATCAACAAAGTTTGAAGTAGTTGTCATCTGTAATTAGTCCCAAAATGCCTGGAGTGCCAGAGTGTGCTTCCGATGGTGCACAGTAAAGTATATTAAACTTGTGGGTTAGCAAACTGTTGTTTTTGGAACTGATGTGGCAAGGTATCAAGAGCAGGACCATAACTTGCTAAAGCACCCAGGGCAACAATTAAAATAATAGTGCTAGCTCACTGGTGGTCAGTTTGTTTTAAATTTTCTTCCATAATCAGTTTGTAATGTTTGCTTAGAAATCCAGTCCATGGCTACATCAGTACCTTTACGTATGAAAGTGAAAGTCCCATTTGCCATCAGTGTGGGAAAAATAACAGGCCCTTGATGACCACATGGGAAAAGAATTTATGGCAACTGCACCTGCACTATTGCCCGCAGAGAGCCTTGTGAATAATTTTAGAAGTCTTAGAGACACTATAAGTAAATGTGTCACAATACCATTAGTTTTTTTGTTTTTGTTTGTTTATTGTGAGTTTTATTCCCAGTATAATAATATGCTTGTCTGTTTGCAGGTAGACTACAAGTGGAAAAAATGACAAATGTTGCAGCACTACAGGAAAAACAAGCCAGGATGGAGAATGCTGTTGCCCACTTTCTGCAACAGGTATCTTTTACTATAAGTACTAACGGTTAGATATCATGGAGCTAATATGCTGCATCCATGACATCAGATGTTTCTCTAATGTAGCAGTCTTAAAAACTCAGTGAAGTGCACTTAAAAACTAAAGCTAAAAAACAATGCTAATAGCATTAGCTGTTCAGTGAGTACTTTCTCTCAAATGAATTTTCCGTCTTTTCAATGTAAAACATATTCAATTTACTTCCTGCACAAAATCTGATGTAAATTTGCCTGGTCTAATGTAATCCATACTAGTTTATTTTCTTGTGCTCTGCCATACTATTGATATGTTTAATGCACTTTTTACAGAGTCCTTCCACACTAACAAAGGATGGGGAACTGCTCCATGGACTGTTCAGTAGAAATGAAGAAGATGGTAAAAATGGTCAGAAGTCCAGTCAGGTAAAGGCTTTTCCTTGCATTTCTGAAACTGAATAACTACTACTAACTACAATTTAAGAGATTAATAAACAATAAAGAAAAATTACAAGAAGAGATTGCACATAAACAGCAAAAAGACTACTTCATTAGTAGTGACTATACATTTCCATTGAGTGTGTTGTTTGTATTGGTATATATTTTAATGAGTTAAAAAGCATGTTTTAACTATACAACTACCACCTTGTACAACCCCAATTCCATAAGAGATAGGACGTTGTGTTAAGTAAGGGGTAGCATCCTCCGAGGTGTGCATTATACGGTTTTAAGTCAACGAGGTGGAGGCTAAGAACTTTGCTCCGCCAAGTTGACTTAAAGTCGTATAATGCACGCTTCAGGAGGATGTTACCCTGCTTATGATCCAGTTAATGCCACTCGATAATTTAGAATGTGTTTAAAATAATTCTCAATTAGAGGGTTAAGACTCAGTTTCGCTACAATGTGACCTAATATTTGTAAGGTTATGTAGAGCGCTACGCAGTTCTCAGTCACTGGCCAAATTGATTTGTCAGGGTTACCTTTCATTTGGTAAGGTGATTGCTACTGCTCATGTGGTGTTAGCCATCTTGGATTGAGCAATGTCACACATGCAATACTTATTCCAAAACGTTTATTTATTTGTTATTTTTTGTTTACTATTTTTTTAAGTTAATGGAAATTGAACTCCACATTGCCATTAATTGTGAAGTTTGATAGGGACGGTCGCTATTAGGGGTGGGTATTGGCAAGGACTTCACGATACGATACGTATCACGATACATATACCACGATACGATTCTATCACAATACATTGCGATACTGGGTATATTGCGATATATTGCGATATTCTACATTGTTCAGTGAAAATGTCAAAATAGAGCTAAATTATCAGTTGCTATTTACAATCTAGATAGTCTCGCATCTTATCAAAACTTAATTAAATCAACATAACTCAGAGTTACTGAACTCAATATAACAGAAAAACATAAAGTGCATAGGATTGGAGTCAGAAATTGATATAGTATATTGTGAAAATTAGTATCACGATATTGATGTTTAACACGATACAGTGTATTGCGATACGATATATTGCGATACGATATATTACGATATTTTTTGCACACCCCTAGTTGCTATAGGTACGTACCTTCTTTTGGGTATTGATATGGAACGGTGCTAAAGTTTTAAACTTTTTTTGCCAGAACTACTTTCGAGGCGTACATGATGTACGATTTTATTGCATGCCTAGCAACCAATCAGAAAGCAGCATTCTGTTCCAGAGGGTCATAATCATTTATGTTCATCAATCAACAAAATGCCGTGAATGAACAAAAGAAAATTATCTAAATCAAACCAGTATTTGGTGTGACCACCCTTTGCCTTTAAAAAAACATTGATTCTTATAGGTATACTTGCATAGAATTTTTGAAGGAACTCGGCTGGTAGCTTGCTTGAAACATCTTGAAGAGCTAACCACAGATCTTCTGTGGAAGTAGGCTTTCTGACATATACAACCAATTTGGTATAATTGGTTGATCATACACCTGACTATAATCCTACAAAATCCCTGACTCTGTGTGTACCCCTTTGTGTGAATTGATGCTGGTTTGAAGGCACCTGCTTAAAACTTGTCAAAAAACAACTTATGCCCAACAAGTCCTTCCAGCCTCATGGGTGTTTTAACATTAAACATGTGGATGGCTAAAAAGATACAGTACTGTGCAAAAGTTTTAGGTCGTTTTAGGCAACATAATTAACCGTGGAGTGTCCTCCTTTGTTTTTTCTTTATATTAGTCTTACTTAGCTTCTCCTGCCTTTTATTGACACCGTCCCAACTTTTTTGAGACATGTTGCTGTTCTCAAATTTGAAATGACCACAAATATCCCATACAGCAATTAAAATTCCAGTTTCAATAACTGACATGTTATTCTTGGACTATTCTCAGACAAATACATTGCTTGTATAATTTTTTAATTATAGCATTTATTTTTAATTTACATTTAACACAGCATCCCAACTCTTATGCCATGCCATTTAATTGAATTGCCTACACTACATTTTGGCTCGTGAGCTACTTTTAAAATGACCATGTCATAGTGATCTATTACTACTGCTAATAATAATAATAATAATAATAATAATAATAATAATAAATCACTCAGTATGTGTTTCATATGTACATTTATGCAGTTTGGTTATTGCTATATATGTTGCATTACATATATAGCATAGTAAAATACATGCATAAACCTTTACAGCACAACTTTAATACATTTGTATTATTTTGTAATTAACCTTTACAGCACAATTCTAATACATTTGTATTACTTTGTAATGAACCTTTACAGCACAACTCTAATACACTTGTAATTATTTATTACCAGCTTAATCTGATAATGACCTGCAGTGAAGGGAGTCAGACAGTGTGTGTGTGTGTGTGTAGCGCACACTGTCAATTTGCACACACGCCCTCCCTTGTTTCTCCAGCTCCAATGCGAGGTTTCGGAAGTTTCCAAAATCATGGCACTGCAACTTTGAGGACAGCAATTTCATTTTTCATTTGAATGCATTAACTGAGCTGATTATGTCAACCACGCTTTTGTCTTTTTCCTTGCAGCTCCAAATTAAGTTCTAGCAGCCACTGATTGTCATTAATTTGCTTTGTGTTCCGCATATTTAGTGACAAGAAGAAACTCCTTAATCTCCGGACAGAGCTGTCGAAAAATAATTCCCCCCTACTAAGCCATCTCACGTTGATGTGTAGCAAGAGATCAGAATAGTTAGTAAGCCTCTTCCAGCTGTGCATGGAACAGAGACCTTGAAGAGACCTCGCTCGAATAGAACAGGCTATTTTGGTTGCCACATCAACGATCTCTTTCATGTTTAGCATTTTTCAGCATAATGAGTTAACTGCTGCCTGCTTAACTGCATTTTTATTTCCGTCACATTTCTCAGTTCGCTTTTCGGGGGGATGTCACTGTCATAGTTTTTATGAACAGTACAAGTTCGAGAACTAGCTAGAATTCATTTGCTGCAGTTTTCCAGTAGTCGTTCTAGTTGTTATGGTAACCTAATAAAAAGTTTTAGACAACATGCGATCTACCGGCACTGCCTTTGTGATCGACGTAGTGGGCATCCCTGCTCTAGCTTCTCTTTCATATTTCCATGCTATTATATCTATATATATATTATCCTATTATAAATACCAATACTACTACTACTACTACTACTACTACTACTAATAATAATAATAATAATAATAATAATAATAATAATAATAAATAGAGCTGTAAGCAACAATGAAGGGGTAAGCAGTCTGGCAGGTATCTGATGGCATTGTTTTTTTTTTTTTTTTTTTTTTATTTAAAAAACTTAGAAGCCTTCACAGTCAAAGCGTTGTGGAGTTATGCCCTCCCTTCCAGATTGCTGCCGATTTGACTGTGACACATGACCCACAAATCAAGATGACAACAAATGGCTGCACAATTGGTCTAAATCTTTGCCTAAAGATTGTCTTCACCATTTTTTTATGTTTGGATAACATAACTTGTGAGCCATGAAAACTTTTATTTTCTTTAAATATATTATGGCAGCCACTTTCAAGTCAAGTTCGCACACATCAAGTGGATATTAAAAGTTGCCATGTCTCAAACTAAGGACTAGCCATAGTATTACTGCAGTGGTCAGGATTGGCATGGTTTGTTTCAGCCAATTAGCAATTGGCGCCATCTTTTAAAAAATATCTAGTTTTAATCACCGTTGATACGGTTTTATACTGATTGGTGGATGTTGCCTTTTCAGCTCATGTGCGTGTTTAGTGTTGGGCACAAGCTCCCAATGTTTATATTCATGGTGGAGTTGCCAACTGGACTGCCTACTTTCAAAGCAATTTATGCATATTTATGATGAGCCACTCTGTAATTAAGGCAGAAGACCATGGGTGTGTGGCTCTGGCCAGGTCAAGAATATGAATCTTGATACTTCTGGTCTCTCACAACGTACTGTATGAAGGAATCTAACACAGACTTGAGATGACCCTTCTTGGTGTTGCCTCTGTTTCAGGTACCTGGTTTCGCGAAAAACCTGGTTAAGCTCACTCAAAGTAAAGGGTTAAGCCTCCTAATAAATCAATCCTGGAACTTTTCCACTGAATGAATGAAGCCATTAGTGCTCTTATATTACAGGCTTAGCTAGTTACTTGAGTTAAACCTTACCCAGATTTGTCAATAGAGCATGCACTACAAAAAGGGCCCAGAATATGTCTAACAGCCTTGACATAGCCTATATGGTCTCTCTGACTAGGATCATTTGAAGGGCCCAGCTGTTACAGACTCCACTCCTCCAGACAAACTCAGACAAGCAGTGTGGTTGATGTCACGACTAGGCAGAGAAAAGCAGCAACTAATTGAGCTTGGCAACTGTCTTCGAGCACAACTCTCTAAGGCAAAGGTGGAAGGTACGTGATTTCTGTTTGGGTCCAGTTGTCCAAAAACTTAAAAGTTAAAATAATTTATTATTAGCTTTACTTAACAACAATACTTATCACACCTTGTGTTGGATGATGGTTGCTTCATTTTCTACTGTTAAGACTAAATGTCACATCTTGTAGCAACACAACAGGCAGTAACATAATAACTCCCAATAACATAACAGTTATGACTGCTCCTAGTGTTGGCATTAGTGTGGCCATATACTGTAGGTTTAGTCCAAGTTTGTTTTTGTTTTTTTCACCGATTTTGTGTCGAGGATTCCAGGAACACTGAAAGACCAGGGAACAAAAAACTTGTTGGGGATGTAGCCCCATCCGGATGATACAGAATAAGCTGTTTTGGTGCCCGGGGGCCACCCTGCCTCTGCGTTGGCCCCCAAAAAGGTGGGGAGACTGAAATCATTTGTTGCGGAACAGCTCTCCAACCGTTGCAATCTAGAGGCCAAAAATTTATTTGTACCTTGGGCTTGACGATGCGTGTAGATAAGTTCATTAATGGCCATTTGCTGTGTAGCGCCACCTAGGGGAATATTGTACATGTAAAAATTGAGGTTTTCAATCACCAAAATTACATTACATTTTGGCTAAGAACTACAAAATGGTAACGTATAAAAACACAATTCCTTTTTCGCCTGCATTCCATGAAAACAACAAACAAACATTCGGCTACACAATTAAAAAAAAAACTAAAGCGAAAATAAACTAACTACTCCAAGGGTGCTCATCCTATTGTCAGAACATTAGCTGTACATCATCTGCAAACATGTATTGAAAAAATCTTCTAAAACCTCTTCAAAAGTTATAGCAATATAAAGACACACACCAGGCAGTATGCAACTCAATGGGCACAACATTCTATAAGACCACACCACATTTTGTAATTTTTTTTTCGTAGGGGCTGCCATTCTCTTACGAAATGTGAAGCTAAAATCAGTTTTTGAGGAGTGATTCCCCAACCGTTCCAAAGCCCCCTGAAAGCAAATAATTTTCGCCCCA
Source organism: Coilia nasus (assembly GCA_027475355.1). Lineage (NCBI taxonomy): Eukaryota > Metazoa > Chordata > Actinopteri > Clupeiformes > Engraulidae > Coilia > Coilia nasus. The sequence goes on from CM050210.1 coordinate 28,036,743, forward strand.
TCCAAATCATATCATAGTCTTCTGTGGGCCCCCGTGAAGCTCTGGACCCCATTAATTGTCCTGATTAACTGTCCTCCCTGTCCTGAGTCCTGTATGAAAGTCCAATGTTGAGCATTTGCACACTTTTAGTGAAACGCAAATATTTAGTACTATTTAGTATTCTTTAGTGAAGATGTAAACACATCCCAAATGATTTTTATTGTTAATTCAGGATATCATCATTTCTGTTTCATTCCAGTGTCTGTTGCAGTTTCTGACTGCGTGCATGTGTAGCCTACATTTGTGCACCTGCCTCTCTGTGCTAAGAAATTTGCTAGGTTTGTTTGTTGTATTTTGTCAAGATAGACAACAATTTCGACCAATTGTGACTGACTTCAGATCTTAGAAAGTTAAGGGTGTTCTGAAGCGGACCACTCGTAACTTATTTAAGTTTTCTGCTCTCCGTATTAACCCTCTCCACATGAGAAGTCCCTCTTCATTCTACTAACATTTCAGCTACTTCTTACCAGGCTAACAGTAGCTATTCTGACCTCCCCCTCAATCTGCTGGGTCACGTCTCCTCCTCCTCCAAATCAACCTGCTAGTTCTCCTTCCACCCGCTGCTGCAGTCGAACTTGTGGTGGCAAACCTATCTGTGATTTTGCCACTCCTTGCACTATTGTGGTTTATTATCCATTTCCATAGACCGACAATTACTCTCTAACTCTGGTCGAACTTCAGTGCCAAACTTTGATAACAGTGGTCAAGGGGAGGGGCAGACAGAAGAGGGAGGGGAGGCCTGAGAGATTTCACTGGACTAGCCCAATGTTCTTTTGAAATAACAACCAATGTGCCGCGTTTCTCACTCACAGCCGATGAAAATATTTATAATATACTTTTTTTTTTATTATAAGATGACAGCATCGACCCAAAATGTGCGTCGGTCCACCAGGCATTGCCCGGTACATCCGATGGCCTGTCCACCCCTGCTCATGCAACATTTTGGCTCTGACTTGCATCTACAGGCAACAAGTTGTAGAATTGTTTTAGGTGCAATCTCTTGCTATAAACGGGCACAGGGATCTTTGTGCTGCCTGTGTTTTTAATTTTGCGCTACAAGCCTAATACACAAATTTAAATGAGGGAAAATATGACAAGAAAGCCATTGACATCAATGCCACAGCTTTGATTAAATTTGGGGACAAATCGTATGACCTGCTGACTTTTTCTTAGTTTTCACATTCACCATAACACTGAAGATTAACAAAAAGGCTAAAGCTTTTCTCCCACAAAGTTGGGGAGCCAATTGAACATTTGGCTATACTGTCAGCATTCTTTACCTGCATCTTAGCAGCAAACATTACCTTTCAAATCCAAAATTGGCCTTCATTTTGCTTGTGTGCCAGAAAGATAACTAGTTAAACTCCCTTTTGCTTCTTGATGAAGATGTTGTCATTGTCAAAAGGGATGGAGGACCCACTTACCACCTTTCCACCATTAAAAGTTAGTTTTAAAACTGAGTTAAAATGCGTGTAAAAAAAAAAGCATGTGGCAACTTTTATCAGGGGTAGTTTTATTCCATTGGCTGTAGTGGTCATCCCCTTGCTTTCATGCTTGTAAACCATTTTACTGGGAAGAGAACTGAATGAGCTTTAATTTGCATGGTTTTAAATTGGGGTAGCTTCAGTGATTGAGTAGATATTGTCATTCTAAAGGTGGTCCACTTTTTTGGTCCAAACTGTATGTTATATACTGTATATGAATAAATAGATGTTAAAAACTGTATGATCTATGTTGTGTAGCTAGTAAATACCCGGTTATCGTATCAAGGAACAGAAATATTCAATGCCTATTAGACCCCCCTCACAATTTAGTTTGATATGAACCATTTATTAACAAGGATTCCTTCCTTCTTAATTAAATAGTAGGAGGCATGGTTTATTATTTTGGTCACATTTGACCCCAAAATGGCTTTTAGGTTGCTGTTTTCATCTACAAAAAAAGGGTGAAGTTGTGAACTGCAATTGTTTTGAAATTATAGCGCTCCCTATTGAACAAATTTTAGTAAACATAATGAGTTTACAGAGTTTGGAGAAGTGATGGCAAATTTGATGCGATAATGACTTTCTTTGCCCAAGATACTGCCAATTGAAATTCACACTTTTGCCATTTTCAATTTCTACTAAGTGATGCTATACTGCAAATGATCATTTATGGACAGTGTTGATACGCCGTGAAAAAACTGGTGTTAATTTCACATTTTGTAAGAGAACGACGGCCCCTATACACAAAATGTTTCAAAATGTGGTGTGGTCTTAAAGAATGTTGTACCAATTGAGTATGGGAGGTTTAATAAAATGTGGACAATTACAAAACAAAATAATAAGTGCAGTGTAATTATAAGCTATGTTTCCAATATTAATTGGTGTGTAACATCGTAACACTACGTTTTTAAACATTTTATAATTTTTTTCCAAAGTGTTGTCTGGAGATGACATACACCACATTTTGTGACAATCGGACGAACGCCCTCAGAGGAATTAGTTTACCTTCGCTTTCAGTTCTTTAAGACGTTGTGTAAAATGTGGCCAACAGAAAGGGGCATGGCCTAATGTGTTTGATGTGGGTCTTCTCAGGAAATGTGGGGAAACTGGTATTATGTTTCTATACCTTACCATTTTGTATTTATTAGCCAAAATGTAATTTTTGGAAATTATAGGGCTCCCTATGTAACAAAGTTTACGAAACGTAATGTGCTTCAAGAGATTGGAGTAGCGATCCATGACTTTGTCCGGCCAAGATACTGGTGATTGGAATCCTCAATTTTTATATGTGCAGTATTCCCTAGGTGGCGCACCTTGGCAAATGACCATTTATGGATTGAGTGTATACACTTTGTCCAGCCCACGGTACAAATAAATTTTGGTCTTTGTAATTGCAATGGTTGACGAGTTAACCAGTTAACGAGTTAACCAGTTATTTTGTATCATCCAGATGGGGCTACATTCCCAACAAGTTTTGTGTTCCCTGTTCTTCCAGTATTTCGGGAATCCTCGGCACAAAATCGTTGGAAAAATAAGCAAAAAACCTCCAAATACAGTAGCTACCCTAGCGGTGATCATAATAAAAATGGTGGTGGTGATAATGCTGATGATATACCCTCTATGTGGATACTTTTAATATTAATTTCTTGTTCACCATCAACTGTTACCGGCAGGAAAAGGGTTGATGCAAGGCTGTGGTGACCTGTCCACCCTGGAGCGTCTGCAGTACCAACTCACCTCTCAGGTTGTCATTTGTCTTTTTTTTCTTAATGAAACACTGAATTGTAGATGTGATCATGGTGCATGGTCAGTTGGGTCATTCTGCACCAAGTCAACCAGTATTAAAATATCTCCTCATGTCACCATCTCAGATTTGCCTAGTTTTTTGCATGTGTTGCATGAAATCCAAAATTGTATTGTCCTTAATATTATTGTGTTAAATTTATTGGGGGGGGGGGGGGGGTTACAAAAGCTGTTATAAATTCCAGTATAATTGCTGAAATATGGCCACATTTATTAATTTTGAACCATGTTTAGCATGCTGCTGTGCATTTAATTTTTTATGTTTCAATTGAGTGGCATACATCTTGCAAAAGCGGTACCAGATGTAGATTCCACAGAAAAAATATGAGACCCATGACGTATTTTTCTGCAGAATCAGAGATGCAGACAATTTATATTTTTTTCTGATTTTCACAAATATCTGAGGCATTTTTCCCAATGTGGGCAACTAAGGACCCTTTTCATTCTCCTCTCAGAGGTTGGCCACCTAAAGGACTCTATGTGGTTAAAATTTCAGTTTTGGTTCCCAACTCCTTCATTATTAAACAACCCTGTGAAAATGACATAAAACATTTTCTTGAACAGCATAGATCAACATTATTTCAGGCATACACTTCATAAACATAGCTTACAAGATTAAATGTTTGCACAACAATTTGATATTGTCAACTTCAAGATTCAAAATTCTTTATTAACAGATAAACAATAAAACAGTTACAAGTAAATTAATGGGGGATGCTCTTATACCCCTGTCTAAAAATATAATTGTAAAAGTAGTAATAATTTAAGATTTGCCTTATACATAAATTGTAAAAATAAAAATCTATTTAATAAAAGATTTTGTTACCTTAGAAAAGAAGCCTAATCTAATCAATCTAAAACTAAACTATTATTGTTTTCATGTACATATTGTAATAAATGGTAGTTTGGACATATTTATTTAGATTATCATACACATACATAGTTATATGAATATACAGGATGGCCAAATATATTACATTACATAATTTTTAATTCAGGTTTATAGTTTGAGTGTTTTTGTCTATGTTTTTGTAAAAAACAAATCCAAATTTACCCGTACATAAAAGGTACCTTTAATTCACTGCCAGAGTGGTGTCCAGAAAATTAACCTTGGTACTCTGTATGATTTTTATAATCACATAGAGTGCTTTAAATCGCCAACATTTTAGGGGAAAATAAAAGGTGTACTTAGTTGCCCACATGGGCAAAAATGCCTCAGATACACAGCAAATGACCATTTATTGACTAAGTGTATGTGCCTTGTCGAGCCCAATGTACAAATACATTTTGGTCTTAGCAGTTGCAGTTGGCAAGTTATTCAACGACAAATTATTTCGGTCTCCCCACCTTTTTGGGGGGCCAGCAAGGGGCACCAAAACAGCTTATTTTGTATTATCCGGATGGGGCTACATCCCCAACGAGTTTCATGTTCCCCGGTCTTTCAGTGTTCCGGGAATCCTCAACACAAAATCAGTAGGAAAAAAAAGTAAAAAACTCAGACTAAACTCTAGCGACAGTCATGATGATAATGTTTTTTCCCTCCTCAACATAAGATCAAAACTACAGGCAGGAAAATATCCTTGCATGCTAATACCATAGATTATTTTAATCTAAGCAAGACAAGTTAGAGCTTTTTTCAGTTAGGGCATATTATGCTTTGTATTTTTTGTTTGTTAGGAATTACAGTATGCTCAGAGAGATCATAGCAGCATGTCACCAACCATGATGAAGCCACTTTTCGCAAAGAACCAACATAAAAACCAACATCAAGCCAAGCAAAGTTATATTTTAAGACAGGTAAAGTGAGAAAGGCTTTAAAAACAGGTTTCAACTAAAAGCATCTACTCATAACATGTATTCATTCATTTCTATAACAGAAACTCTGTGCTTATTTCTGTATTTTACAGTGTACAGTAAGCAGACAACAGAACAGTCCCGCTTCATTGAGTCCCATTAGTTCCCTCACTGTTCCATCAGCTCACTTGACATCTTCACTCAACACAGATGCCTCTTTACAAGATGTTTGGCAAATACTGGATAAAGGTCCTAGTCCATCTATCCTAACACCCATAGCAAGTACAGACTAAGGTAAATACAATCTAATGTAAAATACATTCTCTTTCACTACACAACCCAATTAAAATGAGATTTATGAGGGTGTTCGTGCAATTGAAAACAGTTTTTTGCATAAACTGGCTTGCATGACAGGATGCTGACTGGATAGTCTGGTGACCACCTTTTTATTTATTTTGTGATTGTGTTGTCTTTGATGTGTGACTTTCTGGTTGTGATGTGTTCTTTGTCTCTGCCCCTAATCTGTCATCACTGACTGTCTTTTTTTTGTTTCCCCTGTTTTTGCTTTCACCAGTTTCTTATTACCTGACAATTTGAGTCACCAGCACCCCTCATTTTGAGTTCTTCATCCTATCATTTCTAGAGGACAGGCTATAAATTTGCTGCACACCCATGCACTTCACACACACTCACATGTCCCTCACACATCTCCCACTATATTTCTGCCATCCCAGGGTGCCACACATACTTATGCTTCAGCCATCAATGTGGTTTCTTGCAGTGTAATCAACCTAACCAGGGTGCCTCTCATATGGCTCAGACATTAGGTATGTTCTGATGGCCTCATGACAACCATCCCACTTCAGGGAAGGGAGAAAATAGCCACCCCACTCAGCCTTGAACCTGGGTCTCTGAAAACATGCACTCTGACCATAGCAACCACAGAACCAGGCGCATTTGAATGGCAGTCAGCCCCAATCTTTACGTGTAGTGATGGCACTCCATCACAACAACACACACACCCACACAAATAAAAAAACGTTATGTCGACATGTGGAATCAGTAGACAGAATTAGGAGTTAACTTCATTAGACCATTAAAGCAGGAAACCTTAGCACTGTAATAAACCTACAGTACGGAACCTGGTTTGTCAAGTCATAACTTTCAGATCAACTGTGGAAAACGGGTTATTATGACCGCTGGTAGCGAAGCTAGCGAAAATGGTCATTATAGTGTTGCCGCAAGTTTTTTCCCTTTTTTTTCAGTGAATGCCCGTCAACGATTGCCGGGACACTGGAAGTCTGGGGGATGAATCTCTGTAGGCATGTAGCCCTAGAGCTTTTCGAACGACTAGAAACTTTTGGCCCCCAAGGGCCACCCCCCCGCTGTGCCAGTGTCCATCAAAGAGGGGGAGACGCCCAAAAGTTTTTGCTGAATAGCTCAATGAACATTTCACCCAAGAACATGACATTTTTGTGATATGTCGGTGTTACAGAGGCGTATTGACCCATCCCATAAACACTCACTTAAAGCACAGCGCCACCTAGTTATATGCGTAAATGCAAAAATTGGGATATTGTATTGCCAATATCTTGGACAGAGAAGGTGGGAACTGCACAAAATACGTCATGCACGATCAGAACAAAGACCTCTAAAAGCACAGCACATGCCATAAAATTTGGCCATAGGGGGCACTGTAATTGTACAAAATGTCATTTTGTCTATTTTCTAGCGAACGATAATGTTTACAACCAATTTTTTTTTTGTTGTGAAATCTATTGACCCTCACGCATTGAAAACACTGGTCGACGCCCACTTCCAACAAAAACAATTTACGTGAAATTTTAACACTGCGAAAACGAATCCAAACGAACTCATCATAGGCCGTTCACGTGAATCTCACCAAATTTGGTATATGTCATCTACAGACAATGCTGACAAAAAATTATCAAAGGATTTATCTTGAGATAAACTGTTTCGAAGTTACATGTCAATGAATATTTACCATGTAGCTTAAAATTCATCAAAAGTCCATATCTTAGCTTCTAATTGCTCAAGTTTGGTCAAAGTTCACATGCCAAATCTAAATAGATTTTTTTTTAATGTTTACTAAATTTTGTGACATTTCGTGATAGGGGGCGATGTTTATCGTCGAAGCTAGGTGTCGAAAAACAGTTTTTGTTAAATAACTCAACAATTTTGCCCAAGACAACGATTTTGTGTTAGTATGTCGGTGTTACAGAGGCATATCGACCCAGCCTGTAAACACTCACTTGAAGCATAGCGCCACCTAGTGATATAGGTAAATGCACAAATTGGGATTTTAAGTTGCCAATATCTTGGACCGTGAAGGTGGGAACTGCACAAAATATGTCATGCACGATCAGCACAAAGATCTCTAAAAGAACAGCACATGCCATAAAATTGGGCCCATAGGGGCTGCTGTAATTGTACAAAATCTAATTTTGCCTATTTCTTTCACAAATGACACACTACACAAACACACACAATGTCATGTATTCAAAACCCACATCCATGCCCACCTCCAAGAAATCATTTCCACACAAATTCTCACCTCACAACACTGCTCTACCACACTCTCATCATACCAACAGTTCCCACATTTAAATACACTGCGGCAGTCATACCATGTACCGCTATGCAGTACATCTAGTTCACAGTAGTACTCGTATTCCCCAAAGCTATGGCAAAGGGATAGAGAACCTAGCCTGTTAAACCAGCCTCTCGTACTTCATCTCATTTTATACAGAGGGTCTGGCCTTGCTGCTGTTGACATTCATGTATTCGGACCAAGTGAATCCGAGCCAATCAGCGAACAGAGTGTTTGTGAGCGATGACGTTGACTTTGTGTGCTACATTTGAATTGTAGTGCGTAGATGGGCATACATGACGACCAGACATTAGTGACAGGGTAAAGGCAGAGCCACTTGTTTTAACCTTCAGGAGACTCCACACCTCCAGGAAGAAATCGTTTCTCAATGCTGCAAGGCCAGACCCTCTGAACAAAATGAAATGAAGTACTAGGGTCTGGTTTACTAGTCTATGGAGAACCCACCAAGTGAGAGAAAATCACAGTTCACCAACATCCTCTTATCATCACACAAATGTTTTTTGCTCATTTTTTTCCTTGTCCTCTTCTCACAAGGTGATCTCAGTCAAAACTGTAGAAGAACAGGGCTGTTCTCCTTTGTTTTTAAGAAGCCTTTTCTTCCAAGGGCACCAACTATCCTAACAGCTCTAACTGGCTAACCATCCAACCTGCATGCACTCTCAACTTGGTCTCCTTCCACTCAGACTGTAAATGTTCTATGCTTGCTGTAGCTTAGTTATGCTTAGTTTCCTCAATTGTAGATTGCTTTGGCTAAAAGTGTCTGTAATGAAAGGTGCTGGGTGCCAAATTAGTTTTCTCAGGAGAAGAGACTGCAGTTCTGCCCAGTCCTGTGCCAGGTCAAAATGGGATGCGGCCAAAGAGCAATCTCAGACTGAATTAACAGCATATGAACGCCAAAAGTCTGACTAACCTAAAATGAAGTAGAAAAAGTAATGAAGAAAATTAGATTTTATAATGGTTCCACTGCATTAGACTTAAAGGGGGAGGGTCTTCTTTACTTAGACTAACAATATTCATATTACAGTATGATTTTATTTTTACATAAATCTGGCTAATTTCCCAAAATACTGGATATGTCATCATATTCATCTCTGTCTATTCATGGTCAGATACTGATTGCGCTGTGTGTCTTGGTCTGAGCCCAAGAACATTTGCAATCAAAAGAACACAGGCCAAATTCTGAGGTCTTGCAATCTCTGAAGTTTCTTCACAATACCTCATTTGACCCAGTGTCCTAAGTCAAAGAAGACATTAGGTGCATCACATTTTAGATTTGATTTTTGCTGTGTCTGTTGAGAGAATGTAATAAAATAATAATGTGTTTTAGTAGTTATGATGTATATGAAGATCACAGTGTTTAAGCTGTATAGTCTACATAACCTTTGGTCTGTATTTGAAAATAAAGCCTAATGATCTAAATACAAGTTCTGCATTATGTTTATATTGTGCAGTATGATATTGCAAATTGTTGCTCCTGTTGTACAATAAGTCTTATAGAAGGAAGAAAGACTTAGGATCGGCACTGCTTTTGAGACTAAGGTGCTTAAATCAAAAGATACTTTTAAAAACCTGTGTGTCTTTATTGACAGTGAACTAACTTTCAACAGTTATGTGAAAGCAATCAATAAATCCACATTTTATCACCTACACATTGCTATACCTAGAGGTCTTATATCAAAAGAATATCTTGGAAAAGGAGGGACGAGGACCTAACTTGCTGGAACATTATTTACGTGGAACATTAACAGAAGTGACATCATGCAGGAACTCATAGTGCACCTTTAACACACCAAAAAAAAAATTTTTTTTTATATATATATATATATAGTATTACAATAAAGGCAACTGTGTTTTTCGTATTTGCTTTTAATTATTTTTAATGTGTTCATGTTACTGCCATCTTTGCAAAGGGATTTTTGTTGTCGGTGACCCTAACCTGGTTAAAAAAGATAAAATACATCAATAACCTGTCAGTGGCCAGCTGTGCGAATGTTGTATTAGAGATTGTACTTAGTGACACTATGAGTAAGTTTGGTTGGGTTTAACTGAAGGTAGAAATCTTAATGTTAATCTCCATGTTACAACTGTAGGAATATCTTTGCTAAAGCAAGCTTAAGTTTATGTTGTCTTTTCCAGTGCAACCTGTCCTCACATGGCAGTTTACTGAAAGGTCTGAGGAAAAGTGAATTGATGTTTTTATCGCAAGATTTCAGTACAACACATCAGATTGGGGTGGACCATATTTTTTATATATATATATCTGATAGGGAATTACAATTGTATCAATATATTCATATTTTTTACCGTAGATATAAAACATTGTTAAAGCATCCTCTTTGTGAAAGCTTTACACTGAACCTTATCATGAAAATGAATGCTTACTGTTTATATACATTTTTGAAATCAATAAATATGTATGTGTGAAAAAATTCTAGCCTTTAGTAGTGCCTGTTTTATTGTGCCATTTTATTGTACCCTTTTCATTAACCGTCATGTAAGCTTTTCACTGCAATATATTTCAGATTTTTTATGATACAAAATAACCACAGCCTTATAAACTAAGTTAAGAATCGTGTGATTGTGGATAAATCACGTGTACGCAGTTGCATGAACTCCAGTAACCTTACCATAGCAAATTACATCATCAGCCGGGTGAAGCTCCACCTCGCACAGTGTCATCACATCACCCTATCACCTAGCAACACCCTAATGTTCACTGTGATTGGACGAGTGGACACACCTCCATTTTTTATACGTTCACTCTTCACTAACTTACTAAACCGTTGAATTGCCATTTTCCCCTTGTTATATGTAAATGCGCTTACCATTATTCTAAACAGACAAGCAAAGGCATACAATTAACAGATCTTAATCTTGATCATTGTTTTTATCGTGCTTCTTCGCAGCTCATGGCCTTGGAGAGGATGTGATGCATCCAACTGCCATCTAGTGCGAGATGGTCAAGAGTCCGTAAATAAAAATGGATGTGTCAATAATCATTGCATCTCAAGATTCGATTTAAAATAGGATTGTTATCTCGATCCAAGCCTGTCAGTGTACGTCATGTTAAAAGATAGTCGCGTGGGTTTGGCTTATTCGAAAGGCATGTGGCCAGATGACATGCGGATGACACAGATGCCATATCACTTTTTTGAACTTGAGGGCAAGATTGAACATGAACACTTGCATGATCTCTTCCTAAATGAACTCAAGTAACCCTCGTCAGACTTTCGACAGGTTTATATTGGTGGGTATACACTCACTGTTTAAAACACAGGTAAGCCCCAATTGGCCTGTCAACCGGCATCATTTCCCAGAATGAACTCAAGTAACCTACCCAGTACATTTCAGATTTTGTATATGAAACTACGGGATCGTAGGCAGTCACCCCATCTTTGGGTGACTATACGAAGCCTTCCTCCTCTCCTATTGGACTGCGCAGCACAGCCAAGTTGTCAGCCCATGTGGCGTGGCTTCAGAGCATGTCAGCCATTTAAATTAAGCAGAGAAACAGAGAAATCAACTAGATTTTTTTTGAAGTCTAGGGTTTGTTCTGTTAAGGAAATGCTTCAGTAAAATTAAAAGGGACAGAGTGAAAAGTAAAGTTAAAGAAAAGTAAAGTAGGAGTGTCGTCCTCATCGTTTACAGTAGAGGATATCGCAAAATCTATCAAGTGCCGTTAACTGTTCACAGGTAAGTGGCGTCATCTGTTAACTTATTCGGTCAAGGATGCGCAGTAAACGTTTTCTAGTAAGCTAGAAGAAGCTCGTGCATTTTTCATACAAATATGCCAATACAAAATACACTAGCCGCTACTTTAGTGGCAAGGGCAGCATTAGCGTGGTCGCATTTGCTCCCCTTGTGTCACTAGCGTAAGCAGGCTGCAAGCCCCTGTCGTTGTAGGGTTGGATATAACGTTTATACTGGGGCCGAAAGGACCACTGTCTGAGGAGTAATTGATTAACCTTGAAGCCTATGGAAGAACTGCTAATGTTACAGTTGACACGGCGTTGGCTGGCGATGGCGTTTATCTGTCATTCTGAAGGCCCTCAAGCTAGCCAGAAAGCTAATTTTAACGCAGTTTGCAAAGTGATCTTGTGGCGCAGGAAGTTACTGTTGAAGTTCGGCATATGGGAAACATGTGTATGATGACTTAAACGTGTTAGATCGGTAACGTTAATGTCTGACTAATCTAATCTGACCTGTCAGACCTGTCTTGAAGACCTTAGCCTATCATGATGTTTTATGACTTAGACAAGTTTTACATGTAATTTCAAGACTAAATTAGCACGATTTGCTATTCTTTTCGCTTTATTTGCATGCCACAAACGCCCAAGGTACTTTCCATCAAAAAGGGAGAGTATTTTTAAAAGGAGTATACCACCATCAAGCAGCTTCAAAGTCACAACCCTTATCATCACATCGATAGATCTATGTAATGCAAGAGATAGGCCTGCAATTTAATATAGCGAAAGAGATCCGTTTTTAGTATGAATTTTAAGTCAACTTTACAATATATTTAAGTCCACAATGTTTATTCAATCCATTCCATGGTGTATTCAGGCGTGGCCTAGGCTGCAGACCACTGTTGTGATGGACTGGCCATCAAAGTCTTCCTCCTGAAAAGATTAACTATAGGTTGAATTATTGTAATTCTTACTTGTAAATTGTATTTCTGCCACTTAACTTTAATTTTCAGTCAGCCAGGCTGTTTATGACATTTAAGCAACGAATAGGCCTCACTGGCAGTAACTAGAATTTACAGTGATCATACTACAATATAGCAATGTTGTAACATTAACAATACAGAATAGCAAAACATGATTTAACTACAACAAATAGCCTATTATATTCCCATAGGCTGTGCTTCTGCATGCTGCATCAAGATATTTGGCCAATCAGAACGGAGCCCTGCTACACTAGATGCCCTCTGCCATAGTGTAGGCTACTCACTGTCTTGGGTCTAGTGGTGAACAGAAAATTGAGAGATATTAACAGTGATCACAAGTCATACTGCCATTGCAACATAACACTCATTTTCCTGGTACCCTGCAGCCCTAATTTTTATTCCAGAAACTTGGGAATTCCTTAAAAATAATCAGCCAAAAGGGCAGAGATACAATGTTATCTCGGTGTACCTTTTTTAACCGTTTGTTCGCGTTAGGCTAAAAAACTATGGGGTCATTCCGTGTCAAATCAACAAATGGCCGACAGTCACCCTCTCCAAAAAATCTGAAAAAAAAAAATCACAGCTGTTTGTACATCCAACTTATGTATAAATCTTAAATATTAAGTCTGTATCACTAATAGCTCCAAAACTACAGCCCTTTGAAATTTCAGGTTTTTTTGGGAATTCTGGTGAACAAGCCTTTTGCTCAACTTCCGACATTGCTGGCTCTTTTAGTATTATAATACAAAATGCCATTTTTTCAGTGTTGCCTTGCTTTTTGTGTGCTGTGCAATAAAACCCTGCTCAAAAATGACCTTGACAGTGCAATTGGTTTAATTGTAACACAGTTTGTTTGGCAGCTTTTCCTGTAAATGACATGCTACCGTATCATTGACTTCCATGGTATTAAAAGAGCACAACATGTGGTGGAAAGAGGTACTGCCGATCAATCCAACTCCATGGAATTACCGACATTTTTTTCCAAAACATCATATCTCAATAAAGAGACTCAGCAACAAATCCAAATTTTGGACAAATAATCCTCACATACAGGATGATTATGGAAAAATGTTTTAAAAATCCTGTGAACTGTCCACATGGTGAAATGACAAGATGAAAACAGCCTTTTTTAAAATCAAGCCTAACTTAAAGAAAATACACTGACCATATGAAAACAATATCAACAAAGGTTAATGCATAGACATGACATTATAATCCGTATATGACTGGGAAAAATAATCTGATAAATTTGTGTCCCATACTTTTTGAACGAGAAGCCCTCAAAAGTGGTGGTGTCATTTCACATATTGAATCTATAGCCATTTTCACAGCTTTGGAGAGGAAGAATTACACAAGATACATCTGATCTGATTTGATTTTTGAGGAAAATGCATTTCTTTTCACATAGTTACACTAATGTGTGTGGAATACTAAAAGAGCCAGCAATGTCGGAAGTTGAGCAAAAGGCTTGTTCACCAGAATTCCCAAAATGACCTGAAATTTCAAAGGGCTGTAGTTTTGGAGCTATTAGTGATACAGACTTAATATTTAATATTTATACATAGGTTGGATGTACAAACAGCTGTGATTTTTTTTTTTTTTTTTTTCAGATTTTTTGGAGAGGGTGACTGTCGGCCCTTTGTTGATTTGACACGGCTTTTATTTGAAGATTTGCCATTGCATGCACCTAGTTAACAAAGTAATTTGCTGTTAAAAAAGAAAACATCTGTGACACTGTCTGTTAAAATGGCCTGAAGAATAAAAATCTACAGCTCCATTTCTCACACTGTCCACAGACTCCAGTTTACAGCAGTTTGTTTTGCACAGCTGTGTATACTGCTCAGCTGTTTTGAGTATCATACCATAACACCCTCTTCAGGTTGATGTACTATTGGTTGTGTGATGATAAGTGAATTATGCATAAAGCAGAAGGTAGCTATTACAGTCGAATATTTTTGAAGAACGATGATTTTCCCTATTCTTTACTGAAATGCCAGTTATGATAATCTTGCATGTTTTTTTGTGGATGATGCAAATGTTAAGAATATTATTATTATATATACACATACTTGTAGCAAATCAGGTCCTATGTGTTTTGGACCATTAACATGTGTTGATCTGTTTTTGTAGACTTTGAAAATTATCATTTCTGAACATACATCGAGAGTCCTGGCAATTCTTTATTGGCGCTAGCCCTTCTATCATCTCCATTTTGGAGCCAGTTACCACCTGCTATCAAAAGTGCTTTGTAAAGTTTTCTGACATCTATTTTTAAAAGATGTTTAGAGTGGTGTTCATTATCCTGAATTAAGCCCCATAAGAGTGATGCCAGAGTTTTTTTTGCACAGTAAAAAAAAAAGACATCCTTGTCTTGCAACCATCACTGATGATCTTCTGTTACTGATGCATGATGGTTAATTTAATTTCATATTGAAATTTCTATTGGTCTTTATTGCAGTGCTTGAAACTATTGAGGTAATAAGAACGATCAGATGGACACATTTATTTTTTAATATGTTTCAATGGTAATACGATAGTATATTGTTGTACACCCAGTGCTTCATCAAATGTGCATTTCTGACATTTTTTTAAAAGAAAAAACCTGTACTTGTAGTTTATGAGCTCAAAAGGAAGATTGGTGTTCAGTCTAAGCTGGCTCTTGTTATTTACAGAGTATTTTGTAAATGAACTGTACATCTCACCTAAAACCAAAGATTTTGTCAATGTGATTGCCCGATACACAGTTTATAACCGTAAGTGACCAAGATTGATGATGGTCAGTCTTGATGTTGATATCTTTTTGTCATACCTTTTATTGATTTTCTTTCCCCTTTACGCAGCAAATTTGACACAATGGAGGAAGTAGTCATAGCTGGCATCTCAGGGCGACTTCCTGAATCCAACAATTTAGCAGAATTCTGGGAGAACCTTTTTAATGGAGTTGATATGGTTACAGATGATGATCGAAGGTGGAAGTCAGGTAATTCAAGACGTTTGTCATAAGGTGTTATTTTGGGAAGAGGACAAAAAGTCATATTTTGTCAGTATAACTTGTAACTTGAGCACTCTAATAATTAACACTACTCTGGTAGACCTTGGTCACTGGATTGTAGATTGAACCACTGTTGGTTATGGATTGGCTAATGCTTTTTTTCATCTTTAAGAAAACAAACATGGCTTAAAGCATCTTCTTTGTCTAGGTATATATGGATTGCCCTGCCGGAATGGAAAGCTCAAAGAGATTGACAGGTTTGATGCAGCCTTTTTTGGCGTGCACCCCAAACAGGCCCACACCATGGACCCTCAACTCCGACTCATGCTGGAAATCTCATATGAAGCTATTGTTGACGGAGGTGAGGAGAAAGATGGTTGGTGGTGATGATGTAAGAAATACTTTTGCCTCATGATCTTCCTCAAACATTTGTCATTTGTCCTCCTTTTTTTCTGCGAACTTGCAGGTATAAACCCATTAACCATGCGTGGCTCTAAAACTGGAGTATATATTGGTGTCAGTGGATCAGAAGCAGGGGAGGCCTTCAGCCGAGATCCAGAAGAGTTGCTAGGATACAGCATGACTGGTTGCCAACGTGCCATGTTTGCAAATCGCATTTCCTACTTTTTTGATTTCAACGGTAAGGAGACATCAGTCTAACATCACTGTGTTTGGAATTAAAATGCTTTGAGGAGCATTTTTAATTAAAATGATTTATGTTAATGTGGCAGGTCCCAGTACAGCCATCGACACGGCATGCTCCTCCAGTCTCTTGGCTCTGGAGAATGCTTTCCATGCAATACGTCAGGGCCACTGTGATGCTGCGCTGGTGGGAGGAGTAAACCTGTTACTAAAGCCCAATACCTCGGTACAGTTCATGAAGCTGGGCATGCTAAGTCCAGATGGAACCTGCAAGTCATTTGACTCTTCAGGTAATAACTGCTTTTTTCATTATTGACTGTAGTTTAATAGTAAATGATTACATGTGTAATTTAATAGTTAATGATTAAATGTGTAGTTTAATAGGAGATTACGTGTATAGTTTTATAATACAATATTCCATATGTAATTTAATAGTAAATGATTACATGTAAAAGGGTGAAGAGTACTTACTACTTTTAGCATCTTGAAGAATTAGGAAAAAAAACACATTAAACTGCTCTGAATTTCTTTAGATTTGGATACTGATTTTTAGTAGAGTAGAGTATAGAGTAGAGATACTTTATGTATCCTGAAGGAAATTAGTAATTAGAGATTAGGAAATTGTTTTGTGTTAACATTACATCACTGCATCCCCTATTTTGTCATGACTGTTTGGCTGTGTGAGTGCATGTTTATATGTGTATTCACTCATCAGGAAATGGTTATTGCCGGTCTGAAGCAGCAGTTGTCGTGCTGTTGACTAGGAAGTCTGCTGCCAAAAGAGTGTACGCTACAGTGCTCAATGCAGGCAACAACACTGATGGCTACAAAGAGCAAGGTACACGCTCTCTCTCTCTCTCTGTCTCTCTCTCCCTCCCCCACTTTAATAATGTGGCTGTTTTATGCATTTTTGCTCTACTTCTGTTTTAAGGCAGTAGAGCAAAAACAAAACAACACAATCTCTGAGCTAGTGTATTTTATTACCAAACTTACGAGAGAAAACAAATAGGCAGCACCCCATCATAACTTATGTAAAACGCTGAGCATGTACAGACATATTACAAATAAGCAAGCAACATGGAACAGTTATAAAGTTATGTATGCAGAAAAAACTCAATGTGATGGATGAGAGCTGTGCGCGAAGCAAAGCAGGTCCACATGTTTAATTTTGGAGATGGCCACCCGTAGTTCATCTTCCATGTTAAGCCGAGACCTGTATTTATTCTTAATGCAAGTCAGCACAGAGAAAGTCTTTTCACATAAATACATTATGCCAAATGGCATAAGGACATTCAAAGCGGCCCTCGACAGTTTAGAGCAGAGACATACCACAGAGACATATGAAGTCCGTTCAGTTTTTCAAATATACACGACAGATACGCCAGTCACCCAGTCATCTATCTATCCTTGTTGAAATTATACAATGGTGATGCCAAATAACGTCTGAAAACGTGGCCATATGGCAAAGTCAATGCATGTACTGGAGGAAATTATATTCTTATGAATCCATAACTTTTACAAGGAAGTGGAATAAACAAGTATACTATCAAGGTGGACAGAGTGGGATACAAGCCTCCAACTCTCTGATCTGAAGACTAACTCCTCATTCAATAGACCACAGCTGACTAGATTTTTGCTAACTGATATCAGTACACCTCGTCATGACGTTCCCAGTCTTAGAGCGGTAAATGTTCCATTTCATGGCCAACTTCTAATGCAAATATCTTACAGATGTGCTGTCCAAACTCAGCGAAACCCAATCGATTTGTAGAAATGACTATAATGCTGCTGTTTAAATAACTGTTAAACTTTGAAGTCATGGCACTTTTAACAAGGGACACATGTGAATTTGCTTTTTAAACGTTTTGACAGCTGTATTGTCACTATCTCTGGACATCGATTTAATTTAACTGCGTTTGAACCACAGGATTAGGAGATAAAGGCACGTTTACAGTCAACTAAATACTGCAAGTTTTGCCGTGGGTGGGTCAACCTTTGAAGTAAGATCTTTACTTAAGCGTAAACTTCTGTGTTCCTATGCTGCCCCTAGCGGCTGCAGTGGTACTGACATTTCACGGACTGCGTGAATCACGGATTGCGTGAGTGAAACGAGCATTCTGAACCGGCAACAACTGTAGTGACTGGGAGCACAAGAAATTTCCAATTTAAGAATAAAAGCCTAACTGCACCTTTCACCTGTTCACTAATTTGCTACTATTAATTGATTTATTTTTGTCTTTGAGGTGTAGTCATGGTGCTGGGTGGCAAAAAAGAAATTGGTGCCATATGTTTAGATTTTTTCTTTATTTGATTTCTCAGTGTCATATTAGGACATCCTGAAACAGAAAACAGATAGTAATATGGTGCTGTTGCTTGCAGGGGTAACCTTCCCGTCAGGAGACATGCAACAGCGTCTCGTTCGATCCCTTTATCAGGAGGCTGGTGTCTCCCCGGAGCAGGTGGAGTACATTGAGGCCCATGGTACTGGCACAAAGGTATGGATCTTTGGCTGGTGAACTATACTTTGACTACAAAAGCAATTTGTTTTAAGGTCTATTACATTATGAGGGATCAGAGATGCCAGCAGAATGGAATTCCAAAGTAAAATTAAGCACTGTGGTTCGAATGAGCACACTGAGCTGTGACTGGAATTAGTGTGCTATGAATTTTAATCATAGACAGTTTTCTTGTATTTTACTAATTTTTGCTTAACAATGTTTCTGTTGACACAGTTTAATGACCTGGTCATAGTTTGTAATTCAGCCCCATAGTTTGAAATGTTGTTGTCTGTATTTTTGTAAAAACTGTATAGGCAAATCTAACATAAATCTAACATAAAAAGACGTTCGTAGAATTCGTAACCAGAGTCATGTCCAGATAACTTGGCCTATGTTTCATAAAACCTGGATGTCAGTTATGCAACAAATATTTGTGTTTTTTTACAATGTCATTTTTACAACCCAATATAGAAGCATTTAAATGTGTCTGGTATTTTTGGCCCAACCTGTATACATTTTTGGCCCAATGAGTCATACATAAAGGTCACGACCCATCACCTAAACATACCATCAGTAAATCAATCACCCAATCAGGAAACAGATTGAGTGACAGACACTCTGGTACAGACAGTATCACCAGTGTTTTCCAAGTCTGGATGAGAATTGTACATCACTTTTCATTGTGCTGGTTAGAGCCTCTATCATGGTTTTCTCTGACTTGTCCTGGCGACACATGAACTTCTACATGAAATTTCTGACAACACACAATCTAGGTCCCTGGAAAAATAACCTCGTAGCATTATTATATGCTAAAAAAACTTTAAGTGGGCAACGTGTTTGACTCTGATGTGACTCTACAAGGACACAGTGACCCAAATTGATGTTTAGGTTATGTAAGACCTATTACGACTTCTTGAAGACAAAGAGTTAAGCTGAAATTTCTGCTAATGATTCTTTGATAAAGGACATGTTAAAATCCATTGTCATTTTGTAAGTTTTGTTTTAAAACAATTGCCATTTAAATGTGCCTTTAAATGTAGAGAGTTTTAAACATAAATGTGGACAAGTTCATTTTAATTGTTTTACTGGTTGTAATGCAAAAATGTGCTTCTCCATTTACCATTCCATGAGTAACTACAGAATGTAATTCCAAGGAGTGCAAGGGTGTCCATGGTGGCTACTGTCAGAAATAAAGTGGTTACTATATTGGTTGCCATCATTGATAACCAGTGCAAGATAATCGTTTTAGTTGCCATGGAAACTGACAGTTGCTTTATTGTAATGGTTGCTATGTTGGCTGCTTGTTAGATAAATGGTTTTATATAGTTGGCTGGAGACCAGATACAGTAGTTGAGTTGATGGCAGTTGATAGTTTGACATGGCTGAACAGTTAAATAGTTTAATAGTTTAAATAGTTAAATTATTTAATTGTAAATTCTTTCAGAACAGAATCTGTAGTTCTAGAAAGCCAGATTGTATGCTTAAAACCTGTGACAGTTACATTGCTGTAGTTGGTTTAAACACCTGGTGCATGATTTCAATTGCCCTTAATTGCAATGGCCGGGTTTCCCAGATGCAGTTAAGACGTTCTTGGCGTTAAGAACTTCTTAAGATCCTTCTTAAGGCTCCCGTAAGAAGCAACCGCGTTTCCCAAAATGCTTCTTAGCCTAAGAAGACCTGCTGTTAAGAAGGATCTCTAAGAAATTTCTGGAGCCTTTTTAACATCCTTCTTAGCGACAAAACAGTAAAAACAGCACCCCCCTCAGGTACGTTAAGCAATGTGACACTAAGAAAGGAGATATTTATGCAGTACGTCCATTTCTCCTGATCGTGTTTTCCCCCTTTTCCCTGTCGTTCATGACAAGGGGATGCCAATTTCTCAGTTTTCACATATTTACTCCTCATATTGCAGATTTATATAAGACAGATAAGAATATACACATTAAATGAAATGACATACTGATTTCATGTTGTGTTTCAAATTTTACTTCCCAAGTTTTTGTGTGTTTCAGTAATTATTATACCTATGTGTCAATTTGTTTTTGTGCGAACGTGACGACAAATGTCTTGTTTTTAGCCGGTATTTTATTGATGGGTTCAGTCGGACGCCACGTGTTGTACCACCACTTCAGTTGGGAACATTTTACCAAAGATTCTAGAGTAGCGCTCTAAAATCTTTGATTTTACTATGGTAACTATGCGCTTCAATCGGCCATTCTGAGATCAATTGCTCATTGCGCTACAGTTAAGAAGGCACATAAGAAAGTTCTTAAAACGTTGGTAAGAAGGGTGTTAACAAGGCGTCTGGGAAACACTCTTATCTTAACGCTTCCTCTTGGCCGACCTCTTCTTAAGAGCCTTCTTAACTCGTTAAGAAGGTTCTTAACTGGGAAACCCAGCCAATGTCATAACTGTCAATGGCCGGGTTTCCCAAATGCAGTTAAGAAGTTCTTAGCGCTAAGAACTTCTTAAGACCCTTCTTAAGGCTCCCGTAAGAAGCAACCGCGTTTCCCAAAATGCTTCTTAGCCTAAGAAGACCTGCCGTTAAGAAGGATCTCTAAGAAGTTTCTGAACCCCTCTTAACACCCTTCTTAGCGACAAAACAGTGAAAACAGCACCCCTCTCAGGCAGGTAAAGCAATGTGACAGTAAGCAAGGAGATATTAATGCAGTACGTCCAGTTTTCCTGACCGTGTTTTCCCCCTTTTCCCTATCGTTCATGACAAGGGGACGCCAATATCTCGGTTTTCACACATATTCTCCTCATGTAGCAGATTTCTATCAGAAAGATAAGAATATAGCCTACACATTAAATGAAATGACATACTGATTTCATTTTGTGTTTCCATTTTTATTTCCCTGGTCTTTGTTTCGGTATTATTATATGTGTCACTTTGTTTTTGTGTCGTGACGACAAATGTCATACTTTTAGCCGGTATTTTATTGATGAGTTCAGTCAGAGTGTTATACCACTTCAGTTTGGAGCATTTTACCATAGAGTCTAGAGTAGCGCTCTAAAATCTTTTAATTTACTATGGTAACTATGCGCTCCAATCGGCCATTCTGAGATCGATTGCTCATTGCGCTTCAGTTAAGAAGGCAGATCAGACGGTTCTTAAGACATTGGTAAGAAGGGCGTTAAGAAGGCGTTTGCGAAACACTCTTATCTTAACGCTTCCTCTTAGCCGACCTCTTCTTAAGTGCCTTCTTAACTCGTTAAGAAGGTTCTTTATTGGGAAACCCGGCCAATGTGAAGTCTATTGGGAAATTTTAATTTGTTTATAATTAATATCTTGAGAAATGGGTTACCGCATTGTCAGTAGAAAATCTATACAGTGGCGTTTGAACAAAGTTTGTACGTTAAGCAGTTTGAGCCGCATTAATTTTGCTAAGAGAGAGGAAAAGACTTCGAAACAAGAAGGCTTTGAACAGGAGTCTTCTTTGCCTGTTGCTGTCACCTCTTTGTGCTAAGGCCAATATTTGGCACAGAGACATCCAAACTCATCTGTGGTTAATCTTCTGTTGCACAAACAAAATTTGTGGGTAAACACCCTTTTAATGTTGTCTGATAAAGTATGTACACAATACTCATTAACATTTAATGTTCATGTAATGTAACATCTATAAAACTAATTATTACAATTGTAATAACTTTTTGCTCATTATATGTTTTATTTATTGAATTATAATGTGATGAATTTGTTTACTTATTGTTTAAGGAACACTTAATGTATTACTTCATTTAAAGAACTAATAATTTTGTGCCATTACTCCTACCTCTTTTGTTCTTGTTTCTACACTGAATTTGTTGCCTGAATTTTGCCTCAAAGTCAGTTAATGTCCTCAGGTTGGTGACCCGCAGGAGGTGAATGGCATCGTCAGTGTCTTCTGCCAGGAAAAGCGCAAACCTTTGCTGATTGGCTCTACCAAATCTAACATGGGCCATCCTGAGCCTGCCTCTGGTTTGGCTGCTCTTGCCAAGGTAAACCTAAACTTAGAGTTCTGGTTGGACCCCATACAATTTCAAAACCTTTTCTACTTGTTATAAAGCAATGTAGTCTTTATGAAAGACTACGCAGCTTAACTATTTATAAAGATCCTTCTTCATATAAGACTTTATTCATTTCTTATAATATCTCTCTGCAGGTGGTCTTGTCTTTAGAGCACGGTGTGTGGGCTCCAAATATCCATTTCCACAACCCAAATTCAGACATCCCAGCACTTACAGATGGGCGTGTGAAAGTGGTGACTGAGCCCATTCCAACAAGTGGTGGCATTGTGGGTATAAACTCCTTTGGCTTTGGTGGATCCAACGTCCATGTAATCTTGCAACCGCAGACGCTGAAGGTGTCGGCTTCATCTGAAATCAACCCACAGTCCACTCAGCTGCCGAAACTGGTGCAAGTATGCGGACGCACTGAAGATGCTGTGAAGGAGCTTCTTCTTCAAGTTAAAAACCACACTGATGACCACAGTTTTTTGTCCCTGCTGAACGAGGTGTCGGGCATGCCAACCTCCACCATGCCGCACAGAGGGTATGCACTCACTGGAACAGAAACAGATTCCAGTGAGATACACCAGCCCTCATCTGCACCACGGCCAATCTGGTATATTTGCTCAGGTGATGTATAGAATTCCAGCTTTGCACTGTGATAATACAAATGCGAAAAAAATATAGCATCGTTGAGATGGTGAAGGGCGTATTTTTAAAAAACTGTCTATATTTTTGTTTAGGTATGGGCACACAGTGGGCAGGTATGGGTCGTAGCCTGATGCAGCTCCAGGTCTTTCGGGAGTCCATCTTGCGCTCAGATGTTGCACTGAAGGACACAGGTCTGTGTATCTCCAAGCTGCTGATGGGGGCTGACGAGACCACCTTTGAAGACACCATCCATGCTTTTGTCGGCCTGGCTGCTATTCAGGTATGGAAACGTGAATGTGTATAAAATCATCTTGTGTTTTAGACTGTTTGGCATAAAGACAATGTTATGCTAAAGTATTCAACAATAACTATGTATTTGTATGATCAAGTTTATATTGTAGGTATATGCAAACATTTCAGGTATTTTTGAAAAAGATTTCTTCAGCTGAAAATTGTGAAATATGGAAGTGTTCCTGTGCAATGCTATGCTATGCTAAAATTGACAGTATATCAATACAGTGTATTGAATTACCGCAGAGCATGTGAGCCACTGCATTTTGTAATGAGGTTTGATTTTGGTAGCACTCATCATCCTTATACATTATTATGTGTGAATGTGTTTGCATCACTTCAGATTGCCCAGATTGATATGCTGCAGAACATGGGTCTTCAGCCAGATGGGATCGTAGGGCACTCTGTTGGTGAACTGGCTTGTGGATACGCTGACGGATCTTTGAGTCACACTGAGGCTATCCTAGCAGCATATTGGCGCGGGCGCTGTATCAAGGAGGCCAACTTGCCACCCGGGGGCATGGCTGCTGTTGGTAAGGAGTTCAACAAGTGTCGATGCACACAGGATTATCTCACAGAGGATTATTACTTTGATCTTAGAACAATGTGTTGGTTGATTTGGACTGTGATTTGAAATATCATTGGCTTTTAACTTTAAAACTGTTTGAAAAATCTAAGTAACTGGTCTAAATTTGAATATGATTCACCAAAGTAAAACAAAAAAGTTGTAATATGGCCATGAGAAGATGCTGATATTTTTATAATGTCAGATCTGCTTTAAAACAGGCAAGCACACACTAATCCTTTGTAATAGCAGTTAAAACTAGATGCATCGCATAGCGGTACATGGTATGACTGCCGCATTGTGCTGTGTCATATGCAGCACAAAGGGAACTGTATCGAATGAATGTCTGGTCAGTAGTTATAAGCCAAAAGGCAGTTTTTCTACAATTATAGTGGCCCAAATGGAACACATTTTATGAAACATAATGTGCTTACAGAGATTGGAGTAGTGATCCCTCATGACAAATTCATGTCCACCACCTCTCTGCGCTGGAACCCCAAATTTGTGAAATAACTTGTAAACCGCTCCAACCAAGAAGACCAGTTTTACTTTATACCTTGGGCTCAACAAGTATATAAACTCAGTCCATCAATGGTCATTTGGCATTTGGCATGTAGCGCCACTTAGGGAAAACTGTACATGTAAATATTAAAATAAGGCAAAATGTATTTTTCTCAATACCTAATATATTGAATTGTAGCATTTTAATTGAAGCAGTAACTCATTCACTATCTTTTGTCCAATGTAGCTTAAGTTATCAGTTGGTTTGAAGGGGTACAGAAACACAGTTCTTGTGTAATGTAATGCAACATTTTCCCCTGCAATTCCTGAGAAGACCTTCATCAAACACATTAGGTCATGCCCCTTTTGGCCACATTTTACGGGTTTTTTAAGTACAGTACTTCCTCCAAGGGCGTTCATCCAAATGTCAAGCAATTTGCTGTACGGCATGCTGTGCTTTTATGAAATGTGGAGCTAAAACCAGTTTTTGTGTGTTTACTCACCAATTATTGCACCCACAATTTTTTTTTTTTTTAATGCATGCATCCCAACAGGGTATATCAAATCAGTCCATAAATGGTCATTTGCAGTATAGCGCTACCAAGTAGAAGATGTAAATAAAAGTCATTATTGCAACACATTTGCCATGTAGGATCACTATTCCAGCCTCTGTAAGCACATTATGTTTCATACAATTTGTTCAATAGGGGGGTGCTTATAACTGTTTGGCTTATAACTACAGAACAAATATTCATTCCGTAGGGGGCCCTTTCTGTTAAACTAAACTAAACTTTGAGCTAACCCTATGTATCATATATTGTACCGCTATACGGTGCATCTAGTTCTGTTTGTGCTGAACTTCACAGCACACTGCAGCTGTCATACCAGGTACCACTATGCGCTGCGTTTAGTTTGACTATGGTGATGAGATATGAGTTGAGTTAGGCTACAGAGGCTATGCAGGAGAATATTACATGATATTACACTACTGCAATAAACTGTAATAGTGTATTATTACAGAATATTACAATATTATTACATTACACAATATATTGGGTTCTAATTGTACTAATTAAAAAAACTGTACATTCTTTGAACTTCTAGTTGAGAAGGCCATATAAGAATCTTTTTCATATTTATTTTTCCCTTCAGGTCTTACTTGGGAAGAGTGTAAAACCCAGTGTCCGCAAGGCGTTGTACCTGCTTGCCACAATGCAGAGGATACGGTCACTATTTCAGGGCCGCAGGTACAAAAGCACTGCATATGTCGTGTTTCCCCTGGTAGTTTTTAATGTGCATTTAAATCAGAGCATGCTGGTTTTTCTGTCCGTCCACAGGAGGCAGTGAGTAAGTTTGTTGCAGAGTTGAAGGAGAGCGGTGTATTTGCTAAAGAGGTGCGCAGTGCTGGTGTTGCTTTTCACTCATACTACATGGCCTCTATTGCACCCAACCTACTGGCTGCTCTACAGAGGGTGAGTAACACAACCAACAGAGCAAGAGAATCACTTGAATATACAGAGACAATTTTCTGAATTCTGTTTCAAAACATTACATAGCTGTATTTGGAGTTAACTTTAAATTGAAATTGCTTATTATTTAAAACTACAAAGTATTGCAACGGAAAGGAAAAATGTATTTTTTGAATAACTGAAATATTGGATTGTAGCATTTTAATTAAAGCAGTAACTCATTCACTATTTTTTGCACAATGTAGCACTTAAGCCACTGTAAGCTGGCTTGCCCTGGAGGGCTTGTTAAAAGAGCCCCAATATTTCCCCAGTCAGTAAAAAACCATTTAATCTGGAATTTAAATAATTTTATATTGTTATAGTTTTATAAAAGTGCATTTTGGGGTATAAGTACAGAATTGTCTGATTGAGAAGACGAAAGAATCCTTTTCCACACATTCCCTGTGCCCCTGGTAGAATGTATGAGACCACACTCATTTCTGCCTACACTAGTCCAAGGGCATTCAGTCGTTCAATCTACACTGTACTGTATGAAATACTTAATTCTACATTTTAATGCATGAACCATGCATTGAAATTACTTCTATGTCATAATTTGGGTGAAGTTAACAATCAATTTTAGAGCTGAAGTCAATTTTTTTCCCTTGAATGTTTAAGACTATGGCCATTTGTTGTTGTTAACTCATGATGTTACACTTTAATGTTGTTGCAGGTCATTAAGAGCCCTAAGCCCAGATCGGCCCGCTGGATCAGCACGTCTGTCCCACAGGCAGACTGGGAGAGCCCTCTGGCCCTCTACTCCTCTGCAGAGTATCATGTCAACAACCTGGTGAGCCCTGTGCTCTTCCAGGAGGCCCTGCGTCACGTGCCAGACAACGCTGTGCTGGTTGAAATCGCACCACACGGCCTTCTTCAGGTCAGAATATTTACATACATGTACACTTTTTATTTTGGATTTTTATAAGATGTTCTTTTATTAGTTATGATTTATTAGTCTCTCAATGGGGAAATTTACACATTGTTCATTGCACCTGAGAAGTATATTGCACATTGTAAGTGAATGAGATTCAGTATACTTGAGGTATACTAAGAATAAATGAGAATTCAAAAAACAAAATGCAGAGTATATGTTGCACGTTGTTCATTGCAAATGAGTACATAGTATAGCATATTGCACATTGTACCTAGTACATGTGTACATAGTCATAAAGTGTATGAGATTTAGTATATATCTCACACCATAACACCTGGTATGGTCAGCTGGGAGCAGCGCTGATTGTACAGTCTGACAACAGGGACAGCAGGGAGGAATGACCTGCGATGCTGCTTCTTCAGGAATCTGTGATGTTTTAGTCTGCTGAGGGAGCTGCTCAGTGCTGACATGGTGCCTACCCTTGTAGAGGGTGGGACGGGTGGGACTTTCATCCATGATATCAGGAATAATGTTCAGAGAGGTTGTCATTATGGTGGAGTAAGCCTCGTCAGAGTGATTCAGTCAGAACAGTTTTTAATAATCCTAAAGGGGCTTGTCTCACAATCATGACCACCTCGCTGAACATTATGCTGCTTCTTAGGGCTCATTCACCTAGCCTTGAGCGTGAGCGGGGCAGGGGTGGAAGCGTGAGCAGTTTTTGAGCGTTTGTGTATTCACACCAGACATGTCTGTGGGCTTGGTGCATGCACAGGGCATCAGCTGCCAGCCCTGTCTTTAAATGCACTCGGCCAGTGTCTTTCAGTGCATATAGCCCTGTACAGTTTGATCACTTTGATGAGGCAGACGGAATATTTCACATTGTTCCAAAACATGTAGGCTGATTGCTGTCAAAGCCTTTATTCACTCCCGGTACAAAAAAAAGCAAATGCATTTTTTTCACCCCTTCCGTAAAGTTTTGTGACGTATGGACAATAGTTTTGTCCACTGGCTTGTTGACATTAGATTTACCACACCTAATAGGAAACATTGAATAACAAGAAGGAGTTCACAGTTCTTTTTAACTTGAGTGGTCGACAGAAGAATTACGATTGAGGCTCTTCTTTTATTGAGAATACTCTGAAGAAGAAATTGCTGCACTTGTAGGGCAGATCTGCTATGACATTGTCAATAATCATACCTTTCCAGCATTTGTTTCATGCAATTGTAGGCGACATATTTTTTAAACAGTCAGAAGGCTTTTGAGGTATCCCTGTGTCAATACATACATGGATAGCATAGTTGACCTGAAATGTGTAATTGTGCTATAGGTTTCAATAGGATTTGGGCTGAAAATGCTGACAGAACATTTACAGACTGCACAGAACAATAGACTTGATTTCTATTTTCTAGCTGCAGCACGGTTTCTGAAAGGTTTCTGAAACTAATCCTTTTAACTGTGGCCTAGTTGAACTTTCATGGCAACGTTTTAAGATCACCCAGTCAACAGATCGGCACTGCGTAGCAATAGAATTTGTTGAGGTTTCTAAAAGTTAACAGACTACTTGCAAAATTATATGAAAGATGTAGATAAAACGTATTTTTTTCTTGACATTGGTCTGTTACACAGCTCTCAACAACAGTCCATTATCAGAAATATTAGACCTCCGATTCAGTGAAGTGGAATCTTCTGCACTTTGACGAGCTATGTTAATACCAGTCAATAATGTAATGTTTGACAATGGCTCAGATGTTCACAGTTCCACAGAATGTACACAATGCTAGAGGACCATATGTATATTAAATGAACAGTGTTTTTTGCTGACCTTAAGGCCATTTTGAAGCGGAGTGTGAACCCTGCGTGCACTAGTCTTCCACTGATGAAGCGAGGTCATGGAAATAACCTGGAGTTCTTCCTGTCCCATGTAGGCAAACTGTATATTAATGGGTAAGCAAACTCAAGAGTTCAGAAAGCTCTAACACACAACATGAAATATGCCATAGGGATTAATTATTTCCCTTTTAGCCTTGTGTGTGTACATAAATGTTTTTTTTTTCTCTATAGCGTCACCTTAAACAGCAACAAACTGTACCCAGCCCTGGAGTACCCAGTTCCTGCAGGGACAACCCAGATATCTCCATATATTTCATGGGATCACTTACAGGTGTGGGATGTGCCAAAGGCAGACGACTTCCCATCTGGGTCTGGGAGCTCTTCTGCTGTAGTGTACAACATTGGTGAGCATAGTTCAGACATTAACAATATTCTAGAGGTAGAAATTCCATTTTTAAGCATGCAACTTCCTAATGTCATCTAGGAAATACAAAGTTTAGACCCAAGAATGTAATGCATTTTACTACTGACATGAAAAATGTATGTAAAAAATTACATCAGGGCCCAAATTCTCAAAGCATTTTATGTTAGTACCAAGAGTCTCATAAAAGTCCCTAGCTCAGAATTTTTTCTAAAAACCTGCATACAAAGCTGCTGAGGTCTACTCAGTAAGAACAACACATTGTATTTATATAGCGGATTTCAAGACACCCAAACTGCTTAACTAACGAAAACAACAATACCATAAACGCAAATAAGGAAAAATGGCAACTCCGAAGATAAAATCTCCTTTGCTATGGATGACGACAGTTCTCTTGAAGGATCTTGCTCATAAAGGCCATGCTGATAGGTTGTTGAGGCACAGGTATGTCTTGGTGACAAGACATGCAAAACATCCCGCAAACAACAGCACCTCAATGATTAACTGCATCTAAATATGTCATACACATACACAAAATTAAGGACGGTCTCATCGGTGCTATCCATGGAACACAGATTAGAAAAAGATTGTCTGTCCTTATATGATGGGGAAAGATTGTCTGTCCTTAAAGGAAAACTTTGGTGTAAAATGAAAATTGGCATGTTAAAACATTATGCTGAGTTAGTATGTTTGCTGAAGAGCAAAATTGCGCTAGCCTGTTGCATTTACAACTTCACTATTTTTTACTTTTTTACCATTTTGGCCCAGGAGGCTTACAATGCTAGCGCTAAAAGCCAAGAGAAAGCATGAAGATTACGCTGTTTTTAAACCATTAAAACTCCACACTCCATCGGTCCTACAGGGGCTACAGCGGGTCTAGAGGCGGTGTCAAGGTCGGGGCGGCGTCAACATTTGGAAGCAAAATAAAGCGAAAGCGCAGAGTATTATCTGCACCTGTATTACCGTCATTACTGAAGAATATGAAAATCGCCAGTTCTTTGTCAGCTGAAGACATCCGTGCTCTCCCCGTGGTCTGAGCAGAAGACGACGTGAATAAAAAAACAAAAAAAACAAAGAGATTTGCAGAATTCATGAAGCGGCACAGCAAGTTGGACATTCAACGAACAACAACCTGGCAATTTCGCGAGAAGCATAAAAAACTACAGCTAAAAAGGCATGGTATAACAAACCAATCCCCCTTCCCCACATAAAATAAATCTGAATTGCTTTTACTCAAGCGAGCTTAATTCTACATTCTCAGTGTCGTATTTGGCTGGTAACATTTCAGTTGCCCACCATGATGCTGTGGACTAAATGACTACTTGTCAAATTAATTGGAACAAACAAACGACTAGGCCTATAATATTGCCTTGTGTCATTTTAGGCCATTTTTTATGCAGTTTCGCAGTGCTGAAGTGTGCAGCTGCCGACATAAAATCACAACTTTCCAGTGTCTCTCCTTTACATGCCTTGTGCATCGTAATGTGGTTCTCTGCGGTGACTTCGCAGTTAACTGTTCTAAACGTGTGTGTCAAGCCAATAGGTCAAAATCACTTGGTTTTCTATGAAATTCATATATATTTGCTATTTCCGACCATTTGGGCTGAAGGTAGTGGTACCGTTGGTTTAAAACAAGACTTTTCTTCCTTTAGCAACCGTTGCCATCGGTAAACAAAAGTAATACAATATAGATGATCTAGCTCATATTTGGCTGATAAAAATTGCAATTTGTTGATCTAATTAGTATTAAAATGAGCTGTTTCTGTCATTGTTATACCTTAAAGTAGCAGTAAATTGTGTCATTTGGCTACGTTTTGTTGGCAGCACTGTGTGGAAATATCAGAATGTGAGATGCATTCCCTAACAGGCATTTGACGCTCCGT
This sequence comes from Coilia nasus, assembly GCA_027475355.1. Taxonomy (NCBI): domain Eukaryota; kingdom Metazoa; phylum Chordata; class Actinopteri; order Clupeiformes; family Engraulidae; genus Coilia; species Coilia nasus. The sequence continues at coordinate 28,067,811 of CM050210.1, forward strand.
GGCCGTCAGTCTTGTTCCATTAAAACATAAGGATGGTGTATTTTTGCTTTATAGCCTATAGTAATATATAGAAATATACTGGAACATGAACAAAATGGAGGACGATCTGCACCAGCAGAGGTTCCATGGCGCCTATTATCCTCCAAAGAAGTATTTGCAGTCCGAGGTATCGGCAGTAGTTGCTGGTCTGATAATCGTCTTCTGCTTTCTTCTACTACTGCTACTGAATTGCCCGCCTATCCTGCTTGAAAATGGGCTGTATCAGTGACGTTTTTGCAAACGAGGGCGTAACCCAGAGGGGCTAGTAGTTGGGCAGTGTGGACACAACAGCTCTCAGGGCATGGGGCCTAGTGCCCTGGGGCTACAAGCACCGAGGGTGCCCCCTAAAGGCCCAGCCTGGCCCGGCTCCGGAATGTGAATGCGGCTAGTGTAAGCCTTCTGGGCCAAAACCGACATCTATGAATTGTCTGTATTGCAATGATACGTTTCACATGTGCCCAAGTAGCACTGTGTTCCGAAGCAATTTACCACTGCTTTGGATTTTGCGTTTCATTGAAGTCATTACAAGTCCCTCACTAGTTCGACTACAGTCATTATACAATCACAATTGAAGCGGCATGTTTTTTAGTAACTGTAAATCATGTTTCAAAAACCTTGTCACATGGAATAATAGTAGTCTTTTAAGATGAATTGGTCTTAATGAGTTAGAAGTCCTCTGAACTACATCAAAGCTCTCCGCTACTTTTAAAGTTTTAAAGTTAAGACTGACAAGGCTATTATTTTAAGGGCTTTCTCCTAAATCCTCCAGTTGGGAGTTGGGAGCGGTAAGATGCTTTGTGAATACGGGCCAAGGTTTACAAAGCTCAGCATAGCAAGTTATTCCTAATAACAATCCTCATTTGGCTGTTAAAAGGAAGCAGAAATTAAAGCAGAATAGTCTTCATTTTAAAACCATTTTTCCTAACTTATGCTTATTACCTTCAACAGATATAAAACCAGAGTCTCCAGACAACTACTTGGAGGGGCACTGCATTGATGGACGCATACTCTACCCTGCCACAGGCTATTTGGCTTTAGCCTGGAGAACCCTGGCTAGGAGTTTGGGAACTGTACTGGAACAAACACCTGTAACGTTTCAGGATGTCACCATTCACCATGCAACCATCCTTTCTATGGATGGTGAGATTGATAAAGTCTGCTGAAATACTGTAATGTTGTCCAGTTTGAATGGTCCATTGAAAACAAATCCATGAGCAGGAGACCTAAAGTTGTAACCTGTTTATTATTTCACTTGACTGATTACAGGCTCTGTCCAGTTGGAGGTGAGGCTCATGCCAGCCACAAATCAATTTGAGGTCTCTGAGAATGGAAACCTAGCTGTCAGTGGTGAGTCGCAAATTTCATCCGGGTTGTTTGCTTGGCTTTGGCTTTTTTCCTCTTATCCTCTGAGATGTTGGACGTTTTTGGGCAATGTAGGCATCCTACGTGTTTCTACCTTTTCTCATTCCTAACCTCTACTGCTACTTTACCTTCTGCCATTATAATCTATGGCAGTCCTCAAAACTCTGAGGTGAAAACTTTGGAAATGTGGTACTTTTTAACAACAGTCCCCTGATTCTTTTTACCAAGTTTCATGTCTTCCAATCATTCTAGTGTCACTGTCATTTTTGATGTTACAACCTTTGATTCATATGCTTGACTTGAAAAAACTATGCTCCATTAGATTCTATTGGTGAAGTAAGTTTATACACCAAGTCACATCATTTTCCCCTATAGTAAAATCTGTCACCATATTCACCATGTACCTCATTTTTATAAATATACCATGTCATCATTCCATTGTGATTGTTTATGTAATGTAAAAATGTAAAGGCATGACTTGTGACACTGTGTACAATAAACTCCATAACTAGAGTATAAAGAGAATCATGATTTGCAGAAGTAGGCCATTCAAATTAGTGATGTTTTTTTTTCTTGGCATAGGACATGCCAACACCAAGCAGCGGTCATATTATATGCTATTATGCAGCACATCTATTTGGATATACTTTTACTATCAAAAGACACAACTTGGGGATGACAGATTGTTTCCTTTAATAGGAAAAATTCGTCTTATGGAGGATTCTGCTTTGGAGTACTTCCATTCTCAACTGGATGAAGCACTGAAAATTGTGAAGAAGGATCCTGAGCTGACATCTAGCGACATTTATAAAGAGCTGCGACTGCGCGGTTACGATTATGGCAAAACCTTTCAAGGCATCATGGAGTCTAACAGTACTGGTATGTTCCTGAAAGACTTAACATATTAATTAAGATACAGTAAATGAAGTTGATAAGAAGAACTGAGTGTGTCTGTTTGGATTCCATAGGTGATCAGGGAAAACTGGAGTGGAATGGGAACTGGGTGTCCTTTCTAGACACCATGTTGCAGATGATTGTTGTGGGTTTTTCCGGTCGCAGTTTGCGCCTGCCTACACGAATCCGCTCAGTCTTCTTGGACCCCACATGGCAAACAAAGTTTGTGCATGACTACAGAAATGAAAAGAGGGGTACATAGTCATTAGATAAACCTTTTTAATAGCACATAAACCTATTATGAGTCTGCCACTAAATACCCAAATTTGGCCAAAATATATCTCAAATTCTGCTTCTCACTAAAAATACTTGTAATTGTAGTGCTAAGTGCTATAGTTTGTGCGCGAGCGTAATATAACATATACTAATAAAAGTTAATCATAAATTGTCAAGGAAATGTCTGCATTTATCTGTCTAGTTTACGGTAATCAATATTTTCTGAAATATAAATGCAATGACTAATATGGGTAACTTATTTTCAGTTATTGTACTTCCTTTGTTTAAATTGTTGTCATAATTAAAATTGTGTTTGCATCAAAAGCTTTGGTTTTACAGTAATACATAATTTTGAATGCATTATTCTCAGCATGAAGAGCCGCTGTTGTCAGTTTTCTTTCAAGTAAACTCTGCAGTAGAAAGACCTTTTGTAGAATACATTAGAACTCCTAATGTAAGTCATGTCTAGTTTTTAGTTAGAGATCTAATTAAGATTGCAATAAGATTATGCCCCTTTTTCCCGCTCAGCTGTGGATGTCTTCGTCGATCGCTGCCTGGACAGCATAACAGCAGGCGGAGTTCAGATCTCTGGTCTTCATGCAACTGTAGCCCCTAGACGGCAGCAGCAGCAGCATACCCCAACACTTGAGGAATTTGTGTTTGTTCCATACTGCCAGACCGGTTGCTTAGAGACTAATGAGGAGCTTACAGCACAGCTGAAGAGCTGTAAAGGTGAGCAGGAATGATGTAAAGATTTCACACTAAAATGGGGTCACAATGGGGTTGAATGGCAGTTTTGAGATGAAGTCAATTGACACAAGCAGTTCGCCTGTAGCAGATAACGTTATTTTAAGATGTATTTTTATGTTGTGTAGTTAATTTTCAGTTAATTATAATAATTTGGTAGTTCCGTAATTGGTAATTGAATAATATGGTTTCCCTTTATTTCATTTGAATTAATTTAGGAAATATTGTTGAATAGTAATTGTACAAACTGTCAGTTTTGCCAACTGAATTAGATTAGTAACTTTTAACTTAAAAGTAACTTTTTATTGAAAAATAATAAACATGCTCAGAAATGTTTGTGTGTGTGTGTGTGTCTGTCTGTCTGTCTGTCTGTCTGTGTGCACTTGTTTATGTGAATGTGCTTGCAGTCCTTATCAACCGTCTACAAGCAAAGCTCCAACTTCAGGGTGTAAAGACCTCCATCCCAGGTCTGGAGCATATCAACGATGATCACTCGATTGACACAAAGGATGAAGGGGGCTTGGTCAGGCTGCTGTCAGTACTTTGTGGTCTGGAGCTAAACGGCAACCTTCAGTCTGAGCTGGAGCTGACTGTACAGAAGGAGCGTGATTGCCTGCTCTCTGATCCTTTACTAAATGGCCTGCTGGACTCCCATGCATTAAGACATTGTCTAGACACTGTCTTGGAGAACAGCACACCTGGAAGAGTTAAAGTGCTGGAGGTCAGTGAGCATGCTTCTATATTGGATTGTAATAAAGAGTTTTTTAATCAATATCCTATACTTGCAGTGATATACCTCTATATTATTCTTGTAAGCCATGTTATCATGTTCAAATTGTGCAAAAATACAGTATCTCACAAAAGTGAGTACACACTTCACATTTTACCAAAAATGTGCTACACCTTTCAAGGGAGGATACTACACAAATGAAATTTGGATATGTTTTTGAGTAGTCAGTGTAAAGGTTGTGAAGAAGTATAGATCTTCTGCCCTCTGAAAATAACTTTACACACAGGCATTTTTGTATACATAGCAGGCCACAAAAGTGAACATTACATTACATTACATTACATTACATTACACTTACCAGATGCTTTTATGCAAAGCGACTTACATGCACAAAGGCACCCAGATAAAGTGTTGGTTAGTGGAGGTTAGTGTTGTTAGAAGGGAAGCTGTCTTGGAAAAGAACAGTCTTCACAAGCTTCTTAAAGGTCGAGAGGGATGGTCCTACTCTTGTAGTAACTGGTAGCTTGTTCCACCAACAGACAGTTTAGAGTGAGGTCGCCTTGTGTGAGGAGAGGGCACGACCAGACCGTTCGTATTTGAGTATCACAATGCCCTGAAAGGGACATAAGCCTTTATTATGGCCTTCAGATAAGAAGGGGCAGACCCTGAAGTAACTTTGTAGGCTAGGGTCAAAGCCCTGTGTTTAATTCTAGCAGCCACCAGGAGCCAATGCATGTTGATGAAAAGCAGCGTGACATGCGCCCTCCTGGGTTGATTAAATACCAGATGTGCTGCTGCATTCTGGACCATTTGCAATGGTTTTATTGCACAAGCAGGTAGGAGGGAGTTGCCGTAATCAAGGCGAGAGATGACTATAGCCATAGACAGTAGACGAGAATGGACAAAGTGCGTGGTGACGTACGGCCAATGAACCCGAATACGATAAATTGAGTGGTAGATGCTCAATCACAAATCAGACAGCGTACGATAATTTTCTTAATAAGTATTCTTCTACCGTTATCGCTGCAATCACTTACTGGAGGCTAATATTGTATGTGGGGACTTGATTCTTCTTCTGCTAAGACAGTGTAGATTAATTTTCTTAAGTATTTTTCTACCGTTATAGCTGCAATCACTTACTGGAGTGGGAGGCTAATATTGTACGTGGGGACTTGATTCTTTGTCAACTAACTTTGGTTGCAGGCAGTCTTGCAAGCTAGTTAGCATGTACACACCAAGCTATTGTGTGTAGCTTAGCTTAGCCATCTTTCTCAATTCACTTGCATCGAATAGTAAAATCCATAAAGATAGCGATTCTGCTTACAAACAAATATCAATTTCTAAGCGTATTTTTCAAGAAATACTGATGTAAATGTTTCCCCAACATGAATAGAAAAGTAAATGGGCATGACTAGGGCTACGGCCTGTTATCCAAACAGTACGGTAAATTTTCTCCTGTGCAACAGAAACTCAGTAGCCGTCGCATGATCTGTGACACCATTTTTAGCACAATTTCAGATAAACGTTTCTTACAAGGCAATAACATTTTCTGATCGATTTCCGATCGAAGCAAATATGCTTTGCTGTGTCCTCTCTAGTTTACAAAAATGCCAATGTCAAGACACAGAGTGCTTCTCATGTAAAGTTATCTGATTTCAAAGTGACGCTAAAATGAATGGAAGTCAAAGGAATGCTAAAGGCAATTGGGCCCTTTCTGGGTTGGGATGTCCCCATGGGTGCTTCAATTTCCGCCTATGCTCCCCCTTGGACAGTAACTCACTAGCCGTCGCATGATTTGTGACGTCATTTTTAGCATAATTTCAGATAAACATTTCATACAAGGCAATAATGACATGACAGATTTCCGATCGAAGAAAATATGTTTGCTGTGCCCTCTCCGGTTTACAACAATGCCATTATCACGCTAAAATGAATGGAAGGCTACTGGGCCCTTTCCGGGTTGAGATTTGCCCATGGGGGTTTCAACTAATGCATATGTTCCTACCCCCTTGGTTATAGCCTGTACCAGAAGTGCTCCTCCACTTCCTGCTTAAGGATGCAACGTGTAACTTGGTCACTCCATTACCTTCACTTTCAACTTTTTCATGAAGGCAGTGGTCATCTTGGAGGTCTGTTAGGGGTTAGGCAAGGCACAATTATAACGGTACTGTTTAATAGGGCGCTGCCACACATGCCTGACACCATTTAAGCCAAACAGTTTTATCTTATTCTCGTCAGACCACAGGGCATGGTTTCAGGATTCATGCTCTTGGACTGCATTTGTAATCAAGCTTTACAACAGGCTTTCCTCTGGCAGACCGTGTTGTTGCATTGTGCGGCATATTATTTGAGCTCTGACAGGCTCACCTTACACTTCTGCAGCAATGCTGGCTGCCCTCATGCATTTATTTTTTAAAGACAATTTCTGGATCTGACACTGAGCATGTGGACCCAACGTCTTTGATTGAACCTTTTCTGAGTGGAACCTGCTTTGGAAAACCACTTAATGATCTAGCTCAGTTTCATGGTGTTGCTGATCCATGAGGAGCCATGTTGGACGTCCAGTGGCTAGTATGAGAGAATTGTAGCCAAAATATTAAAATGAACAGCCATATGATAAACAAATTTGTATGGTGCAGTTGAGCAGACCAACACATAAAAATGATGAATCGGACCAGTGGCTTTTCATGGTTTAATGATATGTACAATTATCACTCATGGTTGAATATGTACAATTATCACTCACTTGTCTCTCTTTTTCACTTATTAGGTTATGTCTGGTGAAGGTCGAGTCTTTTCTCGTGCGGTTGACCTCTTAAACATCCAGCCCATGCTGCACGTTGATTACACGGCTACTGATGCTTCTGGTGATCTACTGGCTTCTCTTGAATCTTCCATGGATGACCTCGGGGTGTCATCAGCTGTGTGGGACCCCACACAGAGTGCTGCTGCTGGGATTCCAATGGATGCTGATCTTGTCATCTGCAACTGTGTGCTTAGTGATATTCCTGTTGTTGAAATGCTGCCAAATCTAGCCTCAGCTGCAAGAGATGGGGGATTTGTGTTACTGCACACCTTACCAAAGGGAGACACACTGGGAGACACACTGGCCTTCCTTACTCCGCAGAAAAACCAGAAGGGGCTCCTGACACAGGTACTGCAGCCGGGTGTCTTAAAGAATATTCTTTACAGGTTGCTAAAACGCTTCAGAATGCACATGTGTAATATGCACACGACTGAGCTACTGTAACAGGATTTGCACTGTGCAGGTACACTAACATATGAGCAACACAATCAACATAGTGGACCAAATATACATAAAAACATGGTAATGTATGTCAAACATTAATATTCCATAGAGAAATGCTGAAAGAAGCATGTAGTTATGCTCATAAAAATTACAAACCCTTGCAGGTGTGTACAGTTAATTCAGAAAAACAGGACTGATCAGGCAAGAAGTTTATTTTAATGTTGTTCACATTAACTATGAGATATCGTAAAACAACACAATCATTCAAGAAAACATAATTAAAATGGTCCAAATGTTTACATACTCCTAGTTCTTTATTTATTGGTCCCTTTAGCATCAATGAGAGCTGGTAGTCTTTTGTGATAGTTGTGGAAGAGGCACTTAAAGAAGAACTTCGGTGTAAAATGAAAATTGGCATGTTAAAACATCATACCGAGTTGGTATGTGTACGGTATGTGTACTGGGGAGCAAATTTGATTTAGCCTGTTGCATTCAGAGTTTAGCTATTTTTTATCGTTTGTCCCAGAAGGCTAACAATGGAAGTGGTAGGTGCCCTCAGACGAAGCATGATGACTACGCTATTTTTAAACCATTAAAACAGCTCGAAGAAACTCCACACTCCATCGGTAGTCCATTGTTAGCCTTCTGGGACAAACGATAAAAAATAGTTAAACTCTGAATGCAACAGGCTAAATCAATTTTGCTCCTCAGTACACATACCAACTCGGTATGATGTTTTAACATGCCAATTTTCATTTTACACCGAAGTTCTCCTTTAACTGTGTCAAATCATATATCTTCCCTTTCGTCTAGGCAAAATTCTTAAGCTGTATTGTATGAACTGCACATCTGAGATCTCTCCAAAGTGGCTCAATGATATTGAGGTTAGGAGACTGTAATGGCCACTTGAGAACATTCACTGTTTTCTGCTATAGCCAATGATGGGTTGTAGTGATGCACGGATCAAGGATTTTTAACACCAGCATCAGCCTGACTCATCACAACAGCCAACCCACTCCGGCCCGCCTGCAAAATTACGCACTGATTTTTAACCCAACCTTACTCAACCTGATTTTGTTTGTTGAAGACTGAAGACACCATCAATAATGTGGTTGTTGTAAACAAAAGCTGTGCGGATGTCAGTTAGTAGAAACCTATTCTAAAATGAATAAATAAATATATTTTTCGGCCAATGCTTTACCCTGGTAAGAATTAAATAGTTGGTGGTTGTTTATAGATTTAAACATTGTGTAACCCTGTTGTGTTGGGACTTCTCTGCAGGCTGAGTGGGAGAAGTTCATTGATCAGTCGTCTTTGATGGTGGTCGCTATGAAGAAGTCATTCTTTGGCACAGTTTTGTTCCTGTGTCGCAAACAAACCTCTGGAAATCAGCCTGTCTTCCTGTCTGTAGATGACATGGGTTACAAATGGGTGGATTCATTGCAGGTATGATAAAAGCAATATACAATTCATTCATTATTACACCACTTTGATAGGTGTGGGAAGTAATAGAACAAGGGTCTCATGTACTAAGACTTGCGAGAATTTCCTGCTGGAAATGCTGAAACAGTTGTGATGTGTCAAACAGTAAGAGAAACCCCACACATTCCCTTTTTACATTGCAATCTACTCGAAATTGAGCCCACATGCATGAGCATAACACTCCACCCTGTCCACTCCTATAGGTTTGCTGATTTAATATGTTAATTATGCCTACAGAAAGCCTACACTACCACTCTCACTGAATCACAGATTAGATCAGATAGGTTTTACCATTTCTGGGGAGTTTTTCCCTCTCAAAAGTTAAATTTGGCTGGGCACATGGGTCATCTTCTCTGGAGCGGCAGAATAAAATGCAACAACTGAAAATTTGGCCATTGGCTATATTCTTTTATAAAGTAATTGTTGCCATTTTTGATGTGTGGCAAAATTTCGCCTCAGGGCGTGGTCGTCAATATTTCAAGCAGGTTATCCGATGTCAGTGATTACGTCGCCGGCCAGTCTACCATGGCAGCCTGGCTGGCCAACAGAAGCTATCCAGCAAGATAGCCTACATCTAATGGCAGTCTTGTACAGAACGGATTCGGAATTGTGAACTGCAGGGTCTACATGGGCTTAGTGTTGTAATATCGTTCTACAAATGCAAGAAGTGTACTATTACAAGCTTGTGACCGTGTATGTTAGCCACCTTCCTAGTAGTTAGCTAGTCGTAAGCTAACTTCGAGTGATTAAATTGCAATCTAGAGTAGTCCGGTTGTCTTAAATCAGTTCATGTTACATTTAAACAACAATCTGTGATGGCACCATCACTTTTGGTCACCCAGAGACTTTAAGTCATATAAACACCTGTACGTTACATGTTCCACTAGCGTCCGCCGTGTTGGTCTGAGCTTTTTTTTGTAACTTCCGCCTCTTCAACCAGCGTCATGCACTAAACACATCACACACTGATCTAATTGGTTATCACATCATTTTCATTTAAATAAAGTTCAGGTTTGACCAACTGTATTTCGCCTCCCTCAGCGAATTTGCCCTGCCTTCGCCCTATCTGGCGAAATTTCGCCTCCATTTAAAGTCAATGACAGCGAAGCGAATTTCACTGTAATGGAAATGCACCGTAAGTCTGAGATCGCATAATATTTTGGTTATGGCAGTCTGTGTGCTGTGGTTGGCTCTAAAACCAATTGGAATTGGAAAGATATCCTTTTCATTTAAGAACTAGTTAAGCTGCTTGAAAGCAACTTTTTCAACTGTCTTGAAAAATGACTTGTTTTCAAAAACCAATAGCCCTGTTTTCCATTTCTTACATGACTCTTTATCCTTCTAGAGTACATTGGCTCAAACGTTAAACAGTTCTCTGTGGCTCACTGCCACCCACAGTCACAATGGTGTCGTTGGTATGGTCAACTGCCTTAGACAAGAACCAGGCGGGAACTGCATAAGGTGATATCTGTTCTGCATTGTTGTGCCACTGTATCTATGCGCTGTTCTGTATTATTGTATATTCTTTTTTTAATGTATTATATACAGTCCCTGACAAAAGTCTTGTCACTTATCCATTTTGTAGAAACAAAAGCTTATAACCTGACTTTTAATTAATCCATTGGTTTTAGAAATGTCTCATATGAAAGCTAAAACCCTCCCAAATTATGCTCAATATACTAAAATAAATTTGCTTCACTGAAGAAAGATTGATCACTTTTGTCAGGGACTGTAGCAGCCATAGAATATTCCATTTAATTTAAATGGTTTGATCAGCATTACAAAGCAGCTGCTGTTTAAGGGGAAATACCAAGCTAATCTTGCTTCTGTCTCTGTGGTAGGTGTGCATTTGTGTCAAACCTTCAGGAGTCCTCCACCACTCCTTCTCTTCTCCCCACCAGCAAAGACATGCAGGCAGTGGTGGCAAGAGACCTGACCATGAATGTCTTCCGAGATGGAGCCTGGGGAGCATTTAGACACCAGCTAATCCCACAAAGTAATTAAATGCCTAACAAAGTGTCCCTTTTGTAATTGTCCCAAAATATTAGCGATTTCGTCCCCCTTTTTTTTTTTGTTTTTTTTTTTTTTAAAGATTAACTATAGTTAAGATGCTCTATATTTGTGCCCACCAGTTAGTCATACCTAGTCATACCTACAACCCCAATTTCGATGAAGTTGGGACGTTGTGTTAACTGTAAATAAAAAAGAAATGCTTTAATTCTCAAATCATACAAGCAATATATATATATATATATTTACTACTGCACCCTCATACCATCGTAGATGCTTTCTTTTGAACTTACCACGAAAACAAGAAGGATGATTTGTCTCCTCTGTAGCTTAGAAGATGCAAGACCCAATTATCTCAAAATGAATGACAAAATTTCAACTTTGGCTACAAATTTTCAACTAATGGAGTCTTGCATCTTCCAACAGTGTGGCTCCATCATAATGGCAACCAGGTGCTAAAATGGCCAGCGTGCTGTCCAGATCTGTCACGTTTTAAGCATAATAAAAAGGAAAACATGAAGATTTTTATACAAAATCATCTTGTCAGTTAACATAATTAATTGTGAAGTGTCTTCCGTAGTTTTTTTTTTTAGTCTTACTCAACTTTTCCTGCCTTTTATTGACACCCTCCCAACTTTTTTCAGACACGTTGCTGGCCTACAATTTTAAATGAGCATAAATATCCCATACAACAACAAAAAACTTTCAATAACTGATATGTTGTCCTGGGACTATTCTCAAACACACATATTGCTTGTATGATTTGAGAATTATAGCATTTCTTTTTTTATTTACATTTAACACAACGTCCCAACTTCATTGGAATTTGGGTTGTACAATTTTAGTTTGTTTGGCCCTTGTTTTTATTCCAATAGTGATCTAGGGTATAATGACCTTTTTCTCGGTGTAAGCCGGTAAGCTCGGTGTTACCAAGAAATAGATGCACTTTCTATTATAGAAAATACACATGAAGTTACTTGCATGGTGTCTGCCAGCTTGTTGATGTTGCTATTGCAAGTGAACTTCTCAGGAGTGTCCATAACATACTGCTTGCTGATTGTTATTTTACATTGCTTTATAATAGACATATTTTGGTTATTACAAATAGGGTTATTTGGTTGTACAATGTCTGTCAAGTTTTGTCAGTGAACTAGCATGTTGGTAACTACCTAACACAGTGTGCTGTTGAGGGAAGATGTCTACACACAGGCCAGTTGACCAGTCACACTCCCTGTGCCACGTGTCACTTTCATGCACAGTCAGAATTTGTTAAAACCCAAAATTGTGTCTACATTGTTCCAGAGTGACACTGTTGGTTACAGCATCAATTTGACAAAATATTATAAATTGGGCTTCAGAAAGTGAAACGGGATTACGCCTTAGAACGTATGTTTGTTTCTTGGTCTGACCAGAACTTCAGGAAGAGCAGACGGAGCAAGCATATGTCAATGTGTTGACGCGCGGTGACCTGTCCTCTCTGCACTGGATCACCTCCCCACTGCGACACTTCATACCTTCCAACCCCAACGTGCAGCTGTGTCAAGTGCACTATGCCTCTCTCAATTTTCGCGATATCATGTTGGCCACAGGGAAGCTACCACCAGATGCCATCCCTGGTAGGAATATCTCGTAGATGTTTTCCTCTGATTTGTGTGTCTCAACCATTTCATATCAGTTCATGTCTTGTTCATAAAGTTCACTGCCATATATATTATAAAGACATATTTTTACTTCTGGTAGGAGCGAGTTGAAAAATTTTTTTTTTTTAATTTATTTCCAGGTGACCTAGTGCTTCAGCAGTGCCTGCTTGGAATGGAATTCTCTGGGACCGACCCCAGTGGTAATCGTGTGATGGGACTTTTGCCTGCTAAAGGCCTCGCCACATGTGTTGATGCAGACAAACGCTTCTTATGGGATGTGCCATCTAACTGGTGAGGATGCTCACACTTGGAAACTATTGTATGGTTTGTAAAGTAGCATGCATAGTGGCCTTTTTAACATGGTCATACATATATCTTAACAAGCTAATAAGGGTTGTCAAGTTGTGACCAATATATTATATAATTTATTTATCTGCAAAACATACTGTGTTCGCAGGACAATGGAACAGGCCGCTTCAGTGCCAGTGGTGTATGCCACTGCATATTACGCCCTTGTGGTCCGTGGTCGTTTAAAGGCTGGAGAGAGTGTTCTCATCCACTCCGGCTCGGGTGGGGTGGGTCAGGCAGCTATTACTATCGCCCTTAGCATGAACTGCCAGATCTTTACAACTGTAGGTGAGAATATCTTAATTAAATCTCAACAAAAACTACATATCAACAGTTCAGATGCAAAACCTTTTAAGTCAATTTTTTAGAAATGCAAAAATGAAGTTGTTTTAATAATAATATCCAAGTTATCTTTATCAAACTGCAATTTATAATAATAATATTAATATTATCAAGTAAAAACAAATCAAGCCAAAACAATCTGACTGGAAGTGGACTGTCAATAAAGTAATTTTTCACAAATGGACTTGGAGGGTTTTGCATCTGAACTCTTCATATACACAGTATCAAAAACATAAAAAATGTAAAGCAAAGTTTGTGTGTGTTTTGTGAGTGACCTCAAACTGCACTTAGTCTCCCCCCAAAAAACAACTTTGCTATCTTAAAAGTTAAATATTTGCTAGTGGATACAAAGGTATTGTAAATTGATAGGATTGTGAATGTACAAGTACAGAAGTAGAGGTTTGACATTACCTTACATTCTTTCAGTTGTCAAGTTGGGAGAGTTTAATTTTTTAGTACTGTCTTTGGCCTGTCTAAGCCGTGTGTGTGTGTGTGTGTGTGTGTGTGTGTGTGTGTGTGTGTGTCCACTTTTTTATTAATATCAATTCAGCCAAAAATCTGGTTCATGAAAAAATGCCTTAACAATCTTAATGGCAGCATATTCGATTTAAAAAATATGTGCCTTGTTAAAGGAGAACTTCGGTGTAAAATGAAAATTGGCATGTTAAAACATCATACCGAGTTGGTATGTGTACGGAGGAGCAAAATTGATTTAGCCTGTTGCATTCGAGCTGTTTTAATGGTTTAAAAATAGCGTAGTTGTCATGCTTCGTCTAAGGGCACCTACCACTTCCATTGTTAGCCTTCTGGGTCAAACTATAAAAAATAGTTAAATTCTGAATGCAACAGGCTAAATCAATTTTGCTCCTCAGTACACATACCAACTTGGTATGATGTTTTAACATGCCAATTTTCATTTTACACCGAAGTTCTCCTTTAACAACAATATCAACAATATGAACAAACGATATCAACAATGCTAAACTATTTGGTTGAGGGGAAAAAAACTAATTATAATTTGTGCTGCCTCCTTTCCGAACTGTGATGCCCCCCTACCCATCTCGAAATGGTATGTTCTTTTCGAACAAGTTTGACAGGCTTACTATGTTCCCAGTAGACTTGGCTTTCAGGACAGCATCATAAATGGGTGGCTGAACAGAGAAAAAAGAATAAACTGCGAGATGAATCTCGCACACAACTTGCAGACATGCCTATGTTTAAGATAGTTTTTTAAAAACAGGTATGTTTATAATAGTCAGCCCTTTGTGCATGCCTGTACGCACATATCCAGGTAAAGCTAGCTAAAGATAAGCAGTGCATAATACTAGCAATTCTTCTTCCTACTTCAACTACTACATTTTTCCAAGCATTACATGCATCTTGCCATTGCTTTCAACCATCAGAAGTCGTCAGCAGAGTATAGGCTAAATGTCAGTGTTTATTTGGTGATCACTGTGAGATACATGAGGAGAATTAACAGGAGAAAAAATCATAAACTAGACTTTATGGAATGATTAATGGATTTTTTTGTACTGTTAAGTCATTAAGTCATAAAAATTTAAATCTTTTGGTCATCATGCAAGATTTTTGTACACTGTATAAAAGGCAAATGCTATAGATGATTCCTTACAGTGTGACATTAGCTGTCAAACAAAGAGGACGAAGTTTGATGATAATGTTATATACAGTACAATAAAACATGGCTCCACACTAATGGCAAAACTTAAACTGTCAACATTGTGACCCCGCAAAATGCAATTGGAGATTGTGAAACTGCTGATCTTTGCTCGTAGAAGCTTCTATAAACAATTTTATAATAAATGATGATGATAAAAGACTGAACATTCTTGAATACTGAATGCAGTATCCAGTATTTTATTAAGTCTGTAAAGTAATTTGTATAAATGTTTATGTTGTAGGCTCTGCAGAGAAGCGCAAATACTTACAGGAGAGATTCCCACAGCTCACCTCTGCATCCTTCGCTAACTCAAGGGATGCTTCATTTGAACAACACGTCCTGAAGCACACAAAGGGAAATGGTGAACACATTTACATAAAGTAGTAATGTTTGTGAAAGAAATCTTGGGATGCAAAATCTGATATGAAATTACAATAGTTTGTATCTAATATAATGACTTCATTTGTGTCTCTCAGGGGTGGATGTAGTTCTCAACTCTCTAGCAGAAGAGAAATTACAAGCAAGTCTGCGTTGTTTGGCACGACATGGTCGATTCTTAGAAATTGGGAAATATGACCTGTCAAACAACACTCCACTTGGTGAGTCTGTGAAGAGTCTTCAGGGGTATGCTACCAAGACCAACCATATTTTAAAACTAAATATAAAAAGACCAGAAATGCCATTGCTGATGAGGTATAATTTGTAAAATGAAAATCAAAATAATGTTAAATGTTTTTTCTTCTAATTACATGAATTTTAACTATTAATTTGCAATAGATATCCAGTGTTTCTCAAAATTGAAGCATCTTTCATTGCCTTTACCAACCACTACCCCCATGTCAAGATTACTTCAAGTCTTTCATTCGAGAAATATTCGAGGCTGCACTAATGGATCCTCGATGTTCTTAAAATACCCACAATCCTCCACTTTCCAACACTCACACAAGGGAAATTTTAAAAATGTGTTTTTTTTTGTTGAAAAGAACCATACTACTACAAGGGGGGAACTGTAAGGAAATGCACTTACTATTCTGTCCCATTGTATGCAAATTGAATGCTAGTGAAGGTGTTTATCCTCACTTCCATAGCATACAGCTTCCAAGGCAAGTGTTCTACTTAGAAAGCGCCCTTGATTTTTGACGGTTATGTCCAGTATGTTTAAATAAGGTTCAGTCATTGTTAGTAGTTTATGTTTTTTTATGTAAATGAAGCCCTTGGTCAGAGACAGTTTTGTCTGCTTCTGCTACTTACCTCACACAATCTTATGTCCTTCAGGCATGGCTTTGTTTCTGAAGAATGTTTCCTTTCATGGGATCCTCCTGGATGCCCTTTTCGAGGAAGGCAACCGCGAATGGGCAGAGGTCTCTCAATATCTGAAGGAGGGCATCGCCAGTGGAGTGGTACAACCACTGCGTACTACCATTTTCCCAAGAACTGAGGTTGAGGATGCATTTCGCTACATGGCCCAGGGCAAGCATATCGGAAAAGTCCTCATACAGGTATGCTGATATAGACCTCAGTTGTTTTGGTATAAAATATTGTTTAAAACAAAATATTGCCAGTGGCTGTGTAGAATAACAGTTGCTCCTTGTTAGGTACGCTCCAAGGAGAAGAGTGAGTCCCTCTCCATTCCTGCCATCTGCCGCACATTTTTCCCTTCATCGTTGTCGTACATCATCACTGGTGGACTGGGGGGCTTTGGTTTGGAGCTCGCCCATTGGCTGACAGAGAGAGGGGCCCGCAAGCTGGTGTTGACCTCCCGCTCGGGAATCCGCAACGGTAACTTCTCAACCAAAATCTAAATGTATTTGTTAGTAAGCAATATTTTCCTTGTAACACAGTCTACAAGGTTGCGTTACCTCATTAGTTTTAAGACATATACATTTATTTCAATTATTATAAACAAAACCGTTGATGTATACCTTGGACTAGTGTGCTAGGTAGACCTTCCAGGTAATCAGTATTGTACATGCATTCTGAAGAATGTTTTTTTTTTTCATGGTGTGTATGTGTTAGGATACCAAGCTAAGAGAGTTCAAGAATGGCAGACCATGGGTGTGAATGTGTTAGTTTCAACTTGTGATGTTAGCACACCGGAAGGGACTGAGCAACTCATTGCTGAAGCCTCCAAACTTGGACCTGTAGGAGGGGTGTTCCACCTGGCTATGGTAACTGCTAATTTATATAATGTGTTTTTTATTTTTTTATTATTATTATATATATTTTTTTAAATGTACATAATTTAAATTTAGCTGTAATCCCCCAAATGTAATCTCACCTCCAAAAGCATTTCACCACTCCTATTGCTTCTATCACATTTTGAATACTTGAAACTTTGCAGTCGAAGTTGCTTTTCATAGATTGATGCATTATAGATGTGTAATGACCGCTACCCCGAGATGTTTATTTTCAATACCATATTAAAACTAGAAAAGCACTCAGAGAGCGCAGACCTTCGCCAAGGCAGCTCAGTTTAAATTGGCCTTATCTACCTATGGTGAACAATCCTATAAAAAATTCCTGGATCCAGATGACTTGGTGGGTTGCAACCTATCAGACTCAATATTGCCATCAGGGATTTTGCAGGATTATAGTCGGGTGTATGATCAACCAATTACACCAAAGTGGTTGTATATGTCAGGAAGCCTACATCCACAGAAGATCTGTGATTAGATCTTCAAGATGTTTGGCGCAAGCTACCAGCCAAATTCCTTCAAAAACTCTATGCAATAGACCTAGAAGAATTGATGCTCTTTTAAAGGCAAAGGGTGGTCACACCAAATATTGATTTGATTTAGGTTTCTCTTTTGTTCAGTCACTGCATTTTGTTAATTGATGAACATAAATGATTAACACTTCCATTTTTGAAGGCATTCGTAGTTGACAGCATTTTTTCACACCTGCCTAAGACTTTTGCAGAGTACTGTATAAGCATAATAATGGCCTTTTTATTTACAATATTTTTGCATAGTTGCAAACACAGACACTGCAGGACACTGATGTAGAGAGTAATATTCAAATATTTTCTTTCCTCCAAGGTTCTGAAAGATGGAATGTTGGAGAATCTCTCTCCAGAGAAATATCTGGTTGTCAACAAACCAAAACACCATGGAACACTTTATCTTGACAGGTATTCGTGGACATCTATATTTTTGATTGTGCTTGCATTCATAAAGAGGTATATTTTATAAATTAAACAATAAGTAAACTTTAGTGTATTTTTTGTGGTTCTGTTTATATGGTCAATTCTGCTAGTAACTCCCTTATTTAGTTTATGGTACTGTAGTTCAGCTTTTATAAAAAGAAGTGTTTGGTATTGACACTGGTACTTTTTTTTAGAATTAAATACTTATATATGAGTAGAATACCTGGAAGAAGCCTACTGATTTTTAGTTTGTTGGATTTGCAGTCGGGTCGGGTGCTCTATATGTACATGAGGACTGTCATTAGTGTGTTAGACAACTAGTTACATAAAAACTTTGTAGTTGAACTGTGCATAAATTAGTGTTTTATCAAATAATAATACTTAATTGATTAATTAATACTGCAATTGTTACACGCAATATTTTTTATTCATATTTAAAATGTCTATGTGCTACACAGTAATGACTGACTTAAAGCAACTTTAAAAGTTTATTCCAAATCATTGCTGATGGATTCATTTCCAACTTTGTGTTTTTCAGGGTGACCAGAGAGCACTGCCCAGATCTGAAGCATTTTGTGGTCTTCTCATCTGTCAGCTGTGGGCGTGGAAATGCTGGCCAGAGCAACTACGGCTTTGCCAATTCTGCAATGGAACGTATCTGTGAACGTCGACGTCATGACAACCTCCCTGCCCTTGCCATCCAATGGGGTGCCATTGGAGATGTTGGGGTTGTTTTAGAAACCATGGGAGGCAATGACACCGCTGTTGGGGGCACTATGCCTCAACGTATTTCCTCCTGTATGGATGTACTGGATAGTTTCTTGTGCCAGCCTAGGCCTGTGATGTCTAGTTTTGTCATGGTCGAGAAAATGATTACAGCAAAAGGGGAGACTGGTGAGAAGAAAGACCTAGTGGAGTCAGTGGCACATATACTGGGTAGGTACCATTTGTGATACTTAACAATCTATTTAAAGATGAATTATCATCCTATGAATGTTTGGGTTACATTAAATCAGCTGAATATTTTTGCAATTTTTTGTATTTGTCTTGGGTGTGCTTGCTAATGCTGCTCCCCTTTAAGGTGTCCGTGATGTGAGCAGCCTGAATGCTGATGCTTCACTTGCGGATCTTGGACTTGATTCGCTGATGGGGGTAGAGGTGCGGCAAACCTTGGAACGTGACCACGACATTGTCATGGGAATGCGAGAGGTCCGTCAGCTAACCATCAACAAGTTAAGGGAACTGTCCTCTCAGCGAGGAAACAAGGAAGGTATGTAAGGCTGCATAGGTGATGTCACAACCTATCATTTTGGGATTTCATTTTTTTTATGAAATCAAACCATCTACCAAAATGCAAGTCCAGGGCCCATGTCCACATAGTTTTTTTGAGCACCAGTGTCACTTCAGAACTGTTATCACTCAGGAGAGGGTTTGTGGCCACAGGTGGAAAAGAAGTCCTGCATCTTTTCTTTTATCTCCAGCATTTTTGTCCTTTTCATAAAGATGCTGGTGTTGTCACTGCAGGGTTTTTTGGAAGGAAACAATCAGATCTTTTTGTTTTGGTACCAAAAAATGTTGGTCATATGACATGTCATAGAACAATCATTATAATGGGCAAAGCAAAAAAAAAAAAAAAATGTCAAATACCTGGTGAACACATTAGTATCCAAGGGCAAACACAGGCTGTAAGATTCTTGGTGTAATAAATAATTCCTTAATTTCTTTTTTTTTCCTATCTTCGTCGCTTTTGAGAAAAGCATCTGTTAAATACTACGGGGTGGGCCAAAATATGGGACACATTTTAAATGCTTATATTTTGGATTATAAATATGATACAGAGTACCAAATATATTTCTTGTAAAGCTGCCATTCAGGAGGTTTTGATACATGGGTTAATTTCTTTCAACACCAGTCTAGAAGTGAATTAGAGACGATGATTAAAATTTGTGAAGCAGGCTTTGCTGCGTGCCAGTCTAAACACAGCACGCTGTTGTGCTAAGAATTAATCTCCCGGTTCCCCTTCAATGTTCTCTAGTAAGGGTGCAGACTTTAAAACAAATTGCGCATGTAGTCAAAAAATTCTTTACCAGTGAACAATTCATCATTTGCCTACAGCTCAGAGAAAATGTGGAGAGCATTTTCAAAAGTGACAAGCACCATCCCAAAAAGTGATCCTGTATCGTGTCAATTCCTGTCAATGCCTGTGTGCTGTTACCAACCTCATGAGGCAAGCAGTGCCTCAAGGGGGAAAAAAAACAGTTCAACCTTGAACATGTCGTAGTGCAAAAAACTGTGCAAAACAATGTGTGATGTGAAAAATGCTATTCATAATGGATCAATGGCTGGTGAAGTATTTTTTGACTGCATGTAGCTGTAATTTTGTTCAGTATTAGTGGATCAGCTTCCACATGTTTGTATGTAGTAACGTGTCCAAACTTGAAATCATCCCCAAACACCTTCAGCAAATCTGGCTGTATGTCAATAGGATGGTAGCCTGGTAAACCCGCCCCTCGCACTTCATTTCATTTTGTACAGAGGCTCTAGACCGGAATCTCTTGAGGGTCATGTAGTCGGCCCCAGCAAAACCGATCGAGAAGTACAAGGTGCTGGTTTACCAGGCTAGTAGGATGGAATTGAAAGAGGTCCAAAACATCACAACATCACACATTTAAAGTAATTCAGTTGTCCCTTAGATTGTTTTTTTGAGTCTATGATCTAAATGGTTAGTTTACACCTATTTACATATTACAATACAAATATACATATTTATGAATATGTTCATTCACGAGAGCTGAATATACACAGTAGAAATTAGTAGAGTTTTTGCTAAAGCTGGTTTACTTGAACTTTGACAGTTATTTTAATAATGACAACCATTTTCAGTAGCAGTGCATGCATAAACACCTGTATTTTTTTTTTTTTAATGCAGAGTCCCAGCATCAGTCCTCAAAGTCAGGCCCACTGGCTCTTCTAGAGTCAGATCTTAGTTTAATGTTGGTGAACCCAGATGGAGCCACTGTGGTAGCATTAAATGAGGTCCAAAGCACTGAGAGGCCCCTCTTCATGGTTCATCCCATTGAGGGTTCCATTTCAGCATTTCAGACCCTCACCAGCAGGCTCAATGTGCCCTGTTATGGCTTGCAGTGCACAAAAGGTAAGGGTTATACTGCTTTGAAGTCGACACAGATTATTTGTTGATTGTGTCCCATGGCATACAATTTCTCCAAATCTCTAAATTTTCTTAATCTGGGTCATTTGTGTCATTTTGACCGCTGCTAGGATTAGGTTTTATCAGGTTTTCTTTCTTCCCCCACTGGTTTTGGTAACCCCCTCAAATCCTGCTTCCATGCAGGTTCCTAAAAAACCTTTTTAGATAGACTTAAATGTCAGGTGTTGACCTGCGCTACCTTGCTCCTTGTAGCAAGATTCTGGCACTATTGTGGTTCTGATAGGTTTACTTACATATTATGGCACCTGATATTAAAAAAAATCCCAGCATGTTCTATTTGTAATATTCTCAGCAGAAAAGATGTTTAATGGTTATTTGATTTTAAGATTCCAAACAAAATTTCCCAGCTTACTGGACTTTGTACCTCTTGTGTGTTTTCGTAGATGCTCCATTAGACAGCATTCAGAGTCTGGCAGCATATTACCTAAAATGCCTGCAACAAGTGCAACCAGAGGGGCCTTACCGTATCGCTGGCTATTCTTTCGGTGCTTGCGTAGCCTTTGAGATGTCCTCCCAACTTCAATTAGCTGGCCAAACAGTTGAGCACTTATTCTTGTTCGATGGCTCCCACTCCTATGTGGCAGCCTACACTCAGGTGAGTAGAGTCTTTGTGTCTTAACTACACTTCTCCAGTGCCAAAAACTGTCAACTAAATATGCCTCTATTTTCTGTACCAATGTGTAAATTAGGTGTACTGAGTAAATTTGTTAACCATTTGTCAAACTTATATTTTTCCTAAAAAGACATATCATGTTTCTGTTCTTTTTTTTATCTTGGTAAATACATGATGACATGATGTTAAAGAACAAAATAGCTTTTTGGTGTTCAACTTTGAACAAACATTTGTGTTGGCATAGGATGTGGACAGGCAGAGTTGACCAGGGGCCTCATACTAAAGTTGCTTACATGCAAAAAAAAAACAGTTTAATTTTGGGAGTATGTATAATGCTAATGTTTTTTGTCAGTTGGTGACAGCAAATATACAATGAAAAAGCATTTTTTTCCACAAGTCCATCACACTGCTCAGATAATTTCTAACCATGTGTTGGCAGATATGGGCACCTTGGGTTTATCGGAATTATTTATCATCAGTCTATCCAGTGTGTGTAGCGATTATATAAATGTGCGCAAATGATGCATTATTATGCATGGTACCTTTAGCCTTAATAAAGATTATAAGCCTAGCCAGAGACCAAATTCTCTGTTGCTGCATTTAGTTGTACCACTCCAGTAAAGATGACTAATTGGCCCAACCAAATCAAACATTTTAGAGGGGTGAACTCCCTAAAATCACAGAACTCATGTGATCTAATTTGTGATCCAATGGGAGTGCTAGTCTAGGCATATTCATACTGATTAACATATTTTTATCACCGTACTTGTAGGAGGGGACAGAGTGGAGTGTTGTACACGTGCATGTGTGCTCAATTTTATGTTAATTGCAACATACAAAGACAGTGTCTATCGGGTTTGTTAGTTCAGTTTGTTTTTGATAGTATTTTTTGTGTGTACAGAACATTTCACCTCTAAGTGTACCCAACATGTTGGAAAGACATCCATGCAAGTCTTAGTATATGAGGCCCCAGGTGTCTTTGTCAATTTATAAATATATCCCGTTTTCTGTCTTACACCTATGCAGAGTTACAGAGCAAAACTGACACCTGGCAATGAGTCTGAGGCTGAAACAGAGGCCCTTTGTGCCTTCATCCAGCAGTTTACAGGAATTGAGTACAACAAGGTAAAAAGATAAATCTAAAAAAATATATTGTAAAAGTAATTAAATGCAACAAGGTTAGATGACATGCCTATGAAAATAATACTGTTAAAGGTAGACTGCAGTCATATTTACCATGTTACCTAAACTGGACTTAATGTAACAGTCTATTTAGTTGCAGACAAATACTGAAACAGCCTGTTTGCTTGGGATGGGGGGTTGTGTATAGTTGGTGTATAGTTGTGTACATGTTAGTGTATAGTTGTGTACATGTGTATAATTGGATATAAAATAATTCTGGATATAAAAACTGAACAATCTGTTTTTTTTAGCTGTTGGAGACTCTTCTGCCACTGGCAGACCTGGAAGCAAGAGTAAATGTGGCTGTAGACCTCATTTCCTCCAGCCACAAGAACATCAACCGCCCCTCCCTGCACTTTGCTGCCTCCACCTTCTACCATAAGTTAAAAGCAGCAGACAGCTACATACCTGCTACCAGATACCATGGCACCATCACCTTACTGAAGGCCAAGACCAGTACTGATTATGGAGAGGGCCTTGGAACAGACTACAAACTCCATGAGGTAATATTTCTGTGACTCTCACATACTCTTACTGTAAACCAGCCTGAACATTGTACATCTTTTTACTAATGATGGTTGTTTTCTACTCTAAAATATTCTTTTTAATTCAGTTACATCTTGAATTTACCTGCACCTCTACAACACGGCAAACTTTCAAAAAAGCTACTGCTATGCAGGAGAAAATCTACAAAAAGTTAAATCTAAATTGAAATTTGATTTCATATCCAATAAAACTTACATACTTCATTTACTTTTTCATACTTTGGTATCTGTGTTAAGCCTTTAATAATGACTTAGTAACATCTGCAAAATAAACTTAAACATGGTCTTCAGGTGTCCCCCTTCAGTTAGGGTCCCTAGGCAATCGCCTGGGTTTGCCTAATGGTAAAACTGCCTGTCACTGCTGACGTAAAAAACACTATTTAAGACAGATCTTTGGCTGGCAACACTGCCTTTTTGATGATTAAATTAGATTGGAGTAGATTAGATTCAACTTTATTGTCATTACGCATGTATAAATACAAGGTAACAAAATGTGGTTTAGCATTTAATTAGAAGATTTTACCTCTGAAGATTTTACCTCCATTGGTGCGTCCACAGATACAGGACTGGTACAGTAGCTATAAAACAGATCTGTTCTGATCTGTATCCCAGGTCTGTTGATCTGCTGAATCACAAACTGCCCTTCCAGTGACTGGTCAGAGAGATTACTCAGACCTTTTGGACTGGTGTGGTGACTCTGGTCCAGATCTATTACTTAAACATCAATCGAGGCTGATAGTCTTTCTCAGAAAATGCTGTAAGAGGAGTTGTCTTTTTTTTAAGAAAAAGTATTCATTTTTGTCTCATTCCTGCAAGGTCTGTGATGGGAAAGTGTCCATTCATGTCATAGAGGGTGACCACCGCACATTCCTGGAAGGTGAAGGCATGGAGTCCATCACTGGAATAATCCACAGCTCATTTGCTGAAGTCCACAGCCGTGTCAGAGAGGGCTAACGACATTAGCATACTTGTGAGCTTGCTTAGCATTCCATCACCTTTCATGTAAGTTTGGTTCGCTAAGATACCAACAACTCATCTCTTTGGGTTATCTCTACTGTATTGTTTCCATTCCATTTTTTTAAGATTGGATGGACTAGTTTAATATTGTGTTGGTCCTGACCGATTTATAAATTAGTTTTGTTTTTGAGTTTATACAGTAAACATGTATTCACTGCGGTCTCGTGCAAATAAAATGCCTTCCATCATCAATATCATGCAGTGTATTGAACTGCCTGTACTAACAGCCGTAGAAGAGTAGCCCGTCTCTTAAAAAGGGACCCATAACAGTCTAGAGAATGGTTGTTAGTAATGGACAATGAAAAAAGTGAAGCATAGAACCAACCTAAAAAATAAGGCAACATTGGTTGAACTTAATAATGTATGTTGTAAACATCATGTATGTTATGTACATATATGGCATTGTAAAGTTAAACCAACATTTAAAAGGTCCATGAAGTATTTAGTCTTTGGTTGGTTATGTGTGACACTTTCTACAGTGGAAGTGCATGTCCACATCATTATTGTCTGTGATTTCCATTCCTCTCTGTGCTTCCAAATGCTCTTAATTTTCTTTGCCTGAGTTTACATGTGGTAGTTTTCATGGTGTGAAAAGTAACAGTTCTTAAATGTTACCCTATTTCAGTCAATAGCTGTTATTTTGTGAGAAGTATTTTGGTCTGTTACATGTATGTATTAGCGAAGATAAACAACACTGCTATAACAGCTCTTCGGACTAATTAATGAAATAACTTGTAATTTTGCATAGTTTATTGACTTAAAATTCACTGCTAACTTCAAACAGAGTAATTGTTATGATATATATGTGAAAGCACTTGTAGAATCACTGCAGTTCCTTTAAATCAGCTTTCAGGGATCCAGCTGTATTTTTTATTTTATTTTTTTGTAGTAGTAGTAAATCAGCACTGTGCTGTCAAAATCCTTACAAATTGTGCTCACCATATTTTATCTTCTGTGTTAGAGTACAACAAAGTGGGTCAGATGATAAAGATGGTCATTTTTTTCTGAGACTTTTTGTGAAGTCTATGACGAAGGCATCATCTGCTGTGAGAGTTGCAAGTTGCTGCACAAGGGTTTTTCATTTACTTTTGTTCATTTTTTATTGTAATTTCCATGTATTTATTGTACTAGGCAAAATTAAATGCTACCACTAACAGTTTTATCAGATGTGTCTTGCTTTTTACTTAGTTATTTTGTTTTGGAAGGTTGATGTGACACTTTTCTACATTGCCCTGAAATAATTACCTTTTACTATACTCTTGTGTAAATCAATTAAAATAAAACTAGATCTACCTAGAACAAAACTAGATGTACATGATATGACCGCTGCATGGTGTTGATTTTTGGAATATGAAATACAAATTCTAATAGGTTGGAATGGCCAAGTGTAAAATGTTTTAATGGCCAGGCATGGCTGCTCAGTTTGTATATTCCAGGTATGGATGGTTTTTAGACTGCATATCCTGAGAGAAAATTGTGTGCAAAATGTTAACTTGTACTTAATATATATAGTCACTTAAATGACTAAAATGTGTATCCTTACTTCTGTAACCATCTACATGTTCCTAAGAGGTGGCAATTAAGTGAATACTGTAGTGTTTTATGATCGGCTAACTGGCAATGGGCCAAGCTCAAAACATTTGTATAACTACAATTGTAATTGATTATAAAGGGTATTAGCTTGTTTGTTAGTAATAGATGGGTGTTTTCAATAAACGATGTTCAATAGAATTTTAGTAAAAATCTGTTTAAACTATAGCATGTGTAAAAACGGCATACTTAAAAAAAAAAAAAAAGTTTAGCGAAAACTGTTTTCAGACTTCCAGCTTCGACGGAAAACAGCTCCCACTGTGGCGAAATGTCAAAAAATGGTGCACATTCAAAGAAAGTTGGGTAGAGTTTACATGTCAAGTTTGACCAGATTTGGGCAATTAAGATATGGACTGTGAAACAATTTTAAGCTATGTCTTCAATTGTACACATTGTAAATGCTAATATTTTGGCTTTTAAAAATTAAGGTACCAAATATTTGTTGCCTAACTGACAAACAGGAATATATGAAACATCTGTGGGTACTAATTAAGATGTCTTTACGGGTAGATTTGGCCAGTTGACCAGTTTTATAAAAAAAAAATACATAAGTTTCTACGTAACTAAGGTTTCTAACTAGGCTATAGACCTGAATTAAAAATTATGAAGACAGTCTCAATAGAAACATTTTACAGACAAAATGACTGAAATATAGGGAAACTGTCTATGATTAAACTTTGTGGCGTGGCTCTGCGTGCATTCCAACCTCAGTGCCCAACAAAAACATCTGCAGGTTATGTCGCCTACCACATATGTTGTTCCCTACCAGTGTACCTGTAACAAACAAAATTATATTTGGTACTTTTAATCGTTTTGTAAAATGTATTCAATGCAAATGTAGATTTTGCAGGAGTACAGTGAACAATGTCTTTGTCCTGCTCCCACGAACACATTTTTCTATTCTTACCTGTGCCCGCAAGAAACTCTTTTGCACCACGTCCCGCTGATCACGCAGGAGTCCTGCCCCATTGCAGGCCTCTACATAGCCATAGGGTAGCTTGGACCCCTCATTGCTGCTTGCAGCTATTATTATTATTATTATTATTATTATTATTATTGTTATTATTGTTATTATTATTGTTGTTGTTGTTGTTGTTGTAACTATTATCATCCAATCCCTTTAGCTGTGGCTTAATATGGTTTGCTTGCCCTTTGAAATCAGATTCGGGCGGGTAGTTCTATCATGCTCCAATAGATAAATCAACTTTCAGTAGTCTTTGTGTGTGTGTGTGCAAATGTGAACATGCGTGCGTCATACACATAAATTATACATCAAATTTAATCTTAAATTGTTACATGCTGTTTTTTTATGATCTATCCTTGCAAAGTAGCCTTTTTACACAAGTTACACATCAACTGAAAAGTTGCCACTTCACATATTTATTTCATGAAATAGCTTCATGTTTGTTTTTACTAATTGTATTGTCATACTGTTGTCTTACAGATTATTACAAAATTCTACCTTTGACTTTTTATTTATTAGTGTTTTCCCATTAAGTGAATATTTAAATTGGCTATGAAACAGGAATATGTGAGTCTGGTGAAAGGCTAGTGGCTTGTAGGATGGGGTGGGGTGGGTTGGGGGTCGAGGGTCAGGGCGGAGCCTAAACAGCTGTGAGAAATAGTGGACAGAGAGACTTCTGTTAGGAAACAAAAAAGATTTGCCCTTTCATAGGCAGTGTAGGCTGACAGAGAGAAAGGAGAGCATGAGAGAAATGGATGAATGCTGAAGCCATTCCAGATGAAGAAACCTAGCTTGGAAGACGACATAGGAAACCTACACTGAAAGGTACGATTCTTTCCATTAAACTCAGTCCTTCATAGAGGACATAAGATAATAAGATATGATAAGATTATCAAACACTACAGTGTA
Organism: Coilia nasus; assembly: GCA_027475355.1. Taxonomy (NCBI): domain Eukaryota; kingdom Metazoa; phylum Chordata; class Actinopteri; order Clupeiformes; family Engraulidae; genus Coilia; species Coilia nasus. The sequence continues at coordinate 28,095,803 of CM050210.1, forward strand.
ACAATCTATCCCAGTAAGGTTGGGTAGAAATATAGTTATTAAAATATTGGTTAAGATTTGGTTACACGTTATATTGGAATGACTGGAATTATAACCTAATCATAACCTTTTCTACTGAACCTTTTCCACTACTCATCCTTACACAAATGTTCAAGAGTTGACAAATGTTCCATACTATTTCTGTTGCAAAAAAGAATTTCTAATAGCATAACCTTTTTTGACATCTTTCAACAAATAAAACACGTATAGTAATTAATCCTAATCTTTATTTGTATGCATGGATTTTATTCACTGTTGTGTTTTACATTAGGTGTTATACATGTAACATACAGTGACCACTGCTGTATGAACTCATTGTTTCAGTGACGCAATGAAATCCACAAAGTGGGTGTACTGAGGGGGCGGTAAATATTTTGAATATTTCTCCTATTTTCTGCCTCCCTGTCTCTGTTTTGGCCTATAAGACTAAGTTATTTACCTCAATCAGCCGTTGACAGGCAATAACACGTATGGCAATGGTGTGATGACATCTCTTTACCCTTGGAACATATTTATTCTGCAGCTGGGAAAGGGGAATATTTTGCCACCTGTTGTTTGTTGATGCCAGAAGTGCAACATTGATAATGCTGTTGAATAAGATTATCCAGAGCCTTGAGGAAGACTAGCTCAGGAACCCCTTGTGGCTCATTTGAGAAGCTTGAGAAGAGCTCTTGTCAAACTGCAAGAGAGCAGCTTCCTGGTAAATCCAGTTATAGACAAGCCTGTGCCCGAGAGAAGGTGCAAGGGAGTTTGCTGGTATAGACAGCATCTATAAGTGGCGGCTAACCAGTGTCAGTAGTTACAATATCATACCTATCCCCATACCACATGACTATTGTTCCAGTCATTCACTAAATCAATGAACTGGTGAAATTAACTGGGTTTACTTGTGCTACCTGCACAAACCAGGTGAATTCACAAATTTGATTTAGTGAATAACAGGACCAAGTAGTGGACATGAGATTCTAACTTCTGAACTCACCCAACACTAGATGAGATAAATTTTTCCATATCAACGTTACCATCAATAAGAAAAAACACTGTTTTTGCCACATGAACTTAAAAAGGGCAACAAAAAATTGCTACATGCATCTATTTAGGGAAGTAGATCAAATAAAAAAAACAGAAATAAAAAAGTAAACAAAATTAAATACTGGTCTCATTGTTTCTAGAAACATCTCTAGGCTGTATTGTCCCATTTACAGAATTGTCTACCGCTACGCACCTTTCACTCTATACATGGTCTGCCGGTCAATTACAAACAGTAAAGGTAGTTACAGGTAGTTATAGGTGCAACAGGTGTAAAGTTATCACACAGAGTCTGTTCTAAACAGAAGGCAGCTGCTTTGATGACTTTCTACCTGTGATAAAAGAGGTGCCTAAGGTATGACTTTGAAGAGAAGGCATTTACTATGAATGTTGCTTTGGTCTTTTAAAGGGGTTATATTATGGAAAATTATTTTTACCTTGAGTTTGTTGAAATTAGAGGTTGTGCATGGCCACAGACCTGTTGTGAATTTGAAACATGATTGCACCTTCCTTTCTATGTAAATATTGAAAAATAATCTCTAAATTATTTTTTAGCCATTTTATTTGAGTAGATTAGTATTAGCATTATGTTTGTTAAATCAAAGTTGAATGCATTGTATTTGAACAACAATACATCAAAAAACATGATGGTGATCTTAAAGGTACCGTTGATAGAATAAAATGCATGTAGCAAGAATGTTAAACTAGTTTACATACCATAAGGTAACCAGCTAAGATTAGAAAGTTGGCTGAACAGACAACACATAAATCCTGCAAATGACAGTCATCCAGTAGTACATTATTGATTTGTCATTACTTCCAAGAGAAAAATCTAGCCAGAAGCCATATGAAACCATGTTTATGTACTTTTGACAGCTGTTTGAGAAGCTGTTCTGAAGCTGTGGAAAGTAAAGCTGTCTTCAAAAATGACCATTACAGGGGTAGTTCAAAGCTATTTCAGGGAAACAAAGTCCTTCCTGTTTGGAAAGGCACTTGATTCTCTCAATAAATCAATTCAGCTCATTTAGAATAGGCACAAATGGTACTTTTAGCCTAACAGGATTCAAAGTTGCTTAAATACAAATCCTTTGATAACTTTTTTTCATAGCATATAAGGTAATTTTCACAACAAACCTGTTGCATAGGAATACTCAACAAACTCTGGAAGCACATCAAGTTTTTTGAAATTCAGTCCATAGGGGGCACTACTTAAAAACTACTACTTGGTGAAGAAAGAGGAATCGTTTTCCTTGTCACAGAGTTGCTTAGGTCACTTTACAGGTTCACAAGAAATGAAAAAATAGCACTTTAGTGCTTGTTTTTTATTATTATTTTAAAGTGCAGCCACAAAATCCACAGAAAGTTTCAAGTAGAAAGGAGAATAATGCTGGGCAATTAACTAAAGTGTACAAAACCAAAATACTAATGAAACAAGATAAAAGATACCTACCTAAACTAACAAAAACAAACAAAAGATTTAAGTCAACCAAAGACAATCTCAGTTTACTATAGAATGATCAAAGCACCTCTTTCGGGTTTTGAGCCCCCCCACTGCATCAATCAATCATTAATTAGTTTCTCGTCGCCGCCATGATGAACGTCCGCACCAGTCGATTGACGAACACGAACCAGCAGGAAGAATAGGAGGAGAGGTGGTACAATTGACTTGTTTGGACTTTCATCATGGCAGCGATGAGAAACTACAGCAAGGTACTGCTTGTCAAAACTGTTTTATTAATAAATGTTGTGTACACTTACAAAGTGCTCAGTGCCTCGTTTTTAATGTCAGGGCCTTTGTTGTACTACCGATGGAGTGTGGAGTTTCTTCGAGCTGTTTTAATGGTTTAAAAATAGCGTAGTCATCATGCTCCGTCTATGGCACCTACCACTTCCATTGTTAGCGTTCTGGGACAAACGATAAAAAATAGTTAGACTCCGAATGCAACAGGCTAAATCAAATTTGCTCCTCAGTACACATACTGTACCAACTCGGTATGATGTTTTAACATGCCAATTTTCATTTTACACCGAAGTTCTCCTTTAATACTACAATCCCTGAAATCCTCACCGCCAAACTCTCTCAGCTCACTGAATCTACTGCCATTTGCCTGTGGATCCCCAGCTTCCTGACTGACAGGAAACAGCATGAGCGGCTGGGAGATGTCACATCTGGGACACCGACGACCAGCTCTAGTGCGCCCCCCCCTAGCCTTAATATCCAACAGCCCAATGTCAAATGAGGACTCAAGTTCCTAGGATGCATCATTTCCCAAGACCTGAAGTGGGAGTCCAACATCCGTGCCATCCTTAACCCCCCAGAAGCCCACTGTTGTAATATTGCAACATTATATTTAATTCTATAACATAAACCTTCACATTTGGTTGTTTTTGAAACCACATTTAAATTACTTATAGGTTCAATTGTTCAGTTCTGCAATGCTATTGGATGGTAGATGGTTTAAATGAGCTCGGTTGCCTGGGCATATTCGACCTGCGAACCTGCCTTGAAGTACAGCACCTTGCCTTGTTGCACATTTGGATAACATTGGATAGCATTGGATTTTATTTTTATATAGAAAATTGAGTGGAAGAAAGAGGCAAAGAAACACACACAACAATCAGGAAATTCAACAGTGCAAAACGTGTGTCTTTCATAAAGCCAATGTAATTAAGGAATACAACAGAAAAAAATGAGAGTTTGTGTGTGTGTGTGTGTGTGTGTGTGTGTGTGTGTGTGTGTGTGTGTGTGTGTGTGTGTGTGTGTGTTTGCGTGTGCGCACGTGAGGGTGTACTGTGCATGTTATTGTGTACCTGCTGTGTACTATCTTCAGGTGTGCACCTCAGCTGTAGTAGTGGTGAAACAAACAATTAACGAATTTGACATAGCGCTCTGTCACAGTCCTAGAGGATGATGACATTAAAGGCTAGACCCAGATTCATGTCTCAGTATCTATTTGTTGTTTTAGTAAGTGAATGTGTCACAGCACCAGGAGATACTGTCACAATATGCATTACCTGCAGCTGTTACAGTAGCTTAAATTGGAGGTTAAAGGAGGTTGATGGAAGAGCTTTACGTCCTGATTTTCCAATACTTGCAGCATTATGACTTTTTTGGTGGCTTGCCAGTCTATTTTTATAGTTAACATAATTCAGAATAAGCCCATGCTCTGTCCTTGAAGGCGCCTGAAAAATGTAGTGTAAAAATTACCAATATTTCAAGAAGATTTCCGAGTTCAAGAAATTCAGTTATATTTAGTTCTTAATAGTTTTCATTACATGGCTAATTGAATAACAATGAAATTAAAGTCAGAAATCTTCAAAAAGATTTTGGACAGGCTTTGAGTGAGACAGGACTTTATCAAACAACACCACTTGTATATCTGTCATTCTTTCTGTCTGCTTTGCCTCTGCCCCCTCCCTACTACACTGAGTTATCAGCTGTCACTAAGCACATGTGGTGGTCAAAGCATTCTACTGCTAAAAATAGAATTTCAGCAGGCCAAAACTGGATAGGAGGCACACTGCTAAGTACAGACTTCACGAAGACGCACAGAAGATAATTTCATGAAAGGTGATCTGACAGCTTAAAAACTGTACTTGTAGCATTATATATATATGTTTGTGGGGCTTTAACTGGGGCTCTGTGTGTGTATGTCTGAGTTTGTGAATCAAAGGAAACAGTCTGTAGTGCTACATGCGGTGGGTGTTTACTTTTCACCCCAAGTGTTGTATAAGTCTCACCTAGAAGATATGTGATTTTCCCCCTACATACAGGGTATTTTAGGGAGACTGTTTGTGTTCCCTTAATCTTTTAGTTCTAGGATCATTCAACAAGATAATTGTTTGTCTTTGTGTTACTGAATTGTCTGATTCAGTCTGGGTCAGAGACCCATTTTCTTTATCTCCTTCAAGAATGGATGAGCAAGACAGACTGAGTCAAGCCTCTAGTCTGGCCACTATTTACTCATTTCCTCTGAGGTCCCAGGTAAAAAAAAAAAAACTCTGGCACATTTTTACAGAATAGGATATTTATATATCTGAATATACATTTACTTTGAGTTAAGCTCTGCAGAATGTCCACGTGCATGTTTATATATTATGATGCTTAGACTGAATGATTCATTGAATTTGATAATTTGGTATAGACAGGTTATGAGAAGGTTCAGACATTTGGGAAAAGATGTTATGCAGTAAAGCGGGATCCAAACTTCCCTGTGGTCATCCGAGGATGGCTGTATAAAAAGGTAACATTTTGATGTTATTTGGTAAATGTTTGTCAAGTCACCTCTGCTATCCAGCTTATAACAGGAATATGTAATGATAACTTGCACAGACTTTTACTTATGTTGTAGGATAGCACTGGGCTGAAGCTTTGGAAGCGAAGATGGTTTGTTCTCTCAGAGTACTGCCTATTTTACTATAAAGGTAAATAAGCTTATTTATTATTGCGAAAACCTGCAGACATTCAAAATTATAGTGAAGCAACTGTTGTAAAGCAACATTTTCTTATAGACAGCAGGGAAGAAACTGTTTTGGGCAGCATCCCTCTGCCAAGCTACAGTGTTCTCTTCTGTACACCGAGAGAATGCAAGAACCGGAAGTACACATTTAAAGTAAGAAAATCTTGGAATACTTAAGAGATTTTTATATGTTCCAAATAAGGTTATTATGACTTAATAATTTGTCCCCGTGCTCGACAGGTTGCACACCAAGGAATGCGTACTTATTTCTTCAGTGCAGACACACAAGAAGATATGTTGGGCTGGGTCAGAGCCATCAGCCAATCAGCAAGCATGGATACAGAGTCTACTATTAATAAGTGAATTAATCTTTTCTGTTGCATGACTGTTCATAATATGTCATCTTTAACTTAAAATAAATGTATGTTTTAGGTTAGGGCAGAGAGCAGACATGCATATGCTTATCTGATGTTGATGTGATGTTTAATCAGATTTTTTTTTTAGGCGATGTACTAGTTACCAAGACTTGACACAGGTAGAGAGCACCGAGTTTGTGCATACCCATCACAATACATCTACAAGAAATGTACAAACCAGTAAACGCATGGAAACAACTCAGCCTCAAGGGGAGAGAGCAGAATCTCCGAGAGAGAAAAAAGGAAAGAAGACAGTTGAAAGGAGGTAAAGTAAAAGGCAAACATCAGATTACATTAGAGGTCTCCTATATTAAGGTCCAAGATCAGGCCTGTTGTCTCACTAACTATAATATTATTTGGAATAAAGCTCACATAGGCTTGTACATTTCTTTCATTATTTACAATGATTCTACGTTGTAGAGAAAGTTGTTATATTGTGAGCTTTTGTGATGTGTGCCTTTGCCAAGTGAAAAAGTAGTTTAATTTCCATATACCATGAGTGTACACTGCAACACCATTTTTGCTAAGAGATACCTATAGTATGTCACTTGGCTAACTTAATGTAGCTGTGATCAGGAAACTCATAACCAGGCTAAAAAAAATAGTGGTGGGCATTGAGCAGACAGAGACAGTATGCAGTATTCCTGGGTGCAGACCAAATCCACCACCCAGGAAGAAGATTGTTGTTGCTGTCTTTGTTGTCCTTGCCGCTGCATGCTGCTCTTTAAACTGGCTTGCTCCCCGTCAGACTACCTGTAAATCAGGCTCAAACAGCTTCCTTCCACCTGTTTTGCATTGAGCTGATGGACCAACCTTTAAGGGGACAAGCCTGCCACGACTGATGAGCCAACAATGAGTTACATTTCATTACATTTAGCTGATGTTGTTATTCAGAGCAACACAGTGAGTGAGGTACAGGGGCATTCCCACTGGAGAAACTTGGGGTTAGATGCCTTGATCAAGGCCAATTCAGCTGTGGATGAGGGTGCAGGAGGGCGCTGGTTATTCACAGAGCCCAACCAACCCCCTGCTGGTACAGGATTTGAAACAGGCATCCTCCGAAGACAGCTGCTCTCAGATGAGTTAATTCAGTAATCTGCCATCGTACCTGTAACATCATTAGCATTGTTGCTAGCTAGCAATGACTAATATCATATCAAAAGTGCAGGTAATCCTTAATGTTCACATTACACTATTTTTAAATATTGTACCAAAAAATGACCTTGAATTAGATAGAAACAGTACCCCTTTAATGAACCTAAGTCACCAGATGGGTGACCACATTTCCCGAATCTAAAACCTGGACACTTTGTTCACTTCCAAGCTTTATGAAGATGTGCTGTGTTTTTTTCCACCAATTTTCTGTTAATGATTGTTAGGGCACTGAAACACAGGCTAGTAGCGAATAGAAGTAGGCTAGTAGCAAATAAAAGCTTTTGGCCCCCGCTGTGCCAGTGTCCATGTAAGAGGGGGAGACCGGCAAACATTTTTGCTGAATAACTCAATGACCGTTCACCCAAAAAAAAAAGTGATATGTCGGCGTTATGGAGGAATATCAAGCCAACCCATACAAACAAGCATAGCGAGTGAAATGGGTAAATGCAAAAATTGGAGTTTTGAATTGCAGATGGGAACTGTACAAAAATCATGTACGATCACCACAATAACCTCTAAAAGCACGGCAAATACTTAAAAATGTAGCCTACAGGTGGCACTGTAATGTCACAAAATGACATTTTTTCTATTATCTGGAGAACGCTACAGTTTAGCACCAATCTTCATTTGTCTTGAACTCCACTGAACCTCACGCATTGAAAACACTGATTGACACCAACTTCCAATAAAAATAATTTCCATCAAAATTTAAATTGTCCAAAGTGAAAGTAAACAAACTGGTCATAGGACGTTAATGTGAATCTCACCAAATTTGGTACTTTATATGAGATAAACTTACGATACACCGTTTCAAAGTTACATGTCAATAAAAGTTGAAGATGTACCTTTGACAGTTGATATCTTGGCTTTTAATTGTCCAAATTGACATTCAACCTCTTCACAGCTGTCTTTGAACATGCACTAAAATTTGTGAAGTTTTGTCACATGGGGGCACTGTGTCTCATCAAAGCTAGAAGCCTTTAAACAATTTCTGCTAAATAACTCACCAGAAATTTTGCCCAATACAACTTTAGAAGCATGCCAAGTACTGTAAAATTTGGCCAATAGAGGGCACTGTAATTGTACAAAATGACAATTTGCCTAGTATCTGGAGAACTCTACATTTTAACACCATGTTTTGCCTTGAAGTCCACTGAACCTCGCGCACTGAAAACACTGGTCCATGCCCTTCTCCAACAAAAACAATTTCCATCAAATTTTAAAATGATAAAAGTGAAAGTAAACAAACTCATCATAGGGTGTTCATGTGTAGCATAGCACCAGCTAGTAAAAGGGGTAAATGTAAAAAATGGGATTTTCGATTGATAATATGTTGGTCTGAGACAGTGGAAACAGTGAAATGTACAATCAGCAACACAACCTCTGGAAGCATGCCAAGTACCTTGAAATTTCATGCATACAGTAGAAGCTGTAATTTTACAAGTTGATATTTTGGTTGAACCAAAGTTTTTTTTCCTTATATTCAGTGGAACCTCTTGCATGAAAATCACCTGTCCTTGCGTACCTCCAACAATGAAAATGTCAAAATATAAAAACAAAATCTCGTTAAAGTGAAAAAAAATAGCAAACGAGATGATGGGGGAAGCATCAGCATAGAATGCCATAGCACTACACTTGGCCAATTCAACCTATCGGCATTTGCATTTTATATTCCAAAAATCAATACAATGTGGTGATCATACCATCTACCACTATGTGGTACATCTAGGAGTATGCACACTGCTCACAACAGGGGTCAGGGATGGCAGTAGGATTGGCGTTAGCGTACCGCAGTCATATAGGTTTTATCATATATGTTTTTTTTCTCTATTTTCTGTCGCCTATTCCCAAGAAACTGAAAGACCAGGAAACATGAAACTTGGTGGGGATGTAGCCTCATTCATGATAGTATAAATAAGGGTTTGGTGCCCGGTACTTTTCTGTCAACCACATTTCACAAAATGTTTAATAAAATTGAAAGCCAAAGTAAACAAAGTAGTCTGAGGGCGTTCATCAAATTGTCAGTAAATTTGGTGTACATCATTAGCAGACAATGCCATGAAAAAGTTATTACAATTTTTAACAAAAGTTAAAACATTTCATACATGCCAATCAAAACCTCACACACTCAATGGGCACAACTACATTTCTTTTGTAAGGGGTGCTGTTCTCTTTGAAAATGTGTAGTTAAAAACAGTTTTTGTGTGTTAACTTGCCAATTGTTGCCAATAGTGTATTTCCATCAAGTCTTGCACTTCCCCAAATTTTGTTGGACAAATTTCGTTAATGTGGACTTCAAGAGCTCAGTTTTAGAAATCTTTTGTCTGCATTCTGTTTTGAAGTTGCAAAATTAATCAGAAAATGAGAAGTTTTAAAATTGCTAAATGAAGTACAGGCAAAAATATTGTACCAATCGGAGCTACTTATCTTCCTTTTTTTAGTGTGTCATCAAGCCAGGAACATGAGTGCCCTGCACCCTTCCTCTCGGTACCTCAATATTATCCCTCCTTCACACAATCCCTGTGCTCCAAAGGTCAACTAGACTTACGTCCCCACACCCCAGCTGGGAGAGTTGACATTAGACCTCATATTGACCTGCCACCAATACCACCATCCAACAAGGTTAGAAACAAACACATAGACTTAAGCAGCATGACCACATACAGCAAGATAGACAAAGTTTGGCTTCATATTTTTTGTGTCATTGGTTATTTCTTTCCAGGGGTCTGCCAGCCAGCAGCTTTCCTCCAAGTCCATCTCAAATCCAGCCATCCGGCCCTGTCAGTCCCCTCACAGCCATTCATATGTATGTCCGCATCTACCAAACCTGACTTTGACTAAAAGCTTGTGTATATCAACGTTGTGCAGTCTGCTAATCTGTTGTTGTCTGCAGTCCTTTTCATTTCATTACCAAGATTCATTTTATCTGAAAATCTTGCTGTACTATACTATTAGTGAAAATGTAATATCACTGTCTGTAATGTAATTCTCTGTTTTCAGTCTGAAAAGTATGATGCATTTCAAGGGAGTGAAATTCAGTCCAGCAAGACCCTTGAGAACCATGTTGATGTAAGACAATAGAGATTAACTAAAGGGGCCATCAGCGACACTGCCTAATATTCTGTCTACTTGTGTTTTCATTTATGTTTAGTTTTTAACTTTTGTTTAGCTCAGCTATGTTATATTTGAACCAATGACAGATTAAAACATGTATGGCAGTAAGTTCATCACTATCTTCAATGCCATCTTCCTCTGTATAATAAGTGAAGGTAGAGCTAATGGATCATGAGGGGATATTAGCTCCATGTTACAAAAAGCCGCCAATAGTACCTCAAAAGAAATTACTACGATTGACTGGCTATAATCTATTCTGCATGTTGTTCCTGTGTTGTTCTTCTCCTCTTCCCTACTTGCTCTGACTTATGTCTGCTTTGTCATATTCAGGCTGTCTTGACAAAACTCTGTGGATGTGATAAGCAGCTCCAGTCCCTCTGTGTCGAACTCTCCCAACTGCAAGTAGAAAAGGTAAAGCAGTGTTCTTTCCAAATGTATCCTTAATGGCTTTACAGTACTTAGAAGCCAGCAAATTCAGGTCGGTTTTCTGCTTGTAGGACAATCTTCAAGCTGCTCTTGAAGTAAGTCACATACAATGGCAGGAAAGCAAGTATACAGAGGCACAGATGAGCCAGAAAGCCTTACTGCAAGAAGAGCTGGTTACCATTAGAGCCAGAATATGCGACGTGTTAACGGTAGGTACAGTTTTTGTGACGTAGCATACTGACAGTACTATGATTTTTGCAAACATCACTGACTACTCAAAGAGTTGAAAACTAAAGTTTAATGCATTCTAGGAAAGACTGCTTCAAAGCACCTTAAATGTTATTGTGTAAGCACTCCGTGACTACAGCAGCAACCTAATATTCTCATAACAGAGGCCACCAAAAATCCCACCCTTGCCATTATTTTATATTGTAACCAATCTGAAAATTCGGTTTTAAGTGTTAAATTCCCTGTATTACCATCTAAAGGATGAGAATGTGGCATCTATATCCTCAGTCAAATACTTTGTAAAAATATATACAATTTTTTGCATGTTTTTAATTTTATCCCAGCTCTACACAATAACCCAATAACATTTGAAAATTGGTCCATTTACAATTTGGCAAACCTAAGGATTGTGTCCTTAACAAAAATGGGGTGAAACGGTACCTTTTATACCTAACTTATAATTTATGTAATTGTTGATTTCACATGTATTTAAAGTGAACTGATCACATCACCAACTCATGACAGTAGACAAATAAAGCATTTCCCTTTAGCTGCCATGTAAGCATGCACTTCTCCACCACACACCAGCAGGCTGCAGGTTCTTCCTCCTCTCCAACTGTGCTGGATCGCTTCCTCTGCAAAGAAATCCCTGGTGCTTCTTTGCTGATCTGGTGATCCTCACTGATTAGTCCTTCAGTGCACCTAGCTTTGCCACAGGCCACCCACAGTCTTTAACACAGCACCCAAGGAAACACCACACACACAGAAACACACATAAAGCACATGCAACACTACCTGCATTGGTTTATTTAATGACAGCTAGCGTTACTTAAATGTAACTTAGATGTTTTGGTTTTTAACATAAGATGAATATTGGTACTTCAGATAACCCAGAGTAAAATTACCTTACCGTGCTCCTCACAAGTCTCCTGCATTCCTGTGCACCTTGTGCATGCATGTGCATGGAAGTTATATGACATCTTTAGTGGCCGCAAGGTAGTGTAATTTAAACAGTTATTATTTTGTAAATTACTATTTCACAAATTATGAACACTAACACTTTAGTGAGTGGCCCCTCTGCATGTGCCTGATGTAAACTACATTTATTTTGCAAGGTCATCAAAGGGAAAATGGACATGGCATAAGGTCACAAGCAACCGGAAAGACTGGTGGAAAGCATGCAAAGAATTAAACATTTGATTAAAATGATGTTGATACCAGTACAAAATATTGATATCTGAGCTCTTCCTTTCTTAAAATACTGAGGTATCATGTTGTTTTAAATGAATATGCTTTTTTTGCATTACTCCTTTGTACATTACATGCCACAGATGGTGAAACTGTATTTTGTATCCATTGCAGGACATGGACTGTGTGTGGTGTCAGTATGAGAGGATGGAATCTGAGCTAGCAGTGTTTCGCTCTCAGCTTCAACATGTTTGTTACTATGGCATGCACCAGGTACAGCGACATGTGCTTGGTTATGTTTATGATGACGAGGACATCTTCTGGGATGAGTACAATGAAGATACAGTATAAATACCCTGCTGCTTATGCATCTTTTTAAGGAACAGCATAAAGCTCAAAAGCAACTCTGGATGATGGAGGACATCCTTTGTGGTCTAAGAAGTAGCAGAAATCATTACAGGCTTGTTTTAGGTCTGCAAGATGAGCCAGGTAAGTTATTATCAACAACAGGCTGATGAGATACACTATGTGTATGTGCCTTTCTTCAAAAAGTTACTAACATTCATGACACTACTGTATATATGTGCCCTATTTCACTCTCATGCTTATGGCAATGAAGCTGGAAGAAATTTCCAAACACACGACCTTACATAATATTAACATCCGCCAGTTTAGGCTGACTGAAACACATTTTTAGTTGCTCTGAAACTATATTTTGAACACAGCAAAATTCATATGTGTGTGTGTGTGTTTGTGTGTGTGTGTGTGTGTGTGTGTGTGTGTGTGTGTGTGTGTGTGTGTGTGTGTGTGTGTAAGAAAATTTGTATAAAATGAAATAAAAGTATATTGTAAAAAAAAACAAATATATATTATTTATATATATTGTGCGAGACTGGGAGTGCAGAGAATCGCTTCTTTCTCTAGCTCCCACAAACACGCAATATTTGTCCTTTGTCTGCATACCATCGTATCATACCATATCATATGTATCATACCATAGTAAATGTATTAATGTGAGATTTTAACTGAGATTTTTTGCCAATAACCAGGGAAAATTAAATTTGTTTAAAGCACTTTGTTTTTCTTTTGTTATACATTTAATACAAATAATTTTATTGTCTTCAGGTGAAGAAATGTCAGGGCAGAATTTGGTAAGTTCTTTCTCTCAACAGTACAATTATATACAGACTGATGTAAGATTCCTCTGCTATACTGTTTGCAGACAATAGTTGCTTAAAAAAACAGAGTGCAGTGTTTTGTATGTAAAAAAAAAATCCCACCTGACCACCTTACATTTGTCTTTGAAAATATGCAGATAGAATATAACTTCTAATACAAACATAAGCTAAATAATTTCAAGGCCTTGCCTCTCAATAACAATGGATTTGGCACTTACAGTTATTCTTTGTTATTCATCCTAAAAATATTTAGAAGTGTTCTAAATTTTCTACATGTTTCCCGAACATGCTCACAAAGTGAATGCATAATGCACTGCTGTTACGATGTAGTGCTTAACTCTTAAACAGACGTGCAGTGCGAGATACATACTCTTTAACATCCTATAGGGGGTACTTTTTAAAGTTTTTACCAAATCAATTCATCATTTATCAAAAGTCTTGTCTAATCTTAGTATGTACATCAAATAACTTTGTTCAGTTTATCGATCATTGTTTAGTCAGCCTGATCTTATTTCAAGATGGCCATCAGCAGTTTGGTACATGCTAGCCATGACATATTAACTGCATAAAAATCATGGTTCATTTTTTATCAAACTACTATATTAACTCATACAACTGCTAGTGAACATTGATTAAACATATTAATACAGTTGCCAAACTATGTTAATTGTGCTATTGCCAAACTAGCACTACTGGTGCTATTTAAGCAACTTTTAAATGTATGTATCCCATGGGATACATTGGGTACACAAATCCATCAATGTGTATTGTTTTATATAGTATTCCAAATTTGGTATCAAACAGTGGGATAGATCAAATTAGTGACAATTATGCATTTTATGTTACTTTAACCCTTAATATCCCTACAGAGGATTGCCCTTAGGTCATTTTTTTGCAGCAGGAGTAGAGGATCGGGTGTGGAATGAGTAAGTCGTAGTTATGCAGATTTGTGCCAGTTAGTTCAATGAATTGGATGGAACAAATATGTGGCAAGACTTTTATTTTCTGAACCTTAAATGTTGACCTCTGCATATACACAACAAAGCACATTTACAGTGTACTGGACTGTACTTATACTGGTCTATACCGGACCGCACGTTATACTGGTCTATACTGGAACGTACCTATACTGGACTGTACATTGTGGCATTTTGGTATAAAGAACATAAGAGGCTAATTGATGTGGTTCAATACTGATTCCTTATTTTAAAAAGTATATTTTTAAAACACTACTAGTCATACCTAAGGCTTAACCTTGGTAGGAAAGCGAAATGTTGTGTAAGGCTAACAGTATGATAAAAAATTATGAAAATCATCTAAAAACTGTTTTTATAGTCAATTCCCTTCATTTAAAAAACATTAAAATGTGAACCATTTTGGTTTCTTCTACCCTAATAGGCAGGGCCGTTGCTAGCCATTTGGGTGCCCTAAGCACAAATGCTTTGTGGTGCCCCTCCCCCCAAAATGAACAATACTTCAGAATTTATCAGTGCCATTCACTTTATTTTTGAAACAAAATTATTTTTGTGTGTGGAGTTGCACCTGTACCTGAACTGGATGTTGATGGTTGTAGCTGGTCAGGGCTGGGAAGTGTTGCAGAGTCTACACTGGTTGATGGTTGATGTCCAGGGCTTAAACTGCTGGTGGATGGTTGATCTAAATTGGTTGAACTGCTGGTGGATGGTTCATCCTCCTCCTCCTGACCTTGAGGTCCTCCTTGCACACATTTAAGCATTGACCCTGCATTCAAAATTAAAAGACAAAATATTCAGGGATTCTACTGAAATACAGTTTTTAACCACAGTTCCAAAAATGCATATATAAATTAGGTTTATGTAGGCCTACGTGTAAATCACTGGTACATTTCAAAATTCAAAACTCTATTTTAAATTTATAGAGGTGTCATATGGGACAACATAAAATTCTGTACATAATTTTATATGAATACGAAGGGGGGAAATCTACATAACTAAGATTGATTCTTTTTTACAATGAAATTACAATTTCACCAACAGATGTCGCCCTTGGCCTATAAACCTAGCCTGTATATATACAGTCAATAGACAAGAACCATTTACTTGAATAAAAATACATCTTTATAGATATCCTGAAATGCAGTATCATGCGAAATAAAGATAAAATCTATCTTCATTTTTTACCATAACCGGTCACGCCTTCAAAATTTTACCAAACAGTTACATTCAACGTTTCTATAGGGCAGAATCTTTGTTTACACTGAACTTGACTAACAAAAATGGTTTGTGAATGACTATATTATAGGTCTAATAACAAAAACTAATAGAGCATTCGTCACGAAACGAGCGGACGAAATTTAAAACAGGGTGACAAAATTAACACTAGAAAATTAAGCTTAATCAGTAATAGCATAGCTAGCAACCTCAGGAAGGGAAGCGCTAGTCTTACCCGAACGTTAACTCAAAACAGTCAAGTGACCATGATGAATTGCTTTCAGTAATTCATAATTCATGTTCATATCCACAACGTAAACTAGCTAGATAGCATCAGTCATTTACAACTTTAATCATTTGTTAACACAGTCTGAACTGTTAACTGTGTTAACTGATTCACTTGTAATTAACACAGTCTGAACATGGCTAGTAGCCTAGGAGCTAACGTTACAAAGTTTGTTGAACGTAGCTAAGTTTTTTGCCTGGCAAGGGCTACAATTTTTTAATTATTAATTTAAAACACTGTCTTACCTGAGCTTCATTTCGCTGTCTCTTCTTTTTTCTTTTTTCTGCTCACGACTCTTGATGGCTTTTCGAGGCCATGTCTAAACAGGTGTCTGCCAAACTTAAATTGAGACTCAGGCATAATCGAACAGACCACTGGGAGGGGAGGGGGGCACCATGAAGAGAATGGAGAGAGGGCCGTAAAGGAGATTCGCCTTTTCTGGAGCAAATTGGCCTATGTTGCTTTTGTATTACTTATAAATATGAACATGTTGTACACATATTTTATATATCGTACGTAGCTTATTGTGATTATTTTTTCACAAGCCTGATTTTTTGGTGGTGCCCCCCAAGCACTTGGTGCCCTACGCACTGTGTGTAATGTGCGTGTGCGGAGCTACGGCACTGCTAATAGGTCAACATACCTGAGAAATACAATTTATAAAATCTAAATTATACGGTATATTTAAAAAATGAAAGTGGAAATGTTTTATCTGGTTGCAAATAAGGCAAGTAGAAACATTCCATTTCCTCACTGTCTAAGGGTTAAAGAGCAAGGGTGTTTTTGAAGATTGGAAGGCATCAGAAGGTGAGGGGGAGATAGTAGTCTACAGGAGTAGAAAGGTAGCCTATAGTGGGGGAGCCTATGTGTTTTTGTGGGATTTTAATGTTAATTTTTGGAGAGTGGTTGAACTGTCCTTCTGGGGTCCCTGAATTTTGAGAAAAATGATGTCTCCATTTTTTCCCCTTTTTTGCCTTAAGTTTCATTCATTCATTTTTATTAGAACAGTTCACAGATAATGTTGTTTTCAGGTATGGTTGTTTATATAATTATTTTAGATCATTTGTACATATTTTTTATCTTTTTTGATCGAAGTATTTTGTAACATACAGTTTAAAAGAGTTTACAGTTTAAATATAGGCTAACACTAGGCTTTGCATGTTAAAAAAAACTACATTTTAAACATGTATATTTTTTGAACATCAAAACTTTGTTTTATAGTTATTTTAAGCAGTGATATTTCAACAATAAAAAAACAGCTTATAAACAACAACAATTGAACAACTGAAACCATGTCCATTGAAACATTTAATTCCTTATGTGTTGCTGTTTACAATGACAGTTTCACAATTGCAATCACACCAAACAATCTCCATCCTCCTCCTCATCATCAGTTCCCACCATATCTCCCTGGCTAACATTTCCACAAACCTCTTCATCTGCTCCACACAGGCATATCTCAGAACAGTTGATACCCTAAGACATACATATTTTTTTCGGTCGTGACGTGAAATATTCGTTATTGACAGTAATGTTTCAGTAATGATGACTATATTGACCTGTCTATATTTTGTGTAAAAAAGGTACAAATGTCAGTTAACTACTTAAAATTCCTAAATTTCCCTTGTTCCCTTTGTTTCTGATGTCTTTCTGTTAACTTTCTTAAAGGCATAGCTTAGTGGAAAATAAAAATTGGCACATTAAAACACAGGGCCGGCCCAAGCCTTAATGGGGCCCTAAGCAACAATTCCTTAGGAGGCCCCCATACCACCTCCTCAGCAACAGATGGTTAATTTTCCTATAGCCTACATACTATGTGTGTAGTTTATCCACCATCATTGTCACAATATGTAATGCGTTTAAAATACACCAGTGTCATTCTGACTGTTTTAACTGAAGCAAACCCAGATTGGCAGTCATTCTTAATCTATTTAATTATTCTGTGAATCTGACTGCAAGACGAGCTTTCATCACTTCTGCTCAGCATTCAAATTCGAAGTTTACTTTTGGGTCATTCCATGCCAAACCACTCAATTTTTTTCCGCCCCCCCTCCGATTTTGATGAAATTTGGCATACTCATGGGTATCCTCGAGAAATTACAACATACCAAATTTCAGCTCATTCGGACCATTTTTCACGAATCAAGAGAGTTCTGAAAATTTCACAGTTTTTGCATCGATTAGTGACTATAAAACAGAAAATTGGCTAAATTTTGCAAACCCATCACTCGATTTTCATAAATTTGGTATCATTACAAAGGGGAGAAATTCCCCTTTCAAATGATATATAAAACGATGACCTTTTAAGGTCGTTGCATTTTCAAGGTCATTTGATGTGAGCTTGACCTTTGACCTAATTTTTCAGACAATGAGTATCGATCAATTTTGACGAAATTTTAATATCTGTTAGGCAAAGAAGTATTAATTGTGCATGCAAAGTTTCAGTTTGGAGAATCAAATGGTTTGGGAGATATTCAAGGAAGACTTTTTGATATACAGGGTGTTCCAGAAATAAATGCTGGCAAATAAGCAATGTCAAGTAGTAACATTATTTTTTTACATTTAGGCTACACAAATTTGCTGTAAACAGTGCTATGGAAGATATTCAAGGAAGTCTGTTTGATATACAGGGTGTTCCAGAAATAAATACAGGCAAAAATGCAATATCAAGTACCATTTTACACTCGCATACAAATTTATGGTAAACGGTGCCATAATGATCTTAAATACCTTGAACCTGCAGCTAAATGGCAAGGTTACTTGATTAGAGATGTTCAAGCCATACTAGATTCTGCACCAAGTTGTCTAGCAGCCAAGTACTATATGTAGAATACCACAGGTCTTAATCTCAGTTATAGTCACTTTCCCCAAACTGGTCAACATTGCCGCAAATGGCTGGATGCAAAACATGTCTGAAAGGCTGTTTAATGGAAATGAATGAATCTTTCTTCATGGAAGTTCACCAACAGAAATCCTGACAGTACTTACTACTCAGTACAGTACTAATTCACAGTCTGAAAAGAAGAAAATTGCAAATTCTGATGTATCTGATATGACGTTAATGAAACTGCTGAGAAAGTAGCAATTTGTAGTTTTTTGATTTTATGGTTAGAAGGTGAAAGTCCACAAGCCTAATTAAACAAAAATGTGTAAAACACAAAATTGGCCCAGCATGACCTCTGCAACTATATTGGGCCGTATCTCAGAACCACTACATGCCACTTAATACCTATTTTGGTGTGATGGGTCACATATAAACTTGGTGTTTTATCATGATAATATTTTAATTGTCTTTTTTTTATCAAGAGCATGATCCAGCAGCACAACCAAGTACTGACATGATTTCTATTGGTAAAATTCCATGAAGAAAGATTAATTCATTTCCATAAAACAGCCTTTCAGACATTTTTTTGCATCCAGCCATTTGTGGCAATGTTGACCAGTTTGGGGAAAGTGACTATAACAGAGATTAATACCTGTGGTATTCTATAGTACTTGGCTGCTAGACAACTTTGTGCAGAATCTAGTATGGCTTGAGCATCTCTAATCAAGTAACCTTGCCATTTAGCTGCAGGTTCAAGGTATTTGAGGTCATTATGACACCATTTACCATAAATTTGTATGTGAGTGTAAAATGGTACTTGATATTGCATTGTTGCCTGTATTTATTTCTGGAACACCCTGTATATCAAACAGACTTCCTTGAATATCTACCATAGCACTGTTTACAGCAAATTTGTGTAGCCTAAACGTAAATATAAATGTTACTACTCGACATTGTCTATTTGCCAGCATTTATTTCTGGAACACCCTGTATATCAAAAAGTCTTCCTTGAATATCTCCCAAACCATTTGATTCTCCAAACTGAAACTTTGCAGGCATAATTGATACTTCTTTGCCTAACAGATAATAAAATTTCGTCAAAATTGATCGATACTCATTGTCTGAAAAATTAGGTCAAAGGTCAAGCGCACATCAAATGACCTTGAAAATGCAATGACCTTGAAAGGTCATCGTGTTATATATCATTTGAAAGGGGAATGTCTCCCCTTTGTAATGATACCAAATTTATGAAAATCGAGTGATGGGTTTGCAAAATGTAGCCACTTTTCTGTTGCATGGTCATTAATCGATGCAAAAACGGTGAAATTTTCAAAACGCTCTAGATTCTTGAAAAATGGTCCAAATGTGCTGAAATTTGGTATGTTTTCATTTCTCAAGAATGCCCATGAGCATGCCAAATGTCATCAAAATCGGAGGGGGGGCGGAAAAAAATTGAGTGGTTTGGCATGGAATGACCCTTTTGCTAAATCTGTCCACCAGAGAACAGTCATGTATTGTCTATGACCATTACTCTGCTGCAGGCAGGAAAGGCACATTATCAGGTCATCAAATTTATTAACATTCAAATTGAAATCAATCAACCATTGTTAGCGATCTCACAACAATGATCAAGAAGGAGACTTTGAGAAGTTAATATAGTTTAAAACATGTCAAGACAAGCAGTTATCCGCATCCCCAACCTTGCGCAATGCGTGCGGTTCACCGCGTGCGATTCAATGACACATCAAGGTAGAGTGGTCAGGGGGCCCCAGAGGTGGTTTGGGGGCCCCAAGCCGTCGCATAGTTTGTTTATGCCTCGGGCCGGCCCTGTTAAAACATCATGCAGAGTTTTTATTTAGAGTGAGGATCAATCCTGAACCAGCCCATTGCATTTCAAAGTTTTTAAAATTTTTAACATTTTGGTTGAAAAGACTGGCAATGCTATTGTAAGCATTGCCAGTGTTAGCATGTACATACCAAACTAGAGCGTGTAGCTTAGCTTAGCCATCTTCCTTTGGGCTTCACTTGCATCGAACAGTAAAATCCATAAAGATAGCGATTCCGCTTACAAACAAATACCAATTCCTAAGTTTATTTTGCGAGAAATACTGATGGAAATGTTTCCCCAACATCAATAGAGTAAACGGACATGGCTATGGCTTGTTATCCAAAGGGTACCATAAATTTTTTCCTGTGCGACAGAAACAAACTAGCCATTGCATGATTTGTGAAGTCATTTTTAGCATTATTTCAGATAAACATTTCTTACAAGGCAATAACATGACAGATTTCCAATTGCAGCAAATATGTTTTGCTGTCTTTACAACAATGCTAATATCAAGGTACGGAGGGCTTCTCATGTAAAGTTATTTGACTTCAAAGTGACGCTAAAATGAATGGAAGTCAATGGAATGTTAAAGGCTACTGGGCCCTTTCCGGGTCGTGTTTTCCCTATAAGGGTTTCAACTTCTGCATACGTTCCTATTCCCTTGGTGTTTTCAGAGGCAGTATCTCGGTGTTGTTTCATGTCAGTGCCATGATGAAAGTCCAAAGAAGTCAAACCACTAACAAAATTTTGTGAGTCGACTTGTGTGGACTTTCACCATGGCGCCAACATCAAACAAGGTATTTATCCAATTTTTTCTATTCTTTTTATATTTATATTCTAAAAAACAGTGCCATTTTGTCTCTACCGAACAATGACGCCACAACCAAAATTTCAACACGTTTTGGTTAATTCGGTTCATTATTCATTCATTCATATTTTCTATAATAAGCTAGCAGCTACATCAAATATTACAATAGGTTTTGATTGTTATTTGCTTACATCTTTATATTGTCAAACATTTTCCTATAAAAATGGGTTTTAAACTATATTTTTGGTTAAGGGACAGCAATTTGCACCAATTCTGTAGAATCGCCCATAGATAATGTATGGTTACAAATCTCACATTTTTCTGGTCACTAAAAGTGGCAAAAAAGAACTAAATTTGAATATGCACCCAAACAAGTGGTGCAAATTATCTGTCTAGCCCATTACTTTAAGAAGTCCGGTTTTACAAAATATATATGCCGCGATAATGAAATAAACAGCAGCTATATTCATTGTGAAGTGCAACACTGTTCATTGAAAAAATAAGAGATTAAGGAGTAGCTTACATTCTAGGCACTCAAACGGCACAGCTTATTATTTGAGCTCTGTTACAATGCTCACATTTGAGAACTGAAATCACTCCGATGTTTCGTGTCCAACTGAATGACATACAAGCAATTGTTACCCCGAATACTGTGGCTTTCCAACCCAACCGCAACAAACATATTGTGATAACCTGTGTTAATTGTGCTCTGTTCTGCGATATTCTTATGCGCATGTGCCTTTAAGGGAATGGAGTTGTGTTGTGTGTGTGCGCGGGATGAGAGGAGTCATATTTATATTCACACCAATTACGTAATTAAAAAATAATTAATCCATTCATTCATTCATTGTCGTTTATTTGTAATTTACCTAATTGGAGAACATGTTCGTGATATCACGTGATATTTTAGAAAAATAATGTCATGGCTATGAGAAACGTTGTCCTTTAAAGAATGAGGATCAACAACCAAACATTACTGACTGCACTTTGGTATGTTAAATATGCCAAAACAAATGTTGACATTATAGGCCTAGCCGACATCAAATGCAGTATTTCATTTCGCCTTATAGTGGCGCTGGACCTCACTACAGCCCTTTGAGGCACGTAAAGAGAAAACTGCTGTGAAAAGTGGATGGTAGAATGCGCATAGGGTTCATTTACATGCGACACTCCCTAATTTTGGGGTTTCTCCTCCTGAAGTGCGTAACTGACTGTGTAAAAAGGGGGGGCTGGTGGGAACCAACACTAAACCAAAAAAGGACTGTATGGAGAGGGGCTGATTGAGGTATACGATAGTCGCCACAGGTTGTCCGGTCAGAACAAGGGTTAAATGTCCCTCAGTGAAGACACACACATACCACTCATGAACAGTGAAACCGTGGAAAGGACGAGGAAACTGATTGGCTTTGAAACCATGAAACCGTGTAAAAACTGTGAAGCTGATTAGGTGTAAAACCATGGTTTACTGGAAATATAAAAACAAGAAATACAAAAGACAAGCATAAGTAATACAATATACAAATGATAATACAAGAGTAATATACACAATATATACAAGGGGTGATGAATAATTGCCTACAGCAATTACCTAGACCAAAAAATGAATGAGAAAGGGAGAACATAGCTGTCTGCATTAGCTTTGTAAACCATGACTGAAAGTGAATGACTGGATGACTAGCTGTAACAGAAGTACTGTGTCTTTAAGCCCTGCGACACGGCGTATACATAGAGATTAACAATGGCGCGAGCTCTTGAATTGTACACTGTAACAGGCAGCCAAGTATTTGCTGTGCCCCCCAAAGAATACAGCAACATGGAGAATGAGTAACAACTACTATTATGCACATACAGAACGATACAAACAGATAAGTAAACAATAGACAAATACTCGCGCTGCAGGCATTGACACTACGAGGCTACAATAACAACAACAACGAGCATACATGACATAGTAACAACATAATATTAGCGAAATCACTCTCTCATGGACGCACGGATGAATGAGAGCTGAAGAGAAGAAGAAATGAGGAGAGAGAGAGATGGACGTCGGGATCCTGAAAACGTCTGTGAATGAAAGGAAAGTCCAAGGAATGGACTGGATCCAGCTGAAGTCCCTCTGAGCTGCTCGCTCTGACACCTTTGAGTTGATCCGCTGGCTTTAACAGCTGACCACAGCGGGGGTCCTGCTGATAGCGATCAGGCAACCAGGCTCATCTCTGACCTTGCAGAGGCTGCTGGGAGCAGTCGATTGGTTGCTAGGCCTCTGTCAAAAGAGTGATTGGAGGGCTCTACCAGACTTAGTGGAGCCTGATCAGCAGGGGGTCAGTGGGTGAGGAGCTGACAATGGAGGATGGGTTGATGGCCCATCACTGAGGTCGCCAATAGTTTGAACAGACTGATTTCCACGTAAATGACAAAGTCAACAGTAGAATCCGCGTGGGCGCAGTTGCACGCTTTTTTTCACTCACACGCCCTTACGCGCAGGGGAGAATCGGCCCCTATATGAACGTTTGTGTTATCAATTGTTATTGTTATTGTTATTGTTTTGTGCACACTAAGGTGCGTGAAAGTGATCAAGAGTATTACTAGTATTCCAAAATTATTATTATTATTATCATTATTATAACTATTATGGAGGGTGGTGGGGCACAAGTCTGATATTTTAACTGCCAAGCCACCACTGCCCCATTAGCATTATTTTTTCTCCTCATAGAAGTTAAAGTTGGATGAATGAGATGATGAAGGGCTATAACGTTGCTGTGATATTTCCTATGAATACCATCAGGTATCAAATGTAAATGACCTTTGTTGAAAGAGCATGTCACTCTTCAACCTGGAATTATGTATTTTTCCTATTAGAGAGGGTATTTTCCCTTTGAATATCTTCAGACAAATCTCTGGTGGTCAGTTGGGTGACATTTAATGAACAGACATGACATGGCCATCTTTGATATAAACGCATTATCTCTTAGACTGCCAGGTGTGACTCCCATAACTGTAGCAAACCATTTTCCTCCTCTCAAGAGCAGAAACAACATGATTGGAATCAAGGTAATTGGGAAACAAAATATTATTTTTTCCTCTGTGAGAATGAAATTGAATAATCTAATCTAAAATCTAAAACCCCAAATTGAAATCATTTACCTTAATGTTTATTTTGTTTGTTGACACAGATAATAGAGTCAATACCTGGTTATCAGCAGATCCAGCTTTAAATATTACAGGATTTAGCAATACCTGCTCAAAGGACTCCAGAGTAAGTATGGAAAATATCTGATCTGATTTACTTTGAAGTGTTGCCCAGTGGCGATATACCCTTGCTACATAACTTAATGTAAAGACTGATTAGCCCTTAAATCAAAGATAAAATAGTGTTTTACGTAATTATTTACTTGATGACATGAAATGATATTTAACTCATTTAATGCTACATAAAGTCACACTAAACAATTCTTATAAATCTTGTCACATGCCTCTTAGCTTTTGTACAATTTACCATTGTTATGTGATGTTTAATGAAGTCATAATAAGAAATAATAATATGAAGGAAGTTAAATATCACTGCTGTTGGGGGAAAAGTTCATTTTTGTTTCGTTTAGTTTTTTTTTTTTTTTCCCATAAAACAACACTACAGGTCAGTATTCATGTCAATCTGAGACTTTTAGAAATATAAAAACATGCTAGCACATGACTATGTGTCTAGATGTAATACTAACTTAAACAACACAATGTGTAACTATATAGAAAGTACATGTGTTTCTCAACTTGCTAAAAGAAAGCAGTCTAACACACATTTCTCTCTGTATCATTTAGAAGGGTAGGCAAGATCCAGATTACACAAAGGGAGTGAAGAGCTGTGGTGGGATGGCTGATGTCCCAAAGGAAGTGTCCTCATCCAAACTTCTTGCTTTTGAAGATGAAGGAAGTTCAGAGTCACAAAAAGCCACAGCTCTGCCTCTCAGGGTAACACGGGTCGTCACAGCAACCCTGCCCTCTGCACTCACTGCACACAGAGTGTCTGTGCAGGACCCTCCACCTGAACTCCTCAGTGCGCTACCAGAACAAATATCCCAAACACTTCCTAAAAGGACTTCACGGGTTTCTTCTCAGAACACTGCACCAAAAAGTGAGATAGCCATTCCAAGATCAGTGCAATTGGCACGACAAAGGAATGAGATCATCGGGAGTAAAGCTTCCCAACAAAACAGACAATATTCAACATCAAAAGAAAATATGTTTGATCAGGAGCTAGATAGTAATATAGCTTCAAACCGTCTTGGTGAAGAAAGAAGAGAGCAGGTGAGCTTTAAAAGTCATAATCTTTAAAAAGGCTGTATCATAAGTTTCATTATGATATTTAACTGAGAAAAAATAATAGTTTAATCAAATGCAGTTTTTATTTTCTCAGGCAAATTTAAAATACAAAAAAAATGCTAGTGATGTTAAAAAACACCTATCACAGTTGTGTTTATATTGATATTAATATGGCCATATACATTACACTTAGCTGACGTTCTTTTGCTCTTTTGTTCAATTTGCTCTATGAGCAGAGAGAAGCCAAACTAAAGCGAGTAGAGCGCATCAGACAGAGGGTCATCAGAAGGTGGGTATTAAGTACTTGTTTGGGCAAAATTAATAAAGAACATAAACACTGACTCACACGCAGGTAGTGAGTATGGTTTGTAAAGACTTTTGTTAGTGTAGACTGAAATATATTTGTTTTTCCTCTTTCAGCGCATCAAGAGATAACTATATTCAGACTGGCCATCTCCCTCTCACTGATCCCATGGTCAAAAAAACTGTATTGCCAGGTAATCTTTTTCATTTTTTTTTAACTAAATGTTCATCTTGTAATTGTGTATTTTTTATACATTCCACTCAACATTCCTTTATGTTTCAGAATCTGAAGTGCTGGTATTTGACAGCACGTCTTCAAATACATGTTCTGGTGACCCTGAAGAAACTGAAAAACTCTTGGAGTCTCGCCATGGTTATACAAAGGGCCGTAAACATAAAATCCATAACAACTTTTTAGCTCATGTATCATTCCCAGTACAAGACACTGCTTTGACAACTAAGGCTGTCTCCACAGAGAAGCCTTCATCATCTACAAATAACCGATCTGAATGGTTCTTGTCAGCTTGTGAATGGCAGGGGTTTAGGCCGGTGGTTACTCCTGGACTAGAATCTTTTTGTCATGATGCAACTGTGGCTGAACTACAGACTTTGCCACATTACTCACATAAGACACAGCAAAACTCAGACAATAAGAAATTAAGCAGAAATGAGATATACATCTTCGCAGGAAAGCCCAGGTATAAAGAAAACAGTGAAAGTTTACTCAGTGAGACATTCGTAAGTCAGGATGAAAAAGGAGAAACGAGTGAAACGGTATGTGACATATTACATCCATCAGAGTCAGTGTTAATAGCGACAGCAGCAAATTGCAGTTCTGAGGATAGAAAAAATGGTACTCCAACCAAAAATGAGAGTAAGCAACTTCCTAACTATCCAGTGGCACCATCTGCGTCAAAAGACAAGTGCATCGCTTGCTTACCTCAGCAGTTAGGCCTTGAGTTGTCTCTTTATGAGGAAATACCTTATGTTTTATCCTCACAAAGAGAAAAATCTAAAAATGATACAGACAATACATTAACAACTGAACATTCAGAACATGAGATGGAAGAGCCAAACCCTAAATATGTAGATGAGGTTGGAGAGGATGTCACACTAGAAAAAAATGGATTGTCACAGAGTGAGACAGTGTTGTGTGTACCTGAAAATAGCCAAAGCCACATCCACTCCGAAAATAATCAGTCCGTGTACAGTGCTAAATTTACTGATGGAGTAGGAAATCACAGTCCTTCATTTGTGTGGAAAAGGGTTACCATGGACAGCACATGTTTGTAAGAGGGTACCAAATTTTGAAAGGATGTTTTTGAGAAGATGTTAATAAATATATCCAGTGTAAACCACCAAAAGGATTTCATGAATAGATAAAAAAATGACTTTTTAATTTTTGTGCAGTTTTGCTGAGGAAATTGTAGATTTGGGTACTTTAAATTCTTGTGCGATACATTCAAAACACCTTATTTTATATGGTTGAGGAACCCAGGGCAAAGAAAAAGTAAAATCTATCTATATGTGTGAGTTTGTGAAAAACCTGGAAATGTTTAAAAAAGAGCAAGAATGAAGATGGATAGCAAAGCCATACAATACTCTTTCAGTTAACTGTTTACTAAAACAGCTTATGCTTAACAATATTGTTTGTACATGAGGCATTGACAATGGATTCACAAGGTTTACAGGAATATTAAGTGAAATTAATTAAACTAATTAAACATTAAATCATTTATGTACTGTAGGTGAATAAGGCGCAACAATCTCATTACGTCATCACTGGATACATTAATAATGTGTGTAATATTGAATAGCAATAACACCAAATTAAAAGTTGGTGGTGTATAATTCCTATAGGCTGATTAAATTATAATGTACTTTACCTTACTGAACATTTCCTTGGGAGTTAAGGTTGCTCCTTCTTAACACAGTGATGTGCCATATTAACAGTTACCTATTATGTGGTTAGGATTTTAACTTTTGATCAGTGGTACATTGAAGTAGGCATGCTGAATGTGTTAACAATCACATTTTGCTATAAATGCAATGCATGATGCCCTTCAGTGCCTCCATCTGTAACATTTATCTGGTTCCTACTGTTTAGCATACAGCTAAATGAAAGCAGTATCAAAGTATCGTAAGTATCAAAGCAATAAAAACTTACCAAAGCATTGTGAACCCATTTGTGACTCTTGTAAAATCAGTCATTGAAGTTATAATACATATGTAACAACAGTGGTTAATGATTCTGGCAAAATGTTACTGGTTTATTAGACTGCCAATGTAACAACAGAATATCCATCAGAAACTGAACACAGCTTTGGGGGTCTGTGGGGCTTTGGGGCATCAGAAGTCATTGCCTCTGGATAAAGAAAAGAGTTTTAACATTCACCTGCTTCTTGAGGCACCTTTAGGCAGGAATTTATATCTCTCCAGGCAGGTTCATAAGACACTATTTTTTTTGCTTATATTCTTAAAAAATGAGTGTAAAATAAAAGCCATGTGCAAATTCAAGTGTGTGTTGTTTTTGTTGGTATAAAAGTTAATGAGTGAATGAGGGTTAGTTAACCCTAAGGTGTTTTTAAGCTCAGGGGCAAGAAAAAAACAAAGTCTATAATTTACATTAGCTAATTTATGACAAAATTAAAAGAAACACTGTTGGTCACTCCAACTTGCATATGCAAGCTGCACGTGAAAATATTCTTCCAAACCTGATTGTCTCTATTAGTAAATGAAAGAAAATAGGCAAAAAACTAGTGAACATAAAAGAGGCAAACAAAGTGACGTAAGTTTGTTAATTAAAAAAAGCCATGCCATAGTAGTGATTACCGGAGGAGCCTCATTGCAGCACACATTCACCTAGCAAAATATAGGTAAGTAGGTGTGTTTGTTTAGAACATTTAAATCTTCTTTTTGGTGTGCTATAACCGAATGGGCTTTGAATGACGGTAGCCTGTGACTAGCATCGCCCAGAACCTGTCATTCTGCCCACACCACCTCCTTCACCAAACTAGAAGAGCCTAAAAACAAGAGCACTAAATCTTTTTTTTCACCAAAACCAGCTCACAGGGCATTCATTAAGACTTGCGACCACCGCAAAATTAATGAAAAACAATTCAATGACATCTTTAAAGTATAGCTGTGGGTGGGTTTTGTATATTGTCTTATGTATATTAGTATTGCATTTGACTTTGACTTTATTTACTTTATTTGACTTTGTATTTACTACAGTGTACAATGACATTAACCTAATGGAGAAATGTTTTGAACCAGGTTTTAGCAAACTTTGCTATTTTCCACCTGTAATCATTCACACTGATCTGTTGTGAATATAATTGTGAGTATATAACGCTTAACATATAATAATAAATAATATAATAAATAATTTGTAGCAAACTCTCATCTGATTCAGTTGTTTATTTAGTAAAAATGTCAGTGAGTACAAATCATAAACACATTTTCACCACTATCTTCCTAGACTTTGGAAATTAAAGATTATTCACATGCAGTCACGATTATTTTAGGTTATATTACATCTAGAATTCACACAATACCATATTTCATAATAATATCATTGTCATACATATAATTACACATATGGACCCAGAAATGACAATCTTACACAGACTCAAAAACTATTTTTGGTTCTTTCATGAGTCCCTATGTCTGAAACTCCAAGCACAGTAAATTATTCTCTCTTTTTATTCTTTACTTAAGATTGTGCAAGAGGAGTTTATTCCCATCCAAAAGCCTGGTAGAATCTTCTGTGTGATTTCAGTCTGTATTCTGTGGAGTAGTTTCACCTCTTTGTGCTCTTCTCCCTCTTTCCTACCTTGGACCAAGTAGAAATTGATGATACCAGCAGGCTGGTCAATGTAGACACCAATGGTTGAGCACTGTGGCACACCAGGTATTTCTGTATTGACTCCGTTATACCAGGCACGGTAACTGGCTCCAGACCACTCCAGAGCCCAAGACTTCTCATTCTCTCCAAGACCACAGGGACCATCACACCCTTTTCTCCCCACACCTTCATAAGTGGCCCCGATGACCACCCATCCTGAATACTCCACCTCCCAGTAACCCCGAGCTCCCCAAAGAGACTGTTTGCATAGCACCTGAGGAATCAAGACAAAGAGGACATGGAATGGGATGGATGAAACTAGTACAGAAGAAAACAAGATGACAGAATTGTTGGGTTGGGCACACCATACCTGTGGTGAAAGTTCATAGCGTTCTGGAAGGTCCAAGCAAGGACACACCTCCCCTGTTCGACGGATTACTTTATTACCTCCATCTGAAATCCACAGCATTTTGTTGGCTGTTTTGTCATTAAGAGACAAATTGAGCCAGTCTGTAAGAGAGTACAACAATTGTTAAAAACTGAGATGCCCTAGATGTCAAATTTTAAATTAGCTCTCATGGCTTTAATTCTGAATTTAATTAATCCTACCCTTTAAAAGTACTACTGTTAGGGATTATGTATAATTTGTCTATCATTCATATGCCCATATCCACAAAGCATTTCAATAAAGGTAGTAAAGCTGACTTGACTTGATTTAATCTTGTGACTAAGAGCACTCCCATTGTGCGCTAAAATTTACTTCTACTGTATTTTTAAAAGGAAAAGGGACAAGTCCGACTCTTCTCTGCTAACATCTCTCCTACTTTGGTGCTGTTTGTGCAAGTGTTAAGGGGATTTGCAAATTATTCAAAAAACAGTAGGAACCCATCCTGAGTTCAAGAGTTTTCTTACATTCCATTAGTTCAGCTCTACATGTTGGCTCTTTGATGTTGGGCTCGTAGATAGGCACCTTGTCTGTGTAGGAAAAGAAGACGAGAAAAGTGACAGTTATGAATCTAGCAAATGCTGTCCCAGAAAGGTACTTACAAAATGTGTAAGGGAGGGTTGTGTGTGTAGAGTTGGGGTGATGGGGCAATGATCTCTGTATATTCACATGTTTAAGTGTAAGTGGGTGTTCAATTGTGTTTGTGTAAATGTGAGAACTGAAATGTGTATCCACATTCCTACACTGAAATAGCCTAACATGAATGTGTTTACTTTAGAGACAATAAGGACTTATTTCATCTCACCATTTATGCCCATTTCAGACATTTTCACTAACAACATGCAAATAGTTGCTTTAGAATAAAATAAAATAAAATAAGATAGAACAGAATGTATTTTATTGTCACTATACACATGTACATTGAGATTAAAAGCAGCTCCTTTTCCAGTGCAGACATGTATGCAGAGTAAATTAATAAATCAGTAAATTAAATATTTGATTAAATTATGTTCTGTGTACCACTACACCTTTTTCACAGTGTTTAAGTCATGATACAGTGGAGATATGAGCCTGCAGTACACAGTTATGACAACTTGCCAAGGGAGAGGAAATTAAGATGTATAAGAAATGGACTTCACAGGGAGCTCACAGTAACCATATTTAGCTTACTAGCTACTGATGTGCTGTCACATACTTGTCTGCATAGAATATCAGCCTCAGCCTTAACCTTTGATTGTTTCTGCAATGGTGTACTTTAGAATAACACAATGCTTTCTTGAAAAAGTGAATAATTCACTTTTGTCACATATTTGGCTTCATCCAGAACTGTACTACAGTTTTCCCTACTGAAAACAAACAGATACTTGGTCCTACCAACCGAATTAAAAGCCTAAATCATATTAAGTTACAACACTATCCCAGACTAGCTAAAACAAGCTACTTGAGCATGCTTTCAACTTTATTTTATTATTTATTATGTATTATTGAGTGCTCTTTATTAGGCCTTGTTTAAGTAATCAGTAATTGCAGGGGATTTTTAATGATTAAATATATTTAGTAATTTACCTGATTCCTTATTCTCTGGCTTTGATTTTGCGGTTTTGTAGCCTGAGGATAAAAACATTTTTTTTAATTCAATGAGGCTGACAAGTTCCTTTTACTAACAGTCAATGGCAGTACGGTGACCTCTAAAGGGCTACACAAGGATATGGGTCTAAAAAGGTCAACACAGAGAGTATCTGACAGTTGCCTGTACACTTGTGTCATTTTACAATGCCCCTCATGTGTTTCATTTTATTTAAAAGGCATGATTAAGTGTAACATTAAGTTGAGCAATGTCATTTCATATCTGAGGTAATGAAACTATGGCACCCTCGATTCAAGGAACCCACATAAATGTCTCTGGAACCAAACAACTGCTTGTCTGCTGTCTGCTAAAACAAACTTCTAAACAAAAATACAGATTCAATAATTCAAAAATACAAATGATGAAACACCACTGACCTGGTAAAAAGATGCTTCAAAAAGCCACACAAAGTGTATATGTTAAATAAACTGGATGTCAGTAGTAAAAGACTTTGAGCTAATTCTTTCTGTTTTTATATTTTTAGATATATGAATTAAGGATTAAAAAGAATGCTAAGTGAAGCATAAATTGTCAGTAATGTTAAAAACCATGCACTGTACACATGCATGCATTATATGGGTCTATACCTGATTTCTTTGTTTCAGGCATGATCCTGGAAGGAGTTCTCGTTGGCATGTTTAAGCTCTTCTAACCTCTGTTCCAAGGTGATGTCACAACAAATGCCGGGTCAGCTTCGGACTCCCTCTTATATTGGTGGGAGGTGATTTAGCAGATGACTTTGAAATGACTCAAATGGGTATTAGAAGGGCAGTTCTGTGTCTGTGCTCACTGATGTAGTAGAGGTAAAGATAGTAAATAGGTTAGAAATGACACTTGAAACGAGCGTAACCTAAGTGCTGTTCCCAAACTGTCAGGGATGATCATAAACATGCCTGGAATGCCCCGTTCATCAGAGGACCATGACAATGTGTCAACACCATCACACATGCCTATATACACACATGCATAGCTGAAGCGAGAGAAAGAGAGATGACATAAACACAGAGAACCCTATATATTAAGTACGGATTGCTATTTTAAAACGTTGGTGTTGGATCACCAACGCCACTATTTGGTGGCTTAGAGTAAACTTGCTCACTACAAGGGTAAACAAGAGTATTTATATCAAACTTATAGCTTTGATCTATTGAGATTTATGGTGACATGTATAGAATGCAAATAAAATTCAAAAACAAATTTCAGTTACCTGTCATAGAATATTAGTTATTTTAGCTGACCAAGCAGGTCCAGTCATATGATAGGAGGGAACAAGAAAGAAGACACCTCAGATGATGGATGATTGAACAGACGCCTGATAAAAAGTGTTGAAAATGAGGGTGACAATGTGACCATGACCCAGTTCAGGCTTATAACAACCTTGTCAGCAGTGTCTGTACTATGTTGTCAGTCACGCTCCAAACTAACGGAACCCCAAAGCCGTAAATGGGGCAACCACCATATGATGTGGCCATGTTTTACACAAGGCAAATTAGGCACAATTCCTCTTCAGTTTGTAAGCCTTACAAATCCTTCTGGGGGCAAGTCATGACCCTCAAATACCTAAACAAAGGTTTTGTAAACATTTAGTGTTACGTGTCTTTTTATTTTTTTTTTAAACCAATAATTTAATCATACTTTATTTTTGGCACTAGAAAATTTCTACACATTCTCACATTATACTCAAATTTTTAAACTGAGGGGTACAAGCTTTCACATTTTGCAATATATATTGTCCTTCATAGCTATTGACGTGTTTTGTAGTGCGGAATGCTTAAACCTGCAGAATTAACTTCCATCATTTGGTCTATTCACAAAGTAGCAAGTTAATTTACCTGAGTTTTCTCCCTTAGCTGCAATTGTGTTGCTCTTTTATGAAAGTGTTAAACTATTCATTGTCAAATTAACTGTGTTAAGGTTAACAAATGGCTATCTGAAGTTTAACTGCACCATTGAATTATTCCCAAAATGTCCAAAATCATCAAGTTTTCAATTTTGAAAAGATGGTGGTCATATTTGAAACAACTATATCTTTCCAACTGTTAAAGGTGCGTCTCTGACCAAGACAATACACCAAAGTTGATTGTATTGCCTTTTCACTGGTATCCAAAATCTCAGTTTTGAATTTTGGGTCACTGTGACTCATTTGGCCAGATCTGGTCACAATTGTGTAAATGCAGGAAAAATTCAAACAGCAAATGCCAACTCTACTGGAATGTACCGTACTCCCAGACAATGGTGAAATTCTTCGAAGATGTATTTTTTTAAGTTCCAAAAGAGGATGTCTGGTAACCCTACAGATTTTATCTGGCTTAAGAGTAGCCCTTTGTTTGTTGCATGTTACTGTATTGCTGAACACTCTTTCCAATGAGTCTGTGGTATCTGTGATTTTTTCTTGCAATGTTAGTGGTTTTTGTAAGGATACATATGTTACGACCCTGGACTTTAAATTCACAAGCCATCCTGCATCTGAGCAAGACAAGGCAAGTGACACAAAATGATAAAGCATGCGAACCTCAGGGAGCAACACTTACTTTCACAAAAACCACAAAAACACAAACAAATGTGCGACTCAAATGGCAAACCAAATGGTAATTGGTGTTTTGGACGAGCCCCCATTTGTTACGACCCTGTGCCAAGGCTGCAACAAAAAGAGGGAGGCGAGAGGTTGGATTTTAACAAAATAGATTTATTAACTAAATTACAAACCAAAATAAACACAGTGAGATGGGTCAAAGTCAGCCGTCAGTAATGCATGCATGTTGTTGGACGTGAGATATTCTGAGTGCTGTGTTGCTGTGCCAAAATCAAAGTAAAGATGACCCCAGAATGGGAGAGGCAGCGGCCTTTTAAGCTGGTGAGACACCTGGAGCAGCTCATCAGCAATTGGGGAACTCCAGCCCCTAGAAACCTGCAAGTAGTGGGGCAGATTAGCTAAATAATCATTCACTTTGTGATACAAGCATCAAATTTGGCACAAGTCATGTTCTTGACCTGCTTTTTCCAAAAAGCCAGTTATCCACGCAAAAAAACAATATGGCCGCCATTTTCCAAGATGGCCGCCTTTCTATGTGTTCGTTTTCCCTGAATGTGATTGGATGATCTATTTTTAATGATCTTGGGGTCTAAATATATGTTTCTGGGTATGAGGAATTCAATTCTGCATTTAAAATACTAAATTGTGGATTTCTTTGAAGATATAAGTCAGTTTAATCGTATACATAGTGTTTTTGGCACTGAATTTGAACCAATATCAGGTTAGGCGATAGAATATTGTTTTAGAATTCCTAATTGCATAAATATTTGGCATTATTACACAAACTGTAAACCTTTTGGAGTTGGGTAGTTTGGAGGGCGGGGTTCAGTTAGTGCTTGGTGTTGTTTTTTCCATGTTTTTTTTATTTTTACAGTTACAAGGTCCATGTAAAAATAGAATCAGTAATTATAATATGTTGGTGTTGTTTTGTAATTATTTTTGGTAAGTATTTGAGATGATTTTGGAGAGACACAGTGTAAGAGAGAGGGGGAGGGATCAGAAAATTGCCACAGACTTGAATTAAGTTTGGGGTCACTATGGAGGGAGAATTTTTCTTTTCTTTTTTTTTTTTGTTTTTTAAGTCTGATGCATACAGAATGGCTACATGCGGAGTGGATGTATAGCTGAATGTCTGGATTCAAAGTAAAACTATAACTAATCATCACATTTGCAGGCACACAGCTGTGTGCATCTAGGGGCTCATTTCCACCAAACTCTCTGCGTGTTCAGCACGTGCCCGTGTTCTGTCCGTATTCATTTAGAATGCACGTTAGCAGATTAGACCATTTCCACCGCAAGCGTGCTCTTAGCGTATTCTGTCCGTAGAATACGTTCAGAATACGGACCGCAGCTAGAAAATAGAAACCAAGTCTATCTTTCTGCGCGTGTTCTACGCGTATTCAGCCAAACTCCCATTGAAAGCTATATGCACAGCTATACAATTCATGTCAACTGGGCTATCGATGCATGTATTGGCACAGGGAATACCTCAAAAACCTCGCGACTGTCTGCAAAATGTTACCACTCCATTACAACTGCATGAAACAAACGCTGGAAAGCTTTCATATTGGCCTTGTCATATCAGATCCGCACTACAAGGGCATTGACTAGCCTACATAAACACAGAAACTGAAATACCTGTGAAGTTGTCACGCTGTCCAGTCAAAAGTGTTGTAGGTATAATAGTGGTGGAGCTTTTATGGTCTTAATAGGAAGAAGCAAGATTTTGCTGAAGCTTTCTTTTTCATATTGTCAATGCAAGAAGAGCCTCAATCGGTCTTCTGTCGGCCACTCGAGCTATAAAAAATAGTAACCTCGTTCTTGTCATTCAG
Organism: Coilia nasus; assembly: GCA_027475355.1. Lineage (NCBI taxonomy): Eukaryota > Metazoa > Chordata > Actinopteri > Clupeiformes > Engraulidae > Coilia > Coilia nasus. The sequence goes on from CM050210.1 coordinate 28,131,872, forward strand.
TGTTTCCTATTTGGTTTGATAAATCTAAGGTCAATAAGCCACTGGGCAAAATTGAGGTCCATAAATCACTACATTTAATAAATACATTTATTTATCCGAGGTAGGAAAAAGTGACTGTTGTCAAAGAGGCAGAGTTTGTCATAACTTTATGGAAGGCGTTAAAAATTCGCCCTAAGGGCCCTAAGGGTTCATTTCCACCAAACTCTCTGCGTGTTCAGTGCGTGCCTGTTTTCTGTCCGTATTCGTTTAGAATGCACGTTAACAGATGAGACCATTTCCACCGCAGGCGTGATCTGAGCGTATTCTGCCCCTATACAAACCTATTGTACACGGATACGTGCTGTACACGCTCAAGCTGGTGGAAATGAGGCCTAAGGCCAAAGACTACAGCTACAGTAAGTATACTAATTAGCTGACACTGAACCCCATGCTGAGTCTCACAGCAGTGATGTCACCAGTGTGCCCTGGTTGTGCATTGACATTACTCATTGTCTGATGAAAAAATTGCTTAGACCTCGGACTGCTATTTTATTGTAGGGGAGAACTGGGTCGATTAAAACACTTTTTACTTAATTTGTGGACATTTCTGTTAATGTTATTACACTTTCCAACTTGAGAAGAGATGACATTTCAATAGGAAATATCCCGGAAATCTTAGTTACTTTTTAAGCATGATGCTAACAGAAGAGATGCTAAGTAGTCTGTATATGATTCAAGCCCATTCAATGATCCATGCTAGCTTGGACCTACAAGTAGTATCGCCAGAGTCAGAGAACGGCTGAATGAACAGGAAGGAGGTAAAACTCAATTATTTAACTCGAGGGGAGGTGGAAAAATAGCATATTTCCACAAATGGTGGTGTTATGCTTTAAATGTTTTTTTTGGAAGATTGTGTAATGGATTCAAACACTTTTAACACATGATCAACAACGCACATGTGTGTTCTCTTAGATGGCAGTGTAATATCAGAAATATGTTGAATGATCAGGATGTTATTTAACTTTGAATAAAAGGTATTTGTTTCAACCGCCCCGACTTGTTGGGTTTGAAACATGTATGCGGGATGATTGAAACAGCATATTGTATATATAAAAACCAATGGCTTTATTGTAGTTTTTATTAAACATACTGAACAATATACTTGTATACTCACCACTGGTAAAATTTCACCTTATTTACCATAGTATAAATGGGTACATTTTTATTCTTTTTTTACCCTGCGTCAATGTCGAGCATCTTGACGTGCATCTCGATTAAGTTCACTTTTCACTCTTTCAGACAAGTTTTTTTAATCATCCTGACAATGCCTACTGCCTACCTATACCTAAAAATAAACTGCATCTAAACCTCAGAACTTTGACAATGCAGACTTCAGGACATATTTAAGTACTAATTCATATTATTTTTGCATTAAACATCAATCAGAACTTGTAACTAAAAAGAAACGACCACACGTAAGATTTTACTTTAAGGGCTGAAAAAACGTTTTTTGCTATCGCTATTATATCGCTATGGCGTATAAAGACACAAGTTTTCCTGAGGATGGTCAGTTTGTATGCTGATCGTATTCACTAAATTTCATTTTACAGAAGTGCATTGATCTTGAAAAAAAATGATGCTTCATTCATCCAACGTTTTAATCAACCCGGCTGTCGTCTACTTAAAGCCTATTTTCTAATAATATTATGACAGAAACTGAGAATTTGAGTTTAAAATAGCCATCATATTGGATTTTTTGGCATTCAATAGACTTCTCATGCCACATTACACATTATTTGATGCCCAGATTATCACAATACTGTATGTCTGGCCATCAAATTTATACGTTGAAAACTTTTATTTCACATTTACTGTGGCGGCCATCTTGAAAAATGGCCACCATCTTGGATTTTCAGGTGGATAACGGGCTTTTCTGATGAAGAAGGTCCTAGTCATTGTGCATGCTAAATTTGATGCTTGTATCGCAAAGTGAACGATTCTTCTGAAATATGGACTTAATCTGCCCCACTAAAGTAGTTGGTCAATCAAACACAGAATGAGCAGAAGGCCTAGCAGGCCGTAACAACATACTTCAGCTCAGTTTAGCAGCTGGTTGCCAGGAAGTGGTGATGCTGCCTCTGCGTTCCCTCCAAACCACAGTGCAGATGTGACCCTAGAACCCTAGACCCTAACCCTAGAATCCTAACCCTAGAGTGGAATACCTTTACATAAACTCAGCACTAAAGTTGATCATTGTTGCTAATGTTGCATAAATACTGCAACAGAGGTTAAAGACATGCAAGCTGTGTGTAATGAGTATGCAACCTTTCATTTTGAATATGCAATCCCACAGCTACTTTTTTTGTCCAGTGTGAAAGTCTATAAAGCAGTGGAAATATGATGTGACTATTATTTTTTTCTCATGTTTACCATTTTCTCACCTACTGCTGTCTCAGCAACAGTTAATTTTGCAAATTTACTTTTGTAATGGTAATTTTGACGGGTTTAGTAGACGTTTGAGCGAGAGTTCACTATACTGACCCCAGGTTAGTGCAAAAAGTGGTTGGAACATATGGATATTTGCCGATCCTTTATGATGCATTTCCACAATAAATAAAGTCAACCGATATACTCTTCTGAGGCTGACAACATAGTGATGCATGTTCTGTACATCTGTGCATAGTTTGATTTACAATAATTCTAGCAATTCATCACAATTAAGACAGTAACCCTATACTATCGAAATTGAATCTATACCTTAACAGTAATCCAGAATCTGAGATCTTTTAACTAATTCAATTTCAAGGTCTTTGGTTATAAATGTAAGTTCAATTTACAGCTCATAGGAAAATGAACTTGCTTATTTTAAAAAGTTCATTCACAGCACAGCTTTTAATATCTCTCTTGTTGATTCTTTCCCACAAATCGTATTGCTTTACTTCACATTACTATTCCTTCAAATGTTTGTGAGTTTTTATTATTCTCTTCCAATACAATTTATTTTTATGTTGACCATGTGTTTGCATGAATACAACAAATTAAAATAGACCAGTGTGTATTGTGTAAAGGATTGGTGACCCCAGATCTTAGGGAGTTCTAAACAATGAAGTGTGATCCTTTACTGAGATAACCTGGTGCCCTGAGGTCATCGATGCTTTGGCCCATGCAGCTGCTTGCCCTATCACAAGGTCTGAGTTCCTGTCCTCTAATACAAGATGAGCATGGGGAGCATTCAAACCCTAAGGACTGACTGCTCAAAATGTTCATCCAGGGCCTGAAGGACCCTCTTCTAGTTTTAGGCCCGTATTCAGAAAGCATTTCAAGGCTAAGTACCTATCAGATAGGAATGCTACTGTATATTTTTGCTCAGTGCTTTACAACATGGGACTGGAAATCCTGTCTTGCAACTTATCCGCAAACGGTTGTGTATTACCTGAGAGTTTCTGACATTTTGATGAACAGTAGACATTTGGCCGATCTTAAACTTGACCCTGCTGCTATATCATCACTGAATAGGACAAGGAGTTATTTGTAACAATGCCACTCATCAGAATCATGAAAGTAGGCTACCAGTGTTTGAAATTAAAGCAAACATTTCCTTAAATGTTCACAGATAACCTCCAGTCCAAACAATGTCAAAGGTCTTTTTGACACACCTGTGAAACTGCAGTCACATGTCTTAACAGGTCAGTAATATATTACACATTTTAAAGTATCATACATTTGCTCTGTCCAGGCAATAAAAATTAAGTAATTATAAATGACAGTAAATAAATGACTCCAGGATTTCACAAGTCAATTTTGAGATAGTTGCAGCGGCTTTTCTAAAAGGTTGCGATAAAAGTTGTGGAACTTTATCCATTTTGGCTAGTTGTGGTTAAAAGTCAAAGTTCCAAGAAAGTTGGGATTTTTCTCCACATATCCACACGAAGGGCAAAAAAACAAGCCTCAACCAAACAGAGAAAAGAAAAGATTTCAAGGATTACAGAAAATGTAACAAAGTATGCTTAATTGATACACAAATATGTGCACCTGCAGGGTACAAGAACCTCTCTTAAGGACTTATAGACATTAGCCATCACATCTCAAGTCTTCCTGCCACTGACAACAGCTACCTGATGTCAGCTAATTAGACAAAATATTTGGAATATAGAGATAGGAGCGTGCGTGACAGTAGGTGCTGTGCGCTATACTAATTAACATTGCCCATGACAGGAAATATGCAAGGGATACTGTCATGTGTATTTGGAGGTTATTTTAGTGAGCAAGAAAAAGCAATTTTTAATCACAAATATTTCTAGCATCTTCTAATCAGGGCTTTGAACCAGAATTTTTTGCCAATTGGTTCGTTCCGAGCAGAAACAGAATTTTAATGTTTCTGGTTTTGGGTTCCACCATAAAATTGACGTTCCCGAACCGGTTAGAACAAAAAAATATCGTTCCCGGAACGGTTAATTACGTTGCTTGTCAGCTGTTTAACAACAATAGGCATATATTCAATATACTGCTAGTTTATAGCTATATTGTGACTTACATATATAGATAATTTATAATACAACCTTCATAGAACCAGACAACAATTGTTTCTTCAAGAATTGTGCTATTTATTGTATTCAAACATTTTGCAAAAATTATCAAAGCATGGTCCATACCAGATTAACTTGGCTTAGTCTATATAAACAAAATATTGCAATTAGGCCTACCTTACCATATCCACCAGGTATTGTTAACAAAAATGCCATTCACATTTATTGTAGACTATATGGCAATGAAAAACTTTCCATACATAACAAAAAAAAGAATTCCCATACCATATGTCAGGTAATTTAACCAACAAAACATTGGCTATATGCGTTTATGAAAGTAGTCAACATTTTTTCCCCATATAACAAAAAAATACCAATTTCTACACCACACCCTTGTCACAAAAGCATAGACAGTCGATTTAATATTCGCAAGGCAAATATATCCTATTGATATTCTGTCTAAAACTAACATTTTAAATATTGATAGACTACAATATTTACCTCTTTATGTGTCCTTTGAGATGTGGAAACAGTTGGTAGTCCTCCACATACATCTGATGACGGTCCTCCCGCCCTCTCAATCAATGAACGTCTATCTTGAACGTCACAGGAAGTGGACCTCATCGGGTCATTGTAGGCTACCATAGACGTTAGGTTAGGAGACGAATGACTTTGATTCTAGACTATACAGAATTTTAAAAGAACGAAATAAACCGGTATTAACCGGTTACCATTATTTTAAATAAGCGTTTCTGTTCCGGAACAAAAAAAATGATAAAGTTTCTGGTTTTGTTTCTGTTCCAAGCAAAATGCTAAAAGTTTCCGGTTTTCGTTTTCGTTCCTTGAACCGGTTCAAAGCCCTGCTTCTAATCAAAGCAAGGAGACTCACTGTTTAGCAAGACACGATGATGATGGCCCAAAGGTTGGGGAAAGTGCAGGGTCACAATGTATTAGTGGGGATTAGCAGAATTTGCGTGAAAAGTTGCGATCACAACATTGAGAAATCCTGGAGGGTCTGACAGAATGATCTATACATAACCTGAAAGCCTAGAGGTAAATCAAAAGCTGGAGTGGTGCAGTGGTGCAGGGTCAAGTATATTAAAAAAACTACTATTTCACAGCCTCATGACATAATGGAGAGGCCCCTCCAGCATGTGGTCAGCTGACTAGAAGACACAAGGGCTCACAGATGTCATTTAGAGCTAAAAAAAGGCAGTACAAGGGCTCACAGATGTCATTCAGAGACTTATAAAGATAATACAAACAGGTTATAAAAACAAAGTGTGTAATGCTCTCTTTAAATTCTTTGGGTTGATAATGGTTGTGAAAACATTACATGCAGTGAGCAGTATAATCCTTCATGATGGAAGCTATAGGCGTCTGAGGCATATTGGGAAATGCTGCTGTCTCATGTCGACCAAGCTGCTACTGCTGAGAGCTGCTGCAGAGATGGCTGCCTCCATCTGATTGAGAGAGGAGTGTCGGTAGCACTTTTTAACTACTAATTAATAAGCATTTATTTTGCATTTGTTAACTCTTAACATTTTGTTCAGCATTTGGTAACCACTGCTTTCACACAATTTCTCATCGGTAAATCATTTATAAACATATTGACACACATCTGTCTGAATGTTGGTTTGCTATCTGCTGTATGTGTGACTGTTTGTCTTTATGCTACCTATTGCTCAGCCTGCAGCCTGCTACCTTTCTGTCTGTCTATCTTCTCTGTTTGCTTTAACATTTGTACAGTAGATATGTTTGTAAATTATTTACTGATGATAAATAATGTGAAAGCAATGTTTACCAAATTATAAAGTGTTAAGTAAGAGTGAAGTTGTGGCTGGCGGACAAGCCTACTTTACTGTATGTCCTCTGTTTTGTTTTACTGAATGTTTATGCTTTTGTGTCTGTGTCTTTGTTGGTTGTTTTTTAATGGGTTTAAAACATTCCATTTGATGATTTTGCACTTTAAATAATAAAATGATTGATTGATTGAATTATTGAATGATTAAATTTATACAATTCATTGCAAGTCAAAGCAGTCCATGAGAAGGGAGCTGCAAATGAGGGCTGACACTGATGTATAACAGGCTTCACAGCAAGGAGGGTGGAGAAGCAATGACAGTCTGCTACATACATATCCTTTTATAAACAAGTTCCCTTTACGCAATACCCTATATGATTCCATGTCAGGCAGACCTCCTGCTCAGGGCTGTCCTTTACTGTCATGTCATCTATTTTAGTGTGTTATACGAGTAGCTTCTATTAATAAAGGAACACCCACACATTATGTTTTTTTTATTGGTAGCAATGCTCCTTTTACCAGTGATCTATAGGATGCATTTACCAACATATCTTTAAAACAGTATGTATGAACTGTGTGATAATGTGCTTTGTAGTGTGACCATGACTGTGTTTTTGTGCCACTGCTCCTGTGAAATATGACAGAAACACTGAGGTCATGTGAGAGTGATAACTCATGCCAAGAAAACATGGCCTACTGACCTTAAGAACACAGCAAGGATTCAAAGCATCACCGTTAAATGTGGAGATAGATGGAATGTTGTGTGGGGTGCAGGGAGTAAGTACAGTTATAGATTCAAACGTGTAACGTTACATCCCTTACTTGCTTAAAATCATGACATCAGGATAAACAGAAGGACCTGTCACCTTGAAATCAATTTTTTTTAAAACAATACTTTCATCTTGTCACACCTGGTGTGTGCCATAGCATGGGTTTAAAAAACTTGCAATGCAATGCTCCTTAACCACCAACATAGACAGCGGTGACACTGGCTCAGTCGGCCAGCAATTGGAAGGCTTATCCTGACCTCGTCAAAATGTCCTTGAGCAAGATATTGAACCCCGTACTTCACACGATGTGCTAATGGGAGCCTTACAGGGCAGTCTTCTGCCATCAGTGTGTAGGTATGTGGAGAAATTTGACGCATTACCCTGTAAAATGCTTTGGATACTCCCTTGAACATTAGAGAACAGATTGAGCTTTAAATGTAATGGTTTAAAACAGTAGCGGCTCCTGAGCATAAATATTGGTGGGGCAGACACTGACTCCGATGCCTGAATCACTACCATGACCAAATGTTATAGAATAATGTATACTGATAGGCCTATTAAAAACCTAATTAATGTAGCAATTCGCCTAAGCAGCTAGGTCTATAATACATCTGTCTGCAAGCAGCACCATAAAGCATGCGTTTCAGAGTTCTTTTCTTTAAAAATATGAACATTAATGTAGCGCTATGATTAACGAAGACCAATAAAATGTTGACCCGATGCACTAAAAGCAAACAATGCAACAGCCTCATGTAATATAGTAAGCACAACGACACATTTTGCCTAATTGATTTCGAATGCTTACATAACAGCCCTCATCGAAGTGTCCTGCGATATTAACTTGACCTAGCATGGGTAGTTTTGTAGCAAACTGTAAATGTGCTTTGCTTGAGAGTGTGCTTTTTTTTGCTAGTTCGGAAAAGTGCTTCACGTCACTAACTCCTGTAATCCCTATGTCCCCTTGTCCTGAGCATGATCTGAACAGTAGACATGGAAAGCAAATACTGTATTCCTTAAGGAGCAACCACACAGCCATTTCATTTTCATCATACCATGTTCGCGAAAATGTTCGGTTGTATATATCTTCCATTTGTCCTTATTTTTTTGTGTTATACTGACGTCTGGTCTGTCTGGGCCAAGCTGCTTGATCACTAACTTATCTTCTAATTTCAGTCCATCAAATGCATTTTTCACAGAAAGCCGCGCTATTGGACAAGGCAGGTTCTGTGCTGCAGGCCGTCGCTGCATTTGACACGATTGGGTTGGGTCTAACGTTACTAGAGAAGTACTGATCTGTGAGCTGCTAGAAGAAAGTAAAAAGGCAGGTGGGGCAGGCTTGCTCCTGCCCATATTGGACTCTATTAGCGCTGCTTGTAATTCCGACAACTGACGGCAGGTGAATACGATAAATCAACAGATGGATGTGGTCGCTGACCGGTCCTGTCCCATAACGGCAATCAACAAAATTATTTGAGATTTAATTCCACTGTGGTAAATAAATACTGTAGTTATAAAAAAAAAAAACACATACACAAACCATATACGACAGAGTAGTTAAATACAGTGGCATGAGAAAGTTTGGGCACCCTTGACAATTGGCATTATATATTCACCAATCATTGGGTGTTTTAGTTCACAACTTAATTTTGATATATCAAATAACTGATGAACACAATCATATTTCAGCAGTGAAATGAGGTTTATTGAGTTAACAGAAAATGTGCAATATGCCACAAAACAAAAAAAGGCCCATGCATAAATTTGGGCACCTTAATAGAAAAATCATATTAGTATTTATTAGAGCCTCCTTTTGCAAAAAATAACAGGCTGCAGACGCTTTCTGTACCCAACAATGAGTGACTGGATCCTGGATGCCGGTATTTTGGCCCATTCCTCCTGGCAAAACCTCTGCAATTCAGTGATGTTTGAAGGATTCCGAGCATGGACAGCCTGCTTCAAGTCATCCCACAGATTCTCGATGATATTCAAATCTGGGGACTGGGATGGCCATTCCAAAACATTGTACTTGTTCCTCTGCATGAATGCTCGAGTAGATTTTGAGCAATGTTTGGGGTCATTGTCTTGTTGAAACAACCATCCCCGGCGCAACTTCAACTTTGTGACAGACTCTTGAACATTATTCTCAAGAATCTGCTGATACTGAGTGGAATCCATGCGACTCTCAATTTTAACAAGATTCCCAGTACCAGCACTGGCCACACAGCCCCACAGCAACCTCCACCAAATTTTACTGTGGGAAGCAGTTGTTTTTCTTCGAATTCTGTGTTCTTTTGCCCCCATGCATATCGCCTCTTGTTGTGACCAAACAATTACATTTTTGTTTCATCAGTCCAGAGTATCTAATTCCAAAATGATATTGGCTTGTCCAAATGTTCTTTCCCATACCTCAAGTGACTCATCTTCCGCATCACTCTTTTCTTGTGCAAATTGCGCTGTATTGTTGACCGATGCACAGTGACACCGTCTGCAGCAAGATATCCTTCCAAGTCTTTGGAGGTGGTCTGTGGGTTGTTTTTCTTTCATTCTGACCATCCTTCGTCTTTGCCTCTCTGGAATTGTTCTTGGCCTATCACTTCTGGGCTTAACAAGAACTGTGCACGTGGCCTTCCATTTCCTCACAATGTTCCTGACAGTGGAAACTGACAGCTGAAATCTTTTGGACAGCTTTTTGTAACCTTCCCCTAAACCATAATGGTGGATAATATTGGTTTTGAGGTCATCAGAAAATTGTTTTGAGGCTCTCATGTTGCAGCTCTTCAGAGGAGAGTCAAACAGCATGAGAACTGGCATTTGGCCACCTTAAATACCTTTTGTCATTATTGGATGCACCTGTCAATTAAGTTCAAGGCTTAACAAGCTCACCAAACCAACTTTGTGTGTCCAAGTATCTTGTGATGATTAGTTACAGGCCATCAAAGCAACAAAATGACAAGGGTTCCCACATTTTTGCACAGCCTATTTTTTACATTTGATTTAATTTCATACAATTGCATACTATGAATACTTAAAATCTGTGTTTGGAAATCAAGCTAACACTTGGCTCTTATGGGCAAATGAAGGACATACCACCAAGATAATTTTGTGTGAAGTCAGAGTCCATTATTATACAACCTCAGAGGGGGTGCCCAAACTTTCTCATACCACTGTAGGTAGCAAGCAGAGCAGTTAAGTAGGTAACATTATTTATTAGGAGGAACTGGGTTTTGGGGTGGATATTTTTTGCGAGGGCGCTGCCCCACCTGCCCATATTGACGAGCCGCGCCTGGTTTAAAGTGTCTTGGATGATTGAGGAGATATAGATACAGATATACATGGGGTGGGACATAAATGGGGGGGCTATTTTAAATTGCTAGTATCTTGGATTATGAAAATGACACAAATTGACACAATTGGAGATACCACAATATAAAACTCATTCAGTTCTCTTCACAGTGATATCATGGTTTATGACCAAGCAAATGTGGCAGGTGGTTTAAGTTAGTGGGTGGTTGGACCCACGTAGTAAGCCGACTACACCACTATAGGAATTGCACCCTAAAAATTAATTCCTGTTTCTGTTGTGAGGTAATAAGGCACTTACGTTCATACACTGAATTGCCAGAGGTGTGGCTCTATCAAATAAATATTTATTAACACAAAACACCATAAAATGCACTCAGTACATAGAAAACAGACTGCACACAGTGGTTGCAATTCAATTAAAATACATGCAATTCACAACACTACAAATAAGATACAAACTAGATGGAACACATGGTGGTACAAGGTATGACCTCCGCAGTGTGCTGTAAAGTTGGGCACAAAGTATGACTGTGACTTTGGCCACTAGAGGAGCTCCTGAGCCCGTGGTGTGAACTGCTAATGCTATGGTATTCTATACTGACATTTCCCCCATGAAACAGGTTTACATCCTGCTTGAGCTGTTCTTCTCACTTCAAGTTGATTTTGTTTTTGTATTTCGACATTTTCATCATTGAAAGTGGGCATGGACAGGTGATTTTCATGCAAGAGGTTTCACTGAATATAAGGAAAAAGAATTTTGGTTTTAAACCATAGTATTTTACAGATAATAGCCAAAATGTGATCTTGTAAAATTACAGCGCCTCCAATGCATGAAATGTTACAGTAATTGGCATGCTTTCAGAGGTTGTCTTGCCATTGCACACAGGATTAGGTAACTCTGTTACAAAACAAGTTTCTGCTGAGCTTTTAAGGTATTGTTCTCATCTTTCCACTGAGTTCCACCACAAGCCCTGAGCTCTTACTTGACATGCTTCCCGAGGTTGTCTTGCCATTGCACACAAGATTAGGTAACTCTGTTATAAAACCAGTGTCTGAGCTTTTAAGGTATTGTTCTCATCTTCTCACTGAGTTCCACCATATGCCCTGAGCTCTTGCTGACTGTGAGAAGTGGAAAGCTTCTGGGCTTCACTCATTTCTGTTATATACTGGGCCAGCTTGCTTAAAGGGGTGAGTACGAATACCCATTCATGACAACTTCATGTTGCTGTCTGTGGCCATGACTATCTTACTAAGTGTGCGTTTACTGGAAGATCATGCTAATTATGCCCACAGTTTGCTCATGGCATTTGTGAACAACTGTAGGAAACTTTAGAAAAGGAAGCACATTGGGTATAACATGCAAGCCTTACTTAACCTCAGTGAGGAAACAAAAAAATATGGAGTCTTGGATAATATATCCTGCTTACCTTTTGAGAATTTTCTCGGATGGCCAAAAAAAAAAAAAAAAAAGATCTGAAAACCAAACAAGCCACCGGAGCAAGTGATCCACCGCCTATCTGAGAGGCAATTAAACTCAAAGTATGATCTCTGCATGGAATCAAATCTGACAGTGGAGCATGTCAATGGCCCTGGACCACTTGAGCTCAGTGTGGTTAAGCAGTTCGGAAGGATGACTGTTCGAAAGTATATCACCCAGACTTCACAAAAGAAACATTAAATGGTTATGACTGTCACATGGTATTGGTTTTTGGCTACCCTACACAAGAAGGCTTTTTAATTATTGAATGTTCAGTGCCTTACAGCGCTGATGGGCCTCATGTTCACAAATCCCAGTTTTAAATGGTTATATGGCTAACTGATGGACTTTGACCACTAGAGGACCTCCTGAGTTGGAAATCATGGTGTGAGCTGCTAGTGCTATGGCATTCTATGCTGATATTTCCCCCATCAAGCAGGTTTAAATGCTGTTTTCAGTTTTACCATAGCTAATGCTATGGTATTCTATACTGACATTTCCCCCCATTGACTTATACAGTCAATGTTTCCCCCATGAAACAGCTTTACATCCTGCTTGAGCTGTTCTTCTCACTTCAAGTTGATTTTGTTTTTGTATTTCGACATTTTTATCATTGGATGTGGGCATGGACAGGTGATTTTCATGCAAGAGGTTTCACTGAATATACGGAAAAAGAATTTTGGTTTCAGACCATAGTGTTCTACACATAATAGCCAAAATGTGATCTTGTAAAATTACAGCGCCTCCATTAAATTTTACGGTACTTGGCATGCTTCCAGAAGTTGTCTTGCTGACTGTACAATGCAAATTTTGAGCATTTCCAGCTTTATCAGTCCAAGATATTGGTAATTTAAAACTTATAAATACTTATTTTTCCATTTACCCATTTCACTAGCTATGTATGTATCAAGGGCTTGGAACCAGACGGGCGCAAGTGGCACTTGCGAAAATGAGTTCTATATGTGAAATTAAAGGTCTTGATGAGCTCTGTCTAGTCGCGCATCACAAATCAACCTGTATTCAATAAAGCAACTGTAACAGAATTAGAAAAATACTTATAGTTCGATTGCTTTGGTCCGCACTAGTCAGAAAAATGTTACAATGTAGCAAACAGACGTGGGTACGGTTTGCTTTCACATATGTATAATTCTAAACTAACCAAAATAGACCGCGAAGATCATCGCCACCGCAACAGGACTAAAACGCGCCACTTTCGAAAATAATAATGCACTAAACTCTATGTTCCGTCCAATTTGATTTGGTTGCTTTCACACCAGAGGAACCGTACCAAAGGGCAGATAAAGCGATCCGAGACCACCTCTTTTATCGGTCTCGGACCGGTTGATTTGGTGCGCACCAAAGTACCGAGATTGCATTCACACCTACAAAAAAGAACCGTACTAAGAACTTTTGGTTCGAATGGGACGTTTGTTGACTTGGAGACACCTTCGGGCTGTTCAGAGAACTGCAGGTGTGGTGCTTTGACCCTTTTGGGGTTCCAATCCTGTAGCCCAGCCAGAAAAGTTTCATGCTGGCTTGGGTAAGTTTACTGCACAAAGCACTCTTTATTGTGCCATAAGATTCTTCGTTTTAAAATGTAATTTGATTTGTGAATTTGACATATGTTATGAGTAATGTAATTGTGCATGTTGTCAGGATGTGGGTGGAATAAGCCAAAATAATAATACGTTTCTAATAAAATGTTCTCATTTTACCGCGAGTTGCCACAGTTAACGTGACTAGCTCATTTCACTCTATTGTACTCACATTAGCTGCATTAGCATGTTGTTAACTTAAGGTGGTTTATCCGAGTATGTATTTGAAATCCAGTTAGTATGACATGTATTAAACATCAAGTTTGCATTATTCATGTATTCTGTTTGTATGGGTGCGAAAGAATTCCGAATGTTTACTCTGGTTTTCCAAAAGATTTAACCATCGTCCCCATACATGGGAAAATTCTACCTGTCCTGTTTCACGTGTTAGTGATATTACATACGCCAATCCATGAACGTAATGCTCTTTGTTTGTTCATTTTAACTGTACAGACGCTGCAGTCACGCCATTTAATGTGTTTTGAAGGTATGTCTCCAATTGATTATTGTTTAGGATTTATACCATGTTAGTCAGGCCATTTCATGTGTTTTGAAGAAAAATAAACTGCTGTCCCAAGAACGTCTGTCTCCGTGCGTTCACCTATCGACCTTCCCACGCAAATGAAAACCCGTCCCTGGGTAGTCCCGTGCTCTGAATTTGATGAATCCCGTGCTGAGCAGATAAAATGCTTGTGTATGAACAATGTTTTTAAATAAATGAGGCATATAAATGAACCGATGTTTTGTGCCGTGTTTTGTGAGCGTGTGGAAATGTTTGTGCGTTTGTTGCGGGTATAACAATATGTGTGCACCCACGTTAACCACAGACAAAGCAGTCCACAGCATAAAACAGATGGATATGTTCATGCAGTGATTTGATGTAACTCACAGTAATACCAGCGAACTAGAGCAGGAAAAGTTGAGGAAGGGGATGGCGTGTCAGAAGTTCAAAGCGCCGCCATTAGGACGCTGTGACGTGATAACAAGTTGCCACAGCAGTCACCTATTGCTATTGTAATTAGGCGCATTTTACTTGACCTAGACGTTTGCATCCGTTTGCATCCGTTTGCAGTCTGACGCTGAAAATGTTGCATTGTGGTTAGAAATTGTGTCCCACATGCCCGAAATGTGTGAGGTTGTCACAAGTTGTCACAACAATGCGACCATGACACATGACCCGAAAACTCGCGGGAGCATGACGCTTACAGACAAATCGTACAGACCTTTGCAGTTGCCTCCACACAACTGCAAGCGGCTAGCTAACGCCTCCTCAGTGACGCTACTTTGCCGTGGTTGGTTAAAAGTTCACTGACGTCTGTGCAGGTGCATTGTCCGGTGCTCCCCCACTTGTCATCTAAAGTGTACGTTATTTTACTCCAATTTGAAGATATATCTCTTCTCTCTATTTTAACCTTGTTCTGATGGTTTATCTGACGCTGTCAAGCCCGGCCTATTATTTATTTAATTATTAATCCCATTTCTATTTCATTGTCCGTGTTATATACCTACTTATGGTCTTTGTTTTATGGTTTTGCTGTCTTAGTTTTCATGTTTGTGGGTTTGGGGCAACTCGTTTTGTTCCAATGTTAATCTAAACAATAAGAAAGACTGGACTTGAATTAAACTCTCAGTGCACCCCACTACAACCATAGACTGTAGAGGACTACAACCCCCGCCCTCCCTCTCCACACATGACTTGTGTGTCATCTGCTACGATGATCGGGGAGGCGCGAGCTCAGTCTCGTTAGGATTTGTGTTCCACTTTATTTTCCTCATTTAATGCCCACCCCTGCTGTGACCAGCAATTCTCGTTGACGTATGCAGCCATATGGAATCAGATTTGTGCCTTTAAATTAAAAGAAGACTTTTACAAACCCAATAAAAAAATATCAATTCAAAATACCAAATTAAAAAAATCAACCAAAAAAATTTTTTTCAAATAAAAAATACAAGATTGCAATTAAAAAATGTCAAATTGTGTAACAAAAAATTGCTTTCGCCTCTTTCTCAGTTTTGGATGTTGCCGTTTTCTTTGATCACGACTCCAGCCTTCTCGTTTGCGCTCCCTGATTTTTTGATTGCGATTTTGGCACAAACGTGCCTGGTGGGACGGGATTCTCATGGGTGCATTCCTATTGGTGTATTCACATTTGACGGACAGCTAAGCAAGCGTATGACGCGGCTCTGGCCACAGCAGCTACTCTGCTTCTGATTGGTTCTAACAACGTCATCACAGGCGCGACTGACCAAAAGGGCGGCAGAGATAACAGCACATTACAACCACAGCCACTAGACCTTCTGTGTTACAACCATTAGCCTACACCATACCAAAGAAGGACCGTCTTTGCGCATACGGTAAGTAAATGGCCGTTATATCATACCATTATATTAATAAAACCATGGCGAATGAGTGGATAAATACGATGGATGACAAACCCCTAGACTGATCTGATATCCTGCTCTGCTATGGCTACTTAGTCCTGGCTTCCTTAAAGAAAGAAGGGGTTTCATCCATCGTATTTATCCACTCATTCGCCATGGTTTTATTAATATAATGGTATGATATAACGGCCAATTACTTACCGTATGCGCAAAGACGGTCCTTCTTTGGTATGGTGTAGGCTAATGGTTATAACCATAGACATACTATATAAAAAAAAATAGAAGGGGCTTCAAATAAACTTGAGACAACTGCTCAATTCTTCGCAGTTGTCACATGTCATATGTTTATTTTATCAATGTGTGTTGTTACTGAGGGGATTTGGAAGCAGAGACAGTTGCTCTTTAATTAATTAAGAATAATGAAAGCCTTCAAGAAGCCTTTGTTATAGCCTACTATAACCTACTAGCGATACAGCCAGTTTAAAATTAGTGGTGTTTAGCGAGGTACTGTTAATAAAATGCGCTAACAGTTCATTTGTCCTGTCAAACGGATTAAGCTGAATGGAGCGTATCCCCGCTCCAAGACGGCGGCTCCGCGTCTCGTCAGCGCCTATTGGCAGTAACGCCCCATGCTCCGTCTATATATAGTATGTCTATGGTTATAACACAGAAGGTCTAGTGGCTGTGGTTGTAATGTGCTGTTATCTCTGCCGCCCTTTTGGTCAGTCGCGCCTGTGATGACGTTGTTAGAACCAATCAGAAGCAGAGTAGCTGCTGTGGCCAGAGCCGCGTCATACGCTTGCTTAGCTGTCCGTCAAATGTGAATACACCAATAGGAATGCACCCATGAGAATCCCGTCCCACCAGGCACGTTTGTGCCAAAATCGCAATCAAAAAATCAGGGAGCGCAAACGAGAAGGCTGGAGTCGTGATCAAAGAAAACGGCAACATCCAAAACTGAGAAAGAGGCGAAAGCAATTTTTTGTTACACAATTTGACATTTTTTAATTGCAATCTTGTATTTTTTATTTGAAAAAAATTTTTTTGGTTGATTTTTTTAATTTGGTATTTTGAATTGATATTTTTTTATTGGGTTTGTAAAAGTCTTCTTTTAATTTAAAGGCACAAATCTGATTCCATACAGCCAGGTGCAGACGGGCGGACTGGAATCTAAAACACGGCTAGTGGTTACATGAAGTCATTTTGTGTTGTGCAGTGCACATAGGCATATTTAAGTCATGTATGTACACGTTTTTTGTCGACTGCCGTTCCATAAGCTAGTACAAATGACCAAGTTCTAAGGCCTCATTTCCACTTCAGCGTGAACAGCACGTAACAGTGTACAATATGTGTGACAGAATACGCTCAGATCACGCGTGCGGTGGAAATGGTCTAATCTGTTAACGTGCATTCTAAATGAATACGGACAGAAAATCGGCACTTGCTGTCTATG
This sequence comes from Coilia nasus, assembly GCA_027475355.1. Classification (NCBI taxonomy): domain Eukaryota; kingdom Metazoa; phylum Chordata; class Actinopteri; order Clupeiformes; family Engraulidae; genus Coilia; species Coilia nasus. Next base: position 28,149,161 of record CM050210.1, read on the forward strand.
CGCTGTATCAGAGCCGATTTACGGAGAGCCCTCCCACTCCCTATTCACCCCCATTATACCATAGACATACTATACATATATGTATAGTATGTCTATGGTTATGACAATACTTGAGAGTTGTACTGCTTGACATTCCAAATGTAGAAAAATTTTATTCATGGAAATGGCCATTGTATTTTTAACTTCCCTAACTATGCAGACGTTGCTTAGGATACTATTTTTCCAGCAGCATCTTACGTTTAGCTTCTGCAAGCCACCAATACAATAATTTCACCTTAGGCAATGCTGATTAAGATGCTAGACAACACACACGCATACAACTGCACTTGACTGAGCCGCCTGCACTGACAGCAAGCCACTGACGACGCAGCTCTCTCCGCTTCACGTGAGCCAAGTTCCTACACGAAAATGTTACAATGTTTAATGTTGTGTTTGGTGACATTCAGAAACATTAAATGTAGAAGCGCGGAGCAGTAGGGAGATTTGAGGAAAAAAAAACGAACGAACAGAAATGGGTTGTTTCTTTATTAATAAAACGTCCATTGTAATTTTTACTTCCCTAACTGCAGAGCACGTTGCTTAAGCTACTGTTTTCCTAGCAACATCTCACGTTTAGCTTCTGCAAGCCACCAATAGATTAATTTCACTTTAGGTAATGCATAGCAGCCTGTCGCGCTGTTTCATAGATAGCTACACCTGCACTTGACTGACCCGTCTGCGCCGACAGCAAGTCACTGACGACCCAGCTCTCTACATTTGGCAAAGCGCACGGATTCACTGCACTCTCCCAACATCATAATTTCCTGTGCTATCATTCTCATTTGTTAATCTAGTTGTTCTGTGTGCGGATCCTGTGGAATAAGTGAAAGTGAAGTGAAAGTCTCCCATTTCTGTCATTGTGATCACACGGCACAGCACAGCACACAGTGCACACAACGAAATTCAACCTCTGCATTTAACCCATCACACATGTGAGCAGGGGGCAGCCATGACAACGGCGCCCGGGGAGCAGTGAGTGGGGACGGTACCATGCTCAGGGTACCTCAGTGGCACTACTGGCGACTTGGGATTCGAACCTGCGATCCTTGCGGTCACAGGTCCGATGCCTTAGCCGCTAGGCCACCACTGCCCCGAATACGATGTTATTTTGCTCTGAAGGCGTTGTATATTTAGTTCGGTCCCGGTTTGCCTATCCTCTGGCTGAGCCAAGTTCCCACACTAAAATGTTACAATGTTTTATATCGTGTTTGGTGACGTTCAGAAATATTACATTTAGAAGCATGGAGCAGTAGTCTAATTGCATAGCTTACTCCGATACTAGATGTATGGACCGGTATTTTAGATCGTTAGATTTCAAGTAACATCAGCTGAGTTGCATCCATAGACAGTAGAAGGTTGCATTAGGGCGCACAGTACCCGGAAATAGCGTTACAATACGGAAGCGCGTCACGCCGCCCATGGTCGGTTCCAGAATAAGGTCAATACCGAATTTGGCTGCAGTTCACCTAGGGGGCGATCGCGGGCGAGTGCAAAATACATGGGGCTCTATGGAGACGGCTAAACTACATCATTCTTGCTTATCATCTACGAAATCCAAATATTACAGTGGTTTCCGAGAGATCGATATGGATTGTACGCCAGAAGTGGAATAATCCGGGGGTTATATCCTTTGTCCTCTTACAGGTTGGGCAGTTGCGACCATAGAGTTGAATACAATACTAGAGTGGACACGCCATTGGCTGACCACACGGGAAAACTTCCGACGCGGCCGCCATCTTGCGTGTGCTAGGCACTCAATGTAAATAGGCGTAGAATGGACCCACCTCTGTCGAAAACGGCTTTGTTCTGTGAAAATATCCACTGACACACTATACAATGATGATATTTGAAATGTCTGACTCTATATGTACGTAAATCGTATCAAAGAAAACGATAATTAACGATAAATCGATACAATATGACCTGTCATTAATATAAAATCACACGTACGGATCAACAATGAATATACTAGCTAATATAAAATATCAATTTATTATACAAATTGATATTTGTGTTCCTTACTCACACTGCCAGGGCTAGGATTCCCGGCCGGCCGGCAGTCGCAAGATGGCGGCCACGATTGCCATGAGCAGTGCGCCTGTGTCCACTCTAGTATTGAATTCAACTCTATGGTTGCGACCCAGACTCTGCTAGCATCTAGCTAATGAAATCCGATTGGTCAATAAAGAACTCACGGCTGGTTACGACCAAGCGCCAACGTTCCACGCTACAAAATGAAGCCAGGAAGTAACTGTTTAAGGCTGCAGTACCTTTTTCATCCTTTGGGGGCAGGCTCCAAAACAGAGCAATTTTCCATAGACTCCCATGTTAAAAAATTTTCACAGCAAAAATAAACATACTTACAGCCTGGTTCAAAAAACGGTTTTAGTCTCTTTTGATAGTTTTGGGGTCCATGACAACTCTGAGGGGGGTGCATTTTTTTAGAATTCATTTGCTTTAGGTACAGCCAAGTATTAATTTTATGAATAATTAAGGGCGTGGTCAGTTTGATTGACAGCAGCCAGCTACCGTTGCTGACCCAAGGCTGGGAACTCTTTCTACTCTTCGCAGGCTGTCATCGGATATTTCAAGACCATACCTTTTCCAACAACTTTAGCTGCTAATTATATTACATCCAGACTGTCTTGCGCTGTTGTTAATTGTCCTAATAGGCCGTCAAGGAATGTTTATGTACATTTTTACGGTAAGTGGCATTACACTACTCACTATCTGTCATCACTTCTCGTTATCTGTCATTACTAATATGTAGCATTGCTATTAGCGCTGTAGCCCTGAATCACCTCGAAAATGTTAGCATGTTAACCCTGTGTCCAAACGACCTGCCATTATCAAGCATATTTGACTGCTAATATCAAGAGTACTATTTGCCCAAGTCTGTAGAATAGCGTTGAGGAAGAGTTAACGTTATTTGATTTTTTGTCGTGGCTGTCTCGGTAGTCTTTGAAGTTCCATACAGTCTGTGTAGCACTAAAGCTCACCGCAAGCTACGTTACAGCCTGCTATGCTTCGGCAACTAATAATGAAGTTAACGTCAGGTATAGTCAAGCTACAAAAATTCCCGCCTGCCTACATCGTGTCTTTTCTTCCTATGTAAATTCTCTGAGCAATGCACTAATTAACTTGCTTTGCTTACGGGAAAGTTGCCCTGAAATTATTGTCTTTCTAGAAGTTGGGAAGACAAGTGTAATGTCAAATGCGTCAAATTATGTCTACCGACTCAGTTCTTTCTCTGTGCTACAGTTTAGAAGAGGTGCATGTGTTATTGGACATGTAGGCTAGAGACCAATGACTATGTTACAGATTGCAAATAAAGGAGTGAGACGCTTAAAAGCACCCTTGCTTGTATAGTTTTATTAAGTAGTGAAAATTAGGTGTAGGCTTAAGTGTACCAGACGTAACTCATTTTAGAATTACATTAGAACAAAAAAATAGAAGTGTACGCTACATTCACATAAGAATGAACAATCTGGCCTTACACATTACTATGTCTAACATCTGTGTTTCATTCAAGTCATTATCTCATTACATTTTGAAAAATATTGCGACTAACATTTCCGACATGTCTTGTCTGTTTTCCTCTAGGTGATCCAGACAGGCTCGACCAGTGGAGAGTTAACTTGAGACAACACTTGCAGGCTTTCTATTCAAGGAGTAGCTAAAGAGGTAGCAGGTACATTTGTTACAGAGAAAGCAATAGGCAATGTACTTTATTGTCATTTCTCCTCCAAATATGGCATACAAGTTTTCGACATCCTACCAGACTACAAGCTTACAGTATGTTATGGTTTGTCCAAATGTTGTTCTGGAAAAATATGCTTTACACGTGTTTTATTCAGTAATGCATTCTTATGGAGGTTATGGTAGTGATATACAATTACATTACACTTAGCAGATGCTTTTATCCAAAGACACTTACAGTAGAGGACACAATACCTGTTTTTTCTTTAAAAAATGTACCTGCTGCCTCCATTAAGCACTCTCAAGGTTTCATTTGTGTCACTCTTGACTCCATTAGGCCACAGCTGCCCTTTGCAATTACCATCTTAAAATGTTTTTGTGTAGCACTTTTGTTTATGGGTTTTCTTGCTGCATTTGATACTTTCACCATTTTGCTATATTACATGTAACTTTATTAACTTAAATGTTCTGATTTCTTTACATATGTGGGCAAATATCAAGGTCTGGTCAAAATGTCATGTCAGTTACTGAAAAAACATTGACACGTTCAATACTTATTCTTCCTGGTATACATGCTATTAACAAAACTCAGATTTTTTTACTTTGCTCACTGATTGCAGTGTATGTTTTATGCATTGCCTTTGTTTACAGTGACATTTCAGCATTTTCCCTTTTATGTGTTCATTGTTTGGTTTGAAATAAAATGACATTTTGATTTCATTCAGTCTTGATTTCATAAACAATATTACAAATTTCATATACATTTTAAGTGTGATTTCAGTGTAAGTGATCAAAACCAATAACAGTGTCATGGGAGAAAAATGTGTTCAGTCAACTAGTTCCAGACATGTGCTGTCCTTATATTTAATGTTATCATATAAAAATCACCCCTTGATCTTCTTTGGGTCTGCGGATCTCCATCGGAGACGCTGGGTGATGGCAGAGAAGATGATCCTCATATGTGGGTAACACCGATGACATCACACAAGTCCTGCTTCATCTCTGCAATAAGATGAACACTCCTGACTTGTCCAAGGTCATTCCAGCCATACTGGATGAAGGACATCTGAGACTGTTCTTTGTTGTAAGGCCTGGGAGAAAAACAGGAGGATACCACACCATTTCAGTCCACCCCAGCCAAATCACCTCATCTGGGTATTAAGTCCCAGGATAGTGGCCAGGGACCTCCTTGCAACCTCCCCTCAACGGCGAACGTAGCTGTCCCCGTGAATCCATACAGTTGGAGCTACAAAAAAAAGGAAAGCATGTTAAAACAATAATACCAATACTACTGGTAGTGTTTTAATGCCACTTAATAGTTTCTGTGGCCATTTGCAATGTTAAATTGGTTTCTAGAAATACCAGAGTAGCATAATTATTAGCTGTCCAAGTTTTTGAGACATGAGGCATGGCTGTATTTGATATGTGTGTATATTTTCACAATGTGGACTATTATGTGACATTTGTGTATTTGCTATATGCAGTTGTATTTGCTACATAAAAAATATTGTTCTTGTTCATGTTGTGCCTTCCACAAATAGCCACTGAAACCATTTTAAAACCATTTTGTACATTATATGCATTTGAGCTATGGCAGGTCTCAATGAGAAAATGTGAGAAAGCACCGGGATGCACACCTTCATTGATAAAGTCCACAATGTACACCTAATAAACTACAAATATTCATGGATTTCAGCACTTACCAGCAGAGTAGATAAAAATCGAGCCCGGTCTCTGGTCAAACCATTGACTGTATATATGAATCTATATACAGTCAATGGGTCAAACAGTCAAGAGTCAATCAAAAAATTGGCGGAGCTAGCCGGCAGCTAGGCTAGCATGTAGGGGCAGACAGAAGGCGGGTCTTCCAGCCACCTGGCACCACCTTTTTCACCCATATAAGGACTGGCCGTCAGAAGGCGGGTTTAGAACACCGAACGCATTGGCTAAGATGGCAGCGCCCTGAACCTTCAAATAAAGCCTCATTTTGGTACAGTATTTAGAAAGTCTATGCGTGACGTCACGGAGGGTTTGTCCAGTTATATATACAGTCTATGGTTACGACCAAGAATTGACTTTATGGCACTCACCCACAGAAGAGCAACAAAGCTCTTAAGGAAGACTCTGGAACTACATTACAGTATACGTTTTTATTTTGGTTATTGGATGTACTTATCGCACAATATACACATTGTATTGTAAAAAAATAAATTAAGTTAGTTAACTGACTGCGAACATGTGTGTTTTCTTACCTTGAGCGTATGATGCTATATTGCTACCTTAAAGATAAATCCCGCTTTCTATAACATCCAATTTTTAAACATTCCATATACGAATTAAAAAGGTGATATCTGTAAAGATGCCGCGCAGGTGTGCAGCCAGAAATTGCAATAGTTATAGGAAAGGACTGTCCTATTTCAGTTTTCCCAAGGACGATGAAAGGTAACGCGTTTTTTCTGGTTATATCGGTCAGAGCTTGGAGCGCATTTGAAGCTATGCGCTCCGCAAAATCGCCTTTTTTTGAAAATTTGGAGGGAAAAATAGGCCAGGGGCCTGTGCAAATGTCACTGCCTGTATGAAGTTGTTAATGGAGTGTTAATGGAGACACCACTGGCTTGTACTTTACTCAATTACTCCTTCATCTTCTTCATCATCTCCACAGAGAACCTTTCTCCAGCTGTTGCCTCTGCTGCCACTGCTAGCATAGGCTGCAAGGGAAAGGAGAGGCGCAAGGTGCCGTAAAGTGATTTAACCATAGACATACTATACATGTATATATGTATAGTATGTCTATGGATTTAACATGCATGACGTCATTTGATTACCAAAGCCGTAGTTCTCTGGCCGTGTTTTGTAATGATCAAGCGAGTTTAAAAATACTGACTATGTGCCGTTTGTAAGGATTGTCCATTCTGTTTTTTAAAAACTATAGCATTTTTTTTATTATACCCAAAGAAATGTAGGAATCTATGAGTGGAGCTCCATAGGATCCCATTCATTCTGCACTCGAGTGAAAATTCTCCTCCCATTAAACGTTCTCTGGCTGAGCGTGTTTGGTGGAAATGAGCCCTTGCAGGAAACTTCTTCTTCTTTTTGGGTTTTATGGCGGTTGGCAGCTTTGCATAAAAAGTGTATTACCGCCACCCGCTGGACTGGGGTGTGATTCAGAAGCCTATTCTAGGCTGGGAGTAAATAAAGAAAAAAAAAAACCTAAAATAAAATTCAATTAAAATAGGGGAAAATTTTAATCCTGATAAAAAGGCCTGTATTTTTTAGAAATCTAAACACAAAGTTGAAGCAGATGAACAGCAGTCACCTGAACTTCTCTGTAAAATTTCCTTCATGTCTAGTCCCAACTTTTCCCCCCTCGGCTGTTCAACCAATGCTTTTCTTTCTTCCCGATACCTGGGACAATGACAGAGCACATGCTCTACAGACTCTGGGCTACCACAGAACTCACAGTTTCCATTAGCATGCTTCTTAAGCTAAGGTGCTGTTTAGCCTTGTGTGCCCAAATCTAATTCTAGACTGCAAATCTTCCTCCCCCTTACTCCTGTTTCAAGGTCTACTCTGTCCTATGATGTCCTGAATATTATGGAGGTGTCTTCCAGTTTGCCCACTATCCCACAGGGTTTGCCATCGCTCTCTCACTCTCTGCTTAACACAATAGGCGTTTTCACACTGCACGACACGTTGTGGCGACATGGTACAACACGCTAATTTACCCCGGAACGAAAGTGGGAATGCACGGCGTGTTTTTGAACCCTGCTGGCTCTTTGCACAACCATTCAAGGGCAAATGACATGGTACTGTACTGCACCTGGATGCTTACATGGGATTGCAAATATATACAAGGAATACATTTGATGCCGATTTACTGTAGCTATTTGTACATGGCACCATCAGGTGAACTATAGCGCTATCATTAAATAATTTACTCTATCCACACATTTTCGCCCACAACACTTAGGGTGAAGATGCACTGGGCGATAGTGGTCTGTGTGGGGATATTTGCAGTCACATTCGGGATATTTACAATATATGGAGATATATTGATGGATGCGCTCTGGACATATGTTTAACAAAACAGTAGCGCTATCATCAAACATCAACATTAGGCTACTCTACAGTTATTAAACATTTACTCTCCTGGTTAAAAGGCACACAACACAATGATTTGTCTCTCAAAATATGCTGTTTATTTAACATAAAATGTTCGGCATAGCATTTACCCTACCGTTTCCATTGTCATGTCATTGTTTTGTGTTTCTAAAAAAAAAAAGTTTCCCGCGACCACGGAGTTTAAAATGACGCTACGACTACCGGGGTAACAGGAAGTGAACTCGCAATTTTTTTTTACTCAAAATCGTGTACTTTCAAACAACACCGAAATGGGGAATATTATTCCTTGCACATTTAGGCTACATGATAAAGCTGTTGGCCAACAGACAGCATCTAAATTAAAAACAAATTACGTTGGTTGGTACGTTGGTATCACGTTGGGTGAGTTATATGATTTAGGCCAAATAAACAGCATATTTCGAAAGACAGTTTGCAGTTTGCCTCTGAACTCCTTGTTGGTGTTTTTGTAGTTCTGCTCAGCTGTTTTAAAAGCCCCGACGGTGGGTGGTGGCAGTTGTGAAACGTCACCATACCACACCCTGCGCCCCGTCTCGTGTTCCCACACGCCCCAGGTCGCAAAAAAGTGTAGGGTCAGAGGTGGGTCGAATTGGTGTGTTGTTTGGACACACCACCCCATGTCGGCAGTGGGAACGAAACAGACGACCCACTAATTTCGGCTGAAATTACCGGTAATTCTGTCAGTGTGAAAGCGGCTAATGATTTTTACCTCAAATTTGCTCTTTGGCGTTGCGGTCAGGGCCCCCGCTTAGTAACCCAGAGACCCGGGTTCGAGTCCCGGTGGGGTGACTTCTCCTCCCCTTCGCTACAACTGGTGTCAGAATTGGATGGCTTGCTATGAGGTCATCGGATGTCCACCCACTGTGTGAGAAGTATGGTGGGAGATGCATGAGGGACACCTGAGTGTATGTTGGCGTTGCGGTCAGAGCCACCGTTTACCACCCTGGAGACCTGGGTTCGAGTCCCAGTGGGGTGACTTCTCCTACTACATATTTACTTGTATGCTTTTACATTGTTTTACCTTTTATGCTTCTACCACATATTGATTTTACTGGTATGCTTTTACACTTGTTTTACCTTTTATGCTTCTACAACTACTTTATCTGTTATGTCTTTATATATTGTCCTTTGCTTTTATTTTTGTGAAGCACATTGGATTGCCGTTGTGTATGAAATGCGCTATACAAATAAACTTGCCTTGCCTTGTAGTCCACCTCTAACTCTATGTTGTCCTTACCAGTAGCCTCCTTAGCACATCTGTTGGCAAGTTCATTGCCAACCACACCTAAGTGGGCAGGCACCCATACAAATGACAACCTAACTCCAGCCTTTAATAGTATATTAGAGACTTGCTTACAGGAAACTCTTGAATGACGCTGTTAATTGGTTGTGACATAAACAAATCAGCTCTTGCCTCCTGACGCTATGCTAGTGCAAAACCACAATCTACTGGGGTAAATCGGAACGCTCCGACAATATGGCAGTTTTTTTTTTGCTCCTTCCTCCTCCCTAGCGCCACCTGTTTAGATCTGCTTAGGTTAAAGGGGGTTTTGTTATTCCTTGTATGTTTATTTCCTCTGGCAGCAATTTCAGTGTAATTTGCATTTCATCGCAGCTTCATAGGTTTCACAGCAGCAGCTTCACAGCTTTCACAGCAGCATCTTGAGCAGATCTATGCTGCCATGACTAAGCATACTACCTTGTACTTACACCAATAAAACCTTGATTTATTAATCCTGACAGTCTCCTGTCAGAAATGTATTTTTTTATCTTGCATAGAAATTAATTCATGGCAGTTTCAACTCCACCCACCTCATTTACACAGAGGAGGTACCAACTGTAATGAAAAGAAGGTAAAGTAAGTACAGTAAGGTAAAGTAGTGCTGGTACTGTGCAGTCGAAAAGCGAGTGGACCCCAGTTTCTTTAAACGGGTCAAAGCAATCAAGAAAAACTGTAATGCGGCTATGACGGGGGTTCTTCTGCATAAAGCAACAGCCTAATTACTAACAGTTTAAAATATATCCTATATAAAAATACTACAAACAGAGATAGATCATTTTGTAAGATCTCCCAGTATATTGGCCAGTATTGGGCCAAAAGAATTACACTGGCATACGACAATGAAGTCCTCATTCATTTATTCATAATTTGTAATGTATGTAAACATATATGGCATTATTCACCTAAATTAACATTAAAAAAATCCATGCATGTTGTTTACTTTTTTCAAGCAGAGCAGACTAATGAGTGACCAGTCCCATCTATCTGCATTCATGTCATTCTTATGACTGTGGTGATGTTCGCCACCTTGTGGTATGAAACAGTATGGCTTCTTCCTTATATTGATAAGTGAAACTTATCTTTTCCCCGAGGGGCAATAAGGATTCATGCTGTAGTCAGTGTTAGTGCTGACATTATTTTATATTAGTTAATATTGTATTTGGTGTAATGCCATTTCCCTTAAGTTTATTCTAATACTTTGGTTATACAGCAGGGGAGAATAAGGTAGGATAGATACTTGAACATGGCTACAAAAACAGTTAAGTGTTAATAAGCTGCTGCATTCATTCATAAATTTATGCTTGTTTAGCAAAGCTAGCCTATGCATATGTTCAGGATGTCATACAATGTTTTATATCAAACATTTTTGCTGCATATTGAATCATGCAAATGCATCAGAGACCCTTTCATTAGCCCAGCTATTTGGCCCCTAGTGCCACTAATAGAACTGCATCCAAATGCAATTTTGCTTGTTTCACATGACTAAAAATCAGACCACATTTGGAAAGTAAAAATGTGCATAATCCGTGCGTAGCTTTGTGCACCTTTCGTGAACTATTAATATGGCCTTTCCCTGTTGACACACCTTTGTTAACTTTTTCATCCCTGTCAAGTTTGCAGGGCTACATTTGAAATTTTTTTGAGATAATGTTCATGGTTATTACTGATTTGCACTACAGCCTCAGAACCAAGGCCAGAGTTTCAGGTTTATGCAGGCTATCAATTACACGTTACCATCTGCTTTGACTTTAACGCTTGCATAGGGTACAGTTATGTCAGAGCATTTCGTTTTTCCACAGTGTTTCACAAGGCCTTTTAGTTGGAAATGTATCAGGCACAGATTAGTGTATGCTATTGTTTATACTTGTATGGTAGGCCAAAAACCTATACAGAGACAGTCTATTCTAATGCTCTGAATTACTACTGTCATTCAGACCACTGTGCTCTTCCATCTCTGAGTCTTGTTCGTTTCCATGGCATCCCTCCTCAAGCCCCAGGAAGCGTCTGAGAAGTGCTGCAACTGCCTCCACATCACTGTTTAAACAATTAGGCACTCTGGTGAGATGGTCAGTTTCAACCATTTTATTTTTACATAAATGCAACACACAAGTTTATTTAAATATGTTTCATGGCTTTCTGCCTTTACGGGGACAGGACACTGGAAAGAGTCAGAACTGAGGGGGAGAGAGAGATATGGGTTGGGATTGACAGCAGGTGGGCACTGTAGCAAGTTGCACCACAGCATCTCTATAGATAAAACACATACTTACCAGAAATGAGCTACTTGTTAACCTACTTGATATTAAAAAGCAGCAAACAAAACAAATATTTCACATTTTAGACCTTACATCTCCTCAGACTTAATGTGAATAGGGTTCCTGTTAGCACTGGGGTCGTTCTATGTTAGTTTGTCAAACTCCCCCCACCTTTCCAACTCAAATAAAGAAAGTGTGTATGTAATTTTTACAGCGGTGTTTCAGGTACATGTGTAACAGAGTTCATAAACTGTGTATCATATTTAACATAAACTGTGCATATCACATTTAGTGTTAGATACTTATAAGTGGGTTGATACTTTTATTTTTTTAATATTCCTGTACAGTAACTGCATTGCAGGAAGAACCTTTACTGGTGCAAGCAGGTTGCAAGCTCCTTAATGATTTAGGCTACCACAATGAAAAATCATAAATATTAAGGCTAATTCCGTTGTATTTCCAGTGATATCATGGTTTATAAGCATGCAAGCAAAGGGATGGTCACTATGGCCATTTGAATAAAACTACCCCTGGAAAAAACAGTTGTCACATGCTTTCTCACATTTGCATTTGCAATTCAGAATTTAAAATTCTGCCAGTTTTCTGAAAATGACAAGTTTAGATCTTGTTTTAAACCAATCTTTTATGGGTTTTTATGGGCATATTTAATGTTTCTATCCCTTTCTACAATGAAAACCTCTTCATCATGACGCGAAATGGAGTTAACTAGTTAAATAATCCTCTGGCACATGAGCCACAAATTGACAATTTTCAAGGTGTATGCCTCCTGAAATGCAGGTAAAGAATGTTGGTGGCCTCACTTGGCCAGATGTTCACTATTTATGTCATCCCCTCAACTTTCTGGGAAAAAATGAACAACTTTTGCCCTTTTACATTTTTTCTTCAGTGATGTGGTTAGTTGGAAAAATAAGGAAAATGATGAGGTTATTACGCCAAAATGAATTGGCAATGTTTTTTCAGTGGGTAGTTTTTTTTTTCAAATAGCTATGGTGGTCATGCCATTGCTTGCATGGTAATCACTGGAAAGTGAACTAGATGAGCTTCAATTTGCATGGTTTAAAGTTTTGGTAGCCTCGCAGATTGAGGAGATATAATTATTTAAGAGGTACTTTAGATTTTTTGGTCCAGTCTGTATAGTCACATATTAACCAAATTTGTCCAATATTTAGATATTTGTCCAATATTTGTCCAATTTTTAGAAGTTCTATTACTGCTGCAGGCGCACTCCTTGTTGTCTTATCCACACTAAGAATTTGTAATCTGCTGACCTGTTGTGCAGGTTGCTTCCACCAGTCCATGTAGAGTTATCAGTCAGTCTTTAATGTTAGCATTACAACACAACCATGTTTACATCTTATTGTGTTGTAGCTGACAGCCTTGAGCCCCTGACTGGATGTAGGCTTAAGATCAAATACAAAAGAGGAAAATGTGTATGCATTTAGGATTTGCATGCCTGAAAGTAATAAAACTTGCTGTAAATGTTTAGTTCAGTATGTCTTATAAGCATTTATCAAATCAGCATTTCACTGCCATCACAATCAAATGATTCCACTGATTTCAGTTTGTTACATGGCAATTTCAACACTTTTGTTCTTTTTCTCTCTGTCTTTCAGTGCAGTTTTTAACACAATGGACCACAACTTTCCAGTCCTTTTGAAATGCCAGTAAACTGCATAACCTGAAACAGAGCCTGAGGGAGCGCAGAATCTGCGGGACAACAGAATCAGCAGCAGCACCTGGCCCACATCTTGTTCAGACTAGACCCAGGAAGGACCGGAGCACCAAGAGTACCTTTTTGAGCTTAATTCAGTGGTTAATACATGACAGTTTGGATACATTTAGCTGACAGTCCCTACTACTTTTACTGTTAGCTATTTGGCTATGAGCTCCAAACATGGTCAAACAATATTCTTTGGATGACCTCACTAGAGCTCTCCTGATTCATGATGCTAAAAAAGACACTGGCTTTTAAAAGTCTGGAATTTCCCCTTAAGGAGGAAAAATATTCAGCCTGAATTTGCTTTCTGCCATTCAACCAAAGCTCCTATGGTTGACTTACGCAATAATGTGCTAGGCTAGACTATCTGACATTCACAATTCACAAATAAATGTAAATGTAATGGTCTCCTACCTTTGTGCTGAAAGTATGGCATTCTGGGTGAGGGGGTATGAGAAGCCTGTCTCCAAGTGCAGTATGAGCACATATCCTTTTCCCAAGTATCGGACAGTCTCCTGCCGTACGCTCAGATCACGGAGGTGTTGCATGTCCAATACCACTGCATGAAGTTAGTACATTTATGTAGAAAATTGATGCCATAGACAGTTTCATTCATGTGGAAGGAAATACAAGAAAACATACCCCGGTCATGGCCCCTACGCATCATTGTAAGCACCATAGCATACAGACTGAAAGTCTTCAGCTCAATCAGGTTACGGGCCTTATCAAAAACAGCTTCCTGCAAACATAAGAAGTGGGACAATGAATTCATTATAGTTCAAGGTGCAGTTTTACTTTCATATCAAGTCAGCATCTGTAACTTCTCAGCATAAGACATCCATCTGTCATTAGCCTCGTTTTGCCCATCTATAGAGTTCTGTGGTTACGCAATTTTCTGTATGGAAAAATAACCTGGATGTTGAATAATTGCACCTACTACATTTGTTGGAAATTAAGTGGGAACAGCTGCCGTTTTTGCACTTCATACTTTTGTTGCCTAACTAAGTGGGTACTGTAGTGCCCAAATGTTGACATTTGCTAAACAGGAGCTGTGGCTATAAATAAGTAACATCTAAACTAAACTTCACCCAAAATGTTGCCTTGTCACCTCCTGAGACAATCCACACTCTTCTTTGGGCAACATAACATAACATGTTTTCTATATATTTAGTTTTGTTAATATTAATGTTGCAATCATTATTGTTTTTAAATGTTAAATTGTTTGCACCATAAAAGTGTTGACACTCTTTGAGGGCTATCAGGGAAGCTGTGAGTCAACTTTCCTTTTATCTCTGTAGGCCAATAGCATCTTATGACAATTAACTTTTTTCATAAATCATCATTTACTTCTCTGAATTTCTAAAATATTTTAGGAATTAAAAGTATGGAAATGCTTATGTCTACACTTATAACTGAAGTCAATCCTTAAGATGTGCATGATAAATTTAAAGGAGAACTTCGGTGTAAAATGACAATTGGCATGTTAAAACATCATACCGAGTTGGTATGTGTACTGAGGAGCAAAATTGATTTAGCCTGTTGCATTCAGAGTTTAACTATTTTTTAGCGTTTGTCCCAGAAGGCTAACAATGGAAGTGGTAGGTGCCCTCAGACGAAGCATGACGACTACGCTATTTTTAAACCATTAAAACAGCTCGAAGAAACTCCACACTCCATCGGTAGTATAACACAGGTCCTGACATTAAAAACGAGGCACTGAGAACTTTGTAAGTGTACACAACATTTATTAATAAAATTTCTATATGTGTCAGTATGTTGGGAGGGATTTCATAAATAACATGATATAAATTGATTTAAATTCATGAGTTGTTCTGAACTTTGTACACTCAGCAGATTACCTTACCTCCCATTCCTCCATGTTTTGAAGGGCTACAAATAAGCAGCCTGTCATATAAAATGTTTTCCACCACAGACTATCTAAAAAAAGAGATTATTAAACAGATGTAGAGACTGAAAATATACATAATATTAATATTTTATGCAACCATAGAGCCCAAACAAGATGCCTGCACTGCACCAACAACTTTTTGTAATAGGCCTATTTATCTGCAGGGAACAAATTCTACTGAACCTATAACAGTTCAGGCCTCCAAAATTGGAAACTGGAAACAAACACACATTATGATAAAAAATGGCTTTATACAACTGATGGAGCACTTAGGGCCAGATTATGCACTTAAGCACCCATGGCCACAACATCTACCACCCATTTCAGGTGGCTACCAGCATTTTTTCATGCAATTTCAGGAAAGGCCGAACCTGGTGATGGTCTGTTTTGAAGTTGCATGTTTGCATAATGGTTGTCTTATTGTTATTCTTCATTATGACCGCCGCTAGTGTTCGCACAGTAATATAGGTTTAATCTGTGTTTCTGTAAGACCTGTGATACCAGGGGCCATGAAACTTGTTGGGGATGTAGCCCTATCCAAATGATACAGAATAAGCTGTTTTGGTGGCCACCCCCCTCTGTGCGTTTCAATTAAGAAGACCAAATTTATTTGTACCTTGGGCTTGAAAAGGCATGAACACTCAGTCCATCAATGGTCATTTGCCATGTAGCGCCACCTGGGTAATATTGTACATATCAAATTTGCCATGTAGGATCACTACTCCAACCTCTTGAAGCACACTATGTTTCATAAACTTTTTTCCATAGGGGGTGCTGTAGTTCCCAAAAAATACATTTTGGCTGATAGCCAAGGTATACAAACACAAATACTGTTTCCCCACATTCCCTCACCTGACCCACATTTAACACATTAGGCCACACCCCTTTCTGTTGGACACATTTTACACAATTTCATAAAGACCTGCGAAATAAGGGTGTGAACCTTTTACCCACAAAACGGTCCGATTCGATCTCGATTCACAGGCTATGATCCGATTCAGGGATGATTAATAAAAAATAGTCACTGATTTGGTACAAATCGATCTGGTTCAGTTTGGTTCGGTTCGATTCGATACATATTGACAACTCCAATGCCCTTTGTTACTAAGAAAAAGAGAAAAAAACAAAATTACATTTCAAAACAGCATTCTTTTGTTTATTTTTTATCCCAGAGAATAAAAACACAAAAACTGGTAACCAGATGCCTGCCTTAGTTCACAATCTGCATGTACTTGAAATACAACACAAAACAAAAAACAATAAGGTTACCAGATATAAAAAATGTGTCAAAAATGTGTCAAAAAAAAGTGTCATTCACTGGCAAAAATCTAATTTATTAGTTTTTCATGGGAGTGTTACCAACTGAAAAACAAGTACAACATATAACTTAAAGAAAGTGTCCACCATGTTTCCATAATGAACTGTGTTCTTCTGTTCTGAGACGAGTTGATATGTACCTCTCAGACCTTTATGCATGCCGCCAGGCAGTCAGACACGCTGTGACAATTTGTTAGAATGTAGCATGGCATTGAGTAAAAAACAGGGCTGAAGTTAGAAGTGGCATGCTCTTCCCTGTTTTCCACATTTAAATACACTTACCTGACTTGTTACACAACCCAAGTGTAGTTACTCAAAATGAAACTTTTTTTGTATGTAGATAGAAAATGGCACTACAATGAAAGGTGTAGTAACACCTTGGAAGCACTACGACGACGCATTGATATCTTCACTCCTATTTTTTTTCTTCTCCCCCCTCTGGTGGGAAAAATATTAGGAGTTAAGGTATCAATCAATCGACTGACCATGTTTATTACAAACACAGTTGCCCATGTAACTATATTTTCTATAAACTTAGAGGTTAGTTTGAAGAGAGACTCGTATTATCTTCCGATTAGCAAACTAATTTAGCATGCTAGCAGACTAATACGCTTCCATGGTGGAGTATTTTCATATGCCTGCTCGAGGAAACCTTAGAGTCTGTCAAACTCAGAATTGTAAGAGAGCTTGTTTTGGCTGTTTCCATGATAAAGCATTTAACTACTTGCTATGTGGTGCACAACTATTTCCTCAGACAATTAATTACATTCTTAAAACATGTTTACTTGGCTAACTGTAGCCTGCTAATCCTGCATCTTATCTTATGAAACATATTAGACAGAAATGGACTAATACTGCTGGAAACTCACAATAAATAGGAACACTAACCACAAACTTTTAGGATTTATCCAGTTTAATCCATAAATCAACACATATGCAAGCCTGCAATCAGTCATGTTCACTGCTCTGAGATACCGATGTTTTCCTTTGTTTACATCGGGTCTGTCTGACGCACGTTCTGTTGTAGTGGAGACACACGGGGTGAGAGGACCACGCAAACAACAGTCCCTGAGATCTTCCCTCTCCCTGAATTACCATAGGAACCTCCGCTAATGGAAACACGGCTTATATTAACCCTGAAAACACCTTACAAAACATTACAAAATGCCGTTTTGTGCATACATTAATATATGTATTTGTAATATAACAATGTACTTGAATGTATGTGCTGGAAACAGATTTGGGGCCGTCGGACCGTTCGTAGTGCATTTCAACCGATCTGGGCTCGACGGACCGGTTCAATCGGATCGCATTGGTTACAGACCAATAACCGATCCAAAACGGACTATCGTTACACAACTACTGCGAAAGCAAATTAACTCCTCAAAGGGCATTCATCTGATTGTCAAGAATTTTTTTGTAAGTCTTTGGCAGACAACATCAGAAAATGTTATGAAACTTTTTCAAAAGTGAAAATGTTTTGAAGCTACACACCAATCAGTTATTAAAACATAGCTTGTAATTACACTGAACTCAATATCTTGCTTTGTAATAGTCCAAATTTCATTAAACATTCTTTAAGACCATACTTCATTTTGTAAAATTTTATGTATAGGGACACGCTGTTCTCTTACAAAATGTCATCTTTATACTATGGGCTTAATTCGTGTATTAACCTTATTCTGGAAGAGGCCATGGGCGGCGTGACGTTCTTCCGTTTTGTAACAGTATTTCCGGTTACTATCGTCCTAATGCAACTCAATTGATGTTACTTGCAATCTAACGATCTAAAACATCAGTCCATACATCTAGTATCGGAGTAAGCTATGCAATTAGACAACTGCTCCCTGCTTCTACATTTGATGTTTCTGAACGTCACCAAACACAATATTAAACACTGTAACATTTTTGTGTCGGAACTTGGCTCACCCAGAGGGCAGGCAAACTGCGACATCTATGCGGTACATCTAGTTTTAATTTCGTACAGATGGTCTGGCTGTGGGTCCATGGTTGTCTCAGACAGAATCTTGCCTAACCAATTTGTGTGCTACATTGGAATTATAGTGCATAGGCAGTAGGGCTGCTCAATTAATCGAATTCTAATCGTGATAACGATTTCAGGGCCAAACGATCTCAAAACAAATAAAATTGAGGGCAACAATGTTTTTGTCCTAATTATTTTCTACTGTTTGTACTGTACATTAGGTGTATACATTAGACATTTCTACTGTTTGTACATTAGACATCAAAGGAGACTTACTAATGTTTACGAAAAAGGTATTAGGGAAAATCTGAAGGTACAAAATGTTTTTTGCGAAATGTTTTTTGAATACATTTTCAATAAATGAAGCATGTTACTGAGGAAAACAAAATAATCGTTTGAATAATCGTGATTCAGATTTTTTTCCATAATCCAGCAGCCTTAATAGGCAGGCTTATAGCCAGGCTAACTGCATATGTGACGACTAGACGTTGGCGATTGGGTAAAGGCAGATCCAATCATTTTAAACTCCAGCAGAGTCTACATCTCTAAATGTTTCTCTATACAGCACAGCCAGACCCTCTGTACAAAATGAAGTGTAGTACGAGGGGCTGGTTTACCAAGTTAGTGTAGCCCTATCCAGGGAAGGGTGTTCATAGACTTTCTCCCATATTGGGCGCTGTACTTAATGTAAAAATACATTTTAGCTAGTAACTACAAAACAATAAACTATAAAAGCAATTCCTTTTCCCCACATTCCCTGAAACAACCCACATTAACCACACTCCTTTCTGTTGTTCTACTGTGTCTAATGTTTTGAAGATGTGAAGGTATTTCATGTCAAATATTAGAAGCCACGTGAGACGTCTTTTAACGTTTGAAAATTACATAAAATGTGGCCAACAAAAAGGGCGGTGGCCTAATGTGTAATGTGGGTCATCTCAGTAAATGTGAGGAAACAGGAAATGTGTTTCTATACCTTACCGTTTTGTAGTTATTAGCCAAAATGTAATTTTTGGAAATTATAGCGCTCCTATGGAACACAGTTTACAAAACATTATGCTTCGAGAGGCTGGAGTAGTGATCTTACATGCCAAATTTGATGTGATTATGACTTTCTCCAATCAAGATATTAGCAGTTCAAAACCTCAATATTGCTACACAGCAAAAAAACATTTATGGACTGAATGTACATAATAATAATACAAAAATACAATAATAATAATACAATAATACAAAAATAATGCTTCAGGGCTCCTGTTCCAGGCTGTTCTAGATGAAGAGATGGAGCAGGAAGAATGACAGACTCTGGGCTGTGCTAGTCACAGGCTACAATCGCTTTCACTAAAGGCGCCTTCACACTGCCAGAATTACCAGTAATTTCAGCCGAAATTAGTGGGTCGTCTGTTGCGTTCACACTGCCGACATGGGGTGGCGTGTCCAAACGACACGCCAATTCGACCCACCTCGGACCCTACACTTTTTTGCCACCCGGGGCGTGCGTGAACACGAGCCGAGGCGAGACGGGGCGCGGGGTGTGGTATGGTGACGTTTCACAACTGCCACCACCCACCGTCGGGGCTTTTAAAAAAGCTGAGCAGAACTTCAAAAACACCAACAAGGAGTTCAGAGGCAAACTGCTGTTTATTTGCCCTAAATCATATAACTCACCCAACGTGGTACCAACCAACGTAATTTGTTTCTAATTTAGATGCTGTACATGTCTGATGGCCAAAAGCTTTATCATGTAGCCTAAATGTGCAAGGAATAATATCCCCCATTTCGGTGTTGTTTGAAAGTACATGATTTTGAGTAAAAAAAAATTGTGAGTTCACTTCCTGTTACCCCGGTAGTCGTAGTGTCATTTTAAACTCTGTGGTCGCGGGAAACTTTTTTTTTAGAAACACAAAACAATGACATGACAATGGAAACGGTATAGGCTAGTGACAATGGCCCCAAAAATCCGAGACACCCCTACCGGAGGTAGAACCAAGCCCAATCATGTTTTTCCTCATCTCAAAGGTCTCCCATACATGAAATTGATTCTTGGCCAAAATGATTTTAATGCTAAGGCTAAAAAAAATAACACATTTTCATATACACCTCCAAACAAAAAAACACCAAAAAATGTGACAAGTCCGTATGGGAGTAAAGACATAAAAACACATGCAGTAAATTAACAGAAGCTCTGAGAGCTTAGAAATGTGTCATGTTTGTCCCCAGGGGCCTACTGTATGTAATAAAAAAGTTTAGATGTGGATGACTTCATGTATGAAGTATATGTAGGCCTATAATCACACTTCTAAAATAGGCGGAAAATAGAAAAAAAAGATTTTCATACAGAATGTCATCATTTACTTTGTCATTTCTTTGTCAGGGAATGTCATATTCACACATGATAGCTTGATGGAAAGGTGGGGTTGTGCTGAATCCAGCAATACCAAATATGTATATACATTGTGAACATTGAACATGGTATATCACCAAATGAATGAAGTGCCCTGAATGAAAGAAAACTAAAAGGTGATAGCCTATCATTATTGGTGATACTGGTTATACTATGGTCCAGTGGCAATACCCCTCAACTTTTCAGATATCCCAGAACCAAACCCATCAATGTTTTCTCCTCATCTCAAATGTCTCCCATATAGGAAATTAATTCTTGGTGAAAAATATTACATATAAACTAGCTTAGAACAATGCCACAAGTTCTGAGAGCTTTATCACTTTGCATACGTAGTTGTGCCAAGCAAGTCATTGGGAGCTCATGGACAAGTTTGGATGTTGACATCTATGTATGAAGAAGCTCTATACCTGTAAATACAAAATAGTTAGACAATGAGGGAAAACTGACTATGCAGAATGTTATTTCTTTTGTTGTTGTTTTTCCCCAGTATGATAATACCAAACATGTATATGTGTGAATAATACAACACACAATACAAATATGTATATGTGTGAATAATCCAAAATGAAGCAAAATGAACCAGTGACAGACCAAACTTCTGCAGGCTATACTGTAATAACATAACAGCAGCACACTGTAAAATATAATTACTATGGAAACAAAATCATTTTGAAAAATCAGGCATTTTCAAGATTAAGGAGACGGGACAGCAATTTTGCATTGATGAACTTTTAATAAGAACTTGACAGATGAACTTACAGAACAATTAGTGTAAATCTACTCATCCACATCATCCTCCGTATTAAAGTGGGTTACGTTTGGACAGTCAGGGAAGCACGAGCAAAACTCAGTGCATGTTAGTCCCACGGCAAAGCATTGACATTTGGTGCCATCATTGCATTTGCATTTTCCTTTACAGTAAAGATGGGTTATATCCCTGACTTCTTTTGGTGCTGCTTCCTTCTGGAACATGACCGGTTCAACTGACCCATCTTCTCTGAGTCTCCATCCCCTACCAACTGGGTCCCAGAGTTTTGGCTTTGGCAGGTGGCTGTGACGCCATACTGCTGTCTGGTATAAGGCTCTCTGTACATGTTGTTCAAAGGCATCCTCTGTTGGAGGCAGATTAAACGAACAAACATCAGTGGTAGAAGCCAGGGTATACCTCAGCTCATCCAGACTGGTACAAAGCTGACCATCCACCCTCTTCTTTTGGCCATACAGAAGGAGGGCATATTGTCTTGCCACAGGCAAGGCTTCCTGCAGGCTTTCAGAAAGTCCAAACCTGGTCATTTTTTTCAACTCATTCAGCTGGGACTTCAATTTGGTGAAGGCAGTGGTCTTCCCAATTCTATACAAACTGCTTGTTGTGTCACAGCCTGTAAGGGCATGGCATGTCACTGTAAAGTTCTGTCAAGCAGTCAATTCCCGAGTTCCTGACCCCCTTTACCTCTTCACTATTATCAAAGCCACCTGCTAAGATAACGGTTTTCTCAGAAGAAAGTCATCGGCCCAATGCTGGTGATGTAGTCACTTATAAAACTGCATAGAGCAGCTTTGTTTCCACTGCTCTTGAGATATTTCCTAAAGTTTGGAACACTGGCTTGTCCTCTGATGATGTGTGTCCGAGTTGTTTGGATGGCGCCCCGTCTGTGAAAGAAATTACCAGGTTTGGACTTTCTGAAAGCCTGCAGGAAGCCTTGCCTGTGGCAAGACAATATGCCCTCCTTCTGTATGGCCAAAAGAAGAGGGTGGATGGTCAGCTTTGTACCAATCTGGATGAGCTGAGGTATACCCTGGCTTCTACCACTGATGTTTGTTCGTCAAATCTGCCTCCAACAGAGAATGCCTTTGAACAACATGTACAGAGAGCCTTATACCAGACAGCAGTATAGCGTCACAGCCACCTGCCAAAGCCAAAACTCTGGGACCCAGTTGGTAGGGGATGGAGACTCAGAGAAGATGGGTCAGTTGAACCGGTCATGTTCCAGAAGGAAGCAGCACCAAAAGAAGTCAGGGATATAACCCATCTTTACTGTAAAGGAAAATGCAAATGCAATGATGGCACCAAATGTCAATGCTTTGCCGTGGGACTAACATGCACTGAGTTTTGCTCGTGCTTCCCTGACTGTCCAAACGTAACCCACTTTAAAACAACAACAAAAGAAATAACATTCTGCATAGTCAGTTTTCCCTCATTGTCTAACTATTTTGTATTTACAGGTATAGAGCTTCTTCATACATAGATGTCAACATCCAAACTTGTCCATGAGCTCCCAATGACTTGCTTGGCACAACTACGTATGCAAAGTGATAAAGCTCTCAGAACTTGTGGCATTGTTCTAAGCTAGTTTATATGTAATATTTTTCACCAAGAATTAATTTCCGATATGGGAGACATTTGAGATGAAGAGAAAACATTGATGGGTTTGGTTCTGGGATATCTGAAAAGTTGAGGGGTATTGCCACTGGACCATAGTATAACCAGTATCACCAATAATGATAGGCTATCACCTTTTAGTTTTCTTTCATTCAGGGCACTTCATTCATTTGGTGATATACCATGTTCAATGTTCACAATGTATATACATATTTGGTATTGCTGATTCAGCACAACCCCACCTTTCCATCAAGCTATCATATGTGTGAATATGACATTCCCTGACAAAGAAATGACAAAGTAAATGATGACATTCTGTATGAAAATCTTTTTTTTCTATTTTCCGCCTATTTTAGAAGTGTGATTATAGGCCTACATATACTTCATACATCAAGTCATCCACATCTAAACTTTTTTATTACATACAGTAGGCCCCTGTGACCTATCATATTTCAAAAGAGCAAGTACTGAATGGTTTCTCGTGGAAGTACACCTTTAACAAACTTTGGTCACTTTGCATTTTTCTTATTTGCTCGTTTACAATTGGGCTAGAAGAACATTTTCACATGCAGCATGCATATGCAACTCGGAGTGACCTATTGTATTTTAAAAAGACCAAGTACTAAACGGTTTCTCGTGGAATGAGACCTTTA
Source organism: Coilia nasus (assembly GCA_027475355.1). Lineage (NCBI taxonomy): Eukaryota > Metazoa > Chordata > Actinopteri > Clupeiformes > Engraulidae > Coilia > Coilia nasus. The sequence continues at coordinate 28,172,961 of CM050210.1, forward strand.
AGTGCAATTTTACAGCTAAAATTTACATTTTAAATATGTAAAACCAATGAATCAAGTGGAAAGTCATTGCAAGCAAACTTTTAGCATTTCTGCAAAAATGCAGTCTAGTAATCTAGACGTGTACTCTACTGTAATCTACTGAGCTCATTAGATATACAACTACAACCAACCTTTGAGTCTGGATGTGGTGGTTGCCAGTTAAAATTGTATATGCCACCGCAACAAGACAATTTTCTGAAACAACTTACCGCCAACTGCCCCTCATCTCCTCCTTTTTTCCTAACAAAAAGTCAGGCCTATATATCCATATTGTCTTACCTTAATTGGTAAGGTAGACCCATAGACAGTAGAAGAGAATGGACTGAGGGATGGCGTCGTTTTCAATGGGAGCCGTTGAAGCACAATTTTGAGATTTTTAATTGGTCACTTTGCAACTGCGCAAGCGCGGGGTGACGTACGGTCACGTCGGCCAGCGAACCCAAATACTATAAATTGAGTGGTAGATGCTCAATCACAAACCATACAGCGTACGATAATTTTCTTAATAAGTATTCTTCTACCGTTATAGCTGCAATCACTTAGTTGAATGGGGGGTTAATATTGTATGTGGGGACTTGATTCTTCGTCAACTAACTTTGGTTCCAGGCAGTCTTGCAAGCCAGCATGTCAAGGGAGATAGCTAGTTAGCATGTAAACTACAAGCTATAGCGTGTAGCTTAGCTTAGCAGTCTTTCTCAATTCACTTGCATCGAATAGTAAAATCCATAAAGATAGTGATTCTGCTTACAAACAAATACCAAGTTCTACGCTTATTTTTCGGGAAATGGTGATGTAAATGTTTCCCCAACATGAATAGAAAAGTAAACGAGCATGACTGTGGCTACAACGTGTTATCCAACCAGTACGGTAAATTTCCTCCTGTGCGACAGAAACTCACTAGCCGTCGCGTGATTTATGGCGTCATTTTTAGCATAATTTCAGATAAACGTTTCTTACAAGGCAATAACATGACAGATTTCTGATCGAAGCAAATATGTTTTGCTGTGCCCTCTCCGGTTTACAACAATGCCAATATCAAGGTACGGATGGCTTCTCATGTAAAGTTGTTTGATTTCAAAGTGACGCTAAAATGAATGGAAGTCAACGGAATGCTACATGCTATTGGTCATTTTCCGGGTTGAGATTTCCCCATGGGTGCTTCAACTTCCGGATATATTCCTACCCCCTTGGGTAGACCCTTACAACTCAGGCCAGTAATTACGCAACGTATGCACAAATCATCATTAGTTGCCAGTCTTGTTCAATTTCTCATACAGAATGCACCATTGCATGGTTTTAAAAATTACGTGTCTGTGTGATGGAACAAAAGGCCATATCCATGCCATCTACGTTAGAGTGGCTGACAGCAATTCAAAACTCAAGGGTCAGCCCTGGAAGTGTCAGTGAGCTTACATGGTTTTGGGACCTGGCCTGTTGGCCCATTCACTAACTTGGCCCTGAACACGCTAAAGTAATTTCCAAGATGGGTCCACTTGTTAATAAAACAATTAAAAGGATTTTACTATCCTCTTACTTTTTATTGCCACCTGAACCTGGGATGTACACAAGGAGTTCTTTGTAACTACAACAAACTACATAGGCTTTTACCTGAGCTGTAGTAAGCAGCAGCGAGTCCAACAGACGAAATGCCTGAAAAAAAGACGTGTTCATTTAACAGGTTTTAGCTAATTTCTTATATGATACCAAATAAGCAAGTCCTGGTAAGCAAATAATGATATGCTGTAGCAGAAAATATCAACACACCTATAAGTAATGACCAGGAGCGAATCCCAGGCGACCTCCTCAGATGTAGCAGGTCCGGCGTGTGTGTTTGTACAACCATATACATCTGATAATGAAAGGCATGGTTAGCGTTGGAGCATGTGAGCCATCACGTCGTTTAAAAGGCTTACGAATAGTATTTTAGGTAATTAAAGTGGTAAGCTGCTGCGAATTACATCGAACGACATGTAAACGTAGCCTACCTTAGAATATAATCCACGTAAATCTACACAAAAAACAGCGTTGATGAGTGCCAAGGATCTTTTTACACAACGGGAACTAGCAGGCAACAGGACGTAATAGAACTTCCTCGTTTTCAAATACGGTAACGTGTGCCTGCCCTGTTGAAAACTCTGCGCTCTTACTGGTAGTCGTGTAAAGGGTGTAGCAGCTTACAGAGTGTTGCATTTGTTTTCCTATGTTAATACATTTAACTACATTTTCCAGCAAGTCAATATAAGACGACTTTTTGCGAGACCTATGCCATACAACATATGTGGTTCACTTCCTTACTGCCCTACCGAAATTGACACTTAGAAGGCGCTCGTGATGCAGAGCAGCTGCAGTTTCACCCATAGATTACGCAGTGTTTTCAACAGGGCAGGCACACGTTACCGTCTTTGAAAACGAGGAAGTTCGGAGCATGGGACGTAACCATAGACATACTATACATAGACACAGCATGAGGCGTTACTGCCAATAGGCGCTGACGAGACGCGGAGCCGCCATCTTGGAGCGGGGATACGCTCCATTCAGCTTAATCCGTTTGACAGGACAAATGAACTGTTAGCGCATTTTATTAACAGTACCTCGCTAAACACCACTAATTTTAAACTGGCTGTATCGCTAGTAGGTTATAGTAGGCTATAACAAAGGCTTCTTGAAGGCTTTCATTATTCTTAATTAATTAAAGAGCAACTGTCGCTGCTTCCAAATCCCCTCAGTAACAACACACATTGATAAAATAAACATACGACATGTGACAACTGCGAATAATTGAGCAAGTTTATTTGCAGCCTCTTCTATTTTTTCATTTTCTGCTCCGTATAGCTTGGTGGGTTAATTTAAGAACATGACACAACAGCGTCAAACTTTTACAATCAGGTTGTTGTGGGATGAATCGCCTGCAGTGTGGGCTTGGTGCAACTGTTTCTTCTGACAGGCTGTTTTTGTATATATCGCTAGTTCAGCCCAAGACTTTTCGTCATGCTTATTAAATAAATCTGTCACTGCATCCGACCCACCTAAACCACAACACAGCCTATTGCTAAAATTAACATACACCTGTTTAATGTAGCCTGAATCAGTGATTCTGGTCACCAAATTATTTTTAGCATGTTATTTCGCCAGGTGAAACTAAGAACAAAATAAAAATCAAATCTTGAAAAAAAAAAAAACATGAAAAAAATGTTCTGGGCCACAGTTATGGTATAAAAAAAAGACAAGAGGGAAAGAGAAAGTGGCAGATAATAAGGAAGAAGTTGTGCGCTTGATAACGCAGGTATAGGATGCATAACTTCTCTGACAGGTTGAGGGCAGCATTGGTTGACTAACGTTGCTTTTCCATAAGGTTACAATTGAGTTGCTAAACTACTTTACGTTGCGTTTTAGTTTGCTAACTAACACTGGCTGAAGTGTTTTGTAGATATTGTTGCAATAGTCCTTGTTCAAATGTTTGACGTGTTGTCTTTCTGCATTCCATCCACCTGCTATAATTATAGCTTCATATTGAAGTTAGCACAACAAACAAAACTGCTATTGTGCTGTTGTTCAGTATGTAGCATGTCATCCTAGTTCTCGTTTGAAACTTGTTTTAATAAATGTTCATTGTTAACATTACATTCGGTGTGGTCTCCCTTACGTTATCTCCGCTCTGAGCCAATTGGGCATACCAATAGGCTACATTAGATATCTATAGCCTATATAAACACCTGAGCGCTTTTATATCAGCTGAAACCACCAATCTCTTTCAATGCATAGAGAGTAAAAACAAATTCTATCTTACCCAACAACATTAATATTTGAATATTGTTACTTGAATGACTTATTCATGATCACAAATAGGCTTCGCTGTATTGCTTAGATAGTCTGATCCCCGCTCCAAGATGGCGGCCGTATTTCTCGTGTCCCGGCAACCAATGCTCCGTCTATGTATAGTATGTCTATGGACGTAACTGCCAATAGGCGCTGACGAGACGCGGGGCCGCCATCTTGGAGCGGGGATACGCTCCATTCAGCTTAATCCGTTTGACAGCCCAAAAAGAACTATAGTAAAACTATAGGATTTCTATAGTAATGTATAATATTTATATAGTCTTATGTAATACTTTTATAGTACATACTATCTCTATAATATTTCTATAGTTAAGCTTCCTGTGGTGTTCTGTAGTATTTTTGTGATAATCTTACTCTATAGTAATCCTATAGTTTCGCCCTATAGTGATCCTATAGTGAAGTCCTATAAATTCTATAGTAGGTTTATAGTAATCCTATCCTATAGTGATCCTGTTGTGTAGTCATATACATTCTGTAGTATCTTTGTGATAATCCTATAGGCCTACAAAAGTGACTGTTCCAAAAAATGGAGGTTGCACTGGCAGTGCAGATGATGTCGATGCCAATTGCCATATATTCTTTGGCTATGCTGCCTCCCAGGCAGTTTTGAAGTTTTGGCATTTTAGCGCTCCCTTTAATGTGGTCAAATGTGGTATTGGAGGAAGTTAGAAATTAGGAAAAGCGGCAGGAAGTAGTTGTAACACATGCTCCTGTCAGTTAATGGAGAGGTCAGCTGAAGATGGAGCCAAAAATGTGTATCAGAAGACAGGCGGAAGTGGAAAGAACAGATCACTGTGTGTATTACGTGGCAATGCAGTTGGTAAAATTGCAACTTTGCAATTTTGCAAGGTTTGCATGAAACCTTCAGGGTTTGTTCTGATAGGCCTATATCAATAGAAAAAGAGACATGAAGATTTTTTTACAAGGCATTTGTACACTTCAACAGTTTTTAATTTTTCTTTTATTGCTGTTGGTACAGTTTTACTTAACATTAACATATAATTAACAGAAGTGTGCAATTTCAAATAACAATTAAGGCTGCTAAAACTGATAGAACTAATCATGTAGACTCATAAGAGATGGGGTCTAGTTCAAGGAGTAGTACTGTAACTTTTAATGTTAATCGGTTTCAAATTTATTTGGAAGTGAAACCATCCACCCATCTGTATGCACACATTTGCCAACCAAATCATTCAGGAAGAAGGCTTTAATGTGTCTCGTCTTGGCTGTTTTGGCTGCAATTGTTGATGAGATCATGCGTGGACTATTTAGAACAGAATATATTTGTACAATTGGAATTGGTGTTGGTGAACATGAACATTCAGATTGGCACACACAGTTTATCTTAGAAATTAGCTAATGTAATAACTGTGCATGAATGTCCTTTATTTTTATAAATGTGTTGTCCCGTTTCAGTATTCTTTTGTATTGTGCTGTATGATACATAACATTACCAAAAATGAAGCGATCATAGGACTCAGCATACTTATTTAATACTGGTGCTTGGATACGATTTTCTATTGCGATTTCCATTGAAGCGGTCATGTGTATTCGACTTGGTTTACTAACAGTTTTAAAAGATGCTATTCTTTGAAGAGGACTCAATCCAGTGATACTGCAGACAAATTTGCCAAAGTCTGACCATGGCTCAAAGCACAGTTCATTAAGCCATCTAGGGATTTCTCGCCATAACAAAAAAACTTCAACAACTTGTTGAGAGACAAATTGTGTACCATTAAATAAGGTTTTTAGATAGCCATTGTTTGATTCAAATGTGAAGGCTGAGGTTGACCAAAGAGGTCCCCAATTCCAAACACTGGTTGATAAATGTGTCAGTTGATGGACGTTAAAAGAAACATTTTCTCTTCCATACAACAGTTCCATTTTTTTGACAAATGAAACCAATGAGGTTTCAGCCTTTTTTATGTCACTGAATGAAACTGACTGTTGTAATAGTAAATGAATACTACAGGACAGCAGGAAAAAGTGTTCCAAATAAGGCGCTGGGAGAATCCCAGGAAGTACATAGAATGCATAGTATAACAAAAATGCCCGCCATTCAGATGCCTTCCAAAACTTTCTTTGTGCAATCGATCTGGGAGACCTTGTTATTTCTGTTGGCGGTTTGATACTCAGGAGTTTCCTGTCAAACACTTGGATTTTTCGTCCAATATACCACGGTTGTAAGTGGTTAAATGTGTCCATCCAAAGACCCATCATTTGCCTACAAACCCCTAATAAAACACAATGCATATAGTCTGGGATGAAACCTGAAACAATGTCAAATAATGGTAGTAAAAGAAGAATGGACGGTCCCTTGACTCCATGTTTTACAGTTGTTGTATGGTACGCGTCAGTGGCATCAGTTTTAAACTGGGTATGCGTTCTTTCAGCATGTTTCCTGTAAAAGTAAGACCTGACAAATCCTTTTCCCTTCTCTACGACCTCTCCAGGATGCAAGCATCAATCACAGCCAAATTTGCCATTAAACTGCTTACAGTTTCTGAGAATTGCCCTTGCTATAGCATCAGATGAACACACAAGAGTAAATACTCTAGATATATGACATATGCCAGTACTGTCAATCCACTGTAATGGATTTATAGCCAGGTCTCTGCACTCATCAACAAAAGGCCTCAGAAATGTGTCTATGCTGGGTTTTTGGGTACCAAACCAAATAGCTGACATCATAACATTTTCTTTTCTCTGTTTAAAAGGTAATTCATTGATTGTGAACTGAAGTGGCCAAAGGGAATAATTTAATGAATTGAATATTGGTATCCCATCACAATTCCAGGTCAAAGTCAAATCATCTGAATTTAAGTTTCCTTCTTGAACTAAATTTTGATACATTCTCCCTTGTATTATATCACTAATATTGTCTGAGGCATGATTTTTTTGTTTGTAACTCAACGCCATGATTGTTTAAAGTATCCATCAAAAGGTCTTTTACAGATATGGACAAAAAGAAGTGGCCATTTTTTAAACTCTCATGTTCATTAAATACCCATCCGCAGTGGGAGCAGGAGGTGGCTGTTTATGCTGTTTTGACAGTCTCCGCAAAAGAAATTGGTTATGTAGGACAATTTTGGATTTCCCAGCAGTTTTTTAAAAAGGTACAGTAGTTTGATGCCGGAACCAAATCAGGTACAAGTAAATTGATCAATCCAAGTAGGTCAGTCAGCGCAGATCGAGTTAGGTGGTGTCGTAGAACGAAGAGCATAATGGCTAAAAGACATTGCCTTTTGATACTGATGCCCCTTGATAAATTGGTTCTCCATTCTGCAAAACAAAATATTTCCAATCAGATTCATAATTGTAGATGCTTTTAGATTTTTTCACTTTTGTTGGTACATAGCCTAAACTGACCTTTTTTCCAGCGTCAGTCTCAGTTTGATATGGAGTGTCATCAGCACAGTCAAAGTACTCCTTTGGTCAAGAGAAAAATGAAAAGGAAATATATTTTTAATATTTGGTTCCCGGTAACAAAAAAAAAAACAAAACAAAACAAAACAAACAATAAAAAAACAGTTAAGTATTTAGACCATTTGCCACAATAATAATATATATAATATAATATAAATGTATAAAAGCCTTTAAAAAGGCTGTTGAATATTAAAGTACACAAGTGACGTTGCACAGGTTGAATGCAAAGCAATTTGTCAAGTTGAAAGCCAAGGTCAAGTTATGAGTGAAGTGAAGTGATGCAGGGGGCCAGGGGCGTCGACAGAGGGGGACAAAAAAGTGCTGAACTTGTGGAAAGTAGTGGACTTTCGGAGGTCTAAGGCCATTCTGCTACCAGTCTCCATCAATGGTGTTGAAGTGGAGACTGTGAGCACATATAAGTACTTGGGGGTATACCTAGACAACAAACTGGACTGGTCAGCCAATACAGATGCAGTGTACAAAAAGGACAGAGTCATCTATACTTCCTGAGGAGGCTGCGGTCATTCAATGTCTGTAACAAACTACTCACTATGTTCTATCAGTCTGTGGTAGCCAGTGTTCTTTTCTATGTAGTGGTGTGCTGGGGAGGGAGCATAAAGAAGAGGGATGTTGGAGAAGGAGAGGGAGAAAGAGCCAAATATGTATATGTTTGTAATGATTTGTGAATGTATTTTTCTAACCAAAGGATTATTGTGACATAAATAAAATGGTAAATAAAAGTGGTAAATAAATGCTAACATATGGTAAATAAATGCTACTTCACTGTCATTGGTCTGTTGCAATGGGTTGTGCAAGGCTGTGGGTATTTAAGTGCTTTTTTGTGACATTGTTGCACACGGCTACCTCTTCAAAATCACAGGTCAATTGACAGGGGTCATCAATGTCAAATAGATCAGCGTCCATGGAATCCTACAATCAATTTACAGTGTTAGGGTGCTCTGGTTCTTTACTGTTATCAACATAGGCTATTGTTAGAATGCAATGAATTCTGGCTACTAACCACGTTTTCGTCATCTTCATTATCAATTTGTCCTGTGTAGCCCTTAAATACACAAGATTGGTTTGTTTTAGTCACAGCAGTCACAAGATTGGTTTGTTTTAGTCACAGCAGTCAACTTTAAAATATCAAATATTTGCCATACTGTTCCACCTTAGCAATTCATCAATATTTTTAGGGCTACCTCTTCAAAATCACAGGTCAATTGACAGGGGTCATCAATGTCAAATAGATCAGCGTCCATGGAATCCTAAAATCAATTTACAGTGTTAGGGTGCTCTGGTTCTTTACTGTTAACATAGGCTATTTGTAGAATGCAATGAATTCTGGCTACTAACCACGTTTTCGTCATCTTCATTGTCAATTTGTCCTGTGTAGCCCTTAAATACACAAGATTGGTTTGTTATGGTCACTGTAGTCAACTTTTTAAAATATCAAATAGGCCTATTTGCCTTATGACTACTGTTTCACTATATCAACTGAATCAATATTTTTTAGGCTACCTCTTCCTGATCACCAGTCATTTGACAGGGGTCATCAATATCAAATGGATCAGCATACATATAATCCTAAAGGGAATATACAGTGTTAGGGTGTTCTGTTTCTTTACAGCTTATTCAACCTCAACGAGCTAGGCCCCTATAGATTGATTCACACCAAACTTCTCATATGAGAGGTCTGTAGGCTAAGCCTATGGCTACTGATTTGTGACTGCAATATAGGAAACATAAGAGACTAACCCAGTCATCTGAGTAATTGTTGTCATCACTGTCATCCAAGTGGCCCTTTAAGGAAAAATGACAACAGTCAAGTTGTGATAAGCCTATAAGCCTATGCCTATGGTTTACTTTTGCTGTATCTTCTCTCTCTTGCAATTTCACAAAAAAATAAATATGTGAAATATGGTCATTGATGTTTGATCCCAAGTAGCTGCTATATGCCACTCACTGCAATAGGCTACGCATAGGCCGGGCCCTACCTGTTGTCTACGGTTTGACAGCGTCTGCCGTGGGACCAGACATTGGTCCTGTCTCAGCCACTTTTTGTATGGTCCTCTAAGGATGTTTTGACGAGAACTCATGACTCATAAGATAAGTATGGCTTACATTTGTAAAATGGTAGCCTATTCATTGACATCTGACGTTTTAATAAAGCTTCCGCGTGCATAATACAATAATATTCTATGGCAGGGGTTCCCAAACTTTACCATGACAAGGCCCCCCATAGATCAGTAGATTCCAGGTAAGGCCCCCCTGAGATGAAAAGTGTGTAAGCACCGTGCCAAAACGTAAATCGGCTCTGCTACCAGTAAGTAAGGTCAAGTTTGTTTACGTGATCACCCGGATGTGTTCTATACCAGCCAATTACAAAGATGATGGATAATAAAAATAATAACGGTAATAGTAGTAATGTTAAGATATCCGGTAGATTATTATAATGCAGCTTTTAACAAATGGGAATATTTTTTGGTTTTATTTATTCAAGTATTTATTTCGGTTTGCTACTTTTCCCTCCAACTTGCCGCGGCCCCCTTAGCGCCCCCTCTTTGAAAACCCCTGTTCTATGGCACGGGACCACTTAGATACGTCGGAACAAGATAGCAACCAACAACGGTCGGTTAGTAGCAGTGGTTAGTAGGCTAGTTAACGGGGTATACCATGTTTGCATTGTGCGATTTTTACGAGGAGGGGGTGTATGACATTGTTCCGATAGACTGGATAGACGGTGATGTTGAAGAGGGGAGGGATGTGGTTGTTAACTGGCGCAGAGGAAAAACAGTGGTGCGGTCGCCAGCACTGATAAAAAATATTAATGGTAAGCGTGTTCGATCGACCAATTTACATGTATGGAGTCTATGGACATCAAACACATAGATATGTATAAGCCAGTAGTTGTAAGATTATGTTGAACATATAATCGTTTTCAACAAATTGTGATTTAATTGAGATTAACGTAGATTTAAGGTAGGCTGATGACTTCGCTCAGAGAGAGGATGTTATGGTAACGTGATGCGTGTCTATAGACGACCGTCCAGACAGCTGACCGAAGAGAGCCTCGGGAAACCGGAGCACTATGCCTTCGTTATATTAGCCTTCTTCTCTGTACCCATGTTGTATTAATTGTGTTTTCTAGACAACAAGAGTAAATTGCTGGAGGTGGCGAACACCATTTATGGTGTGGGGCCGGGGGACATGGAGTTTGGGAGAGGCAAGCGGCCCAAGCGGCCCAATCCAAAATTCCCAACGGATGTAAGAATTCAATATTACTAGTATTGTAAGCCCTGTTATTGTTGTTGTTGTCATTATCATAGTAACATCACAGTATAGTGCGGTATACAGTACTAGGCCAGTGTGATCTCCATGTTTAATATTTATGGTCATTGTAGCCACTTCACAGACAATGGAGTAGGCCTACATTAAATTTGATAATATGTTGTTGTCGCTGTACAGCACTCAATGTTGTGATTTCTTTCTCTCCCATGCATGTATGTAGAGATCATTGTAATGCAAGGTGCATAATTATATTCTTTTCTTATTTTTGCAGAAATATCGTTTGGGAAAACGAAAGTCCAGCTCTCTGTCTAGGTCAGAGAGCGAGATACTGGCCCAGCTGCCCTCCGAGTCAACTGTAAGACCATTAACAATAAACTGACTTTATAAATTGTAAAGGTTTCATAATTTTAAGGCACACTATGTGTTGTTGTTAGGTTAATTTACCAGATCTGTCGATGGTTGAATGACCCATGCGGGTTTGCTTGGGAAGCCTTTAAAGTTTTAGGCTACATTGTTTAAGTATCCTAAGCCTAATTCTCAGTCTGCATGCATGCATGCCTCCGTTTTTTTTCCCCATCTCTTCTAGTGCATAAACTCAGACAGTGAGTCGGACTGTGACACTGATTTTGTACCACTCTCAGAATGGAATGGAAAGCTGAGGGAGGCATTGTCTTTAATAAATGGTAAGGGCACTTTTATAGTGGCATTGTTCCTCGAAAGTATTCAAAATCAACCATTTTATTTAAAAAGTGACTTGACTGAAAACTCTACCCTACCCTACCCTACACACAGCAAATTCTGGAGGGTTAAGTTAAACTCAGAACTGCTGTGCACCTACCCTACCGTACCCTGCCCTATTCGCATGGGAGTAATGGACATGGATTACTGTAACCATGTTGTGTGGTCTGATAAGACCAAAGTAAACAAATTTGCTTTAGATGGTGTCAAGCATGTGTGGTGGGAGTTTTGTAAAAAAAAAAAGATCGATCTGTGAAGTCAAGCATGGTAGTGGGACTGACATGGTTTGGGGCTGCATGAATGCCATCAACATTGGACGTTTCAGGCCAAGACGGGCCCTCCTCAGACACTCTCTAAGAGTTTGTAACCTGGGGTGTTCTCACTTTTGTAACTACATGTTCAGACATAGATGGCTGTATTTTCTTTTTTTTTTTTGAGTGAACAATAAATTGAAGTGGTTATATGAGTTGTACACAGGTTGCTTTTGATTGTGTCAAAGGGAAATTTCTTAATATTGTCCAATTAAATTATATGGTTAAAATATGCAGACATGTACATGTAAGGGGTGTACTCATTTTTGTGACATATTTGCAGAAGTTATGAACATTTATGAACATTTGCTTACATTTGCAGAACTTCCTGGTCTAATATCAGACATCAAGGAGATGAAGGAGCACAATCGCCAAATAAGAAAAATGAGAAAGACTCAAAGTAAGACTCAGATTTTTTGTTGTAGATTTTTCCCAACATTATGACTGGGAAAATTGCACTTAAAGCAGCTCAACCATTCCATGTTTTGCTTAGCCATTTGAATCCTTTCAAGTGTGTTTGATGACATTTGCACAATTTGTAAAAATAATTCCAGATGAAACGGCACCATCCCTATCACTCCCCACGCCATCACCACCACTCCCCCCGCCAGCACCATCACATGCAGCATTGATGCCAGCGCCAGCATCAGCATCATCAGCATCATCACCACCACCACCACCACCGCCATTTGGCAGTCATGATCTAATGGTTAGGAAGTAGGTGACCTTGGCACAAGGCTTGAACAAGGCATCTATCTCCATATTGTTCCAGGGAATATAGGCTACCTAAGATTGCTTTCACACTATGTCTGTTAACTGGACGGAACCCTGGTCTTTGGTGCATGTTTCTTTTCTATTCAGGTGGAAATACAGAAAGGAGTTTTCCTGTCTAAGTGGGTGCTTTTTCGGCTGTCCAAGGACCCCAAAAAAAAAGATTACGGAGATGATGAGCGCCCTCTTCACCAGGGAGGAGATGGCGATGTCATCCCTGACTGGGAAGGCGACAAATGCCTTTAAGAACCATGAAGCAAAGCCTCAACTGGATGTCAAGAAGGTCTCCGCTATCTGTTGTAAGTCTAATAACTTTTGTCCCATAGGGTGTTCACATTTGAACCCGCAGCAAAACAGCACTTCTCACTAATTTTATATTCTCTTCATATTCTGTTAACAGCGTACATCAACAAAGAGCATGGAGGCCTGGAGGCAAAAGAGGTGCTGAGCATCATGCGCTCTAAGCTTAACAACGAAGCAAAACTTTATAAAAAAAAAAAAAACTCATAATGACATACAAACATTCATACAAATGCCTTGAATAAATAGCTTTTTAATCAACCATTGCTCTTATTGTGATTTTCTATTGATGTAAAATGTTGTTACATCAATACAATACAAAAAAAAAAAAATTGTAAGTAGATATCTGTTTTGACACTTTGGTTCAGCATTTTATTGAACTTACAAAAGGCTACATGTAGTTCTTTTTGGTAAGGGAGGACAAATGAACTGTCAGCGCATTTTATTAAAAGTACTTGTATAGGATGTCTATGGTTTCACCACGAAATTCTTCTTCTTCTTCTTCTATCGGGTTTAACTGGCAGCTGGCAAACAGAATGCATTGCCGCCATCTACCGGACTGGGGTGTGTACACACTGATTAACTAACTACTCAGAACATGACAGACAGAGGTGTAGACAAGAAAGAGGGAGAGTGAGGGCGACTGGGCGGGAAGAAAATGAAATAAATAAACAGATAAAGAAATAAACAAGTAAACAAAATAATTAATTAAATACAAAAATAAATGTATCCAACACTTAAGTCAAGAGGTAGTTTACCAAAAACACTGAAATGAAAAGTGGAAACTGTAATTCCTCATATGCACTTTGATAGTCGAGTGTCCCTGAGAAATGTCAATATTGCATCCGTGATGTGTTGTGATCTAGACTCAGTTTTCTAAAAGGTTTTCTAAAGACAGTGTTAGTTTAGCTACTTCCATAGCTGCTTTCATATCTTCTCTGTCTAGAGTAGTGAATACAATGAAGTAGAACATGTTCTACATCTTCTATTACTCCACAGTGATCACACAGATCAGTAGGATGTTTGTTAATCCTAAAAAGGCTACTGTTCAGCCCTGTGTGGCCAATCCTCAACCTTGAGAACCACACCTCTTCCTGTCTCCCTGCGTATCCTGACTTATTGCGTGTGATTTGTTTTTGTACCTGATAGAGATGTCTTCCTCTCTGCTCTTTATTCCACTCCTTTTGCCAAAGTTTGCTGACATTATTTTTGATTAAAACCTTAACCTCCGACCGGCTGAGGGGAATTACTAGTTGGACATCTGTGGCTGTGGTGGCGTCCTTTGCTAACTTGTCTGCTGCCTCGTTGCCCTCCACTCCCCTATGGGCAGGGACCCACACAAACTGAATAAACAGACCCTGTTGGGTTAATTCAAACAACAGCTGGTTAATATCATTTAGCAAGTCCTGTCGACATGATGAAGTACCACTTTGTATGGACAGTAAGGAAGACATAGAGTCTGAGCAGATTACAGGCAGAAGAGGCTTAGTCTTCTCTATCCATTGCAGGGCAAATATAATGGCAGCCATTTCAGCAGCAAGAATGGATAAGTGATCCGAACTCCTCTTTTGTATAGAGATTTCAACCTTTGGTATATGCACTGCTGCCCCCGTTCTACCATCAAGGTCCTTTGACGCGTCTGTATAAATAAGTGTATGACCATGGAACCTGTGCTGTAGATATTGGTTAACATCCCTGTATATACCATTGTTGGCAATTACATTCTTCGCCTCAAAGATAATGTCGGCTGTGCCAACCAGCCAGGGAGGGGTTCTGGCTAGCGGAACCGTGTCAGCACATGAAATTGCACCAATCCCCAACTCATATTACCCCCCCAACCAAAACTTTCAACCTGGGATTTACCATATTCCCAACAGTCCAATAAAACCTGTTTAGTAGGGTGGGATTCTCCATGTCCACGTAACGTAACCCAGTACGCCATGCTTAGCTGAAGGCGCCTAAGGTGTAGTGGCATTTCTCCTGTTTCAATGTGCATAGCTGGTATAGAGGACGTTCGGAATGCACGACTGCAGATTCTCAGACTTTTAGACTGAACTTTATCAAGTCCACTAAGCAAGGTCTTAGAAGCTCCCAAAAACGCTGCACAGCCATAATCCAACACAGACCTAATCAAAGCAACATACATCCTTTTCAATGAGGACCCTGTCGCACCCCAGTCAAACCCTGACACACATTTTAGAACATTCACAGCCTTTTTGCATTTCTCAATGACTTTCTGTATGTGCTGCCTAAAGGTTAACTTAACATCAAACCATATGCCCAGATATCTAATGGTATGCGCTTGTGTAAGACTCTGACAGTATAGTCTAAGGTCTATTGTAGGAGTCACTCTTTTCCTTGAAAAGCAGATAACTTGCGTTTTCTCAACTGACAACCGGAAGCCCCACTCTCCAGCCCACTTTTCCACTATGTTTATGGCCCTCTGCATCTTGGCCCTGACATGATCTACATTGCGGCCCCTAATCCATAAAGCCCCATCATCCGCATACAAGGCTCTATTGATGGTAATATCTTCAATGCCACAGAAGATGTCATTTATCATTATGTTGAATAACACGGGGCTGCACACACTCCCCTGTGGAGTTCCGTTCTCTACAGGATACGTCCTTGACAGACTCGTCCCTACTCTCACTTCAATAGTCCTATTCCTTAGGAAATCACGCACCCAATTGAATAGCTTGCCATCAATACCCATCCTATGTAACTTCAGCAGCAGTCCCTCTTTCCACAGCATATCATATGCCCTCTCTATATCAAAAAAGGTAGCCACTACAGACTCCTTGTTGACTTGAGCTTTCCGCACTTCATTTTCCAAACAGAGAACAGAATCCATGGTGGTACGTCCACTGCGGAATCCACTCTGATGGCAAGAAAAAAGGCCTCTTCTTTCAACTTCATATACTAACCTTTTTGTAACCATTCTTTCCATAAGCTTACAAAGATTGGACGTTAAGGCTATTGGTCTGTAGCTTCACACTGGTTTTATCCTTACCTGGCTTGCTAATAGGAATTATTACTGAGTGCTTCCAGCTCACAGGTAATTTCCCTTGCTTCTAAACCTTATTATATAGTTTCAGTATAACACACTATGTTTGTCACTATTGAATTAAGCTCATCCACGTCATCAGTGAGTACTGGGGGGAGCCGCATTAGCTTTGCACTTGCAGTCATACTATATAGGCCCCAATTTGCCTGCCTCAGCTTCCATCTGGGGAACCAATTCTCCTCCAGACAAATATTCTGATTCCTGATCGTTGTCATAATAACATAATGATCACTGACAAGAGAGCATCCAGTCACTTCCCACTCACTTAATCCAGCAATCAGCCCAGAGGTAAAGGTAAGATCAATCGCCGACTCAGTTCCATGTGCTATATCAGTAGTATATAGGCGGCACTTTGTGTCAAAATGATTGATTGCCTGGAATGTTTGGAATGTTTGGAATGTCGGGTATTTCCGGTATGTGTAGTATGTTAAAAATTTTGGTTATGCGTTGTATGTCAAAAAAATTCTGTTCGGTGCTCCACGTGTGTTTTGTTTACATTCGTCCCCTGTGACGTGTACGGTCCACGTGCGAATGTTTACATGTGTCAGCAGTGGTGTGGGCCGCGTCACACCCCGCCTTGGGTGTGTGTGTGTGTGTGTGTGTGTTTATCGCAAACGCTGTGGGAATGTGCCTATGTCTGGTATGTAGGTCCAGTCTGCAACCCCCTCAACATATACATATGTACCCCCACGTCCGTTGTTTGTGTAAATGGAGCCATTTGTGTGATACTGTAACCAAACGCATCCCCATATGGTTCCGGATGACCCGGGGGTCTGTTTTCGTAGACTGCTGCAGGCGCCGGGGTTTACAACACTGTGTGTATGTGTTATGCTGACCTGTGATTAACCCCCCTGTTCATTCCACGATGCAGAATATGTGTTGGTGTGCATAGATCGGTTGCGTGCGTGTGTGTGTGTGTGTGTGTGTGCGTGTCTCCCCCTATGCCCCACCGTGTGTTTCAAGACTGTGAGTTTGTAAAAATAAAAAAATAAAAAAGGCATTCGTAAAAAACAGCCTATATGTCTACAAAGCACAATACAATATAAATAAATTATAACGTTGTGCGGGAAGAAGCCAATCGTCGGAGGGAATACGTAGGTTATGATGTAGGCTCCATACTGTAGGGGTGCAGATCTTTGATAAAATATAGATGTGCGCGTTATATTTAGGAATGTCAAGATTATGTATGACGTGTCAGATTTCTCTAGCATGCATGCCTAGTATGCCAAACTTCTCTAGCATGTAGGGTATGTCAAGATTGTCATGTGTGTATGGTATGTCAACTTTCTCTAGCATGCATGGTATGTCAAATTTCTCTAGCATGCATGGCATGTTAAATTTCTCTGGTATGTAAAATGTGTCAAAATCTCTAGGGAATTCGTAGGGGTGTGAAAATATGGACCAATTGTATCGTGTCTAAATGTTTAGTGCATACCCCCATCATAGTATAAAAGCTTGGTACTTAGTACAACATAGTTATAGCAGTAGCGGGTTTTTTCAACACTAAAAACAATCATGGATAGCGACGCTGCACCTCGATCTGTGAGAAGAAGGGTTGAACTTACACCGGTTGACGAAACCATGGATGCAAGCCATGAGATTGTCATGGCACCCAAAAAAAGACGACCTGCGAGTTTTGTACACTTTCTCCGAACCCCTACAGAACCAGAGGAATACGAATGGCTCATGTCTGACGGTCGTATAGGGGGATATGTTTTTGTGAAAGAAATTCAATGCGTGTTATTGTATACATTGGATTCCGAGGGTATGATTTTTACGGACCAACAGCCATACATATCATTCTGTCTTCACGATTGGCGTATGTTCAGAAACAAAGTGTGGAGAGACTTGAATTACCCTGGACTATGCGCCAACTATTCAACTGTTTTCGACAGTGTGATACATCAAAAAAGTTATTACATATTTGCGACACAGCTGGACAAGGACCCCACAGACTACATATATTTTTGTAGTCCTTCATACAGAGTTGTAAATGGTATTCATGACCACAAACCTGAACAACTTGTGGAGGATTTGAAAGTGGTCTACCCACGAGCTGATGTACCTGTTTTAAACAATATTTTCAAGAAGATAGATCGTTTGTTCAAATGGGGTGAACATCTCTTCAAATATACGCTTCTTAAAAAACGACTTTTTCAATCATGGCCTGATAAGGAGCGAGTTGTTTCTGGGCTGGACGCCCCAGTAATCTATAGAGGTCCTGGGGTCGTAGCCCCTAGAGGTGAGCAGAGTGAAACGGCTATGTTTGAAACGTGTCAAAACCCTATGTGGAGTGCTCCATTAAGCGAATCAGAAAACACCAATGATGATATGGACTGTGTGACCAAGCTGTTTGGACAGATGTCTTTGGCTAGTGATGACGATGATGATTCGGCACGTACAGCTGGTGACAAACCATTTTATATGAATTCTGATGACCAAGGGCCTACTAAATTCTTAGGCGTGGCCTGTGACACATGGTATCCGCAGACGCCCCCATAAGGAACACGCCTTGCTGACTAACACTTTAAAAGGTAACACGCTAGTGGTGCTTACATAGTTCCGTCTCAACAAACCATTATATTTTGTTAACTACAGCTAACAAACAGTCTGTGTCGAGATGTCTGAATCCGGTACGCAGTGTGTTGACATGTCTGACGCTTCTTTTACAACGATGTCTTCCACAGAGAGTGGGCCCGTCGCTGCAATCACACTGGATGCATCAGACCCTACAGCTGTTCCGGTGGATCGTGTGAAGGCCTGTGTGGTTATCATGCTACAACATATTATTGAATATGAACTGCAAAAAAATTGTTATGGCTGCCAGACTGGACATCCCTCTCAACGCCGCCACAGCTGCCTGTATGAAGCGGCTCCATATTTTTTCCAGGATCATTTTGAAGAAATGACACAAGGTATTGACGACCCTGCATTGATGCAGACCATTTTCACTCTGTTGGGTCACTATTGGTTTAACCCCCACCCCCAAAAAATATGGGACGTTGTAAAATGTGTTATGCATGAATTGAGGAGCGAACCATACATCTGCGGCTATCTGGATGATTTCAGTCAAAATTGCATAGACACTGGTGATAGAAACATCATTTTTGATGCTTTAACAACTTGGCGCGCGGCGCATCCATGGGATCCTGCGGGAGTATCTTTTGGCGAGCAGAGCATGTGAAACAACGTGTGAGATACGAACTAACTGGCTTACTGTGCGATACCATCTGTCAAAACGCGTCCTGTAAGCCTACGAACTTTAAAACATCACCCCACCGTATGTATGCAATCAAAAAAGAAATGTCACTGGTTCGATCATCGGCTGAAGATTGGGCACGCCTATTATACCTGGGTGGTTTAACAAGCAAACCGTATCATGTAGTAGTGTGTGATATTGCTAAATGTATAGGTGTTTTCAAATTAGGTCACATTCTAACATTCTGTACTTATATAAACGATATGTGTGTAATCAAACTGCGTAAAAACGAACATATAGATGTGTTTACTGTTGTAGATTGCGCAGTTAAAATCCTGGTTAACAAACATCTTGATGTATGTGTTGATTTTTTAAAACATCTTGATTCGGTACCATTGATGGATTTGTAAACAGTGTGTTAAACCTTATATGCACGTAGAGATTTTGCTTCGTGTCATTATTGTGCTGCAATAGATCATGGAAAGTCTTTTAAAAACTGTCTACTACACCCCGTCCAGTGAGGGATGTTTCGGTGGTAAAAACAGATTGAAGCAAGCTGTTTTTAAAAAAACAGGGAAGTGTGTATCAGACAAAACTGTAACGGACTGGCTGTCTGGCGAGGATGCATACACACTGCATAAACCGATCCGTATTAACTACTTTAGAAACAGAGTATATGTTAACGGCATTGATAAACAGTTTCAAGCTGATTTGGTTGATATGACTATGTTTTCAAAGGAAAACGACCATATTAAATACATGTTAACATGCATAGATGTTTTCAGCAAATACGCTTGGACACGTGTTTTGAAAAACAAATCTGGCCGGGAAGTCGCAGCAGCGTTCCAAAGCATATTGGCAGAGGGCAGAGTCCCGAAAAAGCTACAGACAGACCGCGGTAAAGAATTCTTTAACAAACAATTTCAAGATGTGTTGACTAGACACAACATCCATCATTTCGCTACTGGGAGCGAGTTAAAAGCTAGTGTTGTGGAGCGTTTTAACAGAACTATTAAAGCAAGAATGTGGAGATATTTAACGGCTATTAATTCTAAACAATATTGTGATATACTGGATGATCTGGTATCATCTTACAACAAAAGCTACCACAGGAGTATAAAAATGAGACCGATTGATGTAACAAAGGAGAATGAAAACACTGTTTATAAAAATCTGTATGGTTTGAAGACCCGTGACGGTAAAAAAGTATCTTTCAAATACCATGTTGGAGACCTTGTTCGTGTGTCGAAAGTCAGAGGGTCCTTCGCAAAAGGATATGAACAGAATTACACACATGAATACTTCACGATAGCGGAGTGTATACAGCGAAACCCTGTTGTTTACAGATTGAAAGACTATGACGGGGAGGTGCTGGATGGGACCTTTTATGAAGAAGAATTGCAAAAAATTCGTATCGGTGTTGATAAAGCATTCAAAATTGAAAAGATTCTGGAGCAAAAACGAAAAGGCAAAAAACTTATGTTTTATGTACAGTGGGTTGGTTGGCCGCAAAAATTCAACACGTGGATTCCAGCAGAAGATGTTATAGATGTTTAAATAGCGACCATCCGCACATATACTTTTATTCATACATACGGCGCCATGGAAGAGGGAAGTTTTTATGTAACACTGCCCAGCAATGCAAGTAATGAAATATACAGTGACAACAAAATATCAAACTACAGAGTTAAACTAGCAAGATCGTTGTCCCTGAGAGGGGCCTGGGAAGTAGCATTGATCGAGATTCAATATCCCAAAACATGGGCTACATTCCCGCAAGAAGATGGCACGTTCAGCATGGCTGATGTACGCACAAAGGAAATTACACCATGCGACCTCCGTGAAGGGTTTTACACAAATATACCAAGCATTATTGATGAAATTAATATGCTTGTGGAGGGGCTTTCTGAAGATATAGAATTCGGATATGATGAATTAATTCACAAGGTCTATGCGAAAGCCGACCGGGAACTATCATTCATATTTCAAGGGAAGTTGGCTCGCATTTTAGGTCTGGATGCTGATAAACCGTTTATAGTGCCTCCCCGGAAAAAAAATCGATATGCGCCTCATGCGGCTGACTTTTTTGGTGGAGAATATTCTTTGTTCGTATACACGGATATAATTGAACACCAAATTGTGGGGGACCATTACGTACCACTCCTAAGATGCGTACAAATAACCGGTGAACACACAAAAGTAGTTAGTATAAATTACGACAAGCCGCATTATACATGTCTGCGCAAGACAGACATCAGTGACATTGAGATAGCTATTAAAAACGATCAGAATTATAACATACCATTTCAGTACGGGAAGATTGTGGTTAAACTGCATTTCAGACCTGCGAAACAGACACAACGATTTTGAAGTAGTAAGAAAATGAAAGAGTTTAATCCCTACCAGGATCCTCAACGTTATGTTGCCTATTATCAAAATCAGGCTGGAGGCAGTATCGATGGATTTTATGGCACACCGGTTATGTACGGGGGATATGGCCTAGGTTCCCTACTAAAAGGCCTGTACAGGATGGCGATGCCTTTGCTGAGGAGAACTGTCGGCATTGCTAAACCGCATTTAAAAACAGCAGCGAAACATATTGTTAACGATGTGGTAGGGAGTGTCATGTCCCGTGTTAACAACCAAGATGGCTCGGGTCTGCACGTCATGCAGCGTAGGGCCATAAAGCGACCACCAGGGCAGCGTGCACCCTGCAGATTGAAGAAATATCGTGCTAAAACCAAGAAAAGATCAGTATTGAAAAAGGCTTCCGTGAGAAAACGCCTGCAAAAAAGAGACGTGTTTGCATATTTTAACCATGGCTCTCATACATGGGTTGTCAGAGGAATGTGTCAAATCTGAATTGGATTTGTTCAATCTACCCATGACACAGACAGCTATTGAAAAATGCAGCTACATAGAAATACCCCCGGTATCTGCCCTAACACCAGATGCCCCATGTGAATTCTTTATAGCCGGCAGCGGGGACGATTACATTGATTTGAATAATACGCTACTTTTCACACGTCTTAAAATAACACTGCCTACTGGCACGGATATTCCTGCCGGAGCACCCGTCGGGCTTATCAACTATCCAGGAGCCACTATTTTCTCACAAGTTGATGTTTCACTAGGCGACAGGCTGATTTCGCAAAGTTCAAGCACATATCCGTATCGATGCATGATAGAATGTCTGATGAATTATGACAAAAATACACTGGAATCAGTATTCTCAGCTGGTTTGTTCTACAAAGACACAGCCGGACATATGGACGAAACGGACCCTACAGCCGATAATAAGGGACTAACTAAAAGAGCAACATTTGCAGAAGGGAGCACCGTTGTTGAGATGCTAGCGCCTATTCACAGCGATATATTTTTTCAAGAAAAATTGATACTAAACGGTGTCGATGTCAAAATACGCCTCAGCAGAGCTAAGGATGAATTCTGTCTAATGCGCGGTGACGCTGTGGCATACAAATTGCAGCTGCTAGCAGCCAGTCTGTTTGTCAAGAAGGTATCTGTTTCGGCCGCTGTAAGACTGGGCCATGCACACGCATTACAAGCCGCAACAGCAAAGTACCCTATTGACCGTGTGTGCGTTAAAAATTATTCTGTACCGACGGGGACTCGTGTTGCCAACCAAGAAAATCTATTTCTGGGTCAGTTGCCCAAGTCTGTTGTGATATGTATGGTGAATAACGAAGCCTTTACAGGGGCTTATAATAGAAACCCCTTTGCATTTAAACATTTTGATTTGGAGTTTCTCGCTGTGTACATGGATGGACAGCAAATCCCTTCTAAACCGTTGCAGCCCAGATATAACGAAGGTAGTGCCACGCGTGAATTTTATCAGATGGTAGCGTCAACGGGTCGACATCTAAAAAACAAACCCCTGGTTATTGATCGTACTGATTACCTGTCAGGGTACACACTATATGCGTTTAATTTAACACCCGACGAGGAGTGTGGTCAGCATTTGTCCTTAATAAGATCAGGGAATATGAGACTGGAGGCACGTTTCAGACAGCCGCTACCCAACACTATAAATATTATTGTGTATGCTGTGTTTGACAGCATAATAGAAATTTCCAATCGACGACAGATACTTATGGATTACTATTGAAGACCATGAACACTATTGAATTAACGGCTATTATGGAAAAAATATCCAGAAAGGTTATCTTTCTAGGCGTGTTGGCATGCGATCAGCTACCCGAAACACTGGTTCAAAACGACTTACCTGCGGTCGCCATAATAAACACGCATAATTCTAGACAACCTGGTGAACATTGGGTAGCAGCATACATAGCTGCCTGCGGTACCGTGTGTTTTTTTGACAGCTTTGGCAACAACCCTGACAGCGATATATTTCCCTCAACTATTTACACATTTTTAAAAAACAGCGGATCCACTGTTTTGTTCTCAAAAATACAAGTACAGGACTTCCTATCTGTCACATGTGGCGAACACTGTGTCTTTTTTCTATATCATATGCTGAAAGGTTTAAGCTATGATGATGTAATGCTTAAATATTCTGAAAATCTTATTAAAAACGATAATATGGTCTCATTATTTGTGAAAAAATTACGACCGCATAGCTGTATGTGCAATGTTTTTACTTGTGTGCAACATGCACGGACTAACAACTGTCTACACAAGTGTTGAAATGACGCTATAATAATGAAATAAATAAACAGAGAAAATGTTATCACTGTGTTATGAGTTTTTATTGGTACAGTATAGTGTTTATACACACACACACATGGTATACACCACGCTTTATGAAAAAGAATACAAATAAATCAATGTATAAAAGTAGAAAAATAACAAGACCGTATACAATTTTTCACAACATGAAAATCATTGTGTAAAAGTAGAAAAAACAACAAACATAGTAATACACGTTTTTCACAACAACATCAACAAACAAAACTTTAAAAATCAAGCCAAGATGATGAGTTTATTTGTGGTGCCGAGTGTCTGTATGGTAATGACGAGTCGCTTAAACCCCTGGGGGCTGGAGGCGCTGACAATATTCGCCGCGGTAATGACGTACGCCCAACAGGGAGGTCACGGACTGGTGTGTGGTTGGAATTTTGACCGTATGTTCTTTTCAAATCAGTGATATACTGTTTAAGACCATTGTTTGGTATGGTTGAAAGAGGTGTGTTTAACACAGCAATGGCTGTCAGAAACTCATGCCATCCTTGAGGCTTTCTACGCTGGGTCACTGCATACGTACCAGTAACTGATTTTAACAGGTCGTACATGTGCGTGCCTGGAATGAGAGATCCATTAAAAACAAAAGCCCCCGTGTTATCCCACGACGCAACACCTTGTGAATTACGCATTTTTTCCAATATATAACGGGCGTTACATCTACTTCGAGATGGTATGTTTTGTAAAACTTCAGAGGCGATAGGATCACTAGCTAGGTCTGTGTTCACAGGGTCTGCTGTTGGTGGGGGTTTATGAACAGAAGCTGGGTCATCACCCTCCTGGGGTGTTGACACCCGCAGTGTCAAAGCAGCTGTTTCCAGATCACTTTGTTTAACCATGGCCAGATATCGTTGCAGCAATGCTGTATAATGCTTGACTTTTTCATGCGGGGCTATATCAGTCCTGTCCAAAATAGCTTTCATGGCGGCGCACAAATCATCTTCAACAGACTGTCGTAAGGGTATGTTGTTAGTAGGTCTATCATTTTTTAGTCTGTCCAATTGTTTTTGCGGTACTAGATACATTTTCTCTGCATACTCCATCACATCTAACTCTGTCTCGAAGTAAATAGACTAGTTATGAAAGGCAATGCTATACTCAACAGCGGTAAGAGGAAACCACCCTTCTGGTTAATAGCGTATCGTTTTTTGCGCATGCCAACTTTCTTGTCAGCTATCAACTTGATCAACGCCTTCTTTTTCTGAAGTTTTTTATACTGTACATCTGTTAATGGTATGGTACTCCTAAGAATATTAAGAGCCACCTCACAGAGAGCTAGGATTAACTCATCCGAAGCTGTGTGAAGTATGACCCTCCTCTGCCCCGGCTTAGCCTTAAGTAGGCGTTTCAAAATAGGTAGATTCCTGCAAAGCCTCTCAGACATGGTATTGTTTCAATTTCTTTTGCGCACATAGACAACCGGATACTCGGAAAGCAATGCTGATCTGATACGGTACATATCTGGGGTGGCTGGTTTATAATCCAACATTAAGTAACCATAAGGTATATCCGTTGCATTTTTAAATGATTCAAGGAAGAACCTAGTGTTGCCCGGATACATTTGACGAGCCAGAACTGCAATCTGGTTGTTATCACGAGGGTTTTTGAAAATAATTAAATAATTTGTGTTGAGACTAATGGTTCTACTGGATTTCCCTTGAAAAAACAAATTCTGAACCAAGTAGATAGCGCTTAGATTACGATGGTGTACATATTGAGTAAACACTTTCTCTATTTGCACATTATTACTAGCATCTTTCATGACATCGTCGATAATTAACAAATTATTTTTAGACACAGGTAACAATTCCTCATCGTCCAGCGCATCAGGTATTCCATTAACAAATTTGATTTGCCTCAGTTTTAACAATTCGTCGTAAAGCGGCTGCCAACAATCAAAAATGTACACAATATTTTCGATAGGTTTACTAACAAATCTGTCGATGTGTGTTATAAGCTCTTTTACAAAATATGTCTTCCCTGAATTTGACGGCCCGCTTATCACACAGGAAAAAGGGTGCTGGAACCTTGTGTCAAACGCCTGTGCTTCTTTTAATGCATCCATCCTCAAACATATCAATAACCGTACGGAATTGTGGTATAGTCCTTTAGCAGTACCCGTTTGTTGTAAACCACTTTGAATCTTTTCACAGCCGTTCTGTTTTTAAGACTGAGGCGTTTCTTGTCACGCACTATATTATCAGTATGAGCCAAAATATGCTTAGCTGCAGTCCTGTCAGTAATGTAATCAGAGACCAGATCAACCAAGGTTTCTAACCTGATTAATTTCGCATTAACAGTATTCAGTGTGACGCCTTTAGCTTTCATACACACGCATCCATTTGCCGTCCGGTAGCCATATGTCTTTGGACCGCTTGAGCAAAACTCTGTGATATAGTCTCCAGAATCAAGTTCATCAGTGAGATCGCCTAGATATGGACCCAGTTCTGGTTCCCAATCTCCATCTTTTGTGACAAAAATTACACTATCGGTGTCGCTATAAAGCAGTCTGTCCCCCAGACGATCCATGAGATCATACAATTTTAGTCTAGCTCTCGCTGTGGTAAAAGCTCCGACGAATATATTTATGTTTGGTGTACTTACACACGCGTCTTCACTATGCCGCCATTGCAGAAGAGCCACATCATCAGACACAAATGAGAAATGTGTGACATCATATTCACACCCAAAAACGTAACGGGCAAATTCCCCCGGGTCTCTCAACATCACAGTATTTGGGAGATTTTCACGCATAGAAAAGCGCCCCCAGAGCGAGTTCAGCAATAACTTGTTAATACTGCGTTTAGCAGGATTAACACATATTTTGTCTGGGTTTAACCTAATGCCCTCCTTCTCGAAATAATCATGAATGTAAGCCTTTTTCTCATCATCTGTAACAGCGTGGGCAGGGTAGCCGCTGGCCTCCTGTTTATATTGCAGGAATGTCTTAACATAGTTTGAAAACAGGGTGTCAGATCTTTGTGTGAAATGCCACACCTCATCCACTTTGGTGACGACATACCCCTTTTCCATAGCCCGTTGTAATTCAATACTGACCCAACAGCCTGAAAGACATCTTTCTGCATCACTGTGTGTACAGGGTGTTGTCTGATTTTCCTGTTCTGCACATGTTCTGCATAGCGGAAACATGAGCTTGTTATTGCACCTATATGGGAGGACTGGGTGTAATAAGCCTCTGGGAGGTGCTACAGTAGCTTTAATTATGCCAAAATAATTTTCCAGGGGCTGGAAATCTTTTAGAATGATCTGGGGGTTATTGATGGGGTAATCATATTTACTCTGACACGCTGGATAAAGGGATGTAAAGTCAATATAGCGTATTTTCTCACCTTCCTTGGTCTTGTAGTAAAGTTTATAGGCGTTTGTCCTACCACCGAAAAGACTCTGTCGTGGTTTTAATCTTTCAGGATGTGCATATGTCGACATAAAATGAATCACATCTGCATTATTTTTCTTGGCTTGTATCCACTGACACACCCACATCACCTCAACATTAAAACCATGTTCTGTCACGGAACGCGGACAGACAGACAGATGAACCCAATAGCGTAACTTCAACAATAGTTTATTAAGGGTTAGGGGAATAGGGACAAAGTCAATAGCTCCGGAGAGCCGGTAGGTATCCACCAAGCCGCGGTGAAACACCCAGGCAGACGGGCGGTCAAAACCCACTCCCGGAAGCGGGCGAAGAGTCGTGGGCAGGCGATGGTCGAAACCAGGGGCAGAAGAGCAGAGCGGAGTCGAGGGCAGGCGGAGGTCGAGACCAGGAGCAGGTGAGTCAGCCGGACAGGAGTCGTACCAGGGCAGTAGAGCAGAGCAGAGTCGAGGGCAGGCGGAGGTCGAGACCAGGAGCAGGTGAGTCAGCCGGACAGGAGTCGTTACCAGGGCAGTAGAGCAGAGCAGAGTCGAGGGCAGGCGGAGGTCGAGACCAGGGGCAGGAGAGTAGAGCAGAGTCAGGGACAGGCGGAGATCGATGCCGGGGAGCAGAAGAGCCAGGGAGAGCCAGGGACGGACCGGGGTCGAAACCAAGGGCTGGAGAGACAGGCGGAGTCAGGCAGGCAGGAGTCGGCACCGGAGGACTGGAGATACTGACAGACAGACAGGGGAAAACACAGGCGGAAAACGAGCAACACCGGGAAGTACACAGCCAAAACAGACGCAGAGAAGTCAGGAGTCGAAATAGCTTGCCGAGGGAATACACCGTGGTTCGCAGACGGACTGACAAGGAGTGAATGAGAGAGGCGAGTATAAGTAGTAGAAACCCCGGGAACTAAACAAGCGTTAACGAGGAGTGCAGGTGAGTCTGATGATTGAATGAACTCGTGATTGTCACAAATCAGAGAGTGCAGGTGAGATTGATTACCGTGATCGTGAAGCGAGATAATCAGGTGAGGGTCTAAACACGGAAGTACAGGTGCAGAGCGTCAGCAGACAACACGGGGAGTGAACCTAATTAACAACCAACAGGGTAATAGCGAAAAAAGACACATGAAAGAATCCCAGCCCAGAACGACACCGTGACAGAACCCCCCCCCCAAGGGACGGCCCCAGAAGTCCCACAAACAAAAAAAAACAAAAACAAGAAAAGACGAACAAACAAACAAGACAGGGGGGGAGGGGGGGAATCAGAACTCCTCAGAACGATCCGACAACTGGGCTTCCTCGTCCCGAACTGCTCCAGTGCCACCGGCAGGATGGTCCGGCGCAGGAAGCCGGGGCAGACGACCGGGCAGAGAGGAACCCCTGGGACGGCCCCGACGGAGGGCCGGCTGATCAGGATGCTCACGGTGGAAGTCGGCGATGAGGGTACGGTCCAGGATCCTGCCCGCCGGGACCCACGACCTCTCCTCCGGACCGTACCCCTCCCAATCAACCAGGTAATGTATGCCCCGACCTCTCCGTCGGGACCGGAGGAGACGACGCACCGTGTAGATGGGATCCCCATCAAGTAGCCGTGGAGCAGGCGGAGGAGGTTCCACAGGGGTAAGCGGACTCACCCTCACCGGCTTGATACGGGAAACATGGAAGGTGGGATGTATCCTCATGGTCGTGGGCAGCCGGAGACGGACCGCAGTCGGGCTAATGATACGCTCCACCAAGAAGGGACCCAGAAAGCGCGCCGCCAACTTCCGGGACTCCACTCGGACCGGAAGGTCCTTGGCCGATAGCCAGACCCTCTGCCCCACACGGTAAGCGGGCGCCGGCGTCCGACGACGGTTGGCCCCCGCCGAGTAGGATGCCACGGCTCTCAGTAGTGCCGCCCGCGCTCGTGCCCAGGTCCTTCTGCACCGACGGGCATTGGCAAGGGCAGAGGGGCAAGAAGCCTCTCCCTCCTGGCTCGGAAACAGGGGAGGTTGGTATCCATAAACACATTGAAATGGTGACATACCGGTAGCAGAGCAGGTAAGGGAATTATGGGCATATTCCACCCACACCAGTCGACTAGCCCAGGAGAGGGGGTCCCGGGAGGCCACACAGCGCAGAGCCTTCTCCAGCTCCTGGTTGGCCCGTTCAGACTGCCCGTTAGCCTGTGGATGATAACCAGAGGTAAGGCTGACCGTGGCCCCCAGGAGGCGGCAAAACTCTTTCCAGAACATGGAGGTGAACTGGGGACCACGGTCGGAGACGACATCGGTGGGGATGCCGTGAAGCCGGAAGATGTGTAGCTGGACTGCCTGCGCGGTCTCTCTCGCAGACGGGAGTTTGGCGAGAGGGATGAAGTGGGCCATTTTGCTAAATCTGTCAACAACAGTGAGGATAACAGTCTTCCCGTCTGAGGCAGGCAGTCCAGTGATAAAATCCAGGCTGATGTGAGACCAAGGGCGAGAGGGAACGGGCAAGGGCTGGAGAAGACCCGCGGGTGGTCTGTTGGAAGACTTGTTACGGTTGCAGACCGGGCAGGCTCGAACGTACTCCCGAACCTCCCTCTCCAGATTGGGCCACCAGAACCGTTGAGCGATGTGTTGACTGGTGCGGGTAGCTCCGGGATGGCAAGCCAGGAGAGAGTCGTGCCCCCACTGCAGGACCTGGGAGCGGAGAGCGTCGGGCACATACAGTCTATCCGCCGGGCAGGCGCTGGGTCCGGGCTGGTCTCGGAGAGCCTGCTGCACCTCTCTCTCAATGTCCCAAGAGAGCGCTGCCACGACCCGGGACTCCGGTATGATGGGGGCCGGTCCCTGGAGACAGTCCTCGTCTTTCTGGTAGCGACGGGAGAGGGCGTCCGGCTTAATATTACGGGTACCTGGACGGAAAGACAGAGAAAAGTTAAAACGAGAGAAAAACAATGACCACCGAGCCTGTCGGGGATTGAGTCTCTTAGCAGACCGGATGTACTCGAGGTTTTTATGATCAGTCCAGACTAAAAATGGCACGGACGCCCCCTCCAACCAGTGCCGCCACTCCTCCAGGGCTAATTTAACGGCGAGGAGTTCCCGGTCCCCGATATCGTAATTATGCTCCGCAGGGGATAGACGACGGGAAAAATAGGCGCATGGGTGCAGTTTGTTGTCCTCTGGGTGCTGTTGTGACAGTACCGCCCCGACCCCAATATCAGAGGCATCTACCTCAACTACGAACTGTCTCTCGGGGTCAGGCACTTGGAGGATGGGGGCGGATGTGAACCTGTCCTTCAGGTGACAAAAAGCCTCATTGGCCGAGATAGTCCACAAAAACGTCTGCTTAGTGCTGGTCAGGGCAGTCAACGGGGCAGCTACAGAGCTGTAATTTCGAATAAATCGTCTGTAAAAATTAGCGAATCCCAAGAACTGTTGCAGCTGCTTGCGATTTTCAGGGGTTGGCCAGGAGGTGACAGCAGACACCTTCGCCGGATCCATCTGTATGGCACCCTCTGCCACGATGTATCCCAGGAAGGCCACGGTCTTAACGTGGAATTCACACTTCTCGGCCTTGACAAACAGCGAATTCTCCAGGAGACGACGGAGGACTAGTCGAACGTGCTGTTTATGTTCTTCAATGTTCTTTGAGAATATTAAAATGTCGTCTAGGTAAATGAACACAAATCTGTCCAATACATCTCTCAAAACGTCATTTACCAGACCTTGGAAAACTGCGGGGGCATTGGTGAGCCCGAATGGCATGACCAGGTACTCATAATGGCCGTTAGGCGTGTTGAACGCCGTCTTCCACTCGTCGCCCTCCCGGATACGAACAAGATGATAGGCATTACGTAGGTCGAGTTTAGTGAAGACCGTGGCCCCCTGGAGAGACTCAAAAGCGCTGGCGAGGAGTGGCAGAGGGTACCTATTTTTAATGGTGATGTCGTTAAGTCCCCGATAGTCAATGCAAGGTCGGAGGGAACCGTCCTTCTTCCCCACAAAAAAGAATCCTGCGCCTGCCGGTGAGGAGGAAGGACGAATGATGCCAGCTGTCAATGAGTCCGCGATGTACTCCTCCATAGCTCTCCTTTCGGGTCCAGAAAGAGAGTAGAGTCGGCCACGGGGAGGAGTGGCTCCGGGTACCAGGTCGATGGCGCAGTCGTAAGGGCGGTGAGGAGGCAGAGAAGTGGCTTTAGCTTTGCTAAAAGCCTGCAGGAGGTCGTGATAACACTCCGGGACATTGGAGGTGTCAGGAGGAGTCGCGGGGGAAGCAGGCAGAGTAGATGGAGCCGCAGACCGAAGGCAGGACTGGTGACACTCAATGCCCCATTCCAGTATCGATCCAGCCCGCCAATCAAAACGGGGGTTGTGGAGTCGGAGCCAGGGTAATCCGAGAACCATAGGCACGCTGGGAGATGAGAGGAGATGGAAACGCATACGCTCACGATGATTCCCAGACGTGAGCATCTCCACCGCCTCAGTGATATGGGTAATCTGGCCCAACAGATGTCCATCCAAAGCGCGAGCTGGCACCGGAGCTGGGAGGCGATGGCTCTCTAGCCCCATCTGCTGGGCCATGCTGATATCCAAGATGTTGGCCTCCGAGCCAGAGTCAACGAGAGCAGAGAGAGAGCAAGACTGAGTGGGTAGCTGAAGAACTACCCGCAGGAGGGGTCTGTCCCCTCTGGGAGGGCTCGTGGAGGCCGAGCTCAACCGGACGCCCTCTACTTCCGGCGAGCTCGATCTTTTAACGGGCAAGAGGTGACTCGATGCCCCTCTCCCCCGCAGTACAAACACAGGCCTCCCGCAAACCTGCGTTGTCGTTCAGCCGGAGACAGAGAGGTACGATCCACCTCCATGGCCTCCGAGGAGTCCTGATGATGACCGACCCCGCGACTGGCGGTGGCGGCTCCACCATCGGTGGGGCGACGAGGGGGCTGACTGGACCTACCCCTCTCGCGACGTCGAGCCTGGACCCGCCGATCGATGCGGATGGAGAGGGCGATCGCATCATCCAGTGTTGTGGGAGACTCATGAGAAACCAGCTCGTCCTTCATGTACTCCGCCAAACTGTGAAGAAAGGCGTCGACCAGGGCTTCCTCATTCCAGTGACTCCTACTTGCTATAGTCCGAAAGTCGATGGAATAGTCCGCCACAGTCCGTTTACCCTGGCGCATCTCCATTAATTCCCGGGAGGCGTCAGCCGTGGGAGCGCCAGCGCCAAACACCTTACGCAACTCGGCCGCAAAGGCACCGAAGGAACGACAGGCTGGCGAGTGGCGCTGGTATTCGGCTGTTCCCCAAAGTCTGGCTCGCCCCGTCAGGAGGTTTATGGCAAACGCAACCCGTGCTGCCTCAGACGCGAAGTTTCGCGGCTGGAGGTCGAAGGTGAGCTGACAGTTTGTAATAAACGCTACCACCTCCTCGGGGTTTTCCCCAAACCGCTCCGGCAATCCGATCTTGGGCTCGGAGCCACCAGCGACACCAGGCACTTGAGGCAGAGCCGGAACCGAAGCTGAGAGCCCAGGAGAGGGAGCCATCGGATCACTGGCTCCCGAGGATGCGAGTCGAGCCGAGATCTGGGCGAGCTGCTGAGCCTGAGCCGCTCCCTGCTGTTGAAGCAGTAACACCAGCTGTCGGATGTGGTCTGTCGTCCCCATCAGAGATGCTACGTCACCAGAGACACGGCCCAGCTCTCTTTCAGAATGCTCCAGTCTCTGGATAGCAGACGGGGGCTCGGGAGACTGATCCTGATCCATATTGATGTTCGCTGGGTCCATTTTGTGGTCAGTCCGTACTGTCACGGAACGCGGACAGACAGACAGATGAACCCAATAGCGTAACTTCAACAATAGTTTATTAAGGGTTAGGGGAATAGGGACAAAGTCAATAGCTCCGGAGAGCCGGTAGGTATCCACCAAGCCGCGGTGAAACACCCAGGCAGACGGGCGGTCAAAACCCACTCCCGGAAGCGGGCGAAGAGTCGTGGGCAGGCGATGGTCGAAACCAGGGGCAGAAGAGCAGAGCGGAGTCGAGGGCAGGCGGAGGTCGAGACCAGGAGCAGGTGAGTCAGCCGGACAGGAGTCGTACCAGGGCAGTAGAGCAGAGCAGAGTCGAGGGCAGGCGGAGGTCGAGACCAGGAGCAGGTGAGTCAGCCGGACAGGAGTCGTTACCAGGGCAGTAGAGCAGAGCAGAGTCGAGGGCAGGCGGAGGTCGAGACCAGGGGCAGGAGAGTAGAGCAGAGTCAGGGACAGGCGGAGATCGATGCCGGGGAGCAGAAGAGCCAGGGAGAGCCAGGGACGGACCGGGGTCGAAACCAAGGGCTGGAGAGACAGGCGGAGTCAGGCAGGCAGGAGTCGGCACCGGAGGACTGGAGATACTGACAGACAGACAGGGGAAAACACAGGCGGAAAACGAGCAACACCGGGAAGTACACAGCCAAAACAGACGCAGAGAAGTCAGGAGTCGAAATAGCTTGCCGAGGGAATACACCGTGGTTCGCAGACGGACTGACAAGGAGTGAATGAGAGAGGCGAGTATAAGTAGTAGAAACCCCGGGAACTAAACAAGCGTTAACGAGGAGTGCAGGTGAGTCTGATGATTGAATGAACTCGTGATTGTCACAAATCAGAGAGTGCAGGTGAGATTGATTACCGTGATCGTGAAGCGAGATAATCAGGTGAGGGTCTAAACACGGAAGTACAGGTGCAGAGCGTCAGCAGACAACACGGGGAGTGAACCTAATTAACAACCAACAGGGTAATAGCGAAAAAAGACACATGAAAGAATCCCAGCCCAGAACGACACCGTGACATGTTCGTTGGTAAGGTATGCCACTTTGTCTTCAAAATGCTGAATCAATACGCTGTAAGGGACTTTTGACAAGGGGTGTAAATTATTCGGATTGTGCCTACAATGATGGCCATGGAAGAGACAGCCGTTGAATTCGAGCGCATGTTTAACCCCATCCTTTTCATAAAACCCATCAATATGATATAGTGCAGTGGCAGCAGGGCTAAAAAAACACCAGACCCCTCCACCCAGTAGAACAAAACAAAACCTGTTTTAAATGAAAGGTATGGATGCCTTTCAACATATTCTGGGGTTTGTACTAACTTAAAGTGCGTACAAGGGTATGTATTAACCCCTTGTTTGCCAAAACTTTGGAAAAATCTAGAGGTCATCTCACAAGCCCGTAAGTCAGTTCTGGGTAAGAAAAAAAAAGAAATTTTTAATTTTGTCTTGGTTTTTATCCATAAAACATTTGGAGGAACGCATACATGTGCAAAAAATGCAAGATTAACCCCTTCAGGTCCTCTTTTTAACCCCCTATTACCCAAAATGTAGTGTTTTTGAGGTTATAACTTGACTTCATTTCCTATTTTCTAGTGGCTAAATGGATGGACCTTCATGAAAATTGCTTCAAAGGAGGGTTTAGGTGTGCTTTTAAGGAATATAGGGTGTTTAGGGAGCTAGGGTGAAAAAACAACCCACATAATAAACCCTTTATTACTACCATACCGAAATTCACTAAAATAGTTTTTTTTTTTCGTGTTTGCTGGAAACTATTGATATTCTAAGTTTTGAATTTGAAATAAAATGTCAAATATAGGGCCTAATAGGGATTCTGATTGACTAATCTGATTATCTTTGCTGGTATTTTGCTGTCATTTGTGATTTAACCCTTTCAGTCCGTGACTGGGCCAGTATTTGAAAAGTTGACCCTGTGTTTACTATGTCAATCTTCATTTTTCAGCAGCATTGAGATAATATATCTCCCTTATTGTTATTATTGTTATGTCATGTTTACACTTATTGTTACGTCATGTTTAGACCGAGACGTATTTTGACGTCATAGTCTAACAAGAACGTTGCGCTATAATTTCATGAGCTGTCATTTACATTCTAACACAAGCGTTTGCAGCACTGAATACATGCAGTGCAGTTGCCTATCTATTCTAGAGGTTCAGCACACATGGTGTAGGCCTAGCAGGTAAATAGTTGTTTGAAACCCTTGAAAGAGCAGATCAATATCCATAAGATAGAGCATGCATTTCTCCGAAGTGAAATATAGGCCTATTGCGACTATGATTTTCAGTTGAGCTGTTCCTGTTGTTATAGTGGGACATAGGCCCTCTATCTCTTTTGCCATCATCATTATCTTGAGCTTGAGGTCTGTCAGAGTGGCACAGTGTGTAAGATCAGTACCTGTCACCTCTGAGGTCGTGGGTTCCCTCCTACATGCATTAATCGCCCAATATTATTTCTGCAGAGCCAATAATGCCCTAGTTGACGCTCAGCTCCATAACTCATTACTTAAAAAATCTTGAACTTTATGTTCCTATGCTGAACTCTGCCATGTAACCGTTTTATTTACAGCTATCTTTCTTGTGATTTTCATGTCCAGAAATGGAGGAGTCCCCTCAAAAGATTTGAAAACTTGATTTATCCTGCATAATCTGCGGGAAATCTCTCAACGAAGGTGGGAAAGCTATATACAACCCAACCCCTGCTGGCATACAGACTTTGATCAATGCGGCAGAAAAACGGAAGGATGATGTTCTAGTCCGGCTTCAGCCTTACATTAAAGACCCTGAGGGCAGTTTTAAAGTAGCATTCCACAACAACTGCAGGGCAACACAGGCAGGTGAACACAAACTCATGCTCTCTCTCACTCACACACAGATGCAGATGCCCTCCTACATGCATTAATCGCCCAATATTGTTTCTGCAGAGCCAATAATGCCCTAGTTCCAAGAAACAAAATGCTGCTTTGAGCCATCCTAAAGAAATTAAACCAACACTAAGTAGTTTTTTGTTAACCTTAAAAGAATGTTTCCAAAATGGTTTCAGTGGTTAATCAACTTGTAACTGGATGAAAGGCACTTCGGAATTCACTTTTCTGCTGTCCATGGGCTTTAACCACACTAAGTAAGTTTGAAGGAGCGGGCCATCTTTCTGTAGTTTGAATTAGAGACAATTTCACTTCCAATCTATAGGGCAGCTGAAGACGAAACCTACTTAGTGTTGCTTTAAGGCAAACGGCTGCCTGAATGTTTTCATGTTAGTTTAACATAACAATGCCACGTGTAATGTATATGGCATTGTGTGATTAAACCAACATAAAAAAGATCTATGCAGCATGTTTACTTATTTTTTTAAGTTGGCTCTAAGCTGGAGGGGGGGTATTCCAAGAGGCAGGTTTACTCACTTACCTGTGTGTTTTCACTCAGAGCAAGTAGTGACTATACTACTACAAGGGAAAGAATAATAATAAAAGACGTTTTGCTTTGAAGCCATAACACCCTTCTATTAGAAGATTTACTACTTACTCTGAGTTAACTTATCCAGGTTA
This sequence comes from Coilia nasus, assembly GCA_027475355.1. NCBI lineage: Eukaryota > Metazoa > Chordata > Actinopteri > Clupeiformes > Engraulidae > Coilia > Coilia nasus. The sequence continues at coordinate 28,209,373 of CM050210.1, forward strand.
GATATCAAAGGTGCAGGCCCCCGGCTTCAGAGAGTAAAAGTCCTGTCATGTGTTTCTTCAGCCTTAACACTTAGCACTTAACACAGGAGATGTAACTAATTAACCAATCTGTTTAACTACTCATTAGGGTCAGTTGGTATGGAAAATGGCTGAATTAAATACGTGGCAGGGTTTTTACTTTTTGAAGTCGGGATTGATACCTCTGTTAGTCACTAAACCACCCATTTAGAATACCCCCCAGAAAGAGTGATGACAGTCAACAACCATTGAAAGGATTACAGCCAAAGACACAGTGATCAGACCTTGCTCTGTGAGGGCCCCTTTCTGCCCCTGCTACCATCAGTGTCATTTGGGGTCTGGTGATGTAGATCATAGACATCCTATAGGATGTCTATGATGTAGGCTAGAGTTACTTCCTGCTGTGTGACACCTCTTCTATATGTCTTTTTGCTCCTGGGATTGACTGTGTGAATGAGAGCATGGGTTGTGTGTGTATGTGTCTGTGTATGAGTGAGAGAGAGCATGTGTTTTTGGGCAAAGGTGCCGCTAATTTGGGGGGTAGATCAGGACAATTCATGGGACCCAGGGCTTCACAGGGGTCCACAGAGGACAATGATATGGTTGAGGTGGGGGCCCAAAATTATTTTCTTTCAGGGGGCCCACAATTTCTAGAAGCGCTTCTGTTTGTGGGTATCTGCATCTGTGTGTGAGTGAGAGAGAGCATGAGTTTGTGTTCACCTGCCTGTGTTGCCCTGCAGTTGTTGTGGAATGCTAGACAGCAAAATACCAGCAAAGATAATCAGATTAGTCAATCAGAATCCCTATTAGGCCCTATATTTGACATATTATTTCAAATTCAAAACTTAGAATATCAATAGTTTCCAGCAAACACGAAAAAAAAAAATCTATTTTAGTGAATTTCGGTATGGTAGTAATAAAGGGTTTATTATGTGGGTTGTTTTTTCACCCTAGCTCCCTAAACACCCTATATTCCTTAAAAGCACATCTAAACCCTCCTTCGGAGCAATTTTCATGAAGGTCCATCCATTTAGCCACTAGAAAATAGGAAATGAAGTCAAGTTATAACCTCAAAAACACTACATTTTGGGTAATAGGGGGTTAAAAAGAGGACCTGAAGGGGTTAATCTTGCATTTTTTGCACATGTATGCGTTCCTCCAAATGTTTTATGGATAAAAACCAAGACAAAATTAAAAATTTCTTTTTTTTTCTTACCCAGAACTGACTTACGGGCTTGTGAGATGACCTCTAGATTTTTCCAAAGTTTTGACAAACAAGGGGTTAATACATACCCTTGTACGCACTTTAAGTTAGTACAAACCCCAGAATATGTTGAAAGGCATCCATACCCTTCATTTAAAACAGGTTTTGTTTTGTTCTACCGGGTGGAGGGGTATCTCCTTAAATAGGGCTCTTTTTTGGGTCTTGCCACTGCACTAATAGCGACCCACTTGTACTTCGCCTCTGTTCAGAGCATGCTGTACATCAACATTTCTAGAGAACTTCACAAATTCCAGCCACTGTATGGATATGTTGGAATAGGCCTTGTGCTGATTAACATAGGCATTGTTGTGTGTCAGAGCCAGTGTGTCAGCTGGCAGATAGTGTGTTTTGTAGACAGCCATACAACAACTGGCTAGCGTTGTCTGCGCAAAAGGATCGAGGCCTGTGCAATTGATAAACTCTTGGCGGTATTTAATACACGCCTCCCGTAGCAACACAACATCATTTCGACCGTATGTATGCAATTCTTTCTGAAAATCAAATTCGTTTTTGGAGGCCTCAACATACCATGCATCAAACGCTACTCTCTCCTTATCAGTCATTACGTCATAACCATAATAATGGCGTGCAGGGTAAGCCCCCCTATAATTATTGTTCTCGGCTGTATTGAATCTGTGTGGAAAGTAGCCCTTCTCGCTTGTTTTGAGGCTTAAGGCTTCTGTTGTCTTAGCCAAACGCATGGGTATGAATGAGTAGCTATCGATAAATCTTTGTTTAAAGATCTCATCATACATGAAGATCAGACGACAGCCCATCATTGTAATACGGAGTATTATCCCCATATTGCAAAAATGCTCAAGGATGATGATGTTATCGAACCCAGCGGCGTTGTGAGCCAACCATGTGTAGCCTGTGTATTTGGCACGCCTGAAGTGTATTAGCATTCGGACAACACAGTCAGCCCCCTCAGCAACAAATGTTTCACCCGAGTAAGTCATGGCACATGCAAAGTTAGCACGGTGTTTGCCATTTTCATGTCTTGTTTCTAGATCGAAAAAAATGTATTTGGTTTCTAATTTCTTAGCTTTGATGGGTTGTATGAAGCAACAATGATCTGCTTCGGGCACTAATTCTGCATTACAATGAACGCATTGCATAGCCTGACATTTGTGTGGTTTCTTATTCGCCGCAATATAATAACGACGATTACATTTTTTGCAATATTTTGTCACGTCACAAGGTGCTGCCAGACGACCTGTAGGTCCGGTTTGTCGGACTTGCTTGTGCGTGTTATAGCAATATCGTGATTTGCAATATCTATTACAGTCTATACAGTATACGCTGGCCTCAGTCTTTTTCCGACAATCATTACCATAACAGACATTACAACATCCTTCACATTTGTGAGTGAGTTTATTGTTGTATGACTCATAACAGAACATGCAAAAGTATGCATCGCCTAGGAATGTATGCGGTTTTATTACATGATAGTAATGCTGATCATGGAGATACAGAAAAGCGGTTTTGTCGTGTAGTGTTTCGGTTGTCTGGTATTTTATCATCATGCCATTGTCTGATCTATAAAAGATGACAATTTTAACATCGTACAAACGCTCAAATACGGCTACATCGCTAAAGCCTATCTTCTGCTGTGGCGTAAAACCTGCGCGTCTATGCATGTCATCACCCATAGTCGCTAACATTTCATCCCCAGCATTTGGATTTAAATAATGTGCTAGACATGTGGCGAAGCATGTGTTGCCTGTGGGGTTGTTAGGGCTGTACAAGCTCAGACGTTTCTTTTTAATAACCTCATCGTGAGCCAGTCGCGCTATCTTTCTGCGCACACCCCCCTGTCTGTCGTGAGCAATAGACAAAGTTATCTGTAGACTCTGGTCAGTCATGATGTTGGTATTACTCTGTAACATGTTTTTAATAGCCTCTATCACCCGATCCAGTGCATAACCATCAGATGAGGTCAGTACAACATTGACATCTGTGGTTAGACTTTCCCCCCGTAACACCATGCTGATGACCGCGTTTTCACCCCCCAGAGTCTTCCCAAATTCAATAATGTCATTAAATGTGTTGTACAAATGCTGGACGTATGAGGCCATGTCAGTCGTTGGTGCGTTCCTAAAATTTAAAGTCCTTGTGACTACTGTGCTGTTGAACCGCGGGCGAGGTGTTATAATGTAGTCTCCAACACACCCGCCCTCTCGGACCAAACGTTGTATAGACACCTCATCTAAATGCGCTTGTTGGCCTACTGCGTTAGAAAAATTACCCGCACCAACACCACCCATTTGACATATTGACAAACCCGGCTCACAGGCCTGTGAGTGATTAACATTATCAGTGGTGTTATGTGTGACAACCGCCCCGTTGTTGGCAGTTCTCTGTAACAATAAGTCATAAAGTGTGTCAATACGGTTATTTAACGCTGAAACATGCTGCTGTAAAGTATCAACTCTAACCCTTTTATCGACGGGCTCCATTTTAAAATGTAGAATGTGTGAAATTTCTATATGGTAAATGTATATATATATATAAGCCTATAAAACTACAAACGCATCCCACCATCAGCTAATGACACCGGTTTTGTAAAAGGGCAATCATAAATTCTAACTTGTCCAAATACACATCCATCACAGCTGTAAAATCATCGAGTGCTCTTGCCAGTTTGTCAACAATTTCTAACAAATCACCCACATCATTATTCAGGCGTACCACGACATCGGTACGCTGTACTGTTGAATCCCTACGTCTTTTGAACCGTTCTACCATATTCATAACATCGTGCAATACAGACCCTATTTCATAACAGCGTTGTGACTTCAGGCCAGCTGTGGTGTTAACGTCTGCCGCGTGTGCAGATGGTTCTTCGCCGCTTACCGATTGCAAATCCTCCGGATGGGCTGCGTGCTCCGCTGCTACAGGCGTAGCCCCCTCTTCATCACATGTCTCTGTCAAATCTATAATTAGTGGGTCAACGATGGTCCGACGGGGATGCTGTGCCGATGGGCCTTGGTCTGCACATGGCTCTGGGTTGCTCTCCTAACAGCTGTTTGGTTGTCTGTAATTAACACACGCACACACACACACACACACACACACATTTTATTACACAATCACTTTCATGACCATAAAAGAGAGTCTATACAGTTATCGATACATCGTACACCCCTACAACTGTTTGAGAATATTATACGTACCACAGATCTCAGTAACATCATGCGTTGACCTTTTAGAACACGCCGCAATCGCATCCCCCGCAAATAAACGCTTTCTAGATGAAGAGGATTTGTCCGGAGTCCTAATTACACTCTGACGGGGTTGCACGCTTGCATCGTGATGCACAAGCTCTGTGAGTTGTATAACGTTGGGTATGCGCTCTGATACTGTGGGTCGCTCGTGTTCTGGTGTTTCCTGTACACATGTGACGATGGCCCCCGCTGTTGACATGAGTTAAGCAATAAGGTATGTGTTAACAGTTGTTTATAAAAAAACATATATGCATGCTTGTGTGTGTATGTTCACCCACATTGAGGAGTGCCTGGTACAAAGTCTGATGATTCGCTGTCATCATCGACACAATTCACAAGATTGTCGTTGGCGACAGATTCCCCCGTTGTATTTAACTCATCATTTACTGATAAAAACACACAAACACATCTGAATGTAATTTCATTAATTAAAAAAAAAAAAAACATACACAATGTTATTATTCAAACACAACAACACTCACAAAGTTGTGTAAGGTTAAAAGACCAATCATCTTCATAGTTTGCCTCTTCACATGTCAACATATCCAGATCGGTGACCACATCATAATCCGATAATTCAGTCACAGGCCCATACGCTATAAAAACAGAGCAATATAAATATAGGGCTATATAAACACATACATGGTTATTCAGACATTTGCAACACTTAGGCCTTTCATAAGACATACTTACAATGTTGAGATAGGCCTGTATTTTCATCCACAGCCCCGGTGTGCCTGTTAAAACCTATAATTGTGTATACCTGTTTTTAAATAAATGCGATACAAACATTTTAAACCAATACAACAGTCTGGTGGGTTTTAGATTCAAAACCAAGTATGGGTAGCTCACTTGTGTGGTTGTCCATATCGATGCTGCTTTGGCCCTGGTCCAGAGAAATGCTTTCAGGTGTTATGTTCTGTACAGGAACCCCCAAAGCCTTTTTTTGGTGTATTTATGGGTGTTATTGAATGAATTAGCATACGTCAAACATATCACCATCGGTCATTCAAACATAGATACACACCCCCAGACCCCCGGAGACTCAGACACCATAGCTACCATGAGTTTTTAAGATTTAAGTAAAATGCTAAATGTTTCTTGTCTAAAAGATTCTTTTTTCTTAAGGCTGATGGAAAATATAACGCGCACATCTATATTTTATCAAAGATCTGCACCCCTACAGTATGGAGCCTACATCATAACCTACGTATTCCCTCCGACGATTGGCTTCTCCCCGCACAACGTTATAATTTATTTATATTGTATTGTGCTTTGTAGACATATAGGCTGTTTTTTACGAATGCCTTTTTTATTTTTTTATTTTTACAAACTCACAGTCTTGAAACACACGGTGGGGCATAGGGGGAGACACGCACACACACACACACACACACACACACGCACGCAACCGATCTATGCACACCAACACATATTCTGCATCGTGGAATGAACAGGGGGGTTAATCACAGGTCAGCATAACACATACACACAGTGTTGTAAACCCCGGCGCCTGCAGCAGTCTACGAAAACAGACCCCCGGGTCATCCGGAACCATATGGGGATGCGTTTGGTTACAGTATCACACAAATGGCTCCATTTACACAAACAACGGACGTGGGGGTACATATGTATATGTTGAGGGGGTTGCAGACTGGACCTACATACCAGACATAGGCACATTCCCACAGCGTTTGCGATAAACACACACACACACACACACACACACACCCACCCAAGGCGGGGTGTGACGCGGCCCACACCACTGCTGACACATGTAAACATTCGCACGTGGACCGTACACGTCACAGGGGACGAATGTAAACAAAACACACGTGGAGCACCGAACAGAATTTTTTTGACATACAACGCATAACCAAAATTTTTAACATACTACACATACCGGAAATACTCGACATTCCAAACATTCCAAACATTCCAGGCAATCAATCATTTTGACACAAAGTGCCGCCTATATACTACTTATATCAAACCTAGTGTTGCTACCATCATTCAAACAAATCAGATTAAAGTCATCCATAAAATCCTCAACAGTATTCCCATTTTCATCAATTTTAATGCCCCCCCCACAAGGTATTGTGTGCATTAAAATCCCCACAAATTACAACATTCCCATATCCCACATCACACATGTCCTCCAGTACCTCTCTCATTATGACTTCACATAAAAGTTAATAATCCTCAACCTGGTTCTGTCGATCCAAATATCAACCAGAACAGCTTTAACATCCCCTATCATTTCCAATGTCCTATAAGTAATCCCCTGCTGCACAAACTTTGCCACACCCCCTCCCGCCGCGTCCCTATCCTTCCTCACTGCCACATAACCGTATAATACAAAATCTAATGAAGGTTTTTTGGATACAAATTATGTTGGGTTTCTCGACTTGATCCTCAATAAACTGTTTAAACTCTTGGCCATTAGCTAGAAGACTCCTGGCATTCCATTGTAAAATGCGCAACGACATTAGACAGACTTGGGAGTTGCTGGAAAATCAGGGGCCAATGGCTCTGAAAGCATATTGTGTATGTGAAGTACTGTCAAACCCTGAACGTTTAAGTGTTTCTCAGCTGCCCTTTTAATCATCTTAATCTTCTCAGTACAACTTCCAATTTGGGCTGCGTTATTAACAACATCCACAATAAAGGCAACGAAGTTCTTCTTATCTACAAGAAGTGTGTCATCAGTAATTTTACAACACTTTTGAGGCACTTGGCTTCAAGTAGGCATATAAGGGGCAGCAGGCAAGCCAACTCCAACAGCAGTTTTCACTTTATTTTCTTTCCTAACCCGTTTAATGGCCTCAGCATACGTAATATGCTCTTTAACTTTTACATTTTGTACTTGGACAGCTTGCTTATGCATCTCACAACCTTTATACGCAGCACTATGTTCCCCACCACAGTTACAGCATTTAATTTTGGCACCTTCACAATTCCCATAGTTGTGCTCCCCCCCACATCTAGCACACCTACATTTGGCTCTACACACTATTGCAATATGACCATATCTTTGACACTTGAAGCACCTTGTTGGCGGTGGAACGTACGGTCTTGTTACATAGCTAACGTATCCAATTACTATTCAGGTTGACACTCTCAGGTTGTTTACGTTCCTAGCCTTCTGGGACAAACGATAAAAAATTGTTAAACTCTGAATGCAACAGGCTAAATCAATTTTGCTCCTCAGTACACATACCAACTCGGTATGATGTTTTAACATGACAATTTTCATTTTACACCGAAGTTCTCCTTTAACTTATACTGCTCTACGAACCAAGAAATTCATTCTTTGTTCAGTCGAGGCAGACATATGAACCTCACAAGCCAGGTGTATTAGGCTAACTTTCCGAGAAACATGCCTGCGCCCTCACAGGAGGCACCTGCTGCCCCTATCTACAATCTTCGTCCATACACACTTAAGTGCCCAAGATACAAGAGGTAAGGAAATAATTTCATGCATTTTAACTGCGGTTGATGTTTCATTTTGTTTTCGCTAATTAGACACAACAAACTACAGAAATATGAGATGTTACTCATTCTGTTTAGCAATAATGCTAATCGCCCTTAGATGCATGACCCATCAATACCTACACTCTTCCATGAGGCTGGTCAAAAATGACCCCAATTATAATTAATGCATTTTAGAATGGAAATTGCTTTCATTTTGCTTAATTGGGGATTTTTACTATATTTTGATCAACAAAATGTTGTTCTTTCATCACTTTGTGTGTGTGCCTGTGTGTATTTATGTGTGAATTTGCCCATGTTTGTGTGTTTGTATGTGTGCGCGTGTACAAATGAGTAGTGTAAGTGAGTGTGTATGTGCACCTCTTTATAGGAGCATTAAGATGATAACATATTCTCCTGTGGTGAGAGACAGCAATGACATAACATCACTAGTTTATAGTGTAATACTGTATTCTTACTTACACTTCTTACTGTGAACAGCCATAGTATTATACAGGCTAAATGACATTACATCAGAGAATGATTTTCATATTTTACGTATTAATGTACGTATTAATTTTACGTATTAATGAACACAAACTTGCAAGCCTATTCATGCTTTCATTTTAACTCTTCTGATTGTGAACAGCCATGCCATTGTCAGCCATGCCTTCTCATTGTGAGCAGCTGTTTTATACATGCTCAAGCACATTTTACCAAAGAATGATTTCATATTTTACATGTTAATTTTTTATCTTTCATTTTGAACACAACTTGCAATTCATGCTTTCATTTTACCTCTTTTCTCACTATGAACAGTAATTATTTTATATACGCTGAAGCACATTACACCAGAGAATAGTTTCATATTTTATTTATTAATTTCTTATGATTTTTCATTTGAACTCACATTTTCAAGCCTATTCATGCTTTCATTTTAACTTTATACATGCTCAAGCACATTTCACCAAAGAATGATTTCATATTTTACATGTTAATTTTTTATCTTTCATTTGAACACAACTTGCAATTCATGCTTTCATTTTACCTCTCTTCTTACTATGAACAGTAATTATTTTATACACGCTGAAGCACATTACACCAGAGAATAATTTCATATTTCATGTATTAATTTCTTATGATCTTTCATTTGAACTCACATTTGCAAACCTATTCATGCTTTCATTTTATTACAGGATGTTACAAATATAGTCTGTATAAGTCTGTTTAGAGTCTACTCTTTCTCTACACAACAAATAGGCTTACAGTGATGTATGCTAGCTTGGCTACCTAGTGTTAGCGTAGTTAGCTTAGTTAGCTAGTGTAACAAAGTAGTTGTTAGTGTTGTTCAGTGTTGTGAGACTGTTGACATTGGATGTGTGGCTCGACAATAAATGTATACCTGACAGTGACAGTTGACAAAAATCAAAGGTTCCTGGGGTTCCCCATTGAAATTCCATAGAAAACGCTTGGGGTCATTTTTGACCCCGTGTATGGAAAAGTGTGGTACTGATACAAAAAATGAAACAACTCAAAGAAAATAAAAATTACATACAAATCCAAATGGTCTCATGTGAAAGACAACCTATTTGAGGAATACATTGAGGATTAAATGATAAAACATTAAAATGACAAAGATATTGCGAAAAAATGACCACTGGGGTCATTTTTGACCCCACTTATGCATCTAAGGGTTAACAACACATCAAATGTCCTGCCGAGTCTGTCTCATTCATGACCCAACAGCTACAGTAAAAATCCTAGCCGACATCCCTGAAGCCTGGCATACACTGTACGGTTGTTAAATCACTTTACCGAGCACGAGCTAAAACTGTCATTTTCTGTCCCTTAAGTATTCATGTGACCAGCCCTAAAATTCACATAGTGTTTATCGTCAACTCGTCTCTGGATCTTTGTAAAATGCTAAGATAACGTAGCACCGGCTGCTAGACGCTGGCTAGCTGGATATCGCTAGCTAACTATATGCTTCACAGTAACAGTTAAATTTTTTATTGTCAAACTTCTGTCGTTTCAAGTCTTTTTCAAATAAAATGTCTCACTAACTGTATTACTTGTCGTCTCCATAAATATCTAACCTATTGTGACAATCTTTGTGGTGATATTGAAAAGGCTCAAGTAGATGATAAATTATGAGGTGAACTAAGTTAATGGTTAACTAACGTTAGCTATCCTATATGAATGTTATACTTTTTTTACTTATCGTCAAAATTCCACAGAATCTTCCCACTGAAGATCGTCTAGTAGTACATCTAACAGCACAACAGCATGTAATTGTGAGTGTGCATTTGTTCATAACAGTATGTTACATAACAACAACAAAAACAAGTTAGACAAGCTGCCTGAAGAATTCCACTGCAGCTATCAGCGTAAGGCTAATGACAGCTAACGTGATAGGTTGTCACTGCTGTCGGTGCAGCCTCTCTCTAGCAGCTGTCAATCAGAGGTGTCAATCAAGCCCAACCACGTTGGTCATTGGCCATTGAAACATTGGAATAACATTCTAAAAATGAGGTTCTGTGCGAAAATAATCATTGTTTTATTTAAAGGACTCGGAAAACTATTTCTCAAATAAAATGGGCCAGACTCAAAGACAGTTTTAAGGGAGAAAAGTGACACGGAAAAATGTGCCATTTCCCATAGAGATACATAAGAATGGGCGAGGTTAAAAGTTGTACTGCAGCCGTCCACCAGGGAGCAAGTACACTTCCGGTTGCTTCATTTATGACGTTTTATGATTCGTCCATAGATATTGTACAGTCAATGCTCAGGACACACACGCACACACAATAGTCCACATAGATGATGCACACAGTGCACTCTCCACTCACTCAGATCCTAGCACTGTACACAGTTAGGAGTCGTGTAGGACGAATAGTGAAACCAGTTAACCATCTGCTGTATCACATGTCCAAACAGGGTATTGCTAGTGATGACAGTCAACTTGTCGACAAATTTTCTCTTATCTAGGCAAGATAAAGTTAAATGCATTTAATGAAAATGCATGAAGAAGTATGATGAAAGAAAGACGATGTATATCACCTAAAGTGCAGACAATAACAAAATAATTTTCTTTAGTGCAGGCCCCCAACTTCATAGTTATGTTCAATGGACAGTTTGCATGCCCTCGGCTCTCCCCTCATTGATGCGACGGGGACCAACTGGTGACGGTGGCTGGAGGGGTGGAGGTGAAGGCATCAAAGTTGGTGTACTGTAGGTAGCAGAGAGCAGAGAACGTAAGTTGACGTAGTGGGGTAAACCCTCTGCGGACTACAGTGAATGGTTTGATCGGTTTAGTAGGGGAAAGAGCGAGCAATAGAGCTTACAGACAAAATTAGTCTTCCTGGCAGAACTGTCGCCTTAGCTCCCATTTCTACCACTAAGAATACAGCCTATGTATATCTTGTATTTTATATGGTCTTCACATGGTGTTGGGGGTGGTTTGTGTGGGGTGTAGATGGCACCATGTAGTTTGGCACCACTCTCCTTTCACTTAATCCTTTCGAGGATACTTTCAGAGTTGAAGTGTGTGCACGTGTAACCATGTTAAGTTTTCCTTTGAATTGGGGTGGGCGTAATGCCAAGCTAATCTATAATGTTGGGCGAAATTCAGTGGGGGTGGGTGTAATAGCTTTGAAAATAGCCCTAGGGTTAGCCCTAACCCTAACCCTAATCCCTTTTAAATTTCTTCCAAATAGATGTTTTTATATATGTTTATACAATTTTAGGGCCACCTGGTGGTATTACTGTGCAGCTGCGGCTAGCTGTCAGTTTTGCACACGGCACTTGTATTATTCTATTAAACTTTCCATGCTGGAGATTGTATGTACCATAGTGCAGTGGCAAGACCCAAAAAAGAGCCCTATTTAAGGAGATACCCCTCCACCCGGTAGAACAAAACAAAACCTGTTTTAAATGAAGGGTATGGATGCCTTTCAACATATTCTGGGGTTTGTACTAACTTAAAGTGCGTACAAGGGTATGTATTAACCCCTTGTTTGTCAAAACTTTGGAAAAATCTAGAGGTCATCTCACAAGCCCGTAAGTCAGTTCTGGGTAAGAAAAAAAAAGAAATTTTTAATTTTGTCTTGGTTTTTATCCATAAAACATTTGGAGGAACGCATACATGTGCAAAAAATGCAAGATTAACCCCTTCAGGTCCTCTTTTTAACCCCCTATTACCCAAAATGTAGTGTTTTTGAGGTTATAACTTGACTTCATTTCCTATTTTCTAGTGGCTAAATGGATGGACCTTCATGAAAATTGCTCCGAAGGAGGGTTTAGATGTGCTTTTAAGGAATATAGGGTGTTTAGGGAGCTAGGGTGAAAAAACAACCCACATAATAAACCCTTTATTACTACCATACCGAAATTCACTAAAATAGATTTTTTTTTTCGTGTTTGCTGGAAACTATTGATATTCTAAGTTTTGAATTTGAAATAATATGTCAAATATAGGGCCTAATAGGGATTCTGATTGACTAATCTGATTATCTTTGCTGGTATTTTGCTGTCTAGCATTCCACAACAACTGCAGGGCAACACAGGCAGGTGAACACAAACTCATGCTCTCTCTCACTCACACACAGATGCAGATACCCACAAACAGAAGCGCTTCTAGAAATTGTGGGCCCCCTGAAAGAAAATAATTTTGGGCCCCCACCTCAACCATATCATTGTCCTCTGTGGACCCCTGTGAAGCCCTGGGTCCCATGAATTGTCCTGATCTACCCCCCAAATTAGCGGCACCTTTGCCCAAAAACACATGCTCTCTCTCACTCATACACAGACACATACACACACAACCCATGCTCTCATTCACACAGTCAATCCCAGGAGCAAAAAGACATATAGAAGAGGTGTCACACAGCAGGAAGTAACTCTAGCCTACATCATAGACATCCTATAGGATGTCTATGATCTACATCACCAGACCCCAAATGACACTGATGGTAGCAGGGGCAGAAAGGGGCCCTCACAGAGCAAGGTCTGATCACTGTGTCTTTGGCTGTAATCCTTTCAATGGTTGTTGACTGTCATCACTCTTTCTGGGGGGTATTCTAAATGGGTGGTTTAGTGACTAACAGAGGTATCAATCCCGACTTCAAAAAGTAAAAACCCTGCCACGTATTTAATTCAGCCATTTTCCATACCAACTGACCCTAATGAGTAGTTAAACAGATTGGTTAATTAGTTACATCTCCTGTGTTAAGTGCTAAGTGTTAAGGCTGAAGAAACACATGACAGGACTTTTACTCTCTGAAGCCGGGGGCCTGCACCTTTGATATCTAACCTGGATAAGTTAACTCAGAGTAAGTAGTAAATCTTCTAATAGAAGGGTGTTATGGCTTCAAAGCAAAACGTCTTTTATTATTATTCTTTCCCTTGTAGTAGTATAGTCACTACTTGCTCTGAGTGAAAACACACAGGTAAGTGAGTAAACCTGCCTCTTGGAATACCCCCCCTCCAGCTTAGAGCCAACTTAAAAAAATAAGTAAACATGCTGCATAGATCTTTTTTATGTTGGTTTAATCACACAATGCCATATACATTACACGTGGCATTGTTATGTTAAACTAACATGAAAACATTCAGGCAGCCGTTTGCCTTAAAGCAACACTAAGTAGGTTTCGTCTTCAGCTGCCCTATAGATTGGAAGTGAAATTGTCTCTAATTCAAACTACAGAAAGATGGCCCGCTCCTTCAAACTTACTTAGTGTGGTTAAAGCCCATGGACAGCAGAAAAGTGAATTCCGAAGTGCCTTTCATCCAGTTACAAGTTGATTAACCACTGAAACCATTTTGGAAACATTCTTTTAAGGTTAACAAAAAACTACTTAGTGTTGGTTTAATTTCTTTAGGATGGCTCAAAGCAGCATTTTGTTTCTTGGAACTAGGGCATTATTGGCTCTGCAGAAACAATATTGGGCGATTAATGCATGTAGGAGGGCATCTGCATCTGTGTGTGAGTGAGAGAGAGCATGAGTTTGTGTTCACCTGCCTGTGTTGCCCTGCAGTTGTTGTGGAATGCTACTTTAAAACTGCCCTCAGGGTCTTTAATGTAAGGCTGAAGCCGGACTAGAACATCATCCTTCCGTTTTTCTGCCGCATTGATCAAAGTCTGTATGCCAGCAGGGGTTGGGTTGTATATAGCTTTCCCACCTTCGTTGAGAGATTTCCCGCAGATTATGCAGGATAAATCAAGTTTTCAAATCTTTTGAGGGGACTCCTCCATTTCTGGACATGAAAATCACAAGAAAGATAGCTGTAAATAAAACGGTTACATGGCAGAGTTCAGCATAGGAACATAAAGTTCAAGATTTTTTAAGTAATGAGTTATGGAGCTGAGCGTCAACTAGGGCATTATTGGCTCTGCAGAAATAATATTGGGCGATTAATGCATGTAGGAGGGAACCCACGACCTCAGAGGTGACAGGTACTGATCTTACACACTGTGCCACTCTGACAGACCTCAAGCTCAAGATAATGATGATGGCAAAAGAGATAGAGGGCCTATGTCCCACTATAACAACAGGAACAGCTCAACTGAAAATCATAGTCGCAATAGGCCTATATTTCACTTCGGAGAAATGCATGCTCTATCTTATGGATATTGATCTGCTCTTTCAAGGGTTTCAAACAACTATTTACCTGCTAGGCCTACACCATGTGTGCTGAACCTCTAGAATAGATAGGCAACTGCACTGCATGTATTCAGTGCTGCAAACGCTTGTGTTAGAATGTAAATGACAGCTCATGAAATTATAGCGCAACGTTCTTGTTAGACTATGACGTCAAAATACGTCTCGGTCTAAACATGACGTAACAATAAGTGTAAACATTTAAATACTGGCCCAGTCACGGACTGAAAGGGTTAAATCACAAATGACAGCAAAATACCAGCAAAGATAATCAGATTAGTCAATCAGAATCCCTATTAGGCCCTATATTTGACATTTTATTTCAAATTCAAAACTTAGAATATCAATAGTTTCCAGCAAACACGAAAAAAAAAAAACTATTTTAGTGAATTTCGGTATGGTAGTAATAAAGGGTTTATTATGTGGGTTGTTTTTTCACCCTAGCTCCCTAAACACCCTATATTCCTTAAAAGCACACCTAAACCCTCCTTTGAAGCAATTTTCATGAAGGTCCATCCATTTAGCCACTAGAAAATAGGAAATGAAGTCAAGTTATAACCTCAAAAACACTACATTTTGGGTAATAGGGGGTTAAAAAGAGGACCTGAAGGGGTTAATCTTGCATTTTTTGCACATGTATGCGTTCCTCCAAATGTTTTATGGATAAAAACCAAGACAAAATTAAAAATTTCTTTTTTTTTCTTACCCAGAACTGACTTACGGGCTTGTGAGATGACCTCTAGATTTTTCCAAAGTTTTGGCAAACAAGGGGTTAATACATACCCTTGTACGCACTTTAAGTTAGTACAAACCCCAGAATATGTTGAAAGGCATCCATACCTTTCATTTAAAACAGGTTTTGTTTTGTTCTACTGGGTGGAGGGGTCTGGTGTTTTTTTTAGCCCTGCTGCCACTGCACTACCAGCAGCATGACATACAGGGACACACAGAGACAATCATAACACAATGAAGAATAGAGCACAACCTACAGATAATAAAGCAATATACAATATAAAATCCAATAAAAAATGTCTACTAGTATAAATAAGTAGTAGTGATTGTAGTGCAATACAGAAAAATGGCGCAGTGAGCTGCGAAGGTGCAGCGAACGGATAAGGCACAGTGAACACAAGGTGAACACAAGGTGCAGTATACAATGCACTTAAAACCATATAAAGTGCGTGAAGACATCAAGTGTGTCTTGACCCCCAGTGGTCACTGTACAGTGTAATGCCATACGACAGGAAAGATTTCCTGTATCTGTCCCTACGACAGCGGACTTGAAGCTGTCTGTGAGAAGAGACACCCTGCTGTCTGTCTACAGTGTGATGGAGAGGGTGTTTGGCATTGTCCATGATGGTTTATTTTGGAACAGTTTATTTAGCATTCTCGTCTCCACCACAGTCTCTAAAGACTCCACCCTGAGGCCTAGTACCTAGCCAGCCTTCCTGATGATCTTATTCAGTCACTTGTTTCAAGTTTTAAATCGGACCACCCCAGTTACAGTACATGCGTTAGTCCATTACCCAGCCACTGTTCCAACTGCTTAGCAAACACATTGCTAAGTCAGAAACTATAGTAACAAGTCACAGTAACAAAACTTTATTTAACATACATTGGAGAGCAGTAGAGCTGACCAGGCTAGCCAGTAGGGCCTTTTTCTGAATATGGCGACAGTATCAGAATATTGCTCAGAGTTCCTGCAAGTCATTTTAGGAGCCCATCTGTATGCATGGTGTCTCCCAGTGCCGCTCTTCTATATCCCATTCTCACTCTCCCTCACACCAGCTGTGGTTCCTCTCCTATCAACACAGGTGTATTTGATGGGTCCTGATACAACAGAAGCATCTCTCTCACATAAGAGCGCAGCATTATTTATACAGATGCAGTTCCTCAAAAAGAGCTAAATGATTAAAACTGATTAAACCTAAAAAAAAAAAAAAAAAACACAAAAGTATCAGTCACAGGCTCAATTTAGCATGCCATGGCCCTTAACAGTCAGATTAATATAATTTAGTAGGCCTATGTTTATTTACAAAGGAAGATAATAGAGAAAGCTGCATTAAGGCACAAGGAATGTTTGAAGCATCTACAAAATTCAGTGCTAAATTATTTTGAGTGGAAGTCAGAAAACAACAGACAACAGACTGGACTGGAAATACAATACTGAGGCTGTATACAAAAAGGGGATGGGCAGACTACATTACTGAGATCCTTCACCGTGTGAACTAAGATGTTGGAGATCTTTTAACCAGTCTGTTGTTGCTAGCACTTTCTTTGCTGTTGTGTCTCGGTTGGCTCGGTACTCTGTCTCAGGCTGGACTTTTGAGACCATGGTGGAGAGGAAAATACTGAATAAACTGTTAACTGTCATGGACAATGATAAGCACCCTTTCCATCATACTGTGGACAGACAGCGGAGTGTGTTCTTTAACAGGCTGCTCCAGCCCCACTGTCAAAGGGACAGATACAGGAAATCTTTCCTGCCGTATGCTATCACACTGTATAATAACAGCAACATATTAGGTCATGACAAGCTCCATGACTATGCACTTTATGTGGTTTTAAGTACACTGCCCACTGTATCTTATCTTTTCACTGTGTCATATCTGATCAATACTGCTTATTTATACCTACACTATCTATCTATCTATCTATCTGTCTGTCTATCTATCTATCTATCTATCTATCTATCCATCCATCCATCCATCCATCCATCCATCCATCCATCCATCCATCCATCCATCCATCTGCAGAAAGTATTCTTGTCCACCAGAGGGAGCTCAAAGAAAGAGCATTGTTGGTCTGCCTCATGTGTGAAACATCTGTCTGTAAATAGATGTATAATTAAAAATACATTTTTATTAAAAGCCGGAAATTATTATATTCACAAGCTTTATCATATTTTTTCTGCAATAGTTTAAATACCTTCTGGCTTATATGAAAATGTATAAAATGTATTTTCGGTTAAGCTTCGCCAAGCTATTATCGGCCATTAGCAATGGCTGAGTACTTAGAGGACCCCTTGAAGAGCTTTGAAGGCCTATCTGTAGCACCACTTACAAAAACTCAATGACCACCACCACTGCACACCATCATAACAAACTCTACTGTGAATGCCAGGCAGTTTTCACCTGGATTACAAAATGAAAAATTCTTCAGATATTGCCTACAGTATTTTTCAACAACAGGGCAGTCATTTTTTCTATGTTATAGTAAGTAAGTACATTTAATTTATAAAGCATTTAAAACAGCTTACATTGACCAAAGTGCTGTACAGAGGGTGGCTAAATGAGCAATAAGCAGTAAAATGCAAAACATATACATTTCATTTAGGTTTCAAATCTTAGGTCTTTCTGAACAAAGCAGTAATACAAGCTGTATTTTACTGTCTTGTAAACCCAGACTAGCAGTTTCAATTTGAACGCTGTGTGTGTGTATCTGTACAAGCTTGTGTGGCACTCTCATTGTTGTGAAATGGCCCTGCCACAGCTCAGTGCTCCTGTGCTCATTTAGAAAGGCAGAAGTGAAACTGACTCTCATCAAAAAGCCTAGCTTCAATGAGACCAAGAGAATGGTCTGTTGCCTCCTGATAGACCATGTTTTTCATACAACAAAGCACATGTCATGTGTGATAACTGCAGGCCACTCCTTTTTAACCATGTATTTGTCTAGTTGATGAACATAATGTACACAAGTGATTTTTTATGTAATCCAATCATATGATGAGACATAAACAAACTCTGAGTGTGAGGAAGTGATAAACAGAGTTTCCTGTAGCACACTGCCCAAGATAACACTTTCCAAGGAGTGCAGAGTAGGTCAAGGCTCTTGCAGCAGTGGCCTGTGATTTAAGCCATGTGTAGCCTATCTATGCATGTGGGTGTAAGTGACAAGAAAGAGGTAAAGTTGGGGTATCATGACCAAAGGTTTTGCAATTGATTTAGTTTTAAATCTTTAAATAAAAAGCAGGTACTTAAAAACATAAAAACAGCTTATTTGTGCTTCAAGCAGGGGTACCAGCAGGAGATATTTTGTTCATATTCATATGCAAAAATGGGGTTCCAAATTTCTAGTGTTGCCCTTGTCATCATGGATCAAAATGCATTATCTTACTAATATAATTTTCTATATATATGGTATATTGCTTCAAAACCACCTTGTGCTAGAAATGTAAAACATTAATTGAAGACTTGACATTGTTTACAAAAAAATGATGAACTCTTTAAATTGAAATGATCAGTATTTTGGACTGAAAGAATAAGATCTGCACACATTTTCATTTGGAAAAACAATATCAAATCGACATAATGATCCTATAACAAAATTGATTAATTATTGGGCTGAGAAGGTAAAGACAAGTAAAAGCTACTCGCTACTCTTGGGGTGTCCATCTGATTGTCATTAAAATTGTTGTACTTCATCTGTGAAAAAAAGACGTAAGTCGCTTTGGATAAAAGCGTCTGCTAAGTGTAATGTAATGTAATGTAATGTAATGTATATTTAATCAAAACATTTCAAAGTACATCAGGCATAGCCCATAACTACACTGAAGTCTGTTTCCTGGGTTGTAATTGTTCAAATAAAATGAAATTGAATTGAGTTAATCTATGTGGCTCTATTCTTCAAACCCACAATTAAATTGTGTGAAATATCTAGTCTATATAGCACTGTCTATAAACCAGGAGGCTAAAAACAGCTTTTGTGTTTAACTCATTGCACCAAAGACTGACATGAAAACACACATAACACACATCAAGTATGTTATGTAGGATCTGTACAACAACGTTTAGAAGCATGTCAAGTTTTGCAAAAGTGCTGCAAAATTTGGTGCATTGAATGCAGAACTTTTTAGGAAAGTAGTTTTGAACCATATAGTTCAATAGATATAAGCCGATTTTTAATTTTGTGATATTACAGCACCCTCTGTTGGCTAAATTTCACAAAACTTTCTTTCAGAAGTTATCATAGTCATCAAATATTATGAATCTGATGCAATAATGACTTCCTTTCTATGCCTCCTTCATCCAGAATATAAGCAATTCGAAACTGGTACAGTGCAAATGAGCATTTACAGTATGGGTTGATATGCCCTCTTGCCTTTTACAGTAACTGACGTCTACAACCTAAATCAAAAGTACAGGGTCAATGTTGGCACAGTATATTGCATATAACATTTTGCTTTTGGTTTATACAGGGTGACCACAAAAGTTCCAGACACATTAAATTAAGTTATCTGGACAAGACTCTGGCCATAAATTAAAGATGTGTTTTATGTTATGGTAGATGTGGCTAACCACTATTTCAAGTCTATAGGTCTGAATTAAGAATTATGAAGAGGTCATTAAACAGTGTCAAAAGAAACATTTTAAAGTTAAAATTATTGGAATGTAGCAACATTGTCCATGATTAAAAAGAACTGCTAACATGTGCAAAACACTAGTCATGATGGATCTTTGACTGGTAAAGTATTCTTTGACTACATACTACTAATTTGTTTTAAGGTCCATGGCATTATGAGGAAGCAGGGGTGCCAGTAGGATGGAATTCCATTGTAAGCTGAACTGTATGTACACTGTAATGTATGATGCTTACACAACATGCATATATTTGAGGGGTTATATAAAAATGTCATCTTGCCTAAGTCAGCAACACTGCTCCACCTGCACCTTCAAGAAGGCTTAGCAGACACTATTCTTCTCTGGAGAGAGCTTCGGACTGGCGACTAACAACCTGGTAAACGTTTCCATCTTCACTATTGAGAGTGATAGAGTCTGTCCTAAGTGGATGCATCACAGTGTGCCTCCTCTCTTAACCACCTACCACTGTGTACATATCTGAATTCCCTCCTTAGCCTCCTTAACATGAAATGAAAGCAAGTAACCAACTCAAGTACTCAACGACAGTATAATGTATCTTATTCAGAGTTTGTAAAAATAGAAAAAGGAATAGCAAATAACAGACAAATGCCCAGCGCTTCACTACTTCACCTGCCACCAATCAACACTGTAGACTAACTCTGAATTTCTAATTCAATAGGTGTTTAATTTCAGGACGTGTGTTTACTATTTGTCATGTTCAATTACATTTTGCTATGCTCATCCACCTCATTTCTTAGCACCTTAGCACAAGTTCTTTTCTATACAATCTGCTTGTCTTTAAGAAATGCCATTCCTATTCCTATTCTGAAGACAATTGAAAGACATTTTAGAAATTTTAAAGGTTGTGTGTGAACCAGGAAATGACAAAAGTTGAGTCGGTTGAAATAGTAAGCATTTGTCAGATTATTGACTGGTCAGAACAGTGGGCCATGGGAACTTGGAACAGAACCCAATCATACGTTATAAGGTAACAACAGGGGTTGGGCACTCAGCAAAGGAGCAACATACATCATTCTTGTAAACTATGTTTCTAAAGTATAGTTGGTAAACAGTTTTTAGGAGTTGTATTAGGGTAATTTTATTGACGTGATAGAATCACTTATCACTATCTCATTGGTCTTAGTGACAAGCCATGAGTTCTCACTTGACGTGTTGTGGGATGTGTGTTCAGGAAGATAGCTGTTCGTTTTAACTAATGTCGATGGATGTTAAAATTGTGAGAATGTATTGAGGAAGTGGATAAGGGAGGTGATATATCACAGATATTGTGCAATGTGAGCAATGCTGAAATACCATGACACACTATGTATTGCTGCTAGTGGACAGTAACAGGGCCTCATCTTTAACTGGGTACTTCTAAAAGTAGACTACACAGGAAATCTACACCTGTGTTATCAACAGTCACACATATGCACACTCACACTCACAGATGTAAGTGTGTACAAACTGGTGCACAAACACACACACACACACACACACATACGATAAAAGTCCAATGTTGTGTCATGTCACTTTGCCTCTGTAACTGACATTGTTACTATCACATTTTAATTGTTAACAAAAATATCATTAAGCCAGTGCCTATTGCAACTAAACTGCCATAGTCCTACACATAAATGAAGTAGTTCGGTTGCATCTTCGGTTGCCCTACAGGTTGGAAGCAGAATTGCCTCTCATAGAGAAGTACAGCGAGAAAGTCCACTCCTTCTAGTTAGTGCAGTTATAGCACATGGAGGGTGGCAAATTCAGAAGTGTCTTTCACCCTGTTACAAGTTGATGAACCACTGAAACAATTTAGGAAACATTTTAAGGTTGAAAAAACTACCCCCTGTACCTGTAAAACATTCCAGTATTACTAACATAGTAGATTCAGCATGGATATGCCGGTTGTTGTTTTTTTTGTGTGAAAAATTAAGAATTCTGTAAACAATTTGAATATTTGGCACATTTTCATTGAGATACATGTGTACACAAGTAAAACATATGAAATGTGTGCCTTATGTGCATTTAACTCCTTTGAGTCTAATCCATGCGCCGTGCTGTCCACCCACATTCTTCTGCTGTAATTCACCAGTTTCCTCACATTTTCGTCTTTGTTTTCACAGTCTGCTGTGGGTCAAAGAGGAAGCCAAACAAATTAGAGGCCATTGTTAAGGGCCTAGAGCTCAACCAATAATATTATTTGTGGAAACATACATGTAAGAATAACTTCCTGAGTGATTCAGATTAATTGCTTGTGTTAGTGTGTTAGTAGGAAAACATCTGCCTTCCCAAAGCCCCCAGAGGACCAGGAAGCAATCTCCAGTACCCAGCTTTTCTCTCTCTCTCTCTCTCTCTCTCTCTCTCTCTCTCTCTCAGCAACTCTATCCTTGCTCTCAGTCCTTGTTTCTTCTTACTAAGTCTTTCAACACACAGTTGGTACATCCCGTCACTACTGAATGAGACAGGAAAACCTAACGTGACTTAATTCCACTCATTGACAAACCTGGAATTCAAAAAACAGGATACACACTTAAGTCAACATAGATTCGCTAAGACTATGTTAAACAAACTAGGCATTTAAACGCTACTAAGTCAGACAGGTATGACTAACTGATCTAGTGAATTGGTTTAAGGGAGCCGCTTGAAGAGTGCTCCATGGTGGGACCTTGTCAACTGGCTCCCAATGTCAAGTGGTTCTGTGCTGCTCAAAGCTGCTTGTAGTCAGCCAAGTAAATCAGCCTGTCTGTCCAAGGCTACTCCAGGGTCATCAGTACCCACTCTCCTTAGACGTGCTGTCTTTATTTATATAACCTAAAGGTGAGCAGTCAGTCTTTTCTGTTAACAGGCTCACAACACAGCTTTCACAGGTGGACTTTTTTGTCTCACTTCTTTTCTTTTAGGTTTATTAAAACTGTATTACTCTAAAAGCTCTAAAGCAAAGAATTTGTCTAAATCCAGAAATATATATACCTAACAAATACCTGAATCTTTCTAGCCTAAGATATGTTAGTATAATTGTATAAAACCCCATACTCATGGCGTGATAATAGGTGTGCTGATCATACAAAAAATGATCTAAAATCATTTTATTTCCCAGTGTTTTGTATATAATGTTGTTATTTAAATAAACTATGTAGCAAACCAGGAACTGATGGAGTGACATTTTTTTTATATGTGCAAACATGTGCAAACCAACAAAATACAGTCACACAAAGCTGTACGTTCAAACATTTGTTGCTGGTTAGTTAGCTTTACAAGGGTTAAGTTTACTGAAGCAGTTCAAATCAATACACTCACCATAACAACAGTCTATCATAAAACCGACCTGCAATCAATAAGCCTTTCACTAGCACATTCTGTCTGACTATGCTGATAAGGTGCAAAGTACTGTCTACCAATGCTACACTGAATGTAGTTCTAATGTTATCCTACTGTGCAGTGGCAGCTTTTAAGAGATAACACTACCAATCGCCTTTTTGATCCCACTTATTTGAATTCCTTAGCTCTACTCTATACAACAGGTACAACAGGTACCATAAATATTTACAAGCAATGTTTTGTCTAGAGAAAGAAAAATGGGGTTGTAAATTCCAGTTCAGTAGCAAGTATATGACTGAGACAAGGCCCTTGTTTGTAATGTCATAGGATTAAAAGCCTGGCTCCTGGTTCCCAGTCATCATCTTCCACCTAGCACATTATAGTCATGACTTAAACCTAACTCATTCAATTTGAATCAGATACACACACACACACACACACACACACACACACACACACACACACACACACACACACACACACACGGGTTGTTTCCTGTTATTGCATGAATTTCCCCTCTAACCACAAAAGTTTAACCAAATCAGTAAACAATTGCAATGCCTGAAAGCTCATTGTAACATACATGTTTCATTGCACATCATGTAAAATGTTGTGAGTGTACATAAGAACTTATTTCAAATAACTTGAGGCCAAATAAAATACTATAATAATATTTTTTTTGATTACCTTATATATCTTGAAATAATGTGCATGAATATAGTGTACCATACACCTCACCATATATAACAAATGAGTCTAAAACCAGTATGTTAAACATCATGAACTCTGTTGAAAATCAACAATATAACTGCACTACACAGTTATTACAAGTCCATGATCAGAAAAGGGGAAGGCAACACAAGTTTCAATCACTTTTAAAATGATCAGTCAGATTCAAGGCTGCTAATCAGTGGGCACTCCTTCTCAACATTGGTTAATGAGTGGTTATAATTGAACAACAATGGAATGTGACTGCTATATCTGTTGACCTTGGCAAACTGGTTGCTATATTGCACTGGTTGATAAATTAATGACACATTAGTGTTTGTGTGAATACTGTATGTTTCTTTAGCTGTGGTCATTGACTATAGTGACACAAATGAGACACATGCTCTAGTAAATGGAAGTTGGCTGTAGGCAGAATCCCCATTATGTGGCTTAGTGTGAGGCCATAAATTTGTGCAGCCAACAATCAGTGTCCGCAGAGCCCCTTCTCCGTATTATTTGCTGGTCCACAAGCAGTGTTAAATTGCCCTGAAATAAATTGCTTAGAAAGAGTAAACAGTGTTAAATCTGTCTGGTGAACTCAGGAAAAGAATTTTTATCCAAAATGCATTCTTAACACCCATTTTAAGCAGTATTAACAAGCACTGAATCGTCTTACAATTTTCAGTTTTATTTATGTGCAGATCAAATCTATCATGCACCCATAAGGCCTAAGGAAACAACACACCATTCAACAGTGACATTGTGTACGCAGAGTGTAGTAATAAGCTAGGCCCATTGACATAGCAAGTTTTTAGGCCATGTGTGTGTGTGTGTGTGTGTGTGTGTGTACTGTGGTGCTAAAATGTTCTGAGAGTAAAAAAAATCAGTACATCCATTATCAGACAAAAGGGTTGAATTCAATATTTGGCCAGTTTTATGCCAGTAATTAAATCAGGACTCAGAGGAAGAGGAACAAATAAACCATTAGTCTTTTGTGCCCTTTGCTATCACAATGGTGAACTGATTGAGATTTTAGTACTTACAATGAATACACAATCTGATACCTGGGACAACTGTTTGATGGTTGAGAGGAGCCTCATCAACGAAACACTAAGTCATGATGTATTTTCAATTAAAGAATGAGACTAGCAGCCTTTAAAAAGGCTTTACACAAGGCTTCTCGGGTGGTGCTATCTCCCTCTTGGGACAAAGTCAATATTTGGTGAGGAGTTGTCACAGAAACCACTGCACAGTACCCCCCAAACAGCATTAGGCAGTTCAATATTTAAATCATTAATTCATTGGGCCTGGTGTCATTTAAAGCACTAGACAATACACTGAAAGGTAGATTCCACTGGCACCCAGGAAAATATTGTTAAGGCTTTATTGTGAGCTCACCCATGATATTTATTTTTCAATTAGGGCTAATTCAAATTGAGATTGAGCAGTTAAAGATTATTCACTGTCTACCTGGATTTACTCTGAGTTTCAAACAAAACAGGGCAGGCAGATACGATGGCTTCAAACTATACACACATACAACTGATTTGACGTACACCAGTGTATCCTCGAAATGCATTGCCTAGATTTTTCTAGAACTACATATACTATACTACACATAAAGAAGACACAGCAAGAGTTTTAAATATAAATTATAAACATGAAGAGTTGCCAGAGATGCAAAATCCTCTACCTCCATTAGCAATGAATTTTCAGAAACATATTTATATAATTTTGACACAGTCCACCTTGATTTCATTTCATTTGTTTTACTTGAAAATAAAGTTCAAATTGCAGTTTGATAGAGATGAAAATGGATTTGGGTTTTGTATCTGAGCTCTTCACATTGCTTTTGTGTTTTAACAACAGACTTGGCTTACCCTACTCATGTCCAAAAACTATGCAATTATTAGAGGCATAAAATGGAGCTTGAAAACTAATTAACCCTTCAGAATTGTCCATATTCTTGCACTAATATGACTTTAATCATCAGTAAATGTTTTTTTTTAAGTATGTAATGGACATATGAGACCAAGGTAGAACTTGTCTGTCCTAATGAGAGGTGTAATACTGCATTCAAGCATTAAAATCTTTTCTGTGAAACACAGTAATAGCATTGCTATGCTTTGGCCCTGTTTTAATACACCTATGTCACGACAACTTGCCATTATTATAGGGGAAGTAAATTCTGCGCAATATTAGTAAATTCTAAAAGGAAAATGTTTTATCTGTCTATGGACTGAATATCATCAGAGGCTGGATCATGCACTAAGACAGCTACCTGATGAGTCATTAAGGACAGCAACATAAAGGTTTTGGAATGCCCATCACAAAGTCCATACCTTAAAGGAGAACTTTGGTGTAAAATGAAAATTGACATGTTAAAACATCATACCGAGTTGGTATGTGTACTGAGGAGCAAAATTGATTTAGCCTGTTGCATTCAGAGTTTAGCTATTTTTTATCGTTTGCCCCAGCAGGCTAACAATCGAAGTGGTAGGTGCCCTTAGACGAAGCATGACGACTACACTATTTTTAAACCATTGAAACAGCTCGAAGAAAGTCCACATTCCATCGGTAGTACAACAAAGGCCCTGACATTAAAAACAAGGCACTGAGAACTTTGTAAGTGTACACAACATTTATTAATAAAACTGTTTTGACAGGCAGTACCTTGCTGTAGTTTCTTGTCGCCGCCATGATGAAAGTCCGCACAAGTCGATTGACGAACACGAACCAGCAGGAAGAATAGGAGGACAGGTAGTACAATCGACTTGTTTGGACTTTAATCATGGCGGTGACGAGAAACAACTGCAAACTACTGCATGTAAGAACAGTTTTTTTTAAATAAACGTTGTGTACATTTACAATATTCTTAGTGCTTTGATTTGAATGCCAGAGCCTTTGTTGTACTACCGATGGAGTGTGGAGTTTCTTCGAGCTGTTTCAATAGTTTAAAATAGCGTAGTCGTCATGCTTCGTCTAAGGGCATCTACCACTTCCATTGTTAGCCTTCTGGGACAAATGGTAAAAAATAGTTAAAGTCTGAATGCAACAGGCTAAATCAATTTTGCTCCTCAGTACACATACCAACTCGGTATGATGTTTTAACATGCCAATTTTCATTTTACACCGAAGTTCTCCTTTAACTCCACAGCAATGTTTTAGAAACACCTGATACTTGAGACACCTGAAACAGTCTTCTGAAGAAATTCTGTATCAATAATTGAGCTAAAATCCCTTCAGGCCAATGTGTGGGACTAATGAAGACCTACCAAAACATGTTCACACATTTTTGGTACTCACAGACATGTTTTTCTATAACTGAGAGGTTTACTAACTTTTAAGCACTGCTACATTTCTAATTTAAAAACAACAATGTATACTCTCAAGTAAATAATGTTAAATCTTAAACAACTTTTTAAAGGAACTCTTTGACCTTGTCAGGAACAGATTTTGGACCCATCTTATAGGCAAATGACAAACTGAATTAAACCAGAAAATGTGAATATCTACATGTTTAAGGCCACATTTAATACTGTAGAAAAGGTATTGCAGGCCATTAGTATACATGCATCCTTCAGCAACACATGCCAAAAAGCAGTGTTGTTTGTAACAGAAAACTCCAAAATAAATTAGCTCAGAAAACGTTTATGGAACATGGGTGAAAACATAATGATGTTTTTATGGTTAGTTACATTACATTGCATGATTTGCATGATTATTAACACTGTCAAACCTTACGGGTAAAGGAAAAGAAAACAAAAAAAATTGTTTAATGGACCAGACTGCTACATTTGAACCCTGTTGAGGTAATGTGGAAAAAGCTTCACCAGATGTTCCAAAAACATAGCCTACCAGCTCATTGTACCTCTGAAAATTGGTCTACAGTACTGTAAGGTCTACAAAATTGTTGTAATAGAAGCCCTGTAGTAGTAATGCATTGGGTCCCTTTCAATAATAGTGTGACGATTTCTTGGTAATTTCACGTTTTAACACTCACAGTTTGTATCAAATGCAACACCATGGAATGCCACTGTGCGTTTCAACTTGTGTTAACTTTCATCATCCACCTTCTTAAAATTCCCCTTTTTTACAGAGTACTGAGCTACCTCTCAACACAGCAACATCTGGTGTGTCCTTGCTGTTTTGACTTTTGTATACAAGACTTCTAAACCATTACTCAGTTCAGGTACAATCACATGTGCTCACTATTGATTTTGGAATGGTCTTGCAAATTTGAGCTCTTTGAACTGTGAGGGTAATCATACCAAATACAGCTGAAATACCTCAACTGTCAAGTTCAAACCATTACAGCCTCTGCAATTATTAACAAAGATAGGCTACTTTGGCTACTTGTGTTACCAAAAGCATTTCGCTGTTTGTCTATCTGCTAAATAGCCGATCTTACATCTCATGGTTTAAACACCTCATGGTACAAACAAATAGGGTATGGATTATGATACACTATTAATGCAAATAATGCATCATATTCCTGTAGGCCTATCCATAGTGATAAAATAGCCCACTCTACTCTACTCTACATTCTTATAGCCTATAAAAAGGCATTTTTTTTTCCAGAGTTTCAGTTTCCAGTTATAACATGTCTTAAACCAATTTCAGCCAAAATAATAAGGGGAAGATACTGTTTTCCAGTAAAAACGCATTTTTACAATGTTTTCTACAATTTCAGATACCATTTCGCAATTTTGCAAAAAAAAACCCCAATTGATTCAATTCATGATTGAGCCCATTTATTTTCTCTTGGTTCACATATTTGCCATTCACTGACAGATGCCTAAAGGCAACCTTATCTAATTTGGACAGTGGTCATGGGCATATTAAGAGAAACAATCAGTTTTTCAAAACATATTTTGACTATAGTAAGTATTTCTCAAAGCCCGACATTTCAGTAATTCGTTTTTACAGATTGGCGTTTTAAAAATACCCACTTAAAAAAAACAAGTAGGCTACCCAAAGACTTTAACACGCCGGCAGCTCATCTTGCCAATACATTTAGCAAAAAAATGTGTGACCTGTTTATCTCCAAAGATTATCACCACTCGGTCAATAGGCTACACCCAACTCGGTCCGTAGACTCACATGCCTTTCTTTATTCACGTATCAACAAAAAAATTACATTTATTATACATGTTCAATATTTACATTTAATAACCTTGAAACAAATTAGGCTATCAGTTTTAGCACTGCATCGTGGGGGAAAACTCGTCCTCAATGTCCAGCTCTTGTTCCGAATTCTCCGAGATGCCTGACTCATTGTCTTCCTGCGAGAATGTGGAGGGACACTGACCGTGGCAATGAGAGATCTGTGTGAGATTGTGTTGCTCTTGACTAACTCCCGCCTCAAAATGTCTCTCCGGATTTTCCTCCTCGATGTCTCGTTTACTGCACTGTGGATTTTCCTAAAGGGATGAATATTTCAAAATATTATTTGGACTCCAATTAAACGCTGTACGAGACAACGGAAACATTTTAAACACTCAGCACATACTCTGGTCATGTATCAGTAGGCCTATAGTCTATGTAAACAGTTCGCAAATCTTTTCTATGCCAAACATTCGTTACTGCTAAAGAAATCACTATAGGCTACCCGACTTTGGACGCAATTTATTTTTTTAACAACAGGTGATGAGCTGATGTAGCATATCTGAAAAAATGCATGGAAATCAGTGTCGTGTAAAATAAGCCACCAATCCCATAAGCTGAGAAATATTACACGTAAAATATTGAAAACACGTTTTAAAATGACTCAAAGGCTTCTTATATTAGGCATAACCTACCTGTTTTAACCGCCGCCATTTCGCCCGTCGATTCTGGAACCAAGTCTTCACCTGTCACATAAATAAACATAAAGCCATGCTAAACTAGATTACACATTAAAATCTGGTAGCCTATAGTATACAAAGTATGCCTACACCACAGGAAACACATGCTTTTACTGTACTTAGGCCTACCTGTCGTTCACTCAATTGCAGCATTTTGGCCAGTCGTTTTCTCTCCGGTGGAGACAGATACTTCTGTGTTTCGAACTTTTTCTCCAGTTCAATTGTCTGGTCATTTGAAAATCGAACCTGTCCACCTTTCCTTTTGTGCAGGGGACGCTGAATGAATGGGGTCCATAAGAGTGGTTTCCCTTGTGTAACAAACAAAAGTACAAGGTAAAAATAACGGATGGGAATACGAAACAAAATTTAAATTAACTGAAAGTTTGATATCACGTGTTTTGGGCTAATATTTTATGCAGATCACTTGGGCATCAAGGGTTATTTAAGCATTCTCCTAAACGATTGTTTATCAAAATGTAAAACTTCTAATATGCCTGGTCTGTTTAAGCTTGGAGATGGTAATGACGAAAACGGGTTCTGACATCCGTTTGAACCTTTGCTTATGAGGAAGGCAGTTGAACGCGATTAGCGCACAACCATGGCAAAATTTCCGTCAATGTGTTTCCTGTTGGTTTATCTTGTGAATGCCTGTTACATCCGTCTTTTCCAGTCACAAAAGACATAGGAAACCGCGGTGTGTGTGTGTGTGTGTGTGCGCGCGCGCGCGCTAGCGGCCGCGAGCGCTAGTGACAAACAAAACTTGGGTGTATAAGCTTATGCGTCTAATAATTTAAGATGTAGGTATGTTTCATTCGGATCATATAGGTTATGCATTCCACTGTTATCATTCAGGCTAGTAAATGTCACCCCTAGAGATGTGAATCCTCCCGATTAAGTCAACAGCCCTTTGCACTTCACGCAATAACGCCATATTTTCGTTACATTGCTTGCTGCAGTTGTTCACAGACCTAAGGCACATAGCCTAACAGAATGATGGACCTATCTGTGAAGACTGCTGTTTGCGCCCAGGCAGGACATCGGGCTATTGTTTTAGTTGGTCTGAAGTCACATCCCGTGCCGCGGAAATGGACAATATTAAAAAAAACGGACCTCGGCTATCAGAAGTGGAGTGTTTCCTGTATAAGTCTGTATTGAGGATGTCGATAAAATAATCAGTATTGTGCACGACTCCCGGGGAAGTGGCTACAAGAGGCCGTCAGGAAAACATTTAACAGCTTC
Source organism: Coilia nasus (assembly GCA_027475355.1). Lineage (NCBI taxonomy): Eukaryota > Metazoa > Chordata > Actinopteri > Clupeiformes > Engraulidae > Coilia > Coilia nasus. The sequence goes on from CM050210.1 coordinate 28,240,486, forward strand.
TGAAACCAGATTTACTCCTATCGAGAGCTCAAGATTTCCTGCCTGAACGGAAAGGATCAGGGTTTGCTTGCTGCAGCAGTTAACCTTAGGTCAACGTGTCTCGGAGAATGGTATAAAATAGAAGCAATGGAATATTTCAGCCAAGAAGGGACAGTTGTAATGTAGTCTAATTAGTTATTTATTTAGTTATTTAGGTGCCGCTAAAGGGGGGGGGGGGGGGGGGGGGGGGCACAGAGGGCTATGATATGGGCCCATATTTATTTTCTTTCGGGGAGCCCACAATTTCTAGCGACGCCTCTGCCACCAAATACATGTTTTAGTGAGGTAGGTTAGTTACTTTAACCACCAAAATTAATGCAAATTCTGCTGGCTATTTGACATTAGATTATTTTTAAGAGACGATTGGAAACTTGGTAATTACCCAGCTTACATGAATCGAGGGACGCATTCAGTTAATTTGCAAAAGTTTTATGGTTCCAGCAGCATTGCCTTCGAGTAATATATTCTGTAGCTCTCATCAAACATTTGCAAGCAGTATGGCTTATTTTAAATATTTGTAATATCAGCGACGCCAGGATTTAGACTAAAATAGGCTATGCGTTAACTTAAAATTCGAATCATGCCCCCACATCAACACTGATTACAACCCATTGCAATTTCAGTCCTGGTCAGTCATTGTGAGTGCACAATATTTTAGCAACGATGGTCTTCATGCGGATGAGCACTTTAGACTAGTTTATGAAAAGAAAAAAACTTACCGAGAGCATCTTGTCTGATGAGTGCTTGCGCATATTCCCCCAATGCCCGGTTGAAGGGGTAGACAGAGGGCGAGAAAGGCCCCGGTGCATATGGTGCCGCCAGCGCTGCGTGGTGCGACAAGGCAGGGTGAATTGGCGTCGGCTCGCAGACTGAACTCCTGTAAGGTGATAGAAAAGTCGTGAATGACGAATTAGGGGATGGCAGCGTCGGCGCTGAGACAACGGGCGACGAGGTTGACGTTCCATTTCTTCCTAGTATATCTTCGATATAGAAAGGAGTTGGGTGGACAGGTTGAATTGGGGTCGGAGCATATAAAGGCACATTCAGTGTCGAAGTTACCGGGTAGTGGTACTGCATGGCTCCACTTAAGTCTCACTTTAAGCAATAAGCCTGGTCCGCGTCTAAATAGCTCAAAAGTCGAGGGATCATTCAGTCTCCATCAGTCTGCCCACTGTTGAAGAACTGCACTTAGCCTATCCTTGATTTGAGAGGGAGGAGATTTACGTCAACTTCCTGCAGGTAGCTTAAGCACGGACTCTGATTGGCTGTCAATAATTTAGTCTACTAAAAGAATGGTTCATTTAGATCTACGTTAGACTGTTCAAATTAATCTAGGCTACACTATTATTATTATTAATTATTATTATTATATTATTCTTATTATTCTTATTATTATTATTATTATTATTATTATTATTAGTAGTAGTAGTAGTAGTAGTAGTAGCCTAGTAGTAGTATCGTTGTTATTATTATTGTTATTAATAATATTGTCATTGTTGTTAGACTATTATTATTATGTCTTTTATTATTATGTCTATTATTATGTCTATTATTATTATTATGTCTTTTATTATTATGTCTATTTTATTTTTACCTTATAGTAAGCCTTATTTATTAGGCTATAGTTGTAATAGTTATTTATAGGCCTAAGCTGACCTGAGAAGGATAATTTCTATTCTATTCCTCTATTCTGGAGAATATTTCGATTTCATAATGGCCTGTGGATGACAAGCTAAAAGCCGGACGCATTAAGCAACTGCTTTAGGTAGGTAGGCTACTTTAAAATTACTTTCTAATCCCTGTTTTCGTTACCGTTTAGCCTCTTATTTAATTCCTACTTTTAGAGTGACTTTTCTTTAACGACAGGACGACAGCAAACAGGACCTTTACACGACAACCTAACAAGACTGACTCTGTAATTTATTTTCACGCTTTTATCATGTTAAGACCACTTTTCGCCTTGACTATTCGACTGAAATTAGACTGATGTCTTACATGGTTCATGGAGATACGTGAAGATTAAAGCCTGGGTAAACGCCCTGCCTAGGCTGAATGACAGGTGAATCGATGAAAGCTAATATTTGAAGTTTGGCAATCATTCCTTTTAAATGATCTAAGTTGGCCTGGCGACGGGCTCCTGTGTAAAACACCCAAATGTTAGGCTATCCCATGTCTACTTTTGACACATCAGGCGCCAGGTCTCTGTCCAAATCCACGCAGCCTACCGTTGACCTGGCTGCTTGTGATTTAGGCTACTTGGGCTAATAGCCTATAAGTTTAAACCAAAATGAATAACCTTAAGCAGACAGCATTCCCCCAAAAAGCAAATTAAGACATTAGGCTAGTTTGTCAAGAAGATGAGCCTCGCCGTTACACAATGAGCTAAAATATAGCCTACATCGATTTAATGGAATTCAAACAGACTAGCTAAGCCTACTGACAACGGAACTCCGAATGTGTCGTTTGTGTAGGTCAATTATCCTTCCACCAAGGTTTAGCTGCTAGGTATGACGTCTCAAGACAAAGATCAGGTTATTGAATTCCGTGGGCCTGGTCAAATCAATAGAGTTAAACACACATTAAAACTAACACAGCCTGCACTTTCCATTCATTACTTTTGAAATCCGATTGAAAGCATATTTTCACCTAGATTATCCTGGACAACACGGCAACGCTACTCTATAGTTCCTAAAACGTTGTTTTTGTATAGACCGAACGAAGCATTCACTGCGCACACGTCGCACACGCACACAACGGAAAAAACGTGGTAAAAAACAACGTAATATTCCGACGCGTAGGCCAATAAGTCTTTGGTCGTTGTCAGCCATTAAAAACCGCAGGCTTGGGATCGCTGCAAGATAATATTATTCCAGGGTTAATTGTGGCGAATTCACGTTGATTTAAGATTTCGTGATACAGGCATAAGCTGATTTTTCTCAGCAACGCTGTAAAATGTTTTGAATGGAATTCGAATTATCCCCCATAGCGGGATAAGGCGTCGGGGACGCTCTGAACTAGGCCTGTCTTCAGATAAGTGAAGTTAATGACGGGCGGACAATGTCACATAGGCTATAATGGTTTCATTTAGCCTAATCTTAATTGACTGACAGCTAACCTGTAAAGTTGGAAAATGCCTGCAACAATGGTAAAACAAACTCATGTTCCTTGGAACGTGACAAGCTTATGCAGTGAAATAGGCTAAATAAACAAGTAGCAGTGTTCTTGTTTTGGTGCAGACCCTGTCGTGTTTTTTTTATCATTTCGGCGCTAAAGTGGTAGATTACTGCCCTCTAACTGCATGTGTAGTCAATGACAGATGAAGCAATGTCAGTGGTTAATAGTGACTGCAGCTGATATGATCACATAACTGGCGCGTAGACCTTCCTTTTCCTATTCAGTTTCCCAATATCTGTACAGGCTATGCATATGCAAATGTATATAGTCTGCATACATAGTCATGGCAATAATTCGATGCTGTAGGCCAGGCTAACCCCTGTGAAGGCCCTGTCTAGAAACATAACAGATTCTAATCACAATTAACACCAGGAGGTAGATTTACACAGAAGCTTTAAAATTATTCTTATCCCTTCAGAGTCATTTACATTTCACAGTTTCAAAAGATGGTCTGTGTTAATGTTGTTATTGTAAATATAGCCTACCTTTATGCTCTAGTATTTCAGAAAGCAAAATAATGTTTAAATAAGACTTGCTGAATATTAAAAGTAAAGTGAAAGGCTTACTCCTGGCATAAGTATTTGTGCTTATGCGCTCCAGATGAAAGGAGATTTTATTCAGAAATTGTAGAAATGTGCCATTTATTTAACTGTATAATTAAGTAGACCTTCCAATGAATGGTTAGAATGTCACTGCTTTATTATGTAGGCTACATTTAACTACTGTGTCACAAAATGCAATGCAGCATGGAAATTCTCTCATCAACATCAATTAGGCCTAAATACCATGAAAAACGTTTTTATATTATAAAATCACATAATCACCAGTCATTTCTGATAGTACCTGCCATCTTTTGTATCACAAGTCAGCTTTCCTCACACCTGCCTCAACTATGAGGATGACAAGGTCAAGACTTGTGATATTTTTCAATAACAAAATAAATAGCCTAAATAAATAAAAACAAGGTAAGAAGTATCATTTTACCTGCATTAAAAGGGTAAACAAATAAAATAATAAATAAATAAATAAATAAATAAACAAATTTAAATATGTTTTCATGCCAAGTGCGCTTTAATGTGGTATGTGAATGTTAAGCCTATTCCAATGGGTTGTTACAACCAAGCAAAAACACACCTGATCTAACTTATCTAGGCTACTTGTAGACTAAAACCATACTCGAGGTGCAACTGACACAGGCGTTTCCCAAAACACGAACATTCGCAACCAAGTTGGTAACTACTGTGGTTTGCAACTAGGCTACACCTCTCAGTGCTTAGTTTCACCTAAGCAACTTTGTTTGAAGGTCTCGACTGCATTCAACATGGCGGAGCGAATGTCTCGAAATCCTCAATCATTTGAAATATCTTGGTTGTTTGACGTTGTATCCTTCAGATTTTACAAAACGAGTTGAAAAATGTGTAGCGTATAATCTAAAAAGCCCCTTATTGTAGCAAAACAATTGATCTAGGAGGACATTTGGAACTCGTTTTGCACTGTAACTTAAAGGAGAACTTCGGTGTAAAATGAAAATTGGCTTCTTAAAACATCATACCGAGTTGGTAGCCTACGTGTACTGAGGAGCAAAATTAATTTAGCCTGTTGCATTGAGAGTTAAACTATTTTTTATCGTTTGTCCCAGAAGGCTAACAATGGAAGTGGTAGGTGCCCTTAGACTCTGAATGCAACAGGCTAAATCAATTTTGCTCCTCAGTACACATACCAACTCGGTATGATGTTTTAACATGCCAATTTTCATTTTACACCGGAGTTCTCCTTTAAAGGCCACCACACACAGGTCGAATTCGACGATGGAAGTCTCCGGTCAAGTCGCATCGCTTTATCACACACCACTTGCGATTTGACGCGCTGTATTTTTTTTATTTAAAAAAAAAAAACATTTATTAACCGTCTTATTTCTGTAAGTGAATGACCATAACCTACACACGCATCATTTTTCATCATGGATCTTTGTGAAATGGGTGAGTAGTTCTTTGGCGACGGCCCATTCGGTTCGATTTCGAACCATAGCGTCTTTGCCGTGTATCTCGGCAGTCCAACCACCAATTTCATATCTAAAAACGTCCTCATAAAGGTCACATGATAAGCTATACAGTGATACCACTGGGGTTCATGGCGCGAATTGCTTTTGCTACGTGAAGAGAAATCACGAACATGAAATATCAAGTAGCGTGTAGCCAGCGACAGTACGCGACAATAAGGATCAAAATGGCAGTGAAAAACTACCAAAATAAAAGTATATATATAGGTTCAGGTAGGAGGTTTGCTTTTGTCAATTTCTATGTTTTTACGATTTTAGTGCGTTTACTGACCCACGCGAATGTAGAATACAGTGTGGCTCAGGCTAATTTTACAATTTTATCAGACTCGTCTCGCGATTTTTAAAAGCTAGTTAACGCTCCATAATCACACATCCAAAGTCTCTCTGGGAGTCCAGCGGCAGCCCACATTAACCGAGTGGTGGAACCAGGGAACAGGTGACAAATCCAGCGACAGAGGGAGAGAGACATCAGATGTACACAACTCGTTTTCACAGCCACACACCGTACATGTACTGTCCACATGAAAAAGACATTAAACGGATTTGTAGGCTACATCCTACTTTAAAATAGCAAATATCTAACAGTAAACGGCATACAAGATCTTTAGCCCTGCACATATATAACGGGAAACGTGTAATTTGTATTATTTGTATCACACATAAGTGTTACGCCTTTGCATATGAGACATGTTAACGTGAGCACTGTATATACATGGTAGGGGAGACCGGGGCTGGTTCGATCAGGGGCAGGTTCGATCATTGTTCATTGCCGCTCCACTAGGGGGTGCTAAGACACCATTTCAACATTGAAATGATCCCCATTTGACACAGAACAAGACAACGTACATGAGAGGTTTCAAACTGAAAAGCTCTTAAGGTAAATGCAACTTTTATGTTTTAAGATGTAATTTCATAGATTTTACACCTTTCACTCAGTGAGTCCCAGAAAAGTGATAGTTAGTGATTAATGGGAATAATACATTTTAACTGATAGTCAAGGGATTCAGGTATAATTTAAAATTCATTTTGAGGCCCTCAGATGAATAATGTTAGCAGGCTAACAGCTTTTGTGAAAAAAATCTGGCCTCAATGTGCCGGGGCAGGTTCGATCACTGGGTCCGGGGCCAGTTCGATCGCTACTACAATTAGCACATATTTGATCCAAACTGAGTTACAGAACAGGATAAACTGTAATCTAACATGTGTGGTTTACACATAGTGCAACAATATCCAAGAATACTACAAAAATAAATCACAGAAATATAAAAAGTATGGAAAATAAAGAATATATATTAGTATTTAGTGTAGCTAGGCTAGGCTAACTGAGCTAGCATAGCTAGCCTAGGCTAGGTTATTTCTCCATTGGAGAATAATCTGCAATTATATACAAATACAATTGCAATTATATACAAAAATGTATACAATTTACATGGAAATGTTCATTGTTACTCACAAATGGCATACTGTGTCAATATTACTTCAATATATTCTATGAGAGAGAGAGAGAGAGAGAGAGAGAGAGAATAGGCCTAAGGTTATAACGTTAAATATTTGTATTCTTTCTGTAGGCTATTTTTTCAGCAAATCACCATGGTCAGGAATTATGTGAGGAAAACAGCAAGGGGGTTGACCCCAAGGGAGGTTATAATAGCGGCTGCAAGGCAAGTGAGGCAGGGAGGCAAAATAAGAAAAGTAGCAGAAACCCACTCGATCCCGTACTCAACTCTTCACAAATATGTGAACACCATCAGTGTGGAAAATGAAGAGGTGGTGTCAATTGGATACATAAAAAACAAGCAGGTAATCCCCACTGAGATTGAGAAGCAGTTGGTGGACTATGTTACCAAGTCCGCTGACATCTACTTTGGCCTACCACCAACTGAAGTGAGGAAGTTGGCCTATGAGGTGTGTATGGCTAACAACATCTCTGTCCCTGAAAAATGGGTTACGCAGCAGCGGGCAGGTGAGGATTGGTTCAGCTCCTTTATGAAGAGGCATCCCAACCTCTCCATTCGGAAGCCAGAGGCGACCAGTTTGGCGAGGCAGATGTCCTTCAACAGGGCAAATGTGCAGGCATTCTACGACAACTTGGAAACCGTCTTCAGAAGGCACCAATTCCAGGCAGGTGATGTCTGGAACATGGACGAGACTGGGATCACCACAGTGCACAGGCCGGAGCGTATTGTGGCCAGGCGAGGGTTCAAGCAGGTTGGTAGTGTGACCTCTGGAGAACGAGGGACTCTGGTAACTTTAGCATGTGCAGTCTCAGTGACCGGCAACATACTTCCCCCTTTTTTCATCTTCCCCCGCGTCCATTTCAGAGAGCACTTTATTTCTGGAGGCCCAGTAGGCTGCAAAGGGGCAGCAAACCAATCTGGATGGATGAAAGAAGAGCATTTCCTCCAATTCTTACAACATTTTGTTGCCAATGTGAAGCCCTCCGTAGACAAGCCTTGTCTTTTGCTATTGGACAACCATGAATCACACTTGTCCGTGGCCGGCCTGGATTTCGCAAAGGAGAATGGTATTACAATGCTCTCCTTCCCACCACATTGTTCCCACCGTTTACAGCCCCTTGACCTATCTGTGTATGGGCCTTTGAAAAAACACGTCAACACAGCCTGCAATGCCTGGATGGTTAACAATCCAGGCAAGCCCATGTGCATCTATGACATTCCAGGCATCGTTAAAGCAGCCTTGCCGTTGGCTGCAACATTGTCAAACATTCAGGCAGGATTCTGTAAGGCGGGGATTTATCCATTTAACAGGGATGTTTTTACAGATGAACACTTCAACCCCTCATCAGTGACAGATCGTGCAATGCCTGATGGTTCTGTCTCTCTTCCTGCTGCCACCACGCCTGCCTGCCACCTACCTGGGCCTGCTGCCACCACGCCTGCCTGCCACCTACCTGAGCCTGCTGCCACCACGCCTGCCTGCCACCTACCTGGGCCTGCTGCCACCACGCCTGCCTGCCACCTACCTGAGCCTGCTGCCACCATGCCTGCCTGCCACCTACCTGAGCCTGCTGCCACCACGCCGTCAGTGCTGCCTGGGCCTACTGCCATGTCCACATTCCACTTGCCTGCACACGCTGCCATGTCCACGTTCCACTTGCCTGCACATGCTGTCAAGGCCACATTCCACTTGCCTGGACATGCTACTACCACTTCCTCCACTGCCACCAGGCCCACCACCCACCTACCAGTGCCTACAGTCTCCGCCTTGTCCGTACTTCTTCAGCCCGTTGCCTCCACTTCATCAGACTTCCTGTCTGAGCCTACCGCTTCCACTTCCTCATCTGTTGCTCCTCACCGGTTCAGCCCTGAAGATGTCCGGCCCTATCCCAAGGCTCCACCAAGGAAGAATCAAGGAGTCAATAAAAGGAGGAGGAAGACTGCAATTTTAACTGATACCCCTGTCAAGAGAGAGCTGGAAAATCGCAAGGCAGAAGCGAAGAAGACATTATTCAAGAAAGCCCCACAGAAAGCCCAGCAGAAAGCCCCAGTGAAAAAGGCATCCAAAGCAGCAAAACCAAAGAGATGCAGAGAGAGAGACTCCTCTGAGTCTGAAGATGAGGAATTTTGCCTTGTTTGCCTTGAATTGTATAAACATAGCCGGCCAAGGGAGGTTTGGGTGCAGTGTGTGTTTTGCAAAAACTGGGCACATGAGCTGTGCACTGCAGGCAACGCAGTGTATGTCTGTCAGAACTGTGAGGATTAAATACGAATGTATGAATTCCATTACACTGCCTATGTCCATTCTCTTCAGTCATTTTTAATGTGTAATTACTTACTTGAAGATTAAATATGAATATACGAATTCCATGTCTATGTCTATTCATTCTCTTAAGTCGTGTTTTTTAATTTGTAATTACTTATTTTTAAAATTATGGTTAAACAATACTTTTTTTATTATTTTATATGCATTCTAGCTCTTTCATTAATTAAAGAACCTGATACATACATATTTCCATTCATTTATTGAGTAAACTGCTGGTTATTTAACATATTATTTAGATACAGTGAACAAAGTATAGTTGATCGAACCAGCCCCAGCTGCTGATCGAACCTGCCCCGGGGTGGGGCAGGTTCGATCAAATGGCCAACGTCAACTTTTTTGTGTATAACTCAAAACAGGGACAACATTGCAAACATTTTATACACGTGTCTTATACACAACAAATGGGTCTTTCATTTAAGCACACTTTCATGACTACAATGCATTGTACGGCAGAGAAAAATGTCCGAGAGTGAAAATTGATCGAACCAGCCCCGGTCTCCCCTACATACGCGGATATATTGTATATTCTGCATGTAGCTGTTTATATTCTTAGCAAGGTTTTTTTTTTTTTTTTTTACCTCAATATCAGATATGCACAATTTCTTATGTTCACAGTCAGGCAATTCGAATTTAAATTGTGCATTAGCAAACGGTCTAATATTGTTCCAACGATTTTTACTAGGCCTAGGGCCTGCATTGGTAAACTGTCAATAAATACCTTATAATAGTAATCTTAAACAGTACCATTTAAAGACATAGTCTTGTCCCCTTTATATGCTCAATTTGTTTTCACTTTCAAAAACCTGAAGATTACATTTATTATAACATTGCGACCATTCAGAAGCCATTTTATATGGCATTAGAAGTAAGGGCAGTGGGAAAAGCATACCTGCATATACACATGTTAATACCCTTGAAGTGTATCATGTAGGGTCTATTTTTTCCCCATATCAGATATGCACAACTTGTTTTCTCAGTCAAACAATTTGAAGATTACATGTGTACTGTAGGCCCATACGCCACTTGGCTAGAATTTGCTATGGCCTTCCCAGATGTATTCTGCATAACTACCTCTTAATATTCTTAAATGTCATATAGTGATTTCATTTTAGGGCCATATCAAGTATGCACAACTTTGTTGTTTTCTCAGACACAAAATTTGAAAGTACCTTGTGTACTATAGCAGTAGGGCTAATTCAAACCATTCTTCATACCATCATTCACACCAGCCTGGTACTTACATGAATGAACTCTGCATGAGCATCGTTTAATATCCTTAAAGTATATCATATAGGGATTTAATTTTACGCAAATATCAGACAAGCACAACTTGTTAAAAAATAGTTTAGATACTACTATTCAAGACAATAGACAGTATAGACAGTAGTCAGGTGGACTTTATAGTGTAAAGTAAGAGTGCTTCTGTTTGTGTGAGTGTGATGGAGGAGGGGTCTGGCTGCACCACAAAGAGTACATGGCCATGGTCTGATGAAGCAGGCTAGGAACTTCTTGGCTTGGCTCTGGTGTAGAAAACTGAGGATCACGAAAAATGGACGCATGTCATTGGTCAGTTCATTGGAACTTTCCCACGTTAAGGTTCTGCGGCTGTGAGCGGCTCGTACGGGTTGATTTTTTTTAACACCCTTTATTTCTCCAATGTTATGACATACAAATTAAGGATTAGGTGTCTGTACCAGTGTGTGCATGTGTCTCTTCCACAATGTAAACATCATGCCTTATGTACAATTCGTTTTCTCAGCCACACAATTTTGTAATGTCTGCATTACTATGGCAGGCCTACTATGTACCATATGTACCATTTTCTATGGCCTGGTACCTACACGGACGAATTCTGCATTAAGGCCAACAACAAGTTGTGCATTTGTAAAAGGTGATGATGTACTTTAGAAATAATAACAAGTATTTATGCAGAATTTGTCTATTTAGGTATCAGGCCATAGAAAATGCAGCCGAACGGTGTGTATTAGGCCAGCCATGGTAAAACACACCTCACCTAAAAATTGTGTGGCTGAGAAAACAATAAGTTGTGCATATGTAAAAGGGGGGTGAAATTAAATCCTCACATGATCTACTTTAAGAATATAAACAGGAAATTATTCAGAATTCATCTATGTAGGTACCAGGCCATAGACAATGCCAGCCGAATACTATGTATTAGGCCTGCCATAGTAATGCACACATGACATTACATTTGTGTGGCTGAGAAAACAATAAGTTGTGCATATGTAAAAGGGGGGTGAAATTAAATCCTTATATGATCTACTTTAAGAATAATAACAGGTAATTATTCAGAATTCGTCTGTGTAGGTACCAGGCCATAGAAAATGCCAGCCGAATGCTATGTATTAGGCCTGCCATAGTAATGCACACATGATATTAAATTTGTGTGGCTGACAAAACAATAAGTTGTGCATATGTAAAAGGGGGGTGAAATTAAATCCTTATATGATCTACTTTAAGAATAATAACAGGTAATTATTCAGAATTCGTCTGTGTAGGTACCAGGCCATAGAGAATGCCAGCCGAATACTATGTATTAGGCCTGCCATAGTAATGCAGACATGACATTAAATTTGTGTGGCTGAGAAAACAATAAGTTGTGCATATGTAAAAGGGGGGTGAAATTAAATCCTCACATGATCTACTTTAAGAATAATAACAACCACTGAGGTCTGGAAGACGACTTAGCAACCACTTGGTTAGGACTGAAATACTGAGAGTTTTTATCCACAGGCCATCAGAAATCTGAACACACACTATACTGACTTTGCACACATCCACCACTCAGCACACTCTACCTAACTTTACACCACACACACACCAGATGTTGTCGGAGGCCTGCCATTCTCCATCCTCCACTGCCTCCACAGCACCTCATGCCCCCCTCACCCCTTCTCCTCACACCTGGTTGCCCCACCCCCACCTCGGCAAAGTCCCCCCCCACACACACACAGCCCTCACATCCTCTCCCAGACACACACATTACAGTATATAGCCTGTCTCGTGCCACCCACCCTAGACACAGCCCTCACCCCCTCACACACACACTCACACAGCCCATGCACCCTCACCCTCCTCTCCTCAAACACAGCCCTCACCCTACCCTCCACACACACACACACACACACAACGCTTTCAGCATATAGCCTTGCTCCTCACTTCACCCCCCCCCCCCCCCCACACACACACACACACACGGCACAGCCTTTGCAGCTCAAGCCACCACCCACCACACACAGCGCTTGCGCCACCCTCACTGCTCCCTCTCACACACAGCATATAGCAGCTCTTACGGCTCAAGCCCCCCTCCCACACGCACACAACACATATCTTGCTCCCTGCTGCCCTCAGCCCTCTCCACACACGTTTGTCCAACCCCACCTCAGCACTGTCAGCTGCACACGCAGTGCCACCCCACACACAGCCCATCATCTGCCACCACAGCCAGTCCTCCCTCCCAACCATAACTGCACTTTATCCCACCCCCCCATCACCTTTTCTTTCTGCCCTTCATATAGTAGTCATCCCCCCAACTGCATTCTACGCACTTTACTCCCCACTCCCAATGCACAGTCTAGACTCACAATCAACACTTTCACTGCATGTCCTACTACCCAGTATGTCTATGCATGTGACAAATAAATATCCTTGTGTCCTTGTGTGGCTGAGAAAACAAGAAATTCTGCATTTGTAAAAGACGAGTGAAATTAAATTCTTATACTATGCCCTGAATAACAACACGTAATTATTCAGAATGTGTCCGTTTAGGTAGAAAGCTTGCAATGCAATGACTTTAAATTGCAAACGTAATGTTAAACAGGGGCTGTGGAAAAGCAACCTGTGTGAGCCACTCACAGCTGCAGAACCTTAATGTGGGAAAGTTCCAATGAACTGACCAATGACATGCGTCCATTTGTTGCCCAATTGCATATATTAGGCTTTATTTCACCAACGTTTGGCTAACTGGTGCCAATCATTGGCATAAGCTACACACACAAAGTCTTTAAGGCATGATGTGCATATTGGGCAGTGGCGGCTGCTGGTCCTTCAAATAGGGGAAGCACATTTTAGGTGTAGCAGTACATCATATATATATATATATATATATATATATATATATATATATATATATATATATATATATATATATATATATATTTTTTTTTTTTTTTTTTTTTTATCCTATTGGAGCCTGGCCGTTATTAATAAAAGGAAATGTTAATTGACACTGTTGTCAACCACAGCCATGCCACAGAACTACAGTAACACACACATGAAAATGATTTTCAGGAGTAACACACACCTAAACTGTATCTGTATACAACAATACCAGAACTGAACAGAACATGAACAGAAATATATAACAGAACCATTATAAATACACGTTATTGTGTATAAATTCTGCCCTGCGCTCCTTTTGCAGGAAATGCCATTGCTTTTTTCATGCCTTTTTGTATGCCCTGTCAACGTTATTCAGGTCTGTTAAACCTATATTTGGCTAAAACTATCCCTGACACAGCTTTATCAAGAGGCATGGCCAACAGTAGCCTACATTCTGTTTGTCACAGCACGTCCAATTAGACAGTTCATCTCGTCCTACCAGGAAAGTTGAAGGAAAAAAAACCAGTTACTTTCACCAGTTTTTGTGGGCCAAATCAGTCTTGGGTGTGGGTCTGTCCTGCTGTTTAATTTCTAGTCTCTCCTCATACGGAAGACTATCGAATGGGTTTGCCAAAATTGTCAACAATATTAGCAGTAGCCATTGTATTGGGCTAGCGCGCTAACTAGCGGGCTAGTTTCCTTAACAACTTGACTAATTTGAACAATATGATTGTGAACGAACTAATGAAACTTAGACAAAAAACTCAATAACTTTGTGCTGACTGGTATGTTTTATTTAGAATATAATATGTGCAATGTGTAAATAACAAGCACTCTGGACGGACAACACGTTCTCTCACCACTTGTCTTTGGGAAATCCGCTAGCGACTGAATTCTACTTTACTCCGATGCCGATGTTTGTTTGCCTGCCAATCCAATCAAAAGGGGTGTAGTCTTTTAGACATGTGTAAGCCTAGCGTCTTGGCCCGCCCCCGCCCATCCCACTCTCCATTCACCCCCAGAGACGCTGATCGTCCGAGGAATTGACGATTTTCAGCATTTATCCAATGAACACATGGCTTCACTGCATTGAAAAAAAGTGCACCAGACGTTCAGCGTCAATGGGGTGTCCCACTGTGCTGTGCATTCAAAACCATCGGAAAATCGCGTCGGACCCGACAATAATAAACAGAGTTATAAAGACTTAGCTATGAAGTTAAACACATTTCTAGGATGCTTCTAGTTTTAAACATAATGTCAATCCCAATTTAATGTAAATTCAACCTTGCATATTTGACCATTTATTTTGTGAAATGTTAGAGGAAGTTGAGTTTCCCTTGTTGTCTTAAAGGAATCGCCCCTGATATTGGGGTAGACACACATGCACATACTGGTACAGACACCTAATGATTCATTTGTATGTCATAACAGTGGAGAAATAAAAGATGTTAAAAATGTGGCTGAAATACTAATAGCAGCACTATATACATAGTATTCGGCTGGCATTGTCTATGGCCTGGTACCTACACAGACGAATTCTGAATAATTACCTGTTTATATTCTTAAAGTACATCATGTGAGGATTTAATTTCACCCCCCTTTTACATATGCACAACTTATTGTTTTCTCAGCCACACAAATTTAATGTCATGTGTGCATTACTATGGCAGGCCTAATACATAGCATTCGGCTGGCATTTTCTATGGCCTGGTACCTACACAGACGAATTCTGAATAATTACCTGTTATTATTCTTAAAGCAGATCATATAAGGATTTAATTTCACCCCCCTTTTACATATGCACAGCTTATTGTTTTCTCAGCCACACAAATTTAATGTCATGTGTGCATTACTACGGCAGGCCTAATACATAGTATTCGGCTGGCATTCTCTATGGCCTGGTACCTACACAGACGAATTCTGAATAATAACCTGTTATTATTCTTAAAGTAGATCATGTGAGGATTTAATTTCACCCCCCTTTTTACATATGCACAACTTATTGTTTTGTCAGCCACACAAATTTAATGTCATGTGTGCATTACTATGGTGTTAGGGTCGACTCGGGGATTGAACCCGGGTCGCCGGTTTGGCAGGCCAGTGAGGTAACCACTAAGCTATAGTCAATGAGACCCAAATGCAGAGATTCAAACTAGGAGGTTTAATGTTCAACAATACTCCACAAACGCTCAGAAGATACAAAAAGGCAAACCAAAAAATATTCCACAAAAGCTCAGAAGATACAAAAAGGCAAATCCAAAAATAATCCACAAAAGCTCAGAAGATACAAAAAGTCTTAGGAAGTCCAAAAACTAACAAGAAAGTTCGGCAACAAAGGAGACTTTCAAAAAGCACAAAGAAACTAAGGAAGTAGCAAACCAAGAACAAAGGCAAAGATTTAGATAAGGCAAAAATATTAGGGAGCTTACCAAAGACGCAGACTTGTGACACAAAGACCCAGTGATGAACAAAGGAAAAGGCAGAACTTAAATACACAGACCAATTGATCACATGACAACACAATTGACCACAGGTGGTAGGGCAACAAAATGGAGGGAAACATAATGAGAGGGCGGGGCAGGAACACAACACAACTGATCAGGCACATGTCGGACCAAGACAGAGTAAAAATCAAAACAAAGAAAAGTGACATGTGCTCAACAGTGATCCCTAGTGGCCAAAAAGAGTCAAAACCATAACAGGACCCCCACCCCTACGAACGGCTCCGGACGTTCCTTGGACAGTCAGGGCGTGCAGCATGAAAGTCTCTGCAAAGAGCCTTGTCCAAAATATGCCGGGCCGGAACCCAGGACCGTTCCTCAGGGCCGTAGCCCTCCCAATCCACCAAATATTGCAGCCCACCACGGACACGGCGGGAATCAAGGAGTAGGCGGACCGTAAAAACAGGCCCACCATCAATGATGCGGGGGGGCGGCGGGGCCTTGGGGGCAGGTGCATGAGGCGAAGACAGGACAGGGCGAAGCAGGGAGACATGGAAAGTGGGATGTATCCTGAGGGACCGGGGCAACTGGAGCTGGTAGGAGACAGGGTTGATTCTGCGGACTACCTTAAATGGTCCGATGTAGCGGGGGGCCAGCTTGCGGGACTCAACACGCAAGGGAATATCCTTAGAGGACAGCCAAACTCTCTGACCAGGGCGGAAATGTAGGGCCGGACGTCGGCGACGGTTGGCCTGGGCAGACCTGGAGCTCCGTAGCAGAGCCTTGCGAGTGCTCCTCCACACTCTCCGACAGCGCCGCATGTGGTGGTGAACCGAGGGCACCCCAGCATCAACCTCCTGTTCAGGGAACAGGGGAGGCTGGAAACCGAACTGGCACTGGAACGGGGACATGCCCGTTGCTGAAGATTGGAGGGTGTTGTGGGCATATTCTGCCCACGGCAGCCAGGAACACAAGGACGCCGGATTGTCCCTTGCCAGACTCCTCAAGGTAGTCTCCAGGTCCTGGTTCAGCCGCTCAGTCTGCCCATTGGACTGCGGGTGGAAGCCGGAGGTGAGGCTTGCCGTAGCACCCAGGAGTCCGCAGAATGCCCGCCATACCCGAGACGCGAACTGTGGCCCACGGTCCGTCACAATGTCCTGCGGGAGCCCAAAGACTCGGAAAACATGGGTGAATATTAGTGTGGCAGTCTCAAAAGCAGAGGGGAGTTTAGGTAATGGAATGAAACGACAGGCCTTAGAGAACCTGTCGATTACCACAAAAATCACAGTATTACCTTCGGACTTCGGGAGGCCTGTAACGAAGTCGGCAGAGATGTGGGACCAGGGCCGTCTCGGGATGGGCAGAGGGTGAAGCAGACCTTGAGGGGACTGGCGGGGGTTCTTGCTCTGGGTGCATACCGGGCAGGCCATAACAAAGTCCTTCACCTCCTTCTCCATATCCGGCCACCAGAACCGCCTGCGAAGGAACTCTAAGGTCCTTCGGGACCCTGGGTGTGCGGTGAGGCTGGAGGAATGGCCCCACTGGAGGACCTTGGCCCGTACCTGGCTGGGTACGAACAGGAGACCAGGAGGCCCTGTTCCAGGATCCGGCTCATGACGTTGAGCCTGCTGGACAGTAGTCTCTATACCCCAACGAACAGGCGCAGGGACAACGGTACTGACCTCTCCCTCCTTCTCTTGTGTGGAGAACTGCCTGGACAATGCGTCCGGTTTAGTGTTCTTTGAGCCGGGGCGATAGGAGAGTGTAAAGTTGAAACGGCTGAAGAATAAGGCCCACCGGGCCTGACGAGGGTTCAGACGTTTGGCTTGCTGGAGGTATTCTAAATTCTTGTGGTCTGTCCACACAAGAAACGGGTGCTGTGCTCCCTCCAGCCAGTGTCTCCATTCTTCCAGCGCCATTTTGACTGCGAGCAACTCACGATCCCAAACATCATAGCGAGACTCAGCAGGGTTGAGGCGACGCGAGAAGAAAGCGCAAGGGTGCAGCTTGCCATTGGATCGCTGGGAGAGGACAGCGCCTACCCCAACATTCGATGCATCTACTTCCACAATAAATGGCAGTGAGGGGTCAGGGAGAACCAGCACAGGCGCTGAGGAAAAGCGGGCCTTGAGGTCTTGAAATGCTTCCTCGGCCCTGGAGGTCCAGTGGAACAGCGCAGCATTCTTCTTGGTGAGGGCAGAGATTGGTGCAGCCACTGAGCTGAAGTTCCGGATGAACTTGCAGTAGAAGTTAGCAAAACCCAGGAACTGTTGCACCCCTTTCACTGATGTCGGTGTAGGCCAGTCCCTCACAGCTCTAGTCTTGCTTGGATCCATCTGGACCTGTCCGTGTCTTAGGACGAAGCCGAGGAAAGAGGCCTCAGGGACATGGAACTCACATTTTGGGGCCTTGACGTACAGGTGGTTCTTTAGTAGCCTCTGGAGGACACTCCGCACATGAAGTTGGTGCTCTTGTAATGATTTGGAAAAAATCAAAATGTCGTCCAAATAGACGAACACAAAGCGATTGATCATGTCTCTAAGCACATCATTGATAAGAGCCTGGAAGACAGCTGGGGCATTAGTTACTCCGAAAGGCATTACTTGGTATTCATAGTGCCCGGCGGGAGTGTTGAAAGCTGTCTTCCATTCATCGCCTTGTCTGATGCGGACCAGGTGGTAGGCGTTTCGCAAGTCCAACTTGGTAAAAACAGAGGCACCTTGGAGCAGGTCAAAGGCGGTGGACATCAGCGGAAGTGGGTAGCGATTGCGGATTGTGATCTTGTTTAGGCCTCTGTAGACGATGCAAGGTCGTAGCCCACCATCTTTCTTGCCGACGAAGACGAAGCCCGCGCCTGCAGGTGAAGTGGATGGTCGGATGAATCCTGTAGCCAGGGTATCCTGGATGTATTCTTCCATAGCTTTGTGCTCTGGCAAGGATAGGGAAAATAGTCTTCCCCGCGGAGGAGATGTGCCTGGAAGCAGGTCGATGGCACAATCGTAGTGTCTGTGTGGTGGAAGAGCAGCTGCTCTTTTCTTGCTGAAAACCTCTTTCAAATCCCAGTACTCAGGGGGAACTTGGGATAACTCGGTGGGATCCAGAGACTCGGCAGGCAACACTGGAGGATTCGAAAAGAGGCAGGTGGCGTGGCAGGTAGGTCCCCATTCCAAGATCCGGCCAGTCGCCCAATCAATGTGAGGGTTATGACGGGTAAGCCAGGGGGTGCCTAGGACCACGGGAAACTCGGGAGAGTGGATGAGGTGTAAAGAGATGTCCTCTCGGTGAGCCTCAGTTTGCAGACAAAGGGGAGAGGTGGCTTGAGTGACTTTGCCCTCTCCCAGGGGCTGACCATCCAGAGCAGACACAGAGAGAGGCAGCTTGAGGGGAACCAGAGGAACATTGAGCCTACGGGCAAAGTTAGTGTCCATAAAATTCCCTGCAGCCCCAGAGTCAACAAGGGCTTGGCAAGAGTGACTGCCCTTGCCCCATGAGATGGTGACTGGGAGAAAGACTCCTTGGCCGGGGAACTCGGGAGACCGGGTGGCTCCCGTCACAACCCTCCCACGGCTGGACGGGAGGGCTCGTTTCCCGAGAGCTCAGGGCAGGCATCTCGGAAGTGTCCCTTTTTACAGCAGTATATGCAGCATCCCTCTCTCCTCCGACGCTCCTTCTCTGCTGTGGACAGACGGGTGCGTCCTACTTGCATGGGCTCGGCTGGTTCTGGGGTCGGTGAAGTAGAGAGCCATGGTAGCCCAGGAGTTCTACGGGTCGCATCACGGCGGCGTTCCCTGAGCCGGTTGTCCAGGCGGATGGCATGAGAAATCAGGGACTCGAGATCAGAGGGGCACCCCACAGATGCCAGTCCATCCTTGACAGGGTCCGACAGGCCATGGTGGAAGGCACACA
The DNA here is from genome assembly GCA_027475355.1 of Coilia nasus. Lineage (NCBI taxonomy): Eukaryota > Metazoa > Chordata > Actinopteri > Clupeiformes > Engraulidae > Coilia > Coilia nasus. The sequence goes on from CM050210.1 coordinate 28,260,010, forward strand.
CCAGTGCGGGGTTGTTCCACCCACTTACAGCAGCCAGTGTTCGGAAGGTGATGGCGTAATCCGCTACGCTGGTCTTACCCTGCTTGAGAGACATTAGCTTTCTGGCTGCGTCTGCACCAGCAGCTGATTGGTCAAAGACTCGCAGCATGTCCTCCGCAAACTTCTGGAAGTCAGAGCATTCTGGACCTTGTCGCTGCCAGATGGAGGTCGCCCAGGCTCGGGCCTTGTCAACAAGCAGAGTAATCACATAGGCAATTCGGGCTCGGTCAGTGGGGTATGTGGTAGGTTGCAGTTCAAACGTGAGCTGGCATTGGGTCAGGAAATCCCGGCACTCACCCTGCTTGCCGTCATACCGCTGTGGTGCAGGAAGGCAAGGCTCTGGGTGCGTGGGTTGCCGAGGTGGGTCAGGAGCTGGAACAGGGTGAGCAGGGTCTCGTGCTTGAACAGGGGGAGCGATTGGAGGAATTGCCGGGGCCTGCAGAGTCAACTGCTGAAGCGTAGTGGCAATCTGTTGCAGCATTCCCTCATGTCTCGACAATGCTTGCTGCTGGGTGGCTATAGCTTGTCTATGGGTGTCCATGGTTGCTCCAAAGCTGGTCAGGGTGGCCATCAGTTTTTCAAAGTCCCTGCTGGGTCTGTCATGACTGGGTCTTTCTGTTAGGGTCGGCTCGGGGATTGAACCCGGGTCGCCGGTTTGGCAGGCCAGTGAGGTAACCACTAAGTTATAGTCAATGAGACCCAAATGCAGAGATTCAAACTAGGAGTTTTAATGTTCAACAATACTCCACAAACGCTCAGAAGATACAAAAAGGCAAACCAAAAAATATTCCACAAAAGCTCAGAAGATACAAAAAGGCAAATCCAAAAATAATCCACAAAAGCTCAGAAGATACAAAAAGTCTTAGGAAGTCCAAAAACTAACAAGAAAGTTCGGCAACAAAGGAGACTTTCAAAAAGCACAAAGAAACTAAGGAGGTAGCAAACCAAGAACAAAGGCAAAGATTTAGACAAGGCAAAAATATTAGGGAGCTTACCAAAGACGCAGACTTGTGACACAAAGACCCAGTGATGAACAAAGGAAAAGGCAGAACTTAAATACACAGACCAATTGATCACATGACAACACAACTGACCACAGGTGGTAGGGCAACAAAATGGAGGGAAACATAATGAGAGGGCAGGGCAGGAACACAACACAACTGATCAGGCACATGTCGTACCAAGACAGAGTAAAAATCAAAACAAAGAAAAGTGACATGTGCTCAACAGTGATCCCTAGTGGCCAAAAAGAGTCAAAACCTTAACATATGGCAGGCCTAATACATAGTATTCGGCTGGCATTGTCTATGTCCTGGTACCTACACAGACGAATTCTGAATAATTACCTGGTATTATTCTTAAAGTAGATCATATAAGGATTTAATTTCACCCCCCTTTTACATATGCACAACTTATTGTTTTCTCAGCCACACAAATTTAATGTTATGTGTGCATTACTATGGCAGGCCTAATACATAGTATTCGGCTGGCATTCTCTATGGCCTGGTACCTACACAGACAAATTCTGAATAATTACCTGTTATTATTCTTAAAGTAGATCATATAAGGATTTAATTTCACCCCCCTTTTACATATGCACAACTTATTGTTTTCTCAGCCACACAAATTTAATATCATGTGTCCATTACTATGGCAGGCCTAATACATAGCATTCGGCTGGCATTTTCTATGGCCTGGTACCTACACAGACGAATTCTGAATAATTACCTGTTATTATTCTTAAAGTAGATCATGTGAGGATTTAATTTCACCCCCCCTTTTACATATGCACAACTTTTTGTTTTGTCAGCCACACAAATTTAATATCATGTGTGCATTACTATGGCAGGCCTAATACATAGCATTCGGCTGGCATTTTCTATGGCCTGGTACCTACATAGACGAATTCTGAATAATTACCTGTTATTATTCTTAAAGTAGATCATATAAGGATTTAATTTCACCCCCCTTTTACATATGCACAACTTATTGTTTTCTCAGCCACACAAATTTAATATCATGTGTCCATTACTATGGCAGGCCTAATACATAGCATTCGGCTGGCATTTTCTATGGCCTGGTACCTACACAGACGAATTCTGAATAATTACCTGTTATTATTCTTAAAGTAGATCATGTGAGGATTTAATTTCACCCCCCTTTTACATATGCACAACTTTTTGTTTTGTCAGCCACACAAATTTAATATCATGTGTGCATTACTATGGCAGGCCTAATACATAGCATTCGGCTGGCATCTTCTATGGCCTGGTACCTACACAGACGAATTCTGAATAATTACCTGTTATTATTCTTAAAGTAGATCATATAAGGATTTAATTTCACCCCCCTTTTACATATACACAACTTGTTGTTTTCTCAGCCACACAAATTTAATGTCATGTGTGCATTACTATGGCAGGCCTAATACATAGTATTCGGCTGGCATTTTCTATGGCCTGGTACCTACATAGACGAATTCTGAATAATTACCTGTTATTATTCTTAAAGTAGATCATATAAGGATATAATTTCACCCCCCTTTTACATATGTACAACTTATTGTTTTGTCAGCCACACAAATTTAATATCATGTGTGCATTACTATGGCAGGCCTAATACATAGCATTCGGCTGGCATTTTCTATGGCCTGGTACCTACACAGACGAATTCTGAATAATTACCTGTTATTTTTCTTAAAGTAGATCATATAAGGATTTAATTTCACCCCCCTTTTACATATGCACAACTTATTGTTTTGTCAGCCACACAAATTTAATATCATGTGTGCATTACTATGGCAGGCCTAATACATAGCATTCGGCTGGCATTTTCTATGGCCTGGTACCTACACAGACGAATTCTGAATAATTACCTGTTATTATTCTTAAAGTAGATCATGTGAGGATTTAATTTCACCCCCCTTTTACATATGCACAACTTATTGTTTTGTCAGCCACACAAATTTAATATCATGTGTGCATTACTATGGCAGGTCTAATACATAGCATTCGGCTGGCATTTTCTATGGCCTGGTACCTACACAGACGAATTCTGAATAATTACCTTTTATTATTCTTAAAGTAGATCATATAAGGATTTAATTTCACCCCCCTTTTACATATGCACAACTTATTGTTTTCTCAGCCACACACTTTTAAGGTAATATGTGTATTACTATGGCAGGCCTAATACATTCAGTTCCTATACAGAGAAATACTGCCTAAATATCTGTTCATAATCTTCAAGAATATGATATAAGCATTTTATGCAACCTACATTTGCTAATGTACAATTTGTTATTTTCACATTTGCACAAAGTAGTGTGTGTATGACAATGGTAGGCAGTTACAGAAGTTCTATATATGTAGTAATTTTCTCACCAGATGTGATTATGCTTTTTACCCGTTTTCATCATGTACCATAATCTTTTTTTCCACCCCTCAAGCTAAAGTTTTTAACATGTAACAATAGTGGGCTATCTGAAATGGATTATTTATTTTAACATCATGTTCATATTCATTCATTTATTTTTGTTTGTATTTAATATAGCTTTTACCTTTGGAAAGGAATTTATTGTAAATTGGTATTTCTTTATTGATATTCTTCGAAATAGAATAAAAAAGTAAGGCATTAGAATCGGCTTTTATTTTGAAAAATTACCGAGTGGCGGCCATTTTGAAAATTTTGCTAGTGTCGCTGGCTTCACACAGCTGAAATATCACTCTTTTCGCTGCGTCGGGAGGAGAAGTGCCACTGAGATGTCAGCGGTCATCTATTATTCTTCAATTTTACATCATTCAAGGGAAAAGACATCGGATCAACTGAGGTAAAAGAGTCTTTTGATTTGTTTGTGATATCATATATCTTGTTTATTACTTGAAAAATGGCAGTACTTACTCATTTTTCATAGTTTGATTATATGACCGTGAGTGGTCATATCAGCAGGCTGTGTAGGTAAATAATCAAGCAGCAAACTGCAGTTCGTTGTCATTACTCATTTTCGTTTTTTGTAGGCTTTTGAATGTGAAATTTCGTATGACTGACAAGTGTAGGACAGGCTATAGTTACCACTAGGATACATATTTTTGAGATTCCTTGTATTTTGTACGAAATAGCCTGTCAGTAGTTTCATAGCAAACTATCTTTACTCTACTGCAGCTACGCTACATGCATGATAGGTTCTACTAATTTGTCAACTTAGCTCTCAAGCATATATTCACCTACAGGCTTATAATATGTAATGTAAAGGATTATATGTGAAAAAGAATAAGTAATTCAGTCGAAATGTGTCAGACAATGGTGGCTTGACATGTCATATATGGTTAGCTTGATGGCTAGTCTGTTAGTGAACCTGCTGACCTGCTTTGCGTGCTAGTTGCCACTGTACCAGCTTGACTGGTGCTGCAGTTTAACTGGTGATTTATTCATGTTTCGCTGAATATTTATCACGCCCCTGCCAGGCTACAACTAGCCTCTGCCCCCGAATCTCCATATGCATGAAGCCTGTGCCTGAGACAACGGTAGAAAGTTTCGCAGAATAAAGAGTATTTCGGCAATAAAAGTGTTGAATGACTACACTAGTCTCATCCACACACAATAAAAACATGCTGCATGAACAGTAACAAAATTCACACACATTTAAAAGTGGTTTATGGGAGGGGGTTCGAACCAAAGAGTTCACAACAGCCATTGGTGCTAGTTTGAGTTCCATCCCAGCTAACACAAGACGTATCCGCAACGTCGCTTTAAAGTTGACAATTGGTCATGGCGACATTACCTAATGGCCACTTATACGCGAGGTTGCAGCAACGTTGCTGGTAGGATGTTGCCATAACGTAAACAAAACCCATCGCTGCAACATTGCGATGTGGTCACCGTTTGATGTTGCCATTTGGTTGCCTCGGTGACCTTTCTGTCACGTCGTGACATGGTAATCTGAAAACGTTGCCATTTGATATCAGAAAACTCGATGCCGCAACGTCCTTTTTCGGTCACCTCATAATGTTGCCATTTGGTACCAGGAGTACGATGCCGCAAGATTCAACAACTTGAATGACAACTTTGGTCTGTGTACAGGACAAGTGTGTAAATCGTAACAGTCTGCGCTTTGTCAGAAGTCATTTTGTAACGTTGGCAGATAGGCATCAATCTCAACTAACTGAACGTGCTGTTTATTCAGTAAAGGGTTGTTGAACACAGTCGAGACAATGAAAAAATGCTGCAACGGGAAAGAACAATGTAACTTTTTAACCCGCCCCTCAGCTACCTCACCAATCGCCGCAGTGTAAGACTACATGCACCGCAGTTACTGACAGGAAGCAAGCCACAGGCAGAAGAACCACACACACAAACACATTAAAATGCACACCAATACAGGTTGTTAAAATATGAATGCATGATTTACTCTTGCATTGACAGAAACGGACTTGAACACCTGGAATGATGGGGTTTCCCACAGTGGCAACTCATGACACTAGGGCAAATTCTCTGAACAAAATACACTAGGCCCCTACCAACTGCAATCAGGACATTTCATTGTTAGAAATGCCGCGACCTCCTGCTGATCAGGCCCTTGGTTGGAGCCAATCATTCTGCCGACCTGACAACCTCTGCGCGAGATTCAAATGTGTGACCTGTTAATTGTCCTATTGTCCTGCCCGATTAGCAAAGCAGTACACGGGAGGAGAAATCTTTTCCAGGCCCAGGCATCACCCGCGGATCCACTTCTGTTTTCTTCACGGACCATATTATCTGCACTGTATAATGTCTCAAAACAGACTTTCCGATTTTTCCCCCAAACCCAGACGCATGAGGACTAGGGAATTCCTTTTAACTTTTAAACTTTTAAACAGCGGGACAGAGGAGCCAGAGGAGAGCCGTCAAGAAAGCCCATCACATCTGGCAAAAGAGGAGTCCACCAAACTGACTTTTTCCGCAGAAAAGAGAAAGAGAGAGTAGAAGAAAGCCCTCACTAAGCAAATCTTGGCAACATTTTGAAAGAGTCGTAAAAATACCATTCAACACAAGCAAACAACTATCTATGCAAAGGCGCGGAAGGCTTCATATGGCGAAACTTAAATAAAACCAGTTGTTCCAGCACCCGCGGATACACTTCTTTTCTCGGACTTATGTATTTGTTTCTTGGACGTGCCCGGATCCCAAAGTTAATCTCTTTTGCCTTCTATGAACTTTCCGTGCGTCCATGAGAGAGTGAGTTTTGCTGTTATCATGCCCTTACATGTTCAGTGTTATTGTAGCTTCATAGTGCGAGTGTTTGTCTATTGTTTTATCCACTGTGCTAGATGTTTGTACCGTTCATATTTGTATAGTATTGCCAATTACTCATTCTCCATGTACTGCTTTATTTGGGGGGCACATTGTTTCTAGTAATTTGCTGCTTAGGTGGTGTAACAGTTACGTATCATTACAATGTACAGTTAAAGAGCTCGCGCCATAGTCAGTCTAGGTGTAGGCAGACACCGTGGCGCAGGGCTTAAAGATGAAGCATCTGTTATATTCCGTAGCAATTCATTCAGTCACTTTCAGTCATGGTTTACATAGCTGCGGGAGGCAGTTGCACTCATTCATCCTGGTTTATATAACTTCTGTAGGCAGTCATTTCCCATGAGCCCAATTTGTATGTTGTATATTATGTGCATTATATGTCACTGTACTTGTGTTAAAATAAAATAAAGCATCTTGTTGTGGAAATGCCCCTCTGCGTAAATTTGTAACCAGGCCTGGTCACAAAGGGCAAATGAGGACTAGTCTGCCCAAATTGTATGCAAACTGTAAGGCTGCTACATAGTCGCCAGTGGGTATTTTGGTTGCTACAAAGTCACTAAGACCTTGCGGTTAAGCACTAGCAACGTCGAAAAATCACACACTGGTCACTCTTCGGCAACCTGTAAAAGGGGGTTGCTAGAAAGTTGCCAGTGGGTATTTTGGTTGCTACAAAGTTGCTAAGACCTTGCGGTTACAACCTGGCAATGTCGAAAAGTCACGTCATATCCACTTTTTGGCAACTTGTAAAAGGACGTTGCTACAACGTCGCCAGGTCTTCGCTTTTACGGACCGGGGCCGTCGAAAGTTAGGTCGGAGTAACGTATTACCAACTATCACGTCCACGTTGCGGCATCGTCAACGGCGACGTCAGGGGAACATAAGTGTGTTTTGCGAATTCACGTGATCGCGACGTTGCGGCACCTTATCTGTGTTAGCTGGGATCCTACTACGCCACGAATCGCTGGAATTGTTGTCTTTCTGACTGGTACATATCTAACACTGACCTCATTTGACACCAGTTAACATAGGTGAAAACATAAACGCCCATGTTAACTGGTGATATCACAAGTAAATAAGCAAACGCTGCTCATTCAAGCCTTGACAACAGCTCATTCTTTCAGAACAATGAAAATCGAATGAACGACTACTCCAGTCTTATCCACACACAATAAGAAATACATGCTGCATAAACAGTAACAGAATTAAGATGAAATCAGAATAAATGTTCCGAATAAGATTCGAACTAGAAACACAAAGCTACCACGCAGTTTACTATGTGGGACCTGTTCGTTCCCGCCACGAGCTGCCGACAAAGCCGCATATCTCACTATAATATACTGCAATACTGACTTCAATTGACACAAGTTGACATACTGTGAAAATAGCCCTTTTCACAAACTGTCATGAATATTGTTATACTGAAGTATTACTCTTTGTATTTCTTTTGCATTATAAGACCTTGGTAAAAGTGTCCTTCTTGCTGATGAATGCAAACAAACCTAAATGGTGTTGGCCGTTTGTCAAATTTAAACTCAAAATGATCATCACCCAAACTACATGAAAAGACTACTTTCTTGCACCCCGATAATGAGATGTACTCAGGCAGACACTGAATGCCCGTGCTGAATTGCTGTGTTGTGGAGTTTTCTTAAAGCCTACATATTGTAGGATTTCGGAATATGCTTGGAGGAAAATGTCCTGCATGCCAGGTTCTTCGGCGTGTAGTGGTGTTCGTTGGAATTCCCCAGTGTACACAAGGTGTTTGCTCGTCTACATGGCCTTAAACGTTTAGTTTTGTGCTAATAACCAAGGTTCGTTAGGCCTGCATATGGGAAGAATGAACCTTGGATTCACAGCATTTGCTATATGTTGGCTTGCATATCACCAGTTAACATGGTTGTATATAGTATGTTAACTTGTGTCAAATGGCGTCATCATTGCTATATATTGGTGACACAGACACTAATGGTGGGCGGTTGTGGTACAGCGCGATATCCAGTGGCTCAGCATTACTGATGAGTCAGTGTACTGTTTGTGACTGTGGTTCGAATCCTCTGGGACACCCAGACAATGTCATCTTGGGTTGGCAATTATTCTCTTTTGTTTCTTATTTTGTGTGGATGAGACTGATGAGGACGTCAGTGGAACATTCACTAGCACAGTCGCAAACCATTGGTTTTTTCTAAGATCCAATGTCGGATGACTGATCCTGAGTTTACAGCAGAATTGTCTGTCAACATGCATGAATACAGTAGACATGACGTACGTGTCGGGTTGATACAACCGACAGATGAATAGGCCTACACCAACCCATACAAGTTGCGTCGTGGGCATTCCTATAGTTTATTGTTCATAAAAAATATAGCCTTCACAACAACGAGCCTACGTGTTTTGATTTGAAGGCTTGGATTCGCAGCGTTTGCTGATGTTAACTTGTGAACACCCATGTTAACCTGTGATATCACCAGTTAACATGGGCATTTATGTTTTCGCCTATGTTAACTTGTGTTAAATGAGGTCAGTGTTACAATATGTACCAGTCAGAAAGATGACAGACTCGGCGATTCGTGGCGTAATAGGATGGGACTCGAGCTAGCACCAATGTTGGCTCTAGTGATCTCATTTCTTTGGTTCGAACCCTGTCCGTAAAACAATTTTACATGTGTGTGAATTTTGTTACTTTTCATGCAGCACATTTTTATTGGGTGTGGATGAGACTGGTGTAGTCGTTCATTGGACTTTCATTGCCGAAATACTCTTTATTCGGCGGGCCTGTCTTCCGTTGTCTCAGGCACAGGCTTCATGCATATGGAGATCCGGGGGCGGAGGCTAGTTGTAGCCTGGGCAGGGGCGTGATGAATATTCAGCGAAACATGAATAAATCACCAGTTAAACTGCAGCACCAGTCAAGCTGGTACGCCACGACTTAGAAAAATCCGAGCTGTTGAGAGCACATAGGCAAGTTTGTTTTTTACCATATGTTGGCCATTTGAATGTAAGGATCACAGTAAATATTTTACAGTTGTGTCTGATTACTAGTTAGGTTATATGTTGTCGATTTGCTAGCTAAAGTGATGGCTATTAGAGATCATTTATAGCTCACTAACATGACGCATCTCTCATCCTCCTTGCATTCACTCAGCTGCGCAATCTCATTTAGCCTGTACAGTAGCATGAAAGTCTTATTTGGTTATATTATGGTATTTGTGTCATAGGTTTCTTTGGTCAAGTTTTTATCAGTCATGTTTGCCATATTGTTTATTCCTATACATACTTAATTGTTAACACAAAGCAAACAGGTGAGAGCAAATGTTCAGTCCTTTAGTGCACCAACATTTTGGTAAAGGTTGGTCTTGGCAAGTGATTGTCAATAAATGGATGTGATATGCAGAGACATAAGACAGGTAAATCAAAGTTGTGTGTGATGTGCAGAGAAGTAAGACAGGTCACTCAAAGTTATGTGTTTTGTTTGTTTTTCTTAGATGTGTGGAGAGAGGAGCCATTCTTCCATCTGCACGGAAAGGAGGAAGAGGTTGAGCGCAATGTCATTGTGGATCCCAACTTGGTGGACCATGAAGGCATGGATGTAGAGGAGAGGGACTTCCTGGACAGACAGCTGTTGGGCGATAAGGAGGTGGAGAATAATCCACCATCATCCTTAGCTAGATATGTGTTTCTGTGTCTTTTTGTGTGCGCGCGCCTGCATGTTCACATTCCTGTGTGTACACGAGTACTTGTTCTAGTATAGCCTAATAACAGTAGTCATGGTGAGTTTATATTTATAAATATAAATATTTCACTCTTTTGGATTTGGTTAGCCATTCCCTAACAGGTCTTGTGTCCTATGTCCTATGGTCCAGAGTGCGTCTCTGATTGTGTTTCAGTCCTACTCAGACATACCAAGGGCCATCAAATGAATTTACATTTATACCATGTCATCCCATAGGCCTAGAAAGATAAAGAGCAATTTTAAAATGATTTTACACATGTGAAGAGGTGGGAATGAAGGGTAGGACGTGGAGACATGAGATTCTGTCACATAGTGGGAGGTCTTTTAGTGGCCGTGTGGACACACCTATGTGCAGTCACATGCCTGTCTAATTTCCTCAATGTAAATAACTATAGCCTACATAGGTACATAGATTAGTAAGGACATGGGACATGCTATAATGACTATAATAAAAAACATGGGTGGTGTTGACAGTTCAGATCTTTTGTTCAACTGTTCAACTTTTATCATCTTATTATTGTAATTAGGGCTGGGCGATATATCGATATTATCGTAATATCGATATATTTTTAAAGAAGATATGTATTTGACACTATATCTCCATATCGATATATTTTCGATGATACAATACCACTTTATCAAAACCACTTATCCTAATGTGTTCACACTGTTCAGACAGCCGGAGCTTTCTCGGGTCACTCAGCTGTACCCCTGCGTATGTTACTGTTTACTTTTTCATTTGCACAACTCTTTTAGAGCAGTCTTAACTTAACATGAAACACTTTGCTCATCCTGTTTTTGAAATATCGATATGTATCGTATATCGCCAGTCAGCATAGAAATATCGTGATATTAGTTTAGGTCCATATCGCCCAGCCCTAATTGTAATGATGTTCCTGATATGTCTGTAAATGTTTATGATATTTTCCAAAGAACTTATTCTTGTTTATTAGCTTTTGTAAGGTATTTATTAAAAATAAATGTCCTTTTGGTCTTTCTAAAACTTAAATCATGTATTATTGTCTGTTATTTTGGTTTTGAAGTAAAATGAAGAATGCGGACAAGCGATCACCATCAGCCGGTCTATACCTAGTTTTCACATTTGTTTTTATGTTTTGTTATGTTATGTTATGTTAAGTCATAGCATCACCTTCAGTATACAAATATATGGCAGCATGTAGTCATTTATCATGTTAAGATTATTAAATTCACTTATTTTAATAAATTACATTAGTATCTATGTACTGTAGATAAAAATGTCAGATGGTTTAATGACTCATTCGGTTTTCATAACATTCTAATTGTTACGGCAAAAGGTACTGTCAGTAAATTTATCATAACTTCTAAACAAAAGATCACAAATTTATTCAGATTTTTTCTATGTGTAGATCACAAAATTCTGAATCTTTCATATACTCTATGTTTTTTTGTAACTACAACAAAAATATGTGAAAATCTGGGTGAAACTTGAAAAAATGGCATTTTTATGCAAATTTTGGGTATTTTTTAATGATATTTAAAAATAATGTGTGTTACATTTAAATGTATTCATTGCATGTTATATCATTTAAAAGGTCTATTTCCCCTGATTAATTTGGTGGGTAAATTTTATCTCTGCCATGTAATATAACGACACAACAAGCCTTTTTGTGAAAGGAGTGCATAATCTCTGAAAAAATGGAATGCTCAGCTCAGTCTCCAAGGGGTTAAAGTTTGTTTACATTTGTTTACATTGTTTACATTAATAGCTAATAGCTACAGAAAAGTGCATCTGCAGCAATACAATAACTTTGTCAGTAAGTTTATCGGTGAAAGAATGAACAAAGAGAACCAATTTGCTTAATAACAGCCTACTCGTGTAAATTTAGTGTAGCATACTGTGCCATACTTAGCTTTGTATAGTCAACGTGTCTATAGGCTATGCTATTACAGGTTACAAAGTTGCATATACCTGTAGCAGGAACGTAAATGATTATAAAGTAATTAGCAGTATCCAACAATGTCTGGTCCTTTGATCGGAAGAAGTTACGTTTGTGTAATATAATGTGTTTTGGGCTACAATGAAAAAGAAGGACACTATAACCGGTATATTTAATATCTGCTTTCTCAGATGAGATTTTACAAGACCCAACAAAAACTGCAGCCTTGCTGCTTTTACTGCGCCGACGAAGAAGGAGACAGGGTCGGTTGTGGGTTCATCCACTCAACTTACAAAGGCAGAAGCAGGGGGACTACCATAACCTTGTCAGGGAGCTTCAGCTGGACAGAGATAGGCATCAGCGGTACTTCAGGATGACATCTGATCAGATGGAACACCTTCTCCTTGTGCTTGAACCAGACCTCACCAAACACAACAGCCAATAGAGGCGAAACAAAGGCTAGCAGTCACATTAAGGTAAACTCATACGTTTTATTATATATAATAATATAAACGATATAGTTAAAAGAATAAAGGCAACTAATTTAATTTTTGTAGACTAGTATATGTAGTGTGTCATGTTTAATTTATAATATCAATGTCATCGTGTGGTGTGTTACATGGAGGAGGATGTGGTGTTTGAGACATAGCCTACCCATTTGGTTAAAATAATCCCAATGCGGTGCGGTACTCTTTGTGTTTGATAGTCCCAAAACATTGGGTTTTTATGAGATGGGGGAAGAGGTGCAGGCCAATCAGCCTTTTCTTGCTGGTCAGCCAGCTCCTCCAAAACCTGAATTCTTCTCAGTTGGGCTCTGCTTTGCAGCCAGGGGTTAAGGCTCTCCAAGATGGGGACCTGGCTGAGCCAGAGTAATTCTGCAGAAGACTGCTCCTTTTTTTAGCTGGTGTGCTTAGTATTTTCAGCAGTTTCTTGTCAATGTCATCCTCTGTCTTTCTTTGACACTTTTGGTGTTACTGACTCATTCTCCTCTTATACCTCTTCTGCTGTTGCCTCATATTCTGGCAGGTTTGAAACCCCACTACAAAGTTAAGATGCATAGTAATGTTAATAATAACAACAAGACTGAAACACTACATTAAAAACTGAATGTACTTGGCTAAATTGAAAAAAAAAACATATAACCTCATAGTTACAAACCATATGTGCCTAGCCCTGCTGATTCAGACAATTTTACAATCCACATATACCAAACTTATGTTGATTCTGCTGCAGCTGTTAGCCTGGGTGTGCCCATACTGCCTGTGACGCTGCATTTACATTTTGCGAGCAAGTCAGGCTGGCCAAGCTGCCTATCTAAACCATTTTTGCTCAGTCCTCAGCTAGGGGGCCAATGAAAATCGAGCATTTCAAAAGGCAGTGACGCAGTAGTTTGGCGACCGGAAATCTATCTCAGTCACTGTCTACATGGCGAACGTGGAGCAACCGTAAGATTTCAATGCATCTGTAGCTGCTGTTTAGGACGAATTCAAAGGGAAGTTCTATCTGAAAATAGAGCAAAGGGCAGCCCTTGAAGCATTTGTTGCGGGAAAGGGCGTTTTTGCAATGCTACCGACCGGCTTCGGTAAAAGTTTAATTTATCAGTTAGCCCCGCTGGTAGCTAAGTCCATTGGGCTTCGCGAGGACGCTGTTGTTGTGGTCATTTCGCCTTTGATCGCACTGATTCGTTTTTCGAATATCAATATTGAATGACCAACACCAGCCACTCTCATGTTCACCTCACAAGTCCGACAAAAATCCTTTAACGCCATTTCTATATCAGAATCAGCTTTATTGGCCAAGTATACTTACGTATACAAGGAATTTGACTCCGGCAGATGTTAGCTCTCTATACACATAACACAGAACGTAATACAATACAATAAATACAATAGACTAAACAAGTATGTGTACTTGTATTGCACAGTAGGGACAACAATATACAATATACATACAGGCACCCAATATGGGCAATAATGTACAAGTAGGCACATGGTGTCACAGTGGGTTAAACAACCGGTATGACAATATACCAATAAGGCATAAAGTTTTTTTTGGGGGGGGGGGGGGGGGGGGGGGGTCTTTACTTTACAAGTCTTTACTTGTGTCATGTGCAAGAGAAGCGCTGGGAGGGGGGGAATACAAGGGCATAACAGTAAGCATATACACATATGTGCATGTATGTATGTATGTATGCATGTGTAGTTCAGCTGTTCAGTAGGGTGATGGCAGTGGGGAAGAAGCTGTTTTTGTGTCTGGTAGTTTTGGTGCGCAGGGATCTGTAGCGTCTACCAGAGGGAAGGAGGTCGAAGAGGGTGTGTGCAGGGTGAGAGGGGTCTTTTGATGGTATTTGAGTAAAAGTAATAATCTTGGATTAGCATACAGACAATTTGGCACCTACGCTGATCTGATTAGGAAGACACTGTATACTAGAGTACTAAACAAAAGACCATTGCATATTCATTTCGGGGTGGTAACCTTCTGGTTCTACAACATTTAAGTTCAGAATAACCACTGTTTGAGTTAGTCTTGTCTTGTCGTGTCTGTCTTTGTCCTGTGTGTGTGTGTGTGTGTGTGTGTCTCTGTCTGTGATGTCCTTATTGTTAAGAATAAACCTTGTTCCTGATTCGAAACCACTAGGCTGACTGAGTCTCCAAATTCAACTTAAAAGTAATTTTATTACTTTTAAAATGGAGGTTCCACCGAGATATACCATCTTGGATTTAATTGGATTCATGAGCTTGTGGTAAGATTCTCATCACTTTTTGTTGACAGAACAGTTTTAAGTGAGTATTATTGTTAAGTGTTTGAATGCTGTTAGGTAAGATCCTTAAGCAAAATTTCCTGGCCAGATCTTGATGAAGATTGGCGGTTTTCCAGCTGGTCATTCCAGCTGAAGTAGGAGCAAAATTAAGGTTTTAATTATTGTGTTTTGAGTGCAGCTAGCCGAGTAAAATCACTAGAACTGCGGATTTTGTTCCTAATAGTGTGAGTTAGTAAGAAGACAGAGTCCTCTACCTTTCTCTATTCTATTTTACTTTCTCTCTGTTCTCCCACGACTCTGTCTGGTCTGAAAACTGTTAATCCCTGACGAGGCGATAGCCGGCAGCTTATTGTTGTTAGCAGAGGGAGCTTTCCTCCACATCTGCGGTACAGGCAATGCAGTTCTGGCATTGAAACTGTAAAGCTGTCCGGCGGAAATATTTAATGGTGTGGGCCCGCACCTAGTTTTGGAAAATTGTTTTAAGTACTTGCCTGGCTAGATAGAAGTACTGTCTGTCAACAAAACGTGTGTATGAGATCAAACTTTAGCTCCTAAATTCTGTGCTAAGTAATTGGATAAGACTTGGTCAGTACAGTGGCTAATCAAGTTCATGTGTCTTGTCTTGAGCTCAAATGTCTGCATGTGCATCTTTGTTTAATGTCTAAACCATGGTTATATGTGTGTCCTTTACTTACACTGCATGTCTTGTGCTCTGTTGTGACTCATGAGAACTAACAAATGACTTTAATTTGATAAATGTCTATCTGTGGCAGCTGAACATGATCAAACAGCATTAGCTATGGCCATATAGGAAAGAGGCAGGGATGCCTATTTAAAAAATATCCATGCTGATTGATCACTGAGCAGTCGATGTCCCAGAATGGAATAGACTTAATTTTAATTGAAAAGTAAAAACTTGTCGTCATAGAGGTGTCACAACTACCATGAGCTAGCATCTGTCCCTGTCCTTGTTGTTATGTAAATGTCTGCCCTGAGTGAAGGTGTGAAATGCTGGCCAGCTACAAACCCCAGAGAAATTTCATTTGTGCACAAAAATGTTCAAATTAGACTTGGAAAGCTGTATGGATTTTTGTCATGACATTTTATTTTCACCCTTTTCACCCATTTATTTTGTTTTGGTTTGTGAAGATTTGGCTATCAGATGAATGAGAATTTGATTTGATTTAATGTTTGATTTATTTTGTTCTAGACATCATTCAAGATGTCAGATTTCTTTTTGTCACTGCAAAATCTGTTTTCTGATGAATCACCCTGAGTATATCTGTTCAAAAGTTTGCCCCTATATAACATGTTTGTGTTCTTCCAGAATACATGAGCCGGTCTTCCATTTTCCTTTCTGGCAGGACAACTCAAGGAGGTGTCCTGCTTAGTTGATATGCAAATCAGTTGCCATTTGTTTGCCAGAAAAGGTGTTTGTGTGAATAAGGAAAACCTGGAAAGAATCTTTTTAAGTCATGCTTTCCTTATACTGTTTATTCTGCTTTATATACTCAATGCAGTGATTCATTTATTTATTTTGCTTTGCAGTTTATCCCATAATTTGTTTTTGTTAAATCCACTAATGAGTCTGGTTGGTCATTCTGTCTTTAGTAGTTGTATCTCCATGTCTATATGTTCAAGCTGATAAGAGAAACTAGAAGGGTTTTGTGTGTTACTCTGTAATATGTTTACAATGCAAGCCCAGGTTTAACATTTAGATTTAATGGCTAAAGTACAGTCAGCTCTCAAACTCCACTTCCACCCTCTAGTTGTGTGATATTTTGGGTGTTCTCCAAGATTCTGTCTGTGTTATCTAAACAGTTTAAGTTTTTCAGAAACCAAAGCGAAACAAAGAAGGAACACAATATTGAGAGGCACACTCTGCTACCCAGTCTGATTCAAGCTGCTCTTTTACCCATGTGCCAGGCGAAGATGCTTTTTGGACAAGCATGCAGCCAAGGTGTTGGTGAGTGGAATCTCACAGTTCACAAAACAGCCTAACAGTCCCTAGCTGCTGTAAAAGGGACTGGGCTAAAGTGATGAATCTTGTAATTGAGTAAGCTGAGGTTCTGTGGGAGACAAGGGGGCAGAGGTTAGCTCTCATAGCACATCACATGTAAGCTTTGGCACACTCCTGGGATTATGTCATCTCTCCTTTGCACATTTAGTGAAAAGTTTAATTCATGACGTACGATAATAGTGGAAATCAGCGGTGCTTCCCCGTCAAAGGTTTTAAAACTAATGGCGTAAATTAATAGTGGAAACCAATTGGTTCTTCCCCGTCAAAAAGTTAGACATTAACTGAAATAGAGAACAAAGGACACTGATCTGCTTAGCTGTTCAGTCGCAGATCAGAAAGGGGGGAGAATTGTAGTCATTAGGCCATTACATCTCAGTGGAGGATGGAGGGAGGGGGGTTGGTGATTCTGACTTGTACTTATGCCTAGTTTTGCTGATACTACCAGTCATAATATTTTATTTATTTATTTATTTTCTCAAATTGACAACTACAAAGGCTAACAATGTGTACAGGTTCTATCAAACTGTCTCCCTAGAGAAAAACTGTTATGTGTTTGTTATGTTGTGATTTAAAAGAAAAGGGAGCTCTTACAGTTTGGGAGTAGTTTGTGTGTCTGCAGATTTGGAAAGGGGGAGGCCCCTACTAATCCTGTTATATCACACCTTAGACCAGACATCTTTGGAAAGGGGGTGGACCCTACTAATCCTGATACATATCACACCTTAGACCAGACGTCTGTTAAAGCCCTAAGAAATTACCAATAGTGGAAAAACATTTGATTTTGTTATTTGCTTTTCAGTTTATTTTTTCTTTCTTTTATGTTGGGTGATTTATTTGACATTTGCTTTTGTTTTGTTCACAATGTTGAAATTGTGTGAGGAAGTGTGCAATTAAGGTTATTGGATGTATGTCTGACATGTGATGCTATGCTATCTTCAGAGTTGCTTTTCACATTTAGCCTAGGTATAGCATAATACAGATCTTTCGAAGAGGACATACCAGAACCAGAAGAAGAGGACAACATTTTTGTTTGCACACATTTTTTTAACACTGTGCACCACACGAAGAGAAAAGATACAACATCACAGAGCATAATGAACTGGTCTTCCATTCTGTTGTGTCAAAAATTCATACGACTCATTTCAAGCATCCTATAGTCAACATGTCAAGATGTTTATGATGTTTAATGTCTTCATGGAACCAACCTATGATGTGTAATTTTGTCATGGAACCAAACTTCTATCTGTAATCTTTGCATGGAACCAACTTTACTGTCAATTTCATGGTGCTGAGCTTTGTTTTGTTTTATGATTTTGTGTCAAGTCAGTTAGACTTGAAAAGGGGGACTGATGGTATTTGAGTAAAAGTAATAATCTTGTAAATAACATTTTAATGTTGCAACATTTTTATTATTATTTCAAATACCTTTTGTTTTTATGATTGTGTGTCAAGTCAGTTAGACTTGAAAAGGGGGACTGATGGTATTTGAGTAAAAGTAATAATCTTGGATTAGCATACAGACAATTGGCACCTACGCTGATCTGATTAGGAAGACACTGTATACTAGAGTACTAAACAAAAGACCATTGCATATTCATTTTGGGGTGGTAACCTTCTGGTTCTACAACATTTAAGTTCAGAATAACCACTGTTTGAGTCAGTCTTGTCTTGTCGTGTCTGTCATCGTCCTGTGTGTGTGTGTGTGTGTGTGTGTGTGTGTGTGTGTGAGTGTGTCTGTCTGTGATGTCCTTAATGTTACGAATAAACCTTGTTCCTGATTCGAAACCACTAGGCTGACTGAGTCTCCAAATTCAACTTAAAAGTAATTTTATTACTTTTAAAATTTTAAAAGTAATAAAATTACTTTTAAGTTGAATTTGGAGACTCAGTCAGCCTAGTGGTTTCGAATCAGGAACAAGGTTTATTCTTAACAATAAGGACATCACAGACAGAGACACACACACACACAGGACAAAGACAGACACGACAAGACAAGACTAACTCAAACAGTGGTTATTCTGAACTTAAATGTTGTAGAACCAGAAGGTTACCACCCCAAAATGAATATGCAATGGTCTTTTGTTTAGTACTCTAGTATACAGTGTCTTCCTAATCAGATCAGCGTAGGTGCCAAATTGTCTGTATGCTAATCCAAGATTATTACTTTTACTCAAATACCATCAGTCCCCCTTTTCAAGTCTGACTTGACACACAATCATAAAAACAAAAGGTATTTGAAATAATAATAAAAATGTTGCAACATTAAAATGTTATTTACAAGATTATTACTTTTACTCAAATACCATCACTTTGATTATGTTCTCTGCCCGCTTCCTGGTCCTCCCAATGTACAAGTCCTGGAGGGAGTTCAGGGGGGCACCGATGATTTTTTCTGCAGTCCGAATTGTGCGCTGTATTCTGTGTTTGTCATGTTGTGTGGCTGCTCCAAACCAGACTGTGATGGACGAGCAGAGGATGGATTCTACTACAGCTGTGTAGAAGGTCACCAACAGTTCTTGTGGTAGGCCATGCTTCCGCAGCTGGCGTAGGAAGTACATCCTCTGCTGAGCCTTTTTGAGGATGGCGTTGATGTTGGACTCCCACTTCTGGTCCTGAGAGATGATGGATCCCAGAAACTTGAAAGAGTTCACATTTGATACTGGGCTGTGGGATATTGTGAGGGGGTGCAGCAGTGAGGGGTGCTTCCTGAAATCCACAACCATCTCGACAGTCTTTAGTGCGTTAAGTTGTAGATTGTGTTGGCTGCACCAGAGCACCAGCTTGTCAACCTCCTGTCTGTATGCAGACTCATCCCCCTCCTGGATAAGCCCAATGACAGTGGTATCGTCTGCAAATTTAAGGAGCTTGACCGCTGGGTCATTGGAGGTGCAGTCGTTTGTGTAGAGAGAGAAGAGCAGCGGTGAGAGGACACAGCCTTGGGGAGCACCAGTGCTGATAGTCCGTGTACCGGATGTGACACCTCCGAGCCGCACATGTTGGCTCCTGTCGGTCAGGAAGCTGGAGATCCACTGACAGATGGCAGGAGACAGTTAGCTGGGAGAGTTTGGTGGTGAGGATATCTGGGATAATGGTGTTGAACGCCGAGCTGAAGTCCACAAACAGAATCCTGGCGTAGGCCCTTGGTTGGTCAAGGTGTTGCAGGATGAAGTGTCCTCCTGGATAAGCCCAATGACAGTGGTATCGTCTGCAAATTTAAGGAGCTTGACCGCTGGGTCATTGGAGGTGCAGTCGTTTGTGTAGAGAGAGAAGAGCAGCGGTGAGAGGACACAGCCTTGGGGAGCACCAGTGCTGATAGTCCGTGTACCGGATGTGACACCTCCGAGCCGCACATGTTGGCTCCTGTCGGTCAGGAAGCTGGAGATCCACTGACAGATGGCAGGAGACAGTTAGCTGGGAGAGTTTGGTGGTGAGGATATCTGGGATAATGGTGTTGAACGCCGAGCTGAAGTCCACAAACAGAATCCTGGCGTAGGCCCTTGGTTGGTCAAGGTGTTGCAGGATGAAGTGCAGTCCCATATTCACTGCATCGTCCACTGACCTATTTGCCCTGTAGGCAAACTGCATGGGGTCAAGCTGGGAGCCTGTGATCTTTTTGAGGTGGGACAACACAAGGCGTTCGAAGGACTTCATGACAACTGAGGTCAGGGCCACAGGTCTGTAGTCATTTTAGTCCAAAGATGGAGGGTTTCTTGGGGACTGGGATGATGGTAGAGCTTTTGAAGCATGAGGGAACTTCGCATACCTCCAGTGATCTGTTGAAGATCTGGGTAAAAATTGGTGCCAGCTGGATGGCACAGGCCCTGAGACAGGAGGGTGTTACTCCATCTGGACCTGGAGCCTTCCGGACATTTTGCCTCTCAAAGAGGCGACGGACGTCCTCTTCGCAAATGATGAGTGTGGATTGGGGGGCGGGTGGTGGATTGGGGGGGTGAAGCCAGGTGGGTGGTGGGGTCTGCAGTTGATCTGGTGGGGGGAGGGGTGTGAATGCCTCCTTCTCAAATCTGCAGTAGAAGGCGTTCAGGTCATCAGCAAGGCCGTTGCTGGCCTCAGCAGTGATGTCCTGAAGCCCTCTCCATAGTGCCGTGGAGTCGTTAGCTGAAAACTGGTTTTTCAGCTTTTCAGAGTAGCTCCTTTTAGCTACTCTGATCTCTTTTGTGAGTGAGTTTCTGAGTGACTTGAAGAGAGGCTTATCTCCATTTCTGTAGGCCTCCTCCTTGGCTTGGCGGAGCTGACGGAGATTCGGGGTGAACCATGGTTTGTTGTTATTAAATATACGGAAAGTTTTTGTTGGCACGCAAACTTACTCACAGAAACTAATATATGAGGTGACGGTATCTGTCAATTCGTCCAGGTCAGCTGTGGCCTCCTCGAAGACACTCCAGTCTGTACAGTCAAAACAGTCCTGTAGTTCTTCCTTTGCCTCCTCCGTCCACTTCTTTGTTGACCTGATCACAGGTTTAGCTGTTTTTAACTTTTGTTTGTAGGTAGGAATAAGATGAACCAGGCAATGGTCTAAGCGGCCTAGTGCCGCACGGGAGACAGAGTGATATGCATCCTTGAGAGAAGTGTAGCAGTGATCCAATATGTTATTGTCCCTGGTGGGACAGTTGATGTGCTGTCTGAATTTTGGAAGTTCGTTTTTTAGGTTAGCTTGATTAAAATCCCCTACAATGATAAGCAGTGAGTCGGGATAAGTTTGTTCTGATGAGTTAACCTGGTCAGCGAGAGTTTGCAGAGCTTCACTCACGTCAGCCTGAGGTGGGATGTAAACACCGGCTAGAATGAATGAGGAGAACTCCCGCGGTGAGTAGAAGGGTTTACAGTTCAAAAAAAGTGATTCGAGGTTTGGGCAGCAGTGTTTGCTGAGAACCGTACCATCTGTGCACCAACCTTCGTTAATGTAGAAGCATATTCCACCACCCTTCGTCTTTCCTGATAGCTCTTTCTGCCGATCGGCGCGATGCAAGCCGAACCCTGGAAGATGTAATCCATTGTCTGGAATGAGTTCACTGAGCCATGTTTCAGTGAAGCAGAGGGCAGTAGAGCGGGCGAAGTCCTTGTTTATCTTATTCAGGAGAAGCAGCTCGTCTATTTTGTTGGGTAGGGAATGCACGTTCGGCAAGTGAATGGCTGGAAGGGGCGTACGGAATCCGCATTGGCGAAGTCTCGCCAGCGCTCCGGCCCGTTTCCCACGTCTGCGCTTCTTTCTCCCATAGACAGCCGCTGCTCCTCTGATCAAAAGTTCCAATAAACTCCCTGGATCGACGAAGTTAGGTAAACTGGTTTGTTTTAATTGGTTGGCAATTGAAAGTAGTTCCTCTCTGCTGTATATAATCCGGTTTGCATGACTGGATCCAACGAAAATAAACAAAAACAACACAAACACGAGAGAGCGATGCACCGAGGCTGCCATCTGCGGCGCCATCTTGGATCATAGATCCAATATGACTACAGGCTACTACTACTTTTTGTTTGGATCAAGCAGTTTCTTTCGCTACGTATACATCAGAGGACAGAGGGGTGTGATTGGTTGAAGCTTCGTCCAGTAGCAAACAGAGGCATTTGAGAAATGGGTTTACAACACAGCTTGGCCAGACCAATGCTCTCAGAGCATTGACAAGTCGCGATAGCCAGGCTAGCAGCTGTAGCAGTGTGAAAAAAGCTGTGCTCAACCCCGTTCCTGGGTAAAGGGAGTTAGAAAGGACATTGTGTCCATGTAGCACCATTGTTTTTGATATCCTTGTCCTGACCCACTTGGCAAATTGCTCTCTTTTTTTTCCCCCCAAATGTGGTTCGCAGATTTTTCCACTTTTTTGCACATCCTCAACTGTACAAAGATATATAGGTCAGTGCACCCAAGTTATGTTTTTCCTTTTTTTTTTTAGGTTTTTGGCAACAGGCAACTCGTTCTCAAGCTTGGCCTTCAGCTACAGAATGGGGGAGTCAACGGTGTCGTTGTGTGTGGAGGAGACCTGCCAGGCGGTGGTGAAGCAGCTTCTGGCATTACATATACCTGTGCCTACAACTGGCTGGAGATGGCAGACAGGTTTAAACGCAGGTGGAGTTTCCCAAATTGTACTGGTGCAATTGATGTGAAACATGTTTGCATTCAGGCCCCACCAAACTCTGGGAGTCTGTATTTTAATTGTAAAAAAACATTTTCTGTTGTTCTCTTGGCAGTAGTGGATGCAGACTATCGTTTCCGCATGGTTCATGTTGGGGAGTATGGGCGCATACAGTGGGGCAAAAAAGTATTTAGTCAGCCACCAATTGTGCAGGTTCTCCCACTTAAGAATATGACAGAGGCCTGTCATTTTTATCATAGGTATACCTCAACTATGAGAGACAGAATGAGAAAAAAAATCCAGAAAATCACATTGTCTAATTTTTTTAAGAATTTCTTTGCAAATTATGGTGGAAAGTAATTATTTGGTCACCTACAAACAAGATTTCTGGCTCTCACAGACCTGCAACTTCTTCTTTAAGAGGCTCCTCTGTCCTCCACTCGTTATCTCGTTATTAATGGCACCTGTTTGAACTCGTTATCTGTATAAAAGACACCTGTCCACAACCTCAAACAGTCACACTCCAAATTTCACTATGGCCAAGACCAAAGAGCTGTCAAAGGACATAAGAAACAAAATTGTAGACCTGCCCCAGGCTAGGAAGACTGAATCTGCAATAGGTAAGCAGCTTGGTGTGAAGAAATCTACTGTGGGAGCAATTATTAGAAAATGGAAGAAATACAAGACGACTGATAATCTCCCTCGATCTGGGGCCCCACACAAGATCTCACCCCGTGGAGTCAAAATGATCACAAGAACGGTGAGCAAAAATCCCAGAACCACACGGGGGGACCTAGTGAATGACCTGCAGAGAGCTGCAGTAACACATTACGCCGTCAGGGACTCAAATCCTGCAGTGCCAGATGTGTCCCCCTACTTAAGCCAGTGCATGTCCAGGCCCATCTCAAGTTTGCAAGAGAGCATTTGGATGATCCAGAAGAGGATTGGGAGAATGTCCTATAGTCTGATGAAACCAAAATAGAATTTTTTGGTAAAAACTCAACTTCTCGTGTTTGGAGGAGAAAGAATGCTGAGTTGCAGCCAAAGAACACCATAACTACTGTGAAACAGGGGGGTGGAAACATTATACTTTGGGGCTGTTTTTCAGCAAAGGGACCAGGGCGACTCATTCGTGTAAAGGAAAGAATGAATGGGGCTATGTATTGTAAAATTTTGAGTGAAAACCTCCTTCCATCTGCAAGGGCACTGAAGATGAAACATGGCTAGGTCTTTCAACATGACAATGACCCCAAACACACCGCCCGGGCAATGAAGGAGTGGCTTCGCAAGAAGCATTTGAAGGTCCTGGAGTGGCCTAGCCAGTCTCCAGATCTCAACCCCATAGAAAATCTTTGGAGAGAGTTGAAAGTCCGTGTTGCCCAGCAGCAGCCCCAAAACATCACTGCTCTAGAGGACATCTGCATGGTGGAATGGGCCAAAATGCCAGCAACTGTGTGTGAAAACCTTGTGAAGACCTACAGAAAACGTTTGACCTCTGTCATTGCCAACAAAGGGTATATAACAAAGCATTGAGATTAACTTTTGTTATTGACCAAATACTTTTTTCCCACTGTAATTTGCAATTTAGATTTTTTTTTCTCTTTACAGGCCTCTGTCATATTTTTAAGTGGGAGAACCCGCACAATTGGTGGCTGACTAAATACTTTTTTGCCCCACTGTAAGTGACGGGGGAGTGTACAGAAAGTCTGCTCTGGCAAGGGGGATGGAGCTACAGATGCTTGGTGTGTCAGAAGACAGGTCACTGCCCAACTTTGAAGAGTTGGGTCCAGTGCCACATGTTCTCATAGGGGATGCTGCTTTCCCTTTGAAGAGATATTTAATGAGGCCATACCCAGGCCACAACCTTGAGAGACAGAAGAGGATTTTTAATTATCGATTATCACTGGCAAGGAATGTGGTGAATGCCTTTGGTATTCTCTCTTCACGATGGAGAGTTTTGTACAGGCGCATTCAATTGCACCCCAGAAAGATAAATAACATAATTCTCACAATGTGTATTTTACACAATTTTCTAATTCAGGACCACCCTGATGATGACAGGCCATGGATGACAGGAGGCAACCCCAAGGCACCTTTAAGTCAGTGCAGGGTATGGGGGGAAACCGCTGCACACAGGTAGCATATGAAGTGAGGGAGAAACTGTGCCAGTACTTCTTCTCAGAAGCAGAGAGGATCACCAGTCAGGATGATGTGTAGTAGAATCTGTCTGAAGGCCACACCATCGCCTGTCTGCCCTGCCACACCATCGCCTATCTGAAGGGTTAGACAAATTTCACCTTAACATGACGAGTTAGCCAAAGTAATGGTAACATATCATACTGTCTTTGATCCTTGCCATGACTTGTCATAATCCATTGTCTATTCACTATAGGCGCAAAAAATGGGTGCAAAACTCTCGGAGGCAAGACCTCATAAGCAGGACACCAAGCTACCTGCACGCTGACTGCCGCTTGTGTGCGGAACATTTTGAGGCTAGCCAGTTCAACAGCGCCCAAAAAAACAGGCTAAATTGGAATGCACTCCCGACTTTATTTGACCTCCCCAACCCACCCAACAAAATCGCCGGAGAATGATCAAAAAAATAGATTCAGCTCAAGGTGAACTTAATGAATCTTTAATGTCAATAATAATCCGTAATGTAGATTTACAAAGATAAAATTATGGCATGGTTTTATGTTTTATGTTTGCACTTTCAGTGCATGGTTATGTTGCAGTAGATCATTGCTACAGCCGGCCCATCGCTGATGCTGATCTGGTCCCACCCTCCACCTCTCCATGTGTGGCGTCACCCTCCTCCACTTGGCCTGAAGCACCTGAGACAAGGATAGACCGGAGCCACATTGCTGTGGCAGCTAGACCAAACAAGCATAATCTCAGACTGTTAAAAAAGAGTGTCTTAGGACATTTAGATTAACAAAAAAGGTTGAACAGTTAAAACAGTGTCTGGCCAAGATAAACAAAAACATGTGTATGTCTCTGGAGAGTGTGATTAGAGGGGCAAGTAATTTTCTGGAAGAACCAGCTCTATCTTTCTTTGCAGCACAGCTGCGTAACTCCAGCCGTTGGCCGCAACTGACCCAGTTGGACAGACTGTGTGTCATAACATTTGATGAAATGAGCTTAAGATCATGCCTAACATATAACATCAGCACTGACAGTGTGGAGGGCTTTGAAGATTTTGGTTCACTGGGAAAGACTGCGCGTACAGCAAACCATTCTTTGGCCTTCATGGTTGGGGGGTTGACTGGAAAGTGGAAGCAGCCCATTGGGTATTTCCTGTCTAAAGACGCTGCCCCAGCACACACTTTAAGGCCACCACACACTACAAGGAAAACGTTACGATTTTCGCCCCGTTTTGACCCTTCCGACAATCGGGGGTGCCGTTACCATGACAGCTTAATCGGGGCCGAGAAACGGGCCTGATCGCCAGGTCTGGCCGAGCGTTCTAAGATAGAATCCTAGCCGTTCCAAAAGTGCCCGATCGCAAAATCGGAGGTATCAAACATGTTTGATATTTCAGGCTGGACATAGAACGCCGACCGAGAGTAAGAGACGTTCTATTTCATATTTTAACTGAATTTCAAACAAGAAGACGCATTTGGCTTTATCTCTCTACATATTAATGTCACTGGCCGCCAGGTTTCCTTTCTAGCGCTAAGATCTTCTGATCTGCGTTTGAGAAACCAGGCCCTTGTCTGTCTGTATGATCATATTGTTTTAATTCATTGGCACCTGCAGATGTACACCTGTATGTATGTAGGCTACTGTGCATACAATTTGGCTACGGGGAGGCAGGCAACACATAATTTACCTTACCGAAACATTAATGCAGATTAAGATACATCGCCTTAAAATAGCTGAACTGTATGTTTTCCTCTTGCCATATGCGAGTCCCTCACTCTCAACTAACAGCAACAGTCAGCAGGTGATTTGCAATTTGCCATCGCTAATTTTGTCCCCACCGCTTTAAAGAAAAGAAAAATACCACTCCTTTTAATACATTACAAAACCTCCCTGTCTTATGGGAAGTATAATAAAACTGATAGCCTGACCACCTAAGTCGTGTATAGGTTCCTGCTTGCTCAAGTTCCGTCAAGTGCAGTTACGGAATAGTGTCAAAATCCTTTTCTTTCGCGTGTCAGAAATTGAATCTGCGGCTACTGCGCTGTAAACATATTATGTGTATATTTTAGCGATGTGTGTATTGTTATTTACGGGATTTTGAGAGTAATTTACAAATGATAACTGTTTCTCGCTGATTAACTGCTCAGGTAAGGCGATACCTTTAAGACGACCCTGGAAGTCCTCTCTAAAATCACGTAGTCTGAACTTGTCATAAAAGTTTATCATCAAGTTTAACTATTTTTTTTGACGGTGTGAGCATAATATGTTGCAATAGAACCTCAACAGGCCAAAAATGATTTGTCTTTGTACATGACATAAAAGAAGGTCAGTATAGCTGCCTGTACTGACACCGCTCATAGAATGAAGCGGCAGTCGGGCACGATTGTCGTGTATTGTGTGGTGTTCCTCTGTACGTTCGAATCTTTTGCGATCGGAACGGGACGTTTATCGGATAAGATTCTCTTTATGTGTGGGGTGTAGTACCGATTGAAGAATCGGATAAGATTTAAAAATCGTGTAGTGTGGGGTCAGCTTTAGAATGTCTTTGAAAGGAGTGCATAGATAACATCAAGGCAATAGGCTTACTTCCCAAAGTTGTAGTCTGTGATCAAGGGGCCAACAACGTCTCACTGTTTAAGCAGTTAGGCATTACCCCAGAAAAGCCTTTTTTTATGCATGCGGACGAAAAAATCTTTGCACTGCATGATCCACCGCACCTGCTGAAAAACACACGGTCAAACTTGGAGAAGTACATATTTCACAGCAACACAGATGGAACATCTAAAAGTATAAAGTGGACAAACCTTCCAAGGCTTTTCGAATTAGACTCCCAACTACCCATCAGAAAAGCACCCAAGCTCACAAAAGGCCATTTCCAACTGAACAGATTTTCAAAAATGCGGGTAAACATAGCAGCTCAAGTACTGAGCCACATGGTCTCAGCAGGTATTTATACCTATGTGGCATTAGGAAAATTGCCTGGAGAAGCAGTTAATACAGCAGAGGTTGTAGAGATCATAGACAGCTTGTTTGACTCCTTCAACAGTCGATTCTTTAGGGACCCAAAACCACTGAAGCGCCCTCTCTCAAAGTTCTGGTCATCTTAAATTTTATGAGGCATGCATCCCAATTCTTAACACCTTAGAGGTAGTGAGGTCAAAAGGTGTTCTGTTCAGAAGAGGGTGGTTACTTGCCATAGCCTGTGTCACTCAGCTGTGGGACCACTTGCAGTCAACTTATGACTTGAAATATCTGTTCACATCCAGACTTAACCAAGACATAGTTGAGAACTTGCTTGCAACAGTGAGGAGGAAAGGCGGCTGTCGCGATAATCCCTCTCCAAAAGAATTGAGATGCGCTCTGAGAATGGTGATGGTGGGAGACCTGATAAGGCCTGCTGCTGGAGCCAACTGTGTGCCAGACACAGACAAATACGTCACAACCCTGCAGAACACAGGGAAAGCACCTCAGTCTAAATCAAGATCAGCACTTACCACCTTGCAGCAGACAAATACACCATACACCAGTCTATACCTTGACATCCCCGAACAGAACACTCTAGCTTACATCGCAGGTTATCTGTGCTGCCGCTGTTTAACTGCACATGACTGCGACACATGCTCCTGTCCCAAGAGAAGAACATGATTGATCCAGCACATTTATTTATTCACCACAAAGCTTATGACACCACACATTCAATATTTGGCTCGCTTTTTGTACCATCTGATCTATTCCTGCAATTCTGCAGTGAATGTAAACAAGTATTTTGTGAACAATTCAGTGAAATTAATATGACGAGAGAACATCTATTGGACCGTTGATCAGGCCATTCACAATCAAACAATGTACAAAATACTAACACTCTGCAGAGATACTTTTAAATCAAGGCTAATCTCCACATTTGTCAGTGTGCGTGTGCAGTATGCACTTAAATTCAAAAACAGACAAGGCCGTGACAATGTTAAAAGGCAATGCAGAAAATTGAAGAAAGTGTCACATAATTAATATTTTACTGATAATAGACTAATTTATGTAAATATGTATATTTGTGTATGCCTCTACACAGACACCACGTTAAGGCAACATATATCCCTGAATGATTCTTTTTTACAACTTCAGTTTTATAGTAGGCTAATTCTATTTAACCTTAGAATAACCTAATAAGCTAATAAATGTTTTAATGACTTATTACTCCACACTGACCTCTGTTTTCCTTGCCTGTCTTGTCTATTAAGCACAGATGAGGAGTCCACGGGACACAAAATCAAATTTTTCAAGTTACTTCCCCTAATGCTACTTGCATTTGAAACATCAGCTTTAACGAGCATAGTCTCAAGCTAGAAGTATTTTAAAACATCATTTACTCATGAATTTAAATGTAATATTCAACATATAAATTACATTTTCTCAGTTTATGCATTTTGTGACCATGCCCTTTTTCCCGTGGACTCTATAATGTAGGCTGCTATAGCACAAAATTCTGTGAAACGTTTCCAAATATGATATCTACATGCATTTCATATACAAAGAAAACAGTAGCACAACGAAGGTAAATTTACAGGAACGTTAGGCTACGAGTCCTCCAGGGTCAGGGGAGGAACAGTTGTCCAAGTCCACAAACCCTTCGCAATCGCCAAGCTATAGTAGTAAGTGACTACTTTGATGATGAGTGACAGAAAAAAAGTTTGATTATATTACTGTAAACATTAACGTTGACGTTGTAACAAAAATTACAGATACAAGTGGGTACCGTTATGCCAAGATCACACTTAACGTTACAGCTGTAGGCTATGCTTTTGTGTTCAAAAGCCATCTAAGGCCATCTCTTTAACAAAGTGAATACAAGTCCACAGTCATAAGCAGTTAATACACAACACTATATGAGACAACAAACTGACCTCAAGTCAAAATCCACATATATTAATTGATATCCAAAACTTAAATGAAAAGGTGCTAATTTACTGTGTAGCTGCAATGAAGCTGAACTACCCCACAACTGTATGTTGCGGTCTGAAATGCCATCTCTTGGACAAGCAGAAATAGGCTACCCTGTCCACCGTTATTTAAACAGTTCGTTTCGAAGTAATTATTGTTCACACTGTGTCAATTTCACTTATAGTCAACTGTAATTCGCAAACATATTTTTATTATCCACAAATGTATTGAATCAATATCCAACGCTGCAATCAAGATTAGCCAATTTTTGTAGTGTACTGCACTACAGCAAACTAACTTACTTTGCATTGTTATTGAGGAAACCTAAACAATCAGATCAGAAAAATATTGATTTGGTTTAGAATGTGATTGTTTTTCTCTTACTTGAAACACGAAATACATCTCTAAACAATACATAGCATAATAATTTCATGACAGTGCCACATGCTTACCACGGTAGTAATCGCTAATTCCCTGTAATCGCCACAAGTGAGCTTATCAAAATGGTGCCCATGGAACAATACTTCCGTACTTCCTCATTGAGAACATATTTTCTGGCCAGTCACCTATCTTGCGCATAGCCCTCTAGAATCTTTGGTAATCTTTGGTATAACTTTACTAACGTCAAGCTACAGCTAGGCCTGTCGCGATAAGCGATAAGTCAATTAATTGCATGATAAGTAAAAATGAGCGCGATAACTTTTCCGGCTGCGATAAATAACATTTGCATGCTTGTTTATTTTCCACAACTCTCTCTCTCTTTCTACCAAAGATACTGGATGAAAAGAGTTTTCAATTCCGGTGCATTGGTCTCAACTGACCCCCATTTAAACCTTTTCAAGGCAAAAAGACAACTGAGCACGACACTAACTGCCAGCTACTCTCTTGGGAGAAAAGCATTTCTGTGCATTTAATATTGTTGTTTGTAGTATGGTTACCCTCAATTTAGGCTACTTCTAAAATCAATGTGGTTACTTGGTGTGCATATAAACTAGCATAGCATTCTTAGCTGCTCTTGACAAGTGGATGCAAGTAAACACAGGTGTCGGAAGAGATTTTTTTACCTGTTCCCCTAAGTGAAACAAATTAAGTAAGGCCTAATATAGTAAATGAATACACACAGAAACGAAGACATCTTGCAACACATTGCATCATAAAATGGGCAACAGCATTCTAACCTAAGGGGCAACCGGTAACAATAATGAAACACTCAAAGATTCCACAGTGTCCATACGCTAAGCCCATCATCCTTATCAGTGACATGAACATTAGCTATAGTCAGAGCCACCGCTCTGGCTTAAGTCAAGCAGGCGATGAGGCGGACCTGCCTGCTGATTCAAATTGTTTTGGTTGTGTATGGTTTTTATTTCCATTTTATTTATCCTAAGAGACTGAGATGGAGAGTCAATTTTTTATTGTTTTTGGTTGTTTTGTTTGTTTATTTTGGATATTTAAAATGTTTTCTTTCCAGTGTTAAATATTCTTTAGAAATTAAACTTTATTGATCTTTGAAAGTGTGAACTTGCATTATTATGTCATTGCTATTATATTAGTTGAGTCTTAAAAAGACATATAATAATATTAGCGCTTATTGCAATAATTTCTGGGACAATTTATCGCACAGCAAAATTTGTTTTCGTGACAGGCCTAGCTACAGCTACATGCTAGTTATACATACTGCCACGGTGATGCTAAATTATGTAAACAACTTTACCAGTTGAATTCGCAGCTTATGCTACTGCTCTCCAGGCTCTTTCCTTTTTCAGAAGGTCCCTATAATTTGGGTCCTGAAAGTTATAGAGTTCAGGGAATCCCTTAGTTATGCTTATAATGGTTTCCTCCATTGTTTAGGTAGGCTATGAAAAAACGGTTAGTATTGGAATATGACTAGCTAGCGTGCTCCCATGAAGATGAGGATGTTCTACTTATACTGCCCACAATTTAATATACAATAGACATGAGCCCCTTTCACACTGGCGACACGGTACTACACGCTAATTTAACCCGGGACCGCAGTGTGAAATCACGGCATGTTTTTGACCCCTCTTCTGAAAAGGTGGGTTGAGGAGGCGAAGCCCAGTGGCACTGTAACATTACGCCACGCATATAGCCGGGCGTGTACAATGAATGACCTGTGCATTGGTGGTAAATACACCTGTCTGCAAAGTTTTCATTCGTTTTTTCAAAACAACCATGGGGGGACACAGAGTTGTTGCTGGCTCTTTGTACAATCATTCAAGGGCAAATTACATGCTACTGTACTGCACGTGGATGCTTAAATGGGATTGCAAATACAGTGGTCCCTCGCTATATCGCGGCTTACTTTTTGCGGCCTCGCTGTTTTGTGGATATTTTTAGTGCATGCAATCTCCTGTACAGTACAGAATGGTAACGTTAAGTACTTACATTAGACCAATGGCATTGTATGTGGGGGTCATGTGATGTAGGGGAACATATGGGTCTGAAGTCAGTTCAATAGAGTGCCTGCTATGTCTGAACACAGTTTATACCGCACTCTTTTTAATCTTCATAAATAGAAGATACAACAAATATCATGTCCGGTTCTTTCTTTTATTAATTGTATTACAAAAAAATCCGATCCAATTTTTGAAAAAGGAGAATTTATTTAAAATACTAACATTTACTTGTGATTGCATCAAATCCATTTTCTCCATTGGCTTACTATTGTACAAAATCAATCTATTTCAATGCCATTTGGCTGGAGTGATGCATACATGAATTTCTCCATTTTCATGAACACAACTTTTCTTACAATATCAGTATATTTCACAGCAACTGTAGTAATACTGCAGTAATACTGTCTCAGAGGCAAAAATAGCATTTTTAGAATTAAACAAATTAACAAAAAACACGGGCACTTTATCTTCTGAACTGATAATAGACATTATTTTCCCGATGTTGCCATTTTTTAATTCAACAGTGTAGCTGTTATATTTGTGTGAAAATGCATACATCTCTGTGGTAAACACTTTTCCATTAATGATTGCACGATTGTAGTGCTGGGCAGCTACTGTGACTTGAGTCCCCCAAACCAGAGTAACCAAAGACTGATGAATGTTGTTGAGTTGTTTGTGGTGTGGAAACCCAAGTAAGGTAATATTTTTAAACGTACAAGCTCTATTCCTTGAAGGATATCCATTTATCCAGTCATTAACCATAACTCTATGTGTTATATGACTGTCCGTTGTTGAACTATCCAACAGTATGGGTATTGATTGTGACGGAATGCAATTTGCTGTGGTACTGACTGTGTGCCATGACAAAAATGTGTTAGCTTTTGATTATGGCCTTCAAAGAAAAAGGCTGAATTACACCAAAATGTAGGGGTGGGCGGTATAGCCTAAAATTTATATCACGGTAGTTGTTGAACCATAGACGGTAGACGGTATATATCACGTATACTTTGGTATGTAATAGTATTAACTGGTAACAGCTTCCTAATGCTGAATGTCAATATTTCTGAACGTCACCAAACACGATATAAGACATTGTAACATTTTCGTGTGGGAACTTGGCTCAGCCAGAGGTTAGGCAAACTGGGACTGAGGTAAATATACAACACGTTTAGAGCAAAATAACGTCGTATTCCACAGGATCCGCACACAAAACAACTAGAGGAACACGTGAGAATGATAGCACAGGAAATTATGATGTTGGGAGAGTGCAGTCAATCCGTGCGCTTTGCCAAATGGACAGAGCTGGATCGTCAGTGACTTGCTGTCGGCGCAGATGGGTCAGTCAAATGCAGGTGTAGCTGTCTATGAAACAGCACGACAGGCTCCTCATTAAGCATTACCTAAAGCAGCGGCGGTTCTATGAATTACTCCCCGGGCGAGACCCCCTCCGAGCCCCCCAACGATGAGTTGCAGCAAATATCGAAACTACCATAATTACATTCTGTTGGCTAATGACAGGGCTCAACGTTAACCCAAATTATGGAAATCAATAATAACTAAACTTGTAACCGTTTTGTTGCAAAGCCAAATCTTATGGTGAAATTAGATCTTGTGTTTGTTGAGCTAAGACCGAATTATTGTTGAGTATAGCAATCGTAGCATCATAGCTAGAAGGCTAACAAACGTAAGAGTTATAGGCCTACCATGATTAACATTCATTCATGGCATGGATAACGTGATCATGCAGAGAGAACAGTTGCATACCTTCATCTTTTGCTCGTTTCTACACTTCTAATGGCGTTGACCTTTTTCTGTCCATCTCCTTCTGTTTGTAACTCGACAGTCAACATGCTGTTTTTCCCATCCCTGAACACTCCGTCACTGCCGACCAGGAGTTAAGACTAATTCACCTTGGTGACCGCCTACTCGTTTTGTATTGCCCTGTTTTATTAGCCTTTCACACAATTAAAAAATGTGCAGGAATTATAAACTTGTAAATATAATGTTAGGAATAAAATGTGCGTTATTGGGAAAGAAGCTTATGTGTGACTGACTTCGCTCACTAATTGCAGAGTATTGCCCACTTGTGCATTGCATTTGAGAGACTCAGAGGTGCTGTCCATAGAGCTGAATACAATACTAGAGTGGACTCAAGCGCACTGCTCATGGCAATCGTGGCCGCCATCTTGCGACTGCCGGCCGGGAATCCTAGCCCTCGCAGTGCTGAGTAAGGAACACAAATATCGATTTGTATAATACATTGATATTTTATATTAGCTAGTATATTCATTGTTGATCCGTACGTGTCATTTTATACTAATGACAGGTCATATTGTGTCGTTATAATTATCGTTAATTATCGTTTTCTTTGATACGATTTACGTACATATATAAACAGGCATTTGAAATATCATCATTGTATAGTGTGTCAGTGGATATTTTCACAGAACAAAGCCATTTTTGACAGATGTGGGTCCATTCTAGGCTTATTTACAATTGAGTGCCTAGCACACGCAAGATGGCGGCCGCGTCGGACATTTTCCCGTGTGGTCAGCCAATGCCGTGTCCACTCTAGTATTGTATTCAGCTCTATGGTGCTGTCCCCCGCGCCCCCTCCCCTTTGCCCTTCTCTCACAGCTTCTGTGCACTGGAACTTTTTTTTACAAGGTTTTCCAACGTAGCTGACTTGCTGTAGCAAACCGACCGTAAGTAATGTTACAACCGCGGAAGATGAGCATTTTTGAAAATAGGCGTGTCAGAATAACATGAATTCTGCAGATTATGTTTTCCTGTTCAGTATCCGACACCTCGTAGCCAAACCATGACCAGATTACAGAAGTTGAGCCGGTCTTTTTTACGAGCTCCTTCTATTCCATGTGTTCACTGCTCGCAGCTATTTTTCCTTCTTCCTTGTTGTGGTGACGCAATGAACTATCGCGGTAGGAAGGTATAACCCAAAATCTCTACCGTTGGCCAAATTTATACCGCATACCGTTTATACCTTTTATACCGCCCACCCCTACCAAAATGGGCCATGTAATCGAACCATAGAGCTGTTTTATTTGATTGACAAATTTCTGAATATTTTGGGAAGCACATGTCAAGTCTTTTTCTGATATTGAATCTTTGAGAAGGAGGAATACTGAATTTACTAGACATAGCCAATGTTTCAAATGTGTTGGGCAGGATGGAATTTAAAACAGGTAAACTATAAAAAAAGTAGCTAGCTACGGCATTCAGTTGCTTTCCATTTAGGC
Organism: Coilia nasus; assembly: GCA_027475355.1. Classification (NCBI taxonomy): domain Eukaryota; kingdom Metazoa; phylum Chordata; class Actinopteri; order Clupeiformes; family Engraulidae; genus Coilia; species Coilia nasus. The sequence continues at coordinate 28,295,607 of CM050210.1, forward strand.
GCGCTGTCCACACTGAGTGGCACTCTGGGGACATCAGATGGTGGTGTCAGGGAAAGCAATTTTTTGTCAATATTGTGTTTTTCAATGTTCTAATATACCAAGGGCTTTCATGATATTTGCTATTTAACCAAAGGTCCAAAAATGTTTTAGTGACACCAAGGAGTACGGCATGCATATAATCTATTGGGAAACTTTTTACCATGTCAAAACCAAAACCATAACTATTAAGTGATATTAAGGGGAAATTGTTTTGACACCAAGGACATGTTCCTGGTTGTCAATGGCTTGTTCTCCACACTTGATTAGCTGTTCATGAGTTCTTAACTCAGCTGGAACACTGTCATACACACGTGTGAACCCACGACCCTTGGATACAACTAATCCCTCATTGAGACAGCACCCACAGCCATAGGACCCGTTGAACTGGTGGATACCTTGAAGCAAACATTTTGCCACTGCATCGCAGGTACAGGCAATAGGGAAAACCCTTGAAATGTTATGCTTTCCAGTGCGTGGATGTTTCCAAGTTATGCCATTTAAATTAATGTTTTTTATGTCTTCAACAAATTGATGGAGGAATGTAGTCATGTCAGGTTTTCCTCGGCCAAACCAAACACCAGCAAGCAACACATGTTTAAACCTGACCTCTGCAGGCAGCTCATTAATAACACAACAAATTGGCCAAAGGCAGTTAAAAGAATTAAACACAGGGACACCATCACAATTCCACAGCAAAGAAATATCCCCTGCCCTGTACTGTGTTTCCCTCAGGAGATTTCCTGGTGGTTCATTGTTAGGAATTTCTCTTTGGAGGATGTTCTGTATTTGTTTCTCTATCGAAAGACTAATAAAGAAATCTCCCTGTTTAAAACTATCATTTGTTTCACCACACTGAACACAAGGGAAGGTTTGATTGGGCAGTGTTGCACCACATTTGCAAAAGAAATGGACTGTGATGTTGTCTGATGTAGGGATGAGTTTTTGTAGTAGATGGAATGTGTGGGGTAAAATGGTGTTGGGAGGCAAAATAATGTTTAATAATTTTATTAAGTCTTCAATAGCTCTGGATGATAAACTATGTCGGAGGGTAAAAGCCAGAATTAAAACGATGCACTGCATCAGGGTTACCTCTGAACCAGGGTATAATGGGGAATCATTGGTGGTGGTGGACTAAGACTTGGAAGTCCATTTTGAATACCAAGGTCCGAATTGTCAGCTGAATTTAATTGGTCTGTAGGCCTATCTTCATCTTCATCGGGTTGTCTGTCATTTCCTTGTGTGATCAGGTTGGTCCGCCATTTACTGTTTTTTGGGACTTCAGTCAGATATTCCGGATCTAAAAATCTAAATAAAAATGTGTTGTCTTGGTCAACATTACAGTTTGTTACAGTTTGTTGTTTTTTGGTCTATAGACTACAATCTATTTTGTAAGCTTTTATAGATAATCTATTCTCTCTCTCTCTCTCTCTCTCTCTCTCTCTCTCTCTCTCTCTCTCTCTCTCTCTCTCTCTCACACACACACACACACACACACAGCATATAGCCTTATATTAATATAGCCTTATATTAATTGTCCCTAGGCATTTTACCTTTTATATCTACCCTTTTTGTATGGAGCCTTGTCCACTTCGTTTTCCATTGGAGCAAGGCCTACTTCTACAATGGAAATTGTTATGAAAATGATGAGACCACATTACATTTTGCTAATATTCATTATATTTATTTACATTTTGATTTTCATTTATACATAAATGTTTTTATTTTGTTTACATTTATAATATTGCATGGGGTAGACATAAATATCATATTGATAAATTACATGCTTAGGCCTATGCGGCCCTAGAGCGCACGCATGGCATGCTCTCTCACCTGCGCGAGGAGCATTCAAATCTGCGTTCTGATTCGTTGGTTCAACCAGAAAGACTCTGAATATATAATAACTTAATGACAATTTATTTGATGACAAGTAATGATATGGCACAACAAACTTTGGCATAGGTTCTGTCCTTTGTCCTAATCAGAAAACATGAAAACTGAACAGATGCTGACTGTAGTAGTAGAAGGGCATAATAATAAAACCCCCCTGACAAAAGGACAAGAACCCACTGGTAGTGGTCATAACGTAGATAACAGACTTTCAGAAGCATAAGATGCAGAGCATGACATTAAATGGAACAATATAGTACATCAAGAGAGGAAACTGGGGATTTCGAGAGCACGACCCTGGATCCCCCCAGAGCACCGGGGCAAGGAAAAACTCCCTAAATATTCTTGATGAGGAAGAAACCTTGGGCAGAACCACGTCTCTAGGGGGAAGCCTAACTGCCAGAGGCTAAAATGATGCTCAATGAGACGATAGAGTCCGGGTTGTCGCTCAGGTGACAGGATCCGACATCCAGGGACAGAGCAGAGTCACCCAATGAGGATGCGTCAGAGAGTTGTACATGGAGGGGCGTAGCAGGAAGCCCGAAGGGTCTTGAGGAGCGATCCGGGAGGAAGAGGAGGAGACCATGGAATCCGGGTTCAATCATTGGAGATGCAGAGGCAGAGGAGGCATTGGGAGGTCAGCGAAGAGGCAGCGGTAGACGAGACATCACAAGAGTGGTCGAGAAGCGGGGGCGGATGAGACATCATCATCAGGACCCGCTGGACGAGGACAGGAACCCATGGAAGGATGCTGGGGAGGGAGGTGGGCGAACGACGGAATACACCTGTGAGCAGCAAAGCAGGAAGGTAAGATGACGTTTTAAAAACGGGTGCTACGTTCTGATTGGACAATAGATAATTGATGATGCGCATTACGTCTTCCTGGTAGAACCTCTCGCTGCGCTTACATTTCTCACAACTGTCAATGGCCGGGTTTCCCAGATGCAGTTAAGAAGTTCTTAGCGCTAAGAACTTCTTAAGACCCTTCTTAAGGCTCCCGTAAGAAGCAACTGCGTTTCCCAAAATGCTTCTTAGCCTAAGAAGACCTGCCGTTAAGAAGGATCTCTAAGAAGTTTCTGAACCCTTCTTAACACCCTTCTTAGCGACAAAACAGTGAAAACAGCACCCCCCTCAGGCAGGTAAAGCAATGTGACAGTAAGCAAGGAGATATTAATGCAGTACGTCCAGTTTTCCTGATCGTGTTTTCCCCCTTTTCCCTATCGTTCATGACAAGGGGACGCCAATTTCTCGGTTTTCACACATATTCACCTCATGTAGCAGATTTCTATCAGACAGATAAGAATATAGCCTACGCATTAAATGAAATGACATACTGATTTCATTTTGTGTGTCCATTTTTATTTCCCTGGTCTTTGTTTCGGTATTATTATATGTGTCACTTTGTTTTTGTGTCGTGACGACAAATGTCATATTTTTAGCCGGTATTTTATTGATGAGTTCAGTCAGACGCCACGTGTTATACCACTTCAGTTTGGAGCATTTTACCAAATATTCTAGAGTAGCGCTCTAAAATCTTTGATTTTACTGTGGTAATTATGCGCTCCAATCGGCCATTCTGAGATCGATTGCTCATTGCGCTTCAGTTGAGAAAGCAGATAAGACGGTTCTTAAGACGTTGGTAAGAAGGGCGTTAAGAAGGCGTTTGGGAAACACTCTTAGCCGACCTCTTCTTAAGTGCCTTCTTAAGTTAAGCGTTAGCGTTAAGAACTTCTTAAGGTCCTTCTTAAGGCTCCCGTAAGAAGCAACCGCGTTTCCCAAAATGCTTCTTAGCCTAAGAAGACCTGCCGTTAAGAAGGATCTCTAAGAAGTTCTGGAGCCTTCTTAACACCCTTCTTAGCGACAAAACAGTGAAAACAGCACCCCCCTCAGGCAGGTAAAGCAATGTGACAGTAAGCAAGGAGATATTAATGCAGTACGTCCAGTTTTCCTGATCGTGTTTTCCCCCTTTTCCCTATCGTTCATGACAAGGGGACGCCAATTTCTCGGTTTTCACACATATTCACTTCATGTAGCAGATTTCTATCAGACAGATAAGAATATAGCCTACGCATTAAATGAAATGACATACTGATTTCATTTTGTGTGTCCATTTTTATTTCCCTGGTCTTTGTTTCGGTATTATTATATGTGTCACTTTGTTTTTGTGTCGTGACGACAAATGTCATATTTTTAGCCGGTATTTTATTGATGAGTTCAGTCAGACGCCACGTGTTATACCACTTCAGTTTGGAGCATTTTACCAAATATTCTAGAGTAGCGCTCTAAAATCTTTGATTTTACTGTGGTAACTATGCGCTCCAATCGGCCATTCTGAGATCGATTGCTCATTGCGCTTCAGTTGAGAAAGCAGATAAGACGGTTCTTAAGACGTTGGTAAGAAGGGCGTTAAGAAGGCGTTTGGGAAACACTCTTAGCCGACCTCTTCTTAAGTGCCTTCTTAAGTTAAGCGTTAGCGTTAAGAACTTCTTAAGGTCCTTCTTAAGGCTCCCGTAAGAAGCAACCGCGTTTCCCAAAATGCTTCTTAGCCTAAGAAGACCTGCCGTTAAGAAGGATCTCTAAGAAGTTCTGGAGCCTTCTTAACAACCTTCTTAGCGACAAAACAGTGAAAACAGCACCCCCCTCAGGCAGGTAAAGCAATGTGACACTAAGCAAGGAGATATTAATGCAGTACGTCCATTTCTCCTGATCGTGTTTTCCCCCTTTTCCCTATCGTTCATGACAAGGGGACGCCAATTTTTCACATATTTACTCCTCATATTGCAGATTTATATCAGACAGATAAGAATATACACATTAAATGAAATGACGGACTGATTTCATTTTGTGTTTCACTTTCTATTTCCCTGGTTTTTGTGTGTTTTGGTGATTATATGTGTCAAATTGTTTTTGTGCGCACGTGACGAAAAATGTCTTATTTTTAGCCGGTATTTTATTGATGAGTTCAGTCGGACGCCACGTGTTGTACCACTTCATTTGGGAGCATTTTACCAAAGATTCTGGAGTAGCGCTCTAAAATATTTGATTTTGCTATGGTAACTATATGCGCTCCAATCGGCCATTCTGAGATCGATTGCTCATTGCGCTCCAGTTAAGAAGGCACATAAGAAGGTTCTTAAGACGTTGGTAAGAAGGGCATTAATAAGGCGTCTGGGAAACACTATCTTAACGCTTCCTTTTGGTCGACCTCTTCTTAAGAGCCTTCTTAACTCGTTAAGAAGGTTCTTAACTGGGAAACCCGGCCAATGAATGTCCGTCCCCAAGAAGAGCTTTACAAAATAAGTGTAACGCGACAGCAAGTATACTTAGGGCGCTTTCACACCTAGCTCTTTGAAACGGAACATGGATCGCTTGCCCCTCGGGGTCGGTTTGATTGGGCATATGTGAAAGCAACAATTGTACTCTGTTCCGGAACCAAAATAAACCGATCCAGACCGCTTGGAGGGGGTGTTCTCGGCCCCTTTTCAATCGATCTCTAGAACGGTTCGTTTACAGTGTGAAAGCTATCGGGCCAGTGTAGTGGGATATCACGTTATTTTCACTGTACAGTACAATGTAAATTTGGTTGTGTAAATTAATAAGAGCTCGTCTTCTCCTGCGGTATCTTCTGTTGGCAGCGCATCTCCTCATAAGATGTGTCACATTATTTTCGAGATGTAGTCTCACGCTCAAATTGAATATATTCTTGATAACATAGGCCTACACATTGGTATGCCATCCAAAGGACTACAACAAAAGCTAGTATTATCAGCTTACGATCCATTTTCGAGATAGTTATTTAGCTATAGTAGTAACCTAGGCGGGAAGCCTTTAAAATATAACGAATGAGAGTACGGCTTAGCCTAGTGCATAGGTTAGAATGGAATGGATTTCATCGCACGTGTGTTTGTTTACAAACTTTACATAATTTGTTCCGTTCTAAAAATGTGCTGTGTGAACACAAAACGATCCTGGAACAATGTCAAGAATCTGTATCGGTTTAGGGTTTGTATCAGAACAAAAATAGGTGTGAAAGCGCCCTTAATTTCTCCTTACGTTAACTTTGCCTTCTTTCTACATTGTTATTTGACATAACGCTACTGCCACGTTGTACAGCAAGTTACAATTCAGTTGACATAAAGTAACAATTTTAGATCCACATCAGGTGCTGGTTACTTTGTCTAAGCTAATGCTAGCGAACACACTAAAAGGTGTTACATTGTTACAATGGGCTTACATCCGCTAGACTTATGACAGAGGTATAGGTTGTCAGAGGTAAATTTACCCGAATTATCTCATGTAGAACAGATTGGGAATAGTTACACCGGCACAGACTTAACGACACTGCAGCTCGTAGCCTACGCTAGATCTAATGTTAGCTCAATATTATTAAATGGTCTCGCGAAAACTTGCTTAGCAACGCTTCCCTGGATCTCAGCAATCGCGACGGCGCCGCGAGCAGTCTTGGTTTACTTTTTTTCTTCTTTCCACAGATGAACATGCATATGTTAATCGAATGGATCGAAGACCCCCCGATGTGGGATGTACTTCCAGTTAAAAAAATTGTCAGGGGACAGTTGGAAGTTGACGAAATATGTGATGTGGAGTATTTGGAGGAGTCAAGTCCTGCAACAATAATCCAATTAGGTTGGTATTCTATATATTCTAATATCTCGTTTTTAGCCTATAGCCTACCGTGTTACAGACACTTATGAACAGCACTGCAACAGATGATGTTGATAATGTTGTATCAGTGACCCCATATGACCTTATTCTAACTTGTGTTGTTGTCTTCAAGGGAGCAAAAATAAGTTATTGAAGGCTCTCCAAAAAATAGAGAGAGAGAGAGAGAGATGCTGAAGACACCCGGGCCTAGGGGTCGGGGGCAAATAGAAAAGAGACCTGTGGCTCCTTATTCTCCTGGCTCCAGCGACAGTGAGGTAAGTTACTATGTATGAGACATGCATCACTAAAGAACAGATGGTAGTTAAGTAGTGTTAAAAGTAGGCTATTATGATGGAAAGTGCTACCACTGTGAAATAATATTATTGTATTATAATTTACAGAAGGAATCTGTACCTGTCAAGATTAAAAAACGAGATAGGGAGTCTTTGGGTGCTTTCACACTGACAGGATTTGGTGCGCACCAAACGTCCCATTCGAACCAAAAGTTCTTAGTACGGTTCGTTTTCGTTGGTGTGAATGCAATCTCGGTACTTTGGTGCGCACCAAATCAACCGGTCCGAGACCGCTAAAAAGGGGTGGTCTCGGACCGCTTTATCTGCCCTGTTTTGGTACGGTTCCTCTGGTGTGAAAGCAACCAAACCAAATTGGACGGAACAGTAGAGTTTAGTGCATTATTATTATCGAAAGTGGTGCGTTTTAGTCCGGTTGCGGTGGCGATGATCTTCGCTGTCTATTTTGGTTAGTTTAGAACTATGCATATGTGAAAGCCAACCGTACCCACGTCTGTTTGCTACATTGTAACATTTTTCTGACTAGTGCGGACCAAAGCAATCGAACTATAAGTCTGAAAGCGCCCTTTCTCTACGAAAATTTTAATGGAATACCATGTAAGTATACAAGCGGTTTTTATTTCATGTATGCGTGTGTGCTATGGTTATCTTCTGCAGTGTTTGTGTGTCATGGTTATTGTCTGCAGTGTTTCCTAATGTGTGTTGGTTCTGTCCCCCTCTTCACACAACAGGCTGGACAGGGAAGCGCCGCCGGTGATTCTGTAAGTAAAGTCCTATGGTTCTCAGCTGAATGTAAATGTTTGTGTGTCATGGTTATAGTTTCCTAATTTGGTTCTGTCCCCCTCTTCACACAACAGGCTGGACAGGGAAGCACCACTTGTGATTCTGTAAGTAAAGTCCCATGGTTCTCAGAGCTTCATTAGCATTTCTACAATCACTGTTTTTGTGGTCTTTCTGTTCAGGCCGGTCCCAACAACAAGGACCACAGCCACCAACACCTGTGGCTCACCCACCAGTAGGCCTACCCAGGCCGCAGTCACCAGCACCCAGGCCGCAGTCACCAGCACCCAGGCCGCAGCTACCAGCACCCAGGCCGCAGCTACCAGCACCCAGGGTGCAGCCACCAGCACCCGGGCCGCAGTCACCAACATCTGGGCCACAGCCACCAACATCTGGTCCACAGCCACCGACATCTGGGCCACAGCCACCGACATTTGGGCCACAGTCAGCAGCACCCGGCGCACCATCCATAATGGTAATAGCTACTTACTGCTGTATAAAGATATGTAAAGATAATGCTCTCTAGGTCTGTGTAATTTTGTGTGATGATAAACATGAGGTAATGGTAACCATTTTGTCAATCAATCACACAGCAGCAGTTCACCAGTATAAAGTGGAGCAATCTGCAAAAGGCAACAAAGGACCTCTCGTTGGCCGTGTTTGGGTGAGCTATCCTGAGGACCCATTCATACACAGGGAGGCAGTCCAACGCCTTCACTAACAAGCCAGCAAAGCCACAGCTGAATGTCGCCAACGTCAGTGACATCATAAGTGAGTTAACTTTTTTCCTCCCTCAATCACAATGTAACAGAATTTGGTGGCAATCCATGCAGCCGTTTAAAAGTTATGGGCAAAACTAAATTCAGCCATCTTGAAATTGTCGGCCTCCAACACCCCAGCAGTTCATGCGCCTGTCTTACAGCATGAGCACACCAAATTTGGGGCAAAATCCATCCATCCGGTCAGAAGTTATTACCCTACATACATGCCTAAATCAACAAAATAATAGGTGTCACCAGAATGAAATTGAGGTTTTGGAATGGCCAGAGTTCAGTCCTGAATCCCATCAAACATCAATAGGAGTGTGTACAGGAGATACCCTTGCAATCTGTCAGATTTGCCAAAAGCAATGGACAAATTCTGACTCCTACCCGTAAGGTCTGACTGCTGTAATAAAAACCAACGGTGCCAAAACAATGTATTAGTTTAAGGGTGTGCATATTTATGCAACCATGTTTATTTAAGTTTTTTATTTTCTATGTTTTGCCTTTAAAGCTTTGCGTTTCTTTTTTCAATTGCATTGTAAGCTAATAATATATAGTATCAGTGGAACAAGTTGTGAAATTATTTGTCCTTCTGTCATTTTTTACATAATAAAAACCTGGCATTTGAACAGGGGTGTGTAAACGTCTAATATTCACTGTAGTTAAGGCAGCTCTGAGGGCAAAAGGGGGGTCCAAGCTGGTACTAGCAAGGTGTACCTAAAAAATGATTGATGAGTGAACACTCGGAAACAAATACTTAAGGCCCATTAATATTCTTGCGCTGTTTTTTTTTTCTTTTTTTCCCTACAGATTACATATGCCAATGATTTGGGGTGAACCAGGGCGAGGTTAGGAGGGCCATTTCCCAAAAATGTGCAGATGAAGAGAAGATGGAGAAGAGGAGCAACCAGCAGAAAATGTAGAAAATTTTTTAATATTGTAGTCAAATAAATGTACTTAAATGCACTTTTGTTGTCCTCTCATTCTTATGTGATGGCAACAAGCAGCTATTTAATGTTATTTATTGTTTTGTAATGTGGCTATATGGATTTTTCAGTACTTAGTTTGCGGTGTTATTTGTTATTAGTAAATGCATTATACCAAGTAGACATTCCTTTCCATTCCATTGTCTTGTGTTATAAAAATTGGTTAGAGATAGGATTTCATTTAGTAACATCCTATGGGAATTTAATTCCAGTGAGCATTTTTACAATTCTGTGTTTTTTTTGTTGTTTTTTTTTAATTATGGTACAAAATCCTATTGGAAATTGGACAGTTTCTATCAGATTTTGGAACCAAAATCCTACAGGAATCCTATAGGAATCCAGTGAGCAGAATCCTACAGGAATCCCATAGGATTCCTGTTGGATTCCTGTAGGATTCCTGTAGGATTGCGGTTCCAAAATCTGATAGAGATCCTACAGGATTCACCTTACTGGATTCCTTAAGGATTTTTTGATAAGGGTAAACAGTATATTTCGAGAAACAGTTTGTAGTTCGCCTCTGAACTTCTTGTTGGTGTTTTTGTAGTTCTGCTCAGCTGTTTCTGTTCTTTTTGTAGTTCTGCTCAGCTGTTTTAAAAGTCCCGACGGTGGGTGGTGGCAGTTGTGAAACGTCACCATGCCACACCCCGCGCCCTGTCTCGCCTCGGCCCGTGTTCACGTACGCCCCAGGTTGCAAAAAAGTGTAGGGTCTGAGGTGGGTCAAATTGGTGTGTCCTTTGGATTTTAAGTGAAGTGGAAGATTTTAAGTCTTCATGCTGTCAAAACAAGTTGTAAATGGTTTAAACACTTCCATATGCTCTAAAATATGAATATGTTCACAATGGTCTAAAAAAAATGTGAATGTTTTTCTTTGCTGTGGAAAAGGGTCAAATTATCAAATGAACGTGTATGAAATGGAGTTGCGACATTTGGTCAACACTTTTTCAAGTGTGCGCCGATTTGTTGACGCTGATGGGTTAGAGCAGAAACTGTCCTGCACTGATGTATGTGCATACCTGATGTAGGTCTGTATCACAGTGTCAAAAGTTTATATGAAATGAATTGTATGTTGTTGTCATACATTTTACATACAATCTTTATCTATTGCTGACACCTGTCTTCAGCAATCCCAGTTCTGGGCCATCTGGCTCTGCCCCAACACAAATCCTTAAGAGACTCATATTGTGACATACCTTCAAGTACCTCCAAACTCCAAACGCTGGGAACTGGTTTCTGTGGCGCTATGGGTAGAGTGGAGGTAACGCACACTTGTGCTTGATGATGTTACTCCGGTTTGAGCCCGTTAGGGTACAATATAAAATTGTTAATTCTCACAACTGCCACAGGGTGAACGTGTATCTCCCCTGTTGCACATTAACATACTGTGGCCAATTTATTAATTCTTGGGCTTGTGTTCATGAACATCAGAATGCAGGTCGCCAAGGGGAAAATAAACCTCCAGCTCCTCCATCATTACATGGATTGTAAGCAATAAGCCTATTGTTGATAGCGTATTGCATTATAAGCACATGTATTTACAGATGACACATCGTCGTCTTACAGCATTTTGAAAGCTATTATAATCAGGCTAACTGTGATGGCCAATTGTAGGGTATTTGTACAATAATTCCAATTGAAACTTGGACACGTAGCCAATGTGATTTTGATAATAATAAAAAAAAACATTTATGTAGACATGCATATAGTCACAAATCATCTGTGTTCTGTAATGATGGTGCATATCGAGCCTTCCTAAAATTAGAGGTCAGCATCCTTTAATAAACAATGTTACAGTTTATTTAATCACTGAAATGTCTTATGAATCTCTCACTATTGTCACTCTCTCACATTTATATATATATATATATATATATATATATGTATATTGGGTGCAGTAGCACTTTGCACCGTTAGATTAATTCAATTTCTATTGTTTATATCCTATTACACAGTTATTCCCGACATCGTGTGTTAAATTCCGTTCACAAGGGTCATGGCCTACTTCGGATTGTTTCTCTCTGCTTCCGACAATAAACGAGGCTCTCCGAATACATCTGGAAACATTGTAGTTCAAACTATGTTGGTTCAAACCAACTTGGTTCAGACAATGGTCGGGTTTTCCAGTTAAGAACCTTCTTAACGAGTTAAGAAGGCTCTTGAGAAAAGGATTGGCTAAGAGGAAGCGTTAAAATAACAGTGTTTCCCAGATGCCTTCTTAATGCCCTTCTTACCAACACCTTAAGAACCTTCTTATCTGCCTTCTTAAAGGACAAATTTGGTGTAAAATGAAAATTGGCATGTTAAAACATCATACAGAGTGGGTATGTTTGCTGAGGAGCAAAATTGAGTTAGCCTGGTGCATTCAGAACTTAACTATTTTTTACCATTTGTCCCAGAAGGCTAACAATGGAAGTGGTAGGTGCCCTTAGGCGAAGCATGAAGATTACGCTATTATTAAACCATTAAAACAGCTCGAAGAAACTCCACACTTCATCGATAGTACAACAAAGGCCCTGGCATTCAAAACAAGGCACTGAGAACTTTGTAAATATACACAACGTTTATTTTAAAAAACTGTTCTTACATGCAGTAGTTTGCAGTTGTTTCTCGTCGCCGCCATGATGAAAGTCCAAACAAGTCGATTGTACTACCTCTCCTCCTATTCTTCCTGCTGGTTCAAAACTGTTTTATTAATAAATGTTGTGTACACTTACAAAGTTCTCAGTGCCTCTTTTTGAATGTTGTGGCCTTTGATGTGCTACTGATGGAGTGTGGAGTTTTTTCGAGCTGTTTTAATGGTTTAATAATAGCGTAATCCTCACGCTTCGTCTAAGTCTTGTGTATCGTACCATGTTGGTTTAAAGCTAAGTTGGTTAGTTGTTTGGGAAACGCACCCCTGCTTGACTGGTTTTGAAGCCTTACTAGATCCCTAATATAGATAAGTGTTTCTGTTAAGTGTTTTTTTTTCTTTTTGGCTTTTTTGGACCATATCCAATATCCATATCCATATAAAAATTACCAGATTTTTCAGAATGCCCTCACTGTAAATGTGTGCATCTAGGACCAGTATGAAACTTGTGACCAATCTACAAAAAGTAAACAAGAAACCCACATGGTTAAGTTGGCAACGCAGATGGGCTTCATACACTGACAGGCAATGAAAACGCATCAACGGCGACGAGACGAGACAGGAAAAACACATGATTTTGTAACAGCTGATCACCAATTCACTGAAGCGGAAATTGTAAACATCCGAGTGTTTGTGAGGTGAACATGAGAGTGGCTGGTTTTGGTCATTTAATATTGATATTCGAAAAACGAATCAGTGCGATCAAAGGCGAAGGGTTCTCGCAAAGCCCCATCGACTTGGCTACCAGCGTGGCTAACTGATAAATTAATCTTTTACCGAAGCTGGTTGGTAGCACTGTGAAAACGTCCTTTCCTGCAACAAATGCTTCAAGAGCTGCCCTTTGCTCTATTTTCAGAGAGAACTTCCCTTTGAATTCATCCAAAACAGCAGCTACAGCTGCACTGAAATCTTAAGGTTGCTCCACGTTCGCCATGTTGACAGTGACTCAGATAGATTTCCGGTCATTGCCTTTTTGAAATGCTCGATTTTCATTGGCCCCCATTCCGAGGTCTGAGCAGAAATGGTTTAGACAGGCAGCTTGGCCAGACTGACTTGCTCGCAAAATGCAAATGCAGCGTCACAGGCAGTATGGGCACGCCCAGGCTAACAAGAAAGTTGTCTGATGTGTTTTCATTGACTGTCAGTGTACATATTGCCTGACTGAACCCGTCCTAAAGTGCAATTTAAAAAGTATACTGGAGCCCCTCTTCACAATAAAAAAAAAACTAAGGGTGAAGGCTTCAAGCAGACCACTTGTGGAAAGGACAGGGATATTAAAAGCACATTGCTGTGTAGTGTAGTGCATTTTCATTAGGAAGATGGGGAGCCAGGTCTGTGTAATGATTTACACGTCCTTTCCATATCCTAATAACATTTGAACCTCTCATTTACTTTCTTTAACAATTCCATTCACATTTTTTGCTGCATTATTGCATTGTATTCATTGTTACATTACATTACACTTAGCAGACGCTTATATCCAAAGCAACTTCAGGAGTTTCTTGACAGCCAAGGATGTTGTGTCGTAATTGATGACACAATGTTTAACAATTGTACTTTATTAAAGAAAATAAACAAAATGCATGAGAGCAAAAAAACTAACGGGCAACGTCTTCAGTTCTGTACTTCTACTCTGACCATTGCTATCCAACTCCTCTTACATTAGTACCAGCTCCACCTAGTGGAGGGGATGAACACTGCATCACATATACCACAAAGGACAATACGTGGGCTTCAGATACCACCCCTCAATTTGAAGTGAGACATGTAGCTGGCAATCACCTCCTCCTTCTCATAGTGTGAATATGTGTCCGGAAGGATGTGTATTTTGAGCATGTCCTCCTTATATGGTGCTGGGTCCACAAAGACCTGCCCTATGATGAGCCCCATCAACTCCTCCATATACCCTGTGCAATATTTGACAATCACAAATATTTCTGTAATACATACATGTAAATAGTTTCTCAGGTATTTAATTGTTCATGTACTTATGTTTTGTTTAGTGTAAAGATACAGATCTTTTATTGTTGAAAAAAAAAAATACTTGCAGAACGTTCTGCAAGTCTGATGCGATTTACCCTGCACTCTCCCTTCCTGGCCTTTGGGAAAAACATTCTGTAGAGAGGGTCCTCAAAGGATGCCTGGTCTCATGCAGCATTCTCATTATAATAGAGAGCAGCCAGGTAGAGTGGTGTACAGTAAAGAGAAAAAATATATATACTGGCATGTACAAAACAGCAACATTCTGTGTAATGTTAGTTTAGTAGGTGATGTGGTAGCTTGTTGGACCAAAGAGAAGGGTGGGGAGGTGACATTTAGAAGCATGGGATGAAGTATAACAACTTATTGTCAACTTGAATTTCATCTAGTGTTAGAGCATACACTCAGTGATATTGTTTCACCTCGAGTAGAAATTGTTGTAAACCCTTATAAATGAATTATGGCGTCCCGCGGTAAATGTACATTTACTTTGGGAGGTACACGAATTGTGGCAACAACAACAAATGTTAGCCTAGACTAAGGGCTTTTACACGCTGCCCGCCTCCATTGTGGAGAACAATGAAGACAACATTTCAGCATGCATTTCCTCAAACAAAACAAGCATTACTTTAACAAAATATAGCTGCAAGGAGTGATGAGGGGGGCCAAGCATCTGGCCATAACATAACCTGTACAGTTTTTCCCATCACAGTGCCCTCTAGCAAGTGCCTCGAGCAAGTTTGGTTGGCTTATATGAAGTCTTTCCTGTGATATGACCTCACTTCCTGTGTGGTGACTTTGTCATTGGGCGCATTTGACTTGACCTAGATGTTTGCATCCGTTTGCATCCGTTTGCAGCCTGACGCTGAAAATGTTGCATTGTGGTTAGAAATTGTGTCCGACATGCCCGAAATGTGTGAGGTTGTCACGAGTTGTCACAACAATGCGACCATGACACATGACCCGAAAACTCGCGGGAGCATGGCGCTTACAGACAAATCGTACAGACCTTTGCAGTTGCCTCCACACAACTGCAAGTGGCTAGCTAACGCCTCCTCAGTGACGCTACTTTGCCATGGTTGGTTAAAAGTTCACTGACGTCTGTGCAGGTGCATTGTCCGGTGCTCCCCGACTGGACTTGTGATCTAAAGTGTACGTTATTGTACTCCAATTTGAAGATACTGTATATCTCTTCTCTTTATTATTACCTTGTTCTGATGGTTTATCTGACGCTGTCAAGCCCGGCCCATTATTTATTTAATTATTAATCCCATTTCTATTTCATTGTCCGTGTTATATACCTACTTATGGTCTTTGTTTTATGGTTTTGCTATCTTAGTTTTCATGTTTGTGTTGTGGAGCACTTTGGGGTAACTCGTTTTGTTCCAATGTTAATGTAAACAATAAGAAAGACTGGACTTGAATTAAACTCTCAGTGCACCCCACTACAACCATAGACTGTAGAGGACTACAACCCCCGCCCTCCCTCTCCACACATGACTTGTGTGTCATCTGCTACGATGATCGGGGAGGCACGAGCTCAGTCTCGTTAGGATTTGTGTTCGACTTTATTTTCCTCATTTAATGCCCACCCCTGCTGTGACCAGCAATTCTCATTGACGTATGCAGCCAGTTGCAGACGGGCGGACTGGAATCTCGAACGAGCCTATTAATTGGCTGTGATGTGCACAACACTTTCAGTGACCACACAACTGGTACACATAGTTTATTGGCCTTGGTCTGGAGGTCATTTGTGCCAAGTTTTCAAACAATTGACCAAAATATGTGCCCTGTGGAAATTTAGTTTCATTTTCAAATTATTTAATATGCCTGCTACTATAATCAGGTTGCTGTGATACTTTTGCATGTTTTGATCTTGGGAGCTTTTCCTTCATTAACACACTGACGAACTCTGTCTTTAATATAAACGCATCAGGAGTTATAAGCAATAATATATATTTTTTCCCTTCCAGAGTGCCACCTAATGATCAAAAGGTTCAATTTTTTGCTCCATATATTGGATATATATTGTAGCACCTGATGGTCTTTAGAAAAAATAATTCTTAGCAATACCCATGTGTTTTATTTGAATACAAACCAGTGTCTTTAAAATAGAACTCCCAATAGGTTCCATCGTTTTTACAGTCTTTACTGAATATGTTACCTATTCAGAGTACGAACTATCAAAAATGTACAGTATCTCACAAAAGTGAGCACACCCTTCACAATTCAGCAAAAAATGGACCATATCTTTTCAAGCGACAATACTACACAAATTAAATTTAAATATGTTTTTCAGTAGTCAGTGTGCAGCTTGTGTAGCAGTATTAATTTACTGTCCTCTGAAAACAACTTTACACACAGGCATTATTGTGTACATAGCAGGCCACAAAAGTCTAAATTGTGTCAAAATTGTAATTTTTTTGAGTGAGCACTATTGTTATCTGCCACTGCCTTAATATGAAATTCACCAGAGCTGCACAGGTTGTTTTTGTGATCCTTTTCTATTCCTCCATTATGGCATTATGGACATGGGAGATGTTAGACACTGGTGCTCCTTCATCTCCTGTTTAAGGATGCCCCACGGGTACTCAATAGGGTTCAGGTCTGGAGACATACTTGGCCACTGCATTACCTTCACTTTCAACTTCTTCAGGAAGGCAGTGGTCATCTTGGAGGTGTGTTAGGGGTTGTTATCATGATGAAAAAAACTGTTGTGTGCCAGTTTCTGAAGGGGGGGCATCATGTTCTGCTTCAGAATGCCACAGCACATGTTGCAATCCATGATTCCTTGTGAACTGCAGTTGTCGAGTGCTGGCAGCATTGAAGCAGCCCCAAACCATGATGCTACCACTACTAGTCTTGATTGTAGGCAAGGCAGAATTATAATGGTACTGTTAAACAGGCCGCTGCCACACATCAATGACATCATTTAAGCCAAAAAAAAGTTTATTTAAATCTCGTCAGACCACAGGATATGGTTTCAGGAATTCATGCTTTTGCACTGCATGTCTTAGGCAAACAGTTTTCTGGCTTTTTTGTGATCAAGTTTTAAGAGAGGTTTTCATCTGGAAGGATGACTACGAAGACCGAGTTGTTGCACTATGTCCCATATTATTTTAGCTCTGTCAGTCTGACCTCCCACCTCTGCAACCTCTGCTGCAATGCTGGCTGCACTTATGCATTTATTTTTTGAAGCCAACTTTTGCATCTGACACTGAGTGTGTGGACCCAACTTCTTTGACTGTGTCACGGGACCCAGACAGACAAAGCACGGACCCAAGTGCATAACCTCAAACAAACGGGTTTTATTGAAGGGTTCGGGGAAAGGGACAAAGTCAGACACCCTAATGGGTGAGCAGGTGATTGCCGCTACTAGTGGTAGCACACTGGAGGGTAGGCGGCTGTGCTCGGCGACCGGGACCCAATGAGAGGCACGGAGTCAGGGACAGGCAGGAGTCGGTACCGGAGGGCTGGAGAACCAGGGAGAGCCGGGGACGGACCGGGGTCGAAGCCAGGAGCAGGTGAGTCAGACGGGCAGGAGTCGGCACCGGAGGACTGGAGAGCCAGGGAGAGTCAGAGACGGACCGGGGTCGAAACCAGGGGCTGGTGAGTCAGGCGGAGTCAGGCAGGCAGGAATCGGCACCGGAGGACTGGAGAGCCAGGGAGAGTCAGAGACGGACCGGGGTCGAAACCAGGGGCTGGAGAGTCGGAGTCAGGCAGGCAGGAGTCGGCACCAGAGGACTGAAGAGGCTGACAGACAGACAGGGGAAACACAGGCACAGACGGGAAACGAGCAAACACCAGGAGATAACAGCCAAACAGACGTGAAGAAGTCAGGAGTCAAAATAGCTTGCCGAGGAGTACACCGTGGTTCGCAGACGGACTGACAGCGAGAGAGTGAGAGAGGTGAGTATAAGTAGCGAAAACCCCTGCGAAACTAAACGAGCGTAAACGAGCGAGAAACGAGGACTGCAAGTGAGGAGACTGATTGAATAATAACGTGACGATCACAACCAGGAAGTGCAGGTGGAACGGATGATAATAATGACGGTGAGTGGGGAAACGAAGCGAGGGAGATAATGGGGAGAGTGAAGGAGATAAACTACTCATTAACTAAACCAGGAAGGGCAGGTGAGATGAATGAACAAGACAGCGAGGGGGAGGAGTGGTGCAACACAGTGAATGAAAACAAAAAACCACAAACATCTTGCTAGTGTTACAATTTAGAAGGCACAACAATTTGGTATAGAATGAGAACGTCTAGGACATAGATGACGTCACAGGGAAATCACAAAACAAGGTAAGCAGACACTTTTTTTCATAAAAGTTCTGCTAATTGAATATAACCAAAAGTGCATAGATTACAGTCCCTGTGAGATAGTCTATGAGAAACTGGTTGATAAAACATCATTTTCTATTAAGGGTGAAAGGCCTGTTGAGTTATAAGTCTTAAGAAGCATAGAAGGCGCTGCGCGCTGACCACGCTGTCTGAAGCGGTAACGTTCAGCCACGACATTTGACTTTAGGTGTGAAAAAAATGTGAGGACAATCTGAGGAGTTAGGCGGTTGTCCCCCGGTACTTTTTTCTACCCTGGGTTCGCAATGGAAAGAAAGAAAAGGAGTAGTGGTGCGTATGGTCGCACCAGAGGAGCAACAAAAAATAAAAGAGAAATGTGAGCAAATGTGGAAAAAAATTGCAGGATGACGCAAAGGTGCCTCCAGTAAAAGAGAAACATGGTTTGTAGTCTTATATTGTTGCGAGGCAAAGAAAGCCAACAAAAGAGTAAAAAAATATCAGAAAGAAAAGCAAATAAAAATTTGGGTAATAAGGAAATCATAATAATAATAAAAAATAAATTAAAAAATAAACAATTAGAGGAGTTTGAGGAAGATGAACAAATTTAGCATAAAATATTTTTAGGGGCATCAACTGTAGAAGCAGAGAGCACTTGAGAAAGCTGCCAAAGTAAATAAACTGAAACCACTTCCTACTGCACCGCCGTTACCACCATATGCACCTACAGAAATGCCTGTGTTTAACGCCCGTGCACAAATGCTTGATGTTTGATGTTAGAGAAGTCAATGACTAAGGTAGAGGAAGCAAAAACAAAATGCAGTAGAGAGAACTGGCGGGAGTTAAGAGAAAAAGTAAGATAACACGTTTGACATAGACGACTGATGAGCATATTGACAGATTAGTGTGTGGGAGTTAGTCCAACTCCAAGCAGGGGTCCAGTGTAGAGATGTCAAACCCAGATCTTTGAAGGGATTCGGATCATTTTGAGTCACTCAATGATATGAGTTGGGTTGAGCGAGTCACTTGAGTCACATTAAAAATGGCTTAATATGAAAAAGCATATACATTTGTCGTTTTGGGTATTTTCTCCTACCATGTCTTTGGTTAGATGACTCTGCTGAATATGCTCTTTATGCCACAGCGATTGGCTCAGCCATGACACAGTGATTTCTGGTGTCTACAGGGGCCATGCATTCACTTTCTTTCTCTTTCAAACAAGATCATGACCTTACTGAATTCTTAACCCAAGCTAAGGACAAATGGACAGATATCGTAGGCAGCCACCCAGGGTGTGGCTGGTTGCAGACTACGCTGTTTAAGAAAGCGGTACTAGCAGCTATGCCGTGGAGTGTGAAAGAAGCAATGGAGGCTCATCTAGATCTGCCAGGAGGCTCAGAGAAAATTATATTACATTACATTACACTCAGCAGATGCTTTTATCCAAAGTGACTTCCAAAGGACACAAGCTAACAGAGGTGTTGAGGAACACAGAGTAACTAAGGCATGGCAAAGTTAGTGCAGTCTAGGGTGCACACAAGGAGGGAATATACAAGGAGGTAGATGTGCCTTATGTATATTTCCTGGGGCAGGGACACTTTAGACACCTACACACATCCACACAAAGGAGCTAAATGTGATAAATGTAATGAAAGAGAAAGTTAAATACAAATGGTACAACCAGAGCTACAGCAGCCACTGCAGCAACAGTTTCCATCCATCGACCCAGCAACTCCTCCTCAAGGAGGTCCAGCCCAAGTCCAACCCTTTCCACAGGGATGTCAGAGTGGCATGAGGGGGGCACAAAGGGAGAGGGGAAGGGGCCGTGGTCGAAGCTGGGGTGCACCAGAAGGAGCATGTAATGGGTGTGGGCTGAAGGGATACTGGCAGAGAGAATGTCCCTGGCACCCGCCCCAAACCAGAGAGCCGTACTATCCCCCACCTCACCAGGCTGTGCCGTACCAGCAGTTCTATGCTCAGTCATATACACAGCCCCTGAATCTGACACAGCTACCAACACCAGTGACAGTGCCTGAACCTTATCAACTGTTGCCCCCACAGCCGCACAGTCGGTGCAATACCAAGCCCTGAACCCTACCGCAGCGGTCAGTACCTCACAATGGGCGGAGTGCGTACCTTCTGAGGGACCGTCGAGCTACGAACTGTTCAATTCAATCTATGGGTAGTCACTCATATGTGATGTCAGCTACCGAGGCTACAGACTTCTGAGGAAGCCCAGGGACGGTCGAGCTTGCTTACATCTTACTTGGGATTGGCAGGCTATAGTAGACATTACGTAGCAGACTACACGGAATTCACCGCTCCTCGTCACTTGGTAAGGCATGAGGAATCTGTCAGTGGGACCAGAATGCGGAAATGTGTCTCATTCAACCCAACAAGCATTGGCAGAGGCTGCGTGACGGCCTATTCTTTACTATTCTACTTGGGTGTTTCTGAAAGGCCGCATTCCATAGGTGGCATCCTTTTTCAGAAAAAGGGGGAGGGAGACAGTTGTTGATGTATGTCTGTAAAATTAGATCCAAAAGAAGAAAGACAACCACCATGCACAAGACATGCAGCAGGAGTAGCAAAATGTGAACTCAGTAGGTTTTAGAATGACATAATTGAGGCAGAACAGACTGGATAACATTTTAAGTGCACCAAACATTACTTACACACGAAGGAATTAATATGGCAGATGATATGAGAGAAGGAGAGCCGCATGCATGTGAACAGGGTGAGACAGGATGTGAAGGTAATATGCAGTAGTGAGGTAGACCAAAGAAGGATTTGAGAAAGTAGAAAGAAGAATTTGAGGAAGTAGAAAGAAGGATTTGAGGAAGTAGAAACAGGGCAAGTGACAGGAAAAGAATTGGCACAGTTGGCAGAAGTAGTGGCAAACTCAAGGCAAACCAGTGAACATACCCACTGTATATGTGGTAAGAGTGATGCATGTAGAACTTGCACAATGGGCAAGAGCAGGATTTCTAACAGTGTAAAAAACACCAATAAAACATGAGCAAGATATGAGGCTACTACAGGCTACTATAAGTGTTAACAAAACCAAAACAAGTAGCGATAATAAAATGTAGGGGATATCATAAAGCCAAAACCGACATACTGCAGTGCAAGGTAATCAAGTAGCAGACATGGCAGCTAAATAAGCAGCAGGAGATGTTACCCAATAAGTGTTAGTGGCAGGGGAACGATCAGTGCAAGATATCTTACACCATGTAGTAAAAGAGACAATACAAAATGGAGCAGGATAAGGCATCTTCAGAAGAAAAAAAAATCACGAGGGAATGTGGAGGTCCCTGGATGAAAGGCCCATAATATCTCCAGGATTGATACAATCTCTCTTAACAGAAGCACATGGTTTAACCCACAATAGTAAAAATCAAATGCAGAGACACCTAACACATTGGTAGCATCCATACTTGCCTGCTATGACTGAAAATTATTTCGGCCAGAAAGACTCAGAGAATAAGATTTTCAATTAAAGCATTTTTATATAGATAAAATAAACAAGCGAACATTAATTAAACAATAGATATTCTTTGGCGAAGGTCCGGTCATCGGCCTGGGACTTGCATCTTTGGATCCGGCAGGACCAGCTGTTGCTATTTGGCAGAATTCAGAACTTTTCCCCCCCAGGCGAATGGACCGGGACCAAACTGGTGGTGGTGGGGATGGAGGTGGGAGCGTCGAAACGTCAGCACCTGAAGCAGCGGAAAAGGTAAGTTAGACGAGACATTATAAAGCAGGTGGCGGCCACTGATTGGTTCGAGACTGCGCCTGACCCAGCAGCTGACGTCTTCCTGGCAGAACTTCCGCAGGCTATCATTTCGGCCAGAAAGACTCAGAGAATAAGATTTTCAATTAAAGCATTTTTATATAGATAAAATAAACAAGCGAACATTAATTAAACAATAGATATTCTTTGGCGAAGGTCCGGTCATCGGCCTGGGACTTGCATCTTTGGATCCGGCAGGACCAGCTGTTGCTATTTGGCAGAATTCAGAACTTTTCCCCCCAAAAACAAAGTAAATCATTTATTAGTTTTGATACCCGCCATGTGGATTAAAACTTACCCCCAAAGATGATAACAGTAAAGACACTAGACCCACCATGAAGAGATGACCGGAACCCACCTGTGGCAGAGGAAAGAAACAATTCAATGTAGCAGAAAAAACACGTAAAACTAGACAGCACTGGCACGTACGACAAAAGTTTCTGCAGACATCACAATGAAGACACATCGAATCGCCCCTAGAGAACAGATACGATGGAGACAACACACATGACAGGCACATAGGACGAATGAAACAGCCCTCGCAAAGAGCTACTTCAAAATCTTAGAAAGGCTCAGAGCCGGACAGGGACACGCATAACGAGCCCCAGAGAACTGCTATCCCATAGCGCGGCGTGAACGCTCATATAAGCTCCGGAGGACTGCTATCCCTGAGCGCACCTGGAATGCTCATTAGGGCTCCGGAAGACTGCTGTCCTCGAGCGCAGCTTGAATTCCCACATGACGCAGACAGACATATAAGCTCCGGGAACAGCTATCTCAACTTGGAGCGCGACGTGGACATACGTAAAAGCTCCGGAGAATTGCCATCTCAGAGCGCGACAAAGACAGACATAAAAGCTCCAGAGAACTGCCATCCCGGAGCGCGACGAGGACACACATAAGCTCTGGGAACAGCTGTCTCATCACGGAGCGCGACAGGGACAGACATAAAAGCTCCTGAGAGGGCTATCTCAGAGCGTGACGAGGACAAACATAAAACCTCTAGAGAACAGCTATCCCAGAGCGCAGCATGGATTCCCACATAAGCTCCAGAGGACTGTCATCCCCGAGCGCAGCTTGAATTCCCACAGAAGCTCCAGAGGACTGCTATCCCCGAGCGCAGCTTGAATTCCCACATAAGCTCCAGAGGACTGCTAACCCCGAGCGCAGCTTGAATTCCCACATGACGCAGACAGACATATAAGCTCCGGGAACAGCTATCTCAACTTGGAGCGCGACGTGGACATACGTAAAAGCTCCGGAGAATTGCCATCTCAGAGCGCGACAAAGACAGACATAAAAGCTCCAGAGAACTGCCATCCCGGAGCGCGACGAGGACACACATAAGCTCTGGGAACAGCTGTCTCATCACGGAGCGCGACAGGGACATACATAAAAGCTCCTGAGAGGGCTATCTCAGAGCGTGACAAGGACAAACATAAAACCTCTAGAGAACAGCTATCCCAGAGCGCAGCATGGATTCCCACATAAGCTCCAGAGGACTGTCATCCCCGAGCGCAGCTTGAATTCCCACAGAAGCTCCAGAGGACTGCTATCCCCGAGCGCAGCTTGAATTCCCACATGACGCAGACAGACATATAAGCTCCGGGAACAGCTATCTCAACTTGGAGCGCGACGTGGACATCCGTAAAAGCTCCGGAGAACTGCCGACCCGGAGCGCGACGAGGACACACATGTAATCTCCAGAGAACGGCCATCTCAGAGCGTGTCCGAGCTTCAGAGAACGGCTATCTCAGAGTGCGACGTGGACACACATATAGGCTCTGGTGCAGCTATCTCACTACGGAGCGCGACAAAGACATACAGAAAAGCCCAGAGAACGGCCTTCTCAGGGCGCGACGGGGACAAACATAGAAGCTCCAGAGAACTGCTATCCCAGAGCGCGACGTGGACACACATACATGTTCCGGAGAACAGCTAACTCAGAGCGCAGTGATAGACTCGCATAGAAGCCCCAGATACATTTAAATCTTACTGAAGCTCTCTCGGAGATTAAATAATAATATGCCATGCAAGATGCCCCAGAATAGCTATCCTAAGGGCGATAATCGGTACGAGTTCATATGGCAAAGCAGGGTGAGGCAAGTTATTTGTACGGCGCATTATATACACACGGCTAGATGCGCTAGAGAGCGCTGCAGACAGTGCGAACAGAAGGTTTTCTCGGAGCACTTAGCATGAGGACGTTTCAGTCAGCATAGACTGACACCACCACCAGTAGTTGCAAAATATAAGTACCTTAATTGCCATGAGAGCGCGAGAGTTGCGCCTTCAAAATCGATTTGGAATCAGGCCTGACGTTGGCCTCGAAGGCTGACGAAGTCCATCTACCCAACCGCTTAATCGAGGAGTCAGGCACATATAAGCCCCAGCTATAGTTAAGACTTACAGCAGCTCTCACGGAGAGTACAAATGACGGAGACACAAAAACTGCCCGGAGAATAGCTAACGCTAAGGGCAATACTCAGTACAAATTCATATGGCAATGCAAGGCGAGGCTATGTTATTTGTATGGCGCATTTCATACACAACGGCAATATGCTCTAGAGAGCGCTACTATCTCTGAGGGCAACAGACATGACAGACACATGAGATGCACTTACCATCTTGGAGAGCATAGCATATGAACCGTTTCAGCCTGCAGAGACTGACACCACCACCAGTAGTTGCAAATAGAAATGCCTTGATTGCAGATAGCGAGCAATACTTTCAGCATGCAGAACTGATTTGGAGCCAGGTTTGATGAAGGCCTTGAAGCTGACAAAACCATCTCCCCTGGTGCTTGATAGAGGAGTCAGTCATTCCCCCTTCCACGGCGGTTGTCACGGCTCCGATAAGAAAGGAGTGGCCCAAAAGGTCGGATTGTGATGGGCAAAACGCAAGACGCACAGATCAGCCCTGACGGAGAGCAACATACGTGACCTACTAAGAGGCCCTCACGGAGAGCGACGAGCATAACAATGCAGTTCTGCTTCTATTAAGAGCAACTTGTGACGCAGAGGGGTTAGCTTGCTGAGAGCAACGCACGGATAACGGCTTGCAGAAAGTAACGCACGATAACTTACAAAAACGCTGCTCCTTACTTGCGAAAAAATCAAACGTGAGCATGCGATGTTGAGAGGGGACAGACTCACAGAGAGCTTAACACTTAAACGAGATACGTGCAAGACACCTTAAACCCTGATGGAGAGAATTAGCCGTAGCCTTAAAGAGGAGGCGTATAGACGCATGACAGAGTAGAGTGGGGAAACCAGGGCCATGACACAGAACACAAAATTGTATGTAGAGAAGAAATATTTAATTGACAAGATTCAAAATTAAACCAAGGCAGTGCAGGTATTGGAGATTATTCCTACGAAACAATTATTCCTACAGAACATAAATACATGATTATTTATTTATCAGTCACACTCTCAGGGAAAGGCGAAAAACCCATGCTACCCAAAGAAAAAACCACTCTTGCCAATTCTGTGGAAAAACATTGGGAAGTCTGGGAAAAAAGTCCTTTACCAGCACCATTTCAAAATGGCTACTCAGGGTTGGACAGCCAAGAGTGGACATGCTACACCACTGGTAAGATTACAAAGAAATGATAACCATAATGGCCAAACCACTATTAAACTACTGCACCTGGGACAGTTAGCCTGCATATATCAAAGAGGTCAGATAATTAACAACACTGCATGCAGCCACGTCGACGTCCTGCAAGGAGTCAATGAATGCATACCTCGGCACAGAGAGAACCTGAGCGAAAAGTTTGAGATGTACTGAAATGATCAATAACTAACCTATTTAACAAGGGCTAATAAATGGCATCCGATGCGAAATTGCGGTGAATTGTGAAAGGAATTTACTGCAAGACCCCCAGAAACACCAGATTAAACAACTGTGAGAGAAAGAGCTTTAAAAATGCTACACCGACTAGCCGGGGAGTAAATAATTGGGTTCTATCAGTCAGCAAAGAAAATTGCAGAGCTTTAATAAAAATGAGCCCATCTTTTAACTGTCAGCTTACCGAACGGGCAGCAGAACGAACCACTTGTGCACATGGGGAAGTACATGTGACCTCAAATAAAAAATAATAATAAAAGAACGGCATCAGCCCTAATGATGACGTATTCATATGGGCAACTGGGACGTGTAGGATGTGGAAGCAAACATTGAATTCTTACGGTTCGCATCACATTGTCCTTTGAATCAAATGCCAAAGGATTCAATTAACAACCACGGAAATAGAGTCATTGCGCATGCACAAGAAAAAAGGAGTAAATCTCTTCAATTGCATAGCTCACGGGTTAGCTGAGCCACTTCCAGTAGTTTGATTTGAATGGCATGTCCTAGAATGAACTGCATTATTAAAACTGTCTATGGAGTTTTGAAGGTTTGTAGCTGGTTGACCCCCAAAACCACCTAGGCAGACCATAGGTTATATCAGAATTAACCCACACGACAACATGTCCAGCCATAGACACATATGTCCATCCCACTGACTGGATTGAACTCTCCATGACGGAACCGTCACGTCTATCACGATAGCCAGTCACTGGCAGAGTGGATTAATTACGTCGGATCATAGGCAAATGTGTAAGCAGTTATGGCTTGTAAGGTTAACCAACAATAAAACCCACGAGATACCGTCTACGAAAGCTTGTCTCTACGAAGAGGAATTTAAACCACTTATTAGTGTGCTGACATCGCGCATTTTCCAGCTGAGCAACGAAAGCAGTAACTGGGCAGAAACTAGTAGAACTTGACTATGGTTAAATGGTTCATAGCAGGCTGCCTTGAAAACGCCGCCCAAGAAGCCCAGTGGTTACATCAGAATTTACCCACATGACAACTTTTACACTCCTAAATGTTCAGACGAACTGAATTTGAACAAATAAGGTCGGCGAGTAAGCAGAGGTACACTGAAAGTCCCATTTTGCCTGATAGGAAGCTAACCGGAGCTAAGCTGCATGTTAGCAACTACGTGAGTTAGCCTACGACATTTGGCTGCCAATGGACATATCCCAGCATCAATCAGTTAAGGTAAAGGAGGCTTCATAACAAGACGCTGCAAATATATTTAGTAGGAAAAGGTACCAATACCCCAGCGAATAAGCGGACCTTATCAAACGGAAGCATTGGTGGCATAGCCGCCGACAACCTTAGCGATACCTGCAAAGTAGCACCGACGAGGCAGGTAGCATCTCGGCTAACGAACGTGAGCTAAGCACTGGTTAACACCGGTAGCCGCTCAGCATTTAGCATAATTAGCATCGACTATAGCTGCTAATAAGCAAACGAGCACCATTGAATGCGCAAATTATCCCAAATGAAGCAACTGAGGGCGAGGAACTGAGCGTACCGTGTGTAGGAGGCACGAACTACAGATGCACAGTACACAGGTATACAAACAACATAAATAAGTGAATGAACTGCCATGCATATCTACATCAACACAGAACGATATCGTCAGATCAGTAACAGAATAAAAGGAAAACAAGGCTTGGTACTGAAACGAACAAAAGGGCAGGTTAGGTGGAGGTGGCACGGCTCCGGGGAAGGGAGACCTAAAACTAGAACCAACTGGAGCTCGGGAGAAATTTTAAATAGCTGAGCGATTCGGGGTTTAACAGGGAATGTTGGCGTTGGTTGTCAAACAGCGCACGAGTGAAAAATCTTTAGATCAGCACGGGAGAATGCGAGCAGGAAAGCGAGCCAGTACTATATCCGCATCCGAATCAGAGACGTCGAATTCAACGAGAGGGAGCTGCGACATAACGATACTTTGCGCGAGGAAAGAGCGTCGAAACGTCAGCACCTGAAGCAGCGGAAAAGGTAAGTTAGACGAGACATTATAAAGCAGGTGGCGGCCACTGATTGGTTGGAGACTGCGCCTGACCCAGCAGCTGACGTCTTCCTGGCAGAACTTCCGCAGGCTATCATGTCAGAAAATGTAAAACTTCTGTAATATTCAATGTCAAAATGACTTGTAAACCAAAACTACCAGGGGTGCGTTTCCCAAAAGCACTACGAACATTGTTAAGTAGTACTTAAGCCTAACTTACGGACCATTTCCCGAAACCTTCTTTGGCCAAGAACCATTGTGAGATCACTCGTAACTTTACGTGTGGTCCGGAGTAATCGTAGAGCACCAAGATTGATCTTAACTGGCGTGGCACAGTGGAGACACCCAGAAGATGTGAAGTGAAAATAGGCTATGCGCGCCTGAAGATGTCATAAGACATTATATTTGTAACTATCATGCAACTACCATATAACTAACATGACATCATCTAGCTGACACAGCAGACCAACGGTAATAAAGAAGTAGCCTAAATTACGCAAGGGTCTGGAATCAAATCAATATGATTGCAGCCACATACGTCAACTATATTTGATAGTAAAATTGGGCATAATGAAACGGTGATCCTACATGTGATTTGTATGGGCATTTCATGAACAAGAGCGTTTCGAGGCAACTAAGAAAAAAATTACCCAGAATCAATATAAAGTCCGCCAAAATAAAGCTTGGAACATGACAGTTCCATGGGCATAACAAAAAGGGAGTGGCGAAGACATTGTTGACAGGTAGTATTTAAAAACAGCAGGGATAGTGTGGCTGTCAAGGCCTTGAACCTGTTGAAAATCACAATGACAGTAGGCCTATACTGTACGGCTTAATTTGCGTTATCACACTGCTGCAATCTTAAAATCTATCAAAGACAGTATTCATTTCTTGTAGGCATTGTGACGGTCTGTCTCCTTCCCCTCCCCCCGCTCACCTGCACGGAGCTGCGCTCTGACTCGGAGCCCAATTAAGGCCTGGATATACTCGCCGCGCGCAGTGGTGCGCGCGCAAAAGTGACGTCAAAATGACGTCAGTGCACATCTGGCGCGGCGTTCTCAAGCGCATATTTGCCGTTTCTGCACCTCCGATTTTTTGTAACTTGCGCGCGGCAGCCCCATTGAAAACAATAGGCAATGGCTAGTCTGGTTTCAGCTAACTTTAGCCTAGTATCTACCAGCCTAAACATGTATTTTCCATTGCTACAAATCAGCTAATATTACTGGAAACTCACAAGAAATACAAACACTGACTAAAAACTTTTAGGATTTTGTTCAGTTTTATCCACAAACCAACTTAGGTGCAAACCTGCAGTTCGTTTATTAAGCTAACTTTTTGCGTTATCCTATCATCACTCATAAGGTCTTATAAAGCTGAAAACACTGTAAATATACACACTGACTCACACCTTTTCGGATTTATCCAGTTTAATTCCCAAATCATGATGTAAACCTGCAATTCAGTCATGTTTCACTCCTCTGACACGCAAGGTTCCCGAACTACTGTGGCATTTGACACCTCTGACGAGGAGAAGATTGCCGTGTGTGTCGAATGAAGTATATATGGGCGTGCGGCGCTGTGACGTCACTTTTGCGCGCGCACTTCTGCATGCGCCGAGTATACACCTAGCTTTAAGCGCAGCTGAGCGCGATCAGCAATCAGTGGCACTCGCTGTTAGTATGTTTTAAAACTCCACACCTCCACTCACTCTCAGGTGAGAGGAGTGACACGCACATACGCTTGAGCTTTAGCTCTACACATTTACCAGGAGCCAAAAACAAACAGTTTTAAGGATTTTAGAGACCGCATTTCACGTTACATCCTAGGCCTTGTGGATTAGCTGAAGACGGATCTCAGATTCATTGCTTCCTTGGTTTCCTTAACCACTGATCTCATCGCTTCCGAGGTTTCCGAAGCCTGGATGAGGTGAAGCGGAGGAAGAGCCGTGAGTCAAACAAATAACTTGGTTGCTTGCTCACCCATTGTACACCAACAATAACTCTGGACACAACTCGCTCATAAGCTCCTATTTACAGCCACGCACCAAACATTCCACACACGCAAACACCACACTTCTCTCTCTTTCCTCTAGCTCTCTCTCAGTCTCTCTTCCTTTTTTTTTTTGAGAGCTGAACTGAACTGGTCGTATGATTTTGCGTCTTGAAGACAATTTCTGTTTTTGTTGGAATTTATACTAGCTATTTTGTCTAGATACCTTTTGTTGAAGACTTTTGAAAAAATAACATTGACCAGAAAATTGGAACTGCGTTTTAGTCTCATGCCTTCTTTTTTCATACATATACTGATTTTTCTGACGGTGTTTTGGGATCATTTAATTTTTTACTTGCAGTTCCCCCAATGACCACCGTTACAAAATGGCGCCCAACGTGGGGCTACTTTGTGTTTTTCCAAGCCCCTGGACTGAATTTAGAATCATTGACTTATATGTACCTGGTTGCATTTAGAATCATTGACTGCTTGGTTGCATTTGAAATTCATATGGAGTAATACGTGTCACAATTTGCGTGTTTTTTCTGACATTTTGCTGTGTGATTTGCATGCCTTGCTGTGCATTGATGGACATTTTTGCTGTGTTGGACTGATTTATTGTGCTTTGCTTGTTACTTGTTGGACTGAATGTTCTGCCACCGTGCTGACTTGATTTGAACTTTTTGCAGTGTTGTGTTGGACTTTGAAAGACTGAAAAAGAAAAAAAAAAAAAAAAAAAAAACGCACACACACTTGCTGGTTTCACATTGCATTGAATTTTTTATTGCATTGCTGTGTATTCGTTGCACCTTATACTGCTGTGCATATCTCTCTACATTTATTGCTGTGCCAATACTGTTGACATTTGTGTGTGCATTTAACATGTCTTCTTCTGATTCACCCACCAACATCCTTCTCAATCCTCCTGACATCCATACACCTGTCCCCTCTACACACATACCAGCCCCTAACATTCCTATACTCAATAAAACACTGGCTGAAATGTCTGTTCCTCTATTAGCGACCTCTGCATCCTCCTCACACTCTGCACTGGACAATAGTTCCCCTGTGTACTCCCATGCTCTAGAGGGAGCTGTAGCCCAATCCACATTCTCCACATTTGACCTGTCAATGACAAACCCAGTGACTGACGAGGAGTCTCCACGGCAACAAGCCCTTCCGCGAGCACTTCCCACACCAGGACGGGAGTTAGGACTTCTGGCAGAGCGTGCACATGCTGGATGGGACAAAATGTACAGATACATGGAACAATATCAGAAGGACTTAGGAGACATGGGACACACAATGAGAAGACACAGGAGTCACCTGGAGTCTAAATTGGAAACTGTTACGAACCCAAATCGCCACTCAGAACTACATAACATAAATGAGGTCACAGAGATCGGTAATGCGGATGAATCGAAGAATTTAATACAAAAAAGATGAAATTAACAGAAGACATGACGGATACCAAAAGACAAAGAAAAAGTGAAAGAAAACCTCACACTTCCAACCTTGATGTTAGGGTTCTTTTCTGCTCCCGTCAAAGGAAAAAGAAGTGAGTCTTCCGAGAAACTAAATAACCTATTCTTACTAAGCCTAAACTAAAAACGTGCAGGAACCGTCCAGCAAAAGTTAAAGGAGAACTTCGGTGTAAAATGAAAATTGGCATGTTAAAACATCATACCGAGTTGGTATGTGTACGGAGGAGCAAAATTGATTTAGCCTGTTGCATTCAGAGTTTCACTATTTTTTATCGTTTGTCCCAGAAAGCTAACAATGGAAGTGGTAGGTGCCCTTAGACGAAGCACGACGGCTACGCTATTTTTAAACCATTAAAACAGCTCGAAGAAACTCCACACTCCATCGGTAGTACAACAAAGGCCCTGACATTAAAAACGAGGCACTGAGAACTTTGTAAGTGTACACAACATTTATTAATAAAACAGTTTTGACAGGCAGTACCTTGCTGTAGTTTCTCGTCGCCGCCATGATGAAAGTCTGCACAGGTCGATTGACGAACACGAACTAGCAGGAAGAATAGAAGGAGAGGTAGTACAATCAACTTGTTTGGACTTTCATCATGGCGGTAACGAGAAACAACTGCAAACGACTGCATGTAAGAACAGCTTTTTAAATAAACGTTGTGTACATTTACAATATTCTCTTACTAAGCCTAAACTAAAAACGTGCAGGAAAGAATTGACAGTCACCGTCCAGCAAAAGTTAACAAAAGTATTTACAATTCAAAGTATTTAAAGTTGAATAATTTAAAGTAAACAAAAGTGTGCCAGCGCCGTGGTGGAAAAAAAAAAATCCAAAGCGAGAGAGAGAGCCATCTTGGAAGAGGGGCGGTATTTATACCGGTGGGCTGGCCTCAGCCATCACAACCAAGCCAGAAACACCAAACTCCACCTACAGGCAGGAGGACGTAAAAGGACAGGGAAAGAACAAGCAAGAAAACTTAACCCTGTAACTAGGGGTGGGCGGTATAGCCTAAAATTTATATCACGGTAGTTGTTGAACCATAGACGGTAGACGGTATATATCACGTATACTTTGGTATGTAATAGTATTAACTGGTAACAGCTTCCTAATGCTGAATGTCAATATTTCTGAACGTCACCAAACACGATATAAGACATTGTAACATTTTCGTGTGGGAACTTGGCTCAGCCAGAGGTTAGGCAAACTGGGACTGAGGTAAATATACAACACGTTTAGAGCAAAATAACGTCGTATTCCACAGGATCCGCACACAAAACAACTAGAGGAACACGTGAGAATGATAGCACAGGAAATTATGATGTTGGGAGAGTGCAGTCAATCCGTGCGCTTTGCCAAATGGACAGAGCTGGATCGTCAGTGACTTGCTGTCGGCGCAGATGGGTCAGTCAAATGCAGGTGTAGCTGTCTATGAAACAGCACGACAGGCTCCTCATTAAGCATTACCTAAAGCAGCGGCGGTTCTACACTGAATTACTCCCCGGGCGAGACCCCCTCCGAGCCCCCCAACGATGAGTTGCAGCAAATATTGAAACTACCATAATTACATTCTGTTGGCTAATGACAGGGCTCAACGTTAACCCAAATTATGGAAATCAATAATAACTAAACTTGTAACCGTTTTGTTGCAAAGCCAAATCTTATGGTGAAATTAGATCTTGTGTTTGTTGAGCTAAGACCGAATTATTGTTGAGTATAGCAATCGTAGCATCATAGCTAGAAGGCTAACAAACGTAAGAGTTATAGGCCTACCATGATTAACATTCATTCATGGCATGGATAACGTGATCATGCAGAGAGAACAGTTGCATACCTTCATCTTTTGCTCGTTTCTACACTTCTAATGGCTTTGACCTTTTTCTGTCCATCTCCTTCTGTTTGTAACTCGACAGTCAACATGCTGTTTTTCCCATCCCTGAACACTCCGTCACTGCCGACCAGGAGTTAAGACTAATTCACCTTGGTGACCGCCTACTCGTTTTGTATTGCCCTGTTTTATTAGCCTTTCACACAATTAAAAAATGTGCAGGAATTATAAACTTGTAAATATAATGTTAGGAATAAAATGTGCGTTATTGGGAAAGAAGCTTATGTGTGACTGACTTCGCTCACTAATTGCAGAGTATTGCCCACTTGTGCATTGCATTTGAGAGACTCAGAGGTGCTGTCCATAGAGCTGAATACAATACTAGAGTGGACTCAGGCGCACTGCTCATGGCAATCGTGGCCGCCATCTTGCGACTGCCGGCCGGGAATCCTAGCCCTCGCAGTGCTGAGTAAGGAACACAAATATCGATTTGTATAATACATTGATATTTTATATTAGCTAGTATATTCATTGTTGATCCGTACGTGTCATTTTATACTAATGACAGGTCATATTGTGTCGTTATAATTATCGTTAATTATCGTTTTCTTTGATACGATTTACGTACATATATAATCGGGCATTTGAAATATCATCATTGTATAGTGTGTCAGTGGATATTTTCACAGAACAAAGCCATTTTTGACAGAGGTGGGTCCATTCTAGGCTTATTTACAATTGAGTGCCTAGCACACGCAAGATGGCGGCCGCGTCGGACATTTTCCCGTGTGGTCAGCCAATGCCGTGTCCACTCTAGTATTGTATTCAGCTCTATGGTGCTGTCCCCCGCGCCCCCTCCCCTTTGCCCTTCTCTCACAGCTTCTGTGCACTGGAACTTTTTTACAAGGTTTTCCAACGTAGCTGACTTGCTGTAGCAAACCGACCGTAAGTAATGTTACAACCGCGGAAGATGAGCATTTTTGAAAATAGGCGTGTCAGAATAACATGAATTCTGCAGATTATGTTTTCCTGTTCAGTATCCGACACCTCGTAGCCAAACCATGACCAGATTACAGAAGTTGAGCCGGTCTTTTTTACGAGCTCCTTCTATTCCATGTGTTCACTGCTCGCAGCTATTTTTCCTTCTTCCTTGTTGTGGTGACGCAATGAACTATCGCGGTAGGAAGGTATAACCCAAAATCTCTACCGTTGGCCAAATTTATACCGCATACCGTTTATACCTTTTATACCGCCCACCCCTACCTGTAACAGAAACCCACACTTCAGAAACACAGGCACATTTCATTCATCTCACAACTACAGTGCTCACAATGAAAGACAAAGTGGAAAAAGAATTGGATGCTGTCATGAAGGCCATGACAAAAGTAGCAACTGAGGAGTGTGAAAAAATCAGGGTTACCACAGCTCAAGAGCTAACTTTTGTTTTGGAACAATTGCAAATTGGGCTCCAAAATGATTTTAAAGCCTCTCAAACACTAGGGTGATGACTCAAGGAGTGCAACTGACAGAGTGCATGTCTCTAGTTCGAACCCTGACTGCCAAAGTTGACTCTTTGTATGACCAAGTGGACAAAGTCGAGAGTGCTTGCCGGGACACCAGGAGGCAAATGGGAGAATTGCAGCGCAAACTCACTCATACCTCCTCTGTACCTGTTGTAAGCAACACACTTTCCCCACAAATCACATCTTCACTACATGCCACTTCTCAGCCTGCTACGCCTACCTCTAATGTGCATTCATCCAGAGTTGACCACATCAAACTGATGAAAGTCTTTCCTACTTATGGAAATCAAGGAGATGACCAAGACCCGGTACTGTACTTGTCTAAATGTCAGGACTTTATTGCTTTGCATCCTTTGTCTGATTCTGACATCCTTGCCACCTTCCGCACAGTCTTGCACGGCACTGCCAGAGACTGGTGGGAGATCACTCGCACCAAAGTTGGCACATGGGAATAGTTCAAGTCTTCATTCTTGTCTGCTTTCCTTGCTGAAGACTACCAGGACGAACAGAGAGGCAGAGAGGGTGCGCACTAAAAAACAGAAAGAGTCAATCAGAGACTTTGCATATTCATACAGAGCATTGTGCACAAGATGGAACGCAAAACTCACTGAACAGGACATTATGAAGCTTATCTTGAAAAACATTAAGCCTTACCTTGCAAGCCAGCTCTGTGGACGTGTGAAGGATGTGGATGAGCTTGTGCGTCTTGGTCATCAGCTAGAGAAAGACCATGAACTCCAGTTGGAACAGGACCAGGCCAAACAAAGTAAACATAACCCGTCTCAAAAGGCCTCAAACCCTGTGCAACAGTCAACACAAAGCCGCCCACCTCTTTTGTGCTGACGATGCAAGGGTTCCCACAGTCCTGGTTCCTGTCCACAACACAACACAAACAGTCAACAACAACAGCAACAACACAAACAGAGACCCAATCAGAAATCGAGTGGAAACACTAGCACTCTAACCTCAGTTTCATCTAGGAGCATGAAAAATTTACTTACCTCTTCTCCCACAACGTGCATCACAGGTCCACCAAGTCCCATTGCCCCGCAACAGCTTGTTGTACCGGTCAGCATTGGATCCTGGTATGGAAAGGCCATCCTAGACACAGGCACAAGCTACACATTATTACATGAATACTTATAGTCAGACTTGATAAAGTCCAAAGATCTCAACCCATGGACACAGGGTCCCTTGTATCTTGCGAATGGGGAGATCGCAACACCACTTGGCTGGACTGATCTAAGCTTTAGTGTTCATGGCAATGTGACTGACCTGTCAGTAGCTGTCCTTCCATCTGCTGCACTGGCATACGGAATTCTCCTGGGACTAGACTTCATCTACCATAGCCAGCTACAGTTGAATGTCTCAGACAACGTCTACACATTCAAAGTCAATTCCTCAGCTGTCTTCTTCTTCCAGCCTGGCAGTGCATCTATCTCTGCATGGTCTCCTCAGTACAGAACACATTATACAAACCAACTCTCACTCCTTAGTTCCATCCCACCTCCTCTGCTGTCTTTAGAGCCAGAGCGTCTAGGCGTGTATGACTACATTGACCGAGCAGTGTCAACCGCTCATGTATCGGAGGCTGGGAAGCAACAACTTCGTGACTTGTTATTCGGCAACCCTGATGTGTGTACCCACAGCATTGGCAAAACTAAAGTGCTAAAGCATGTCATCTACACTACCACCAACGTTCCTGTGAAACAGAAGCCATACCGCATGTCTCCTGTCAAGCAGGCAATAGTGAAAGATCAGGTTCAGGAGATGTTGACTGCAGGCATCATTGAGCCTTCACACTCTGGCTGGTCTTCCCCTGTTGTCCTGGTGCCTAAAAAAGACGGCGGGCACAGATTCTGCATAGACTACAGAAGGCTGAATAAACTGACGGAAAGTGATGTCTTCCCCTTGCCGAACATCTTGGAAATCCTGGAGTCCTTGGCTGGATCCACCATCTTTTCCACCATTGACCTCAACTCTGGATACTGGCAAGTGGCCATGAGCCAGGAAAGCAAGGCCAAGACCGCATTCATTACGCCCTCTGGCTTGTATGAGTTTAATGTAATGCCCTTTGGTCTTAAAAAATGCTCCAGCCACATTCCAGAGGCTTATGGCTACAGTATTGGAGAGACTGAATGGAAAATGTTGTCTTGTTTACCTTGATGACATCCTATGCTTCTCTGCCACAGAGGCACAACACTTCTCTAACCTCCAAGACGTGTTTGACTGTCTGCTGCAAGCTGGCCTGACTCTCAATCTTAATCTTAATCATTTCTGTCTGTCTGAAGTAAAGTTTCTTGGACACATTGTCAACTCTGCCGGTGTCACTACTGATCCAGACAAGGTGACCGCAATCATGAACTATTCTGTGCCACAAAACCTTAAGGAAGTTCAAAGATTCCTTGGACTGTCTGGTTGGTACCACCGATTTGTCCCAGGTTTCTCCCAGATTGCTGAGCCTTTAAACAACCTCAAGAAAAAGGGTCAAAGTTTTATCTGGTCCGCAGCATGCCAACAGGCTTTTGATCAGCTAAAGGCTTGTCTTACATCCCCACCTGTGCTAGGCCACCCAAATCCTGACCTGCATTTCGTAGTGCACACGGATGCAAGTGACACTGGACTTGGTGCTGTCCTAACACAGAGAACAGGCCCTGACACCGAACAAGTCATTGCTTATAGCAGCAGAACACTAAACAAGGCAGAGAGAAATTACTCCACTATGGAGAAAGAATGCTTAGCAGTCATCCGGGCCTTGGAGAAATGGCAGTATTATCTGGAGCCTAAACTGTTCACCATTGTAACTGATCATGCTGCATTACAATGTGTTAAGACCTCCACAAAGACCTCCAGTCGACTACTTCGATGGGCACTGAGACTACAGAAGTTTGACTTCATTGTGGAATACAGGAAGGGAAAGCTGAGATGCTCTCTCCCGCATTCCACCATTGGCAGGGTCCATAGCGACCATCCAGACCAAAAAGGCCATCGACTGTTTCCCTCTGACCGCAGATGTTCTCTTCCAAGAGCAACAAAAAGACGCACACATACAAAACATAGTTAAGCAGAAGGAGATGAAAAATTAGAAAAGGAGTTTGCAGTCATGAATGACATGATATACCGTAAGGTCTGCAACAACGGACAGACACACCATCGCCTGTACATCCCTGAGGCACTGCAGGACGAAATCTTCCACGCTTATCACGCAGAACCAATAAGTGGGCACTGTGGAACATTGGACCATCAACATACAAGAGATTGTACGATGTTGCATACTGGCCAGGGATGTGGACGGACGTCAAACAGCGGATAGCATGTTGCCAGAGGTGTCAGACCACCAAGGCTGACAACAAGAAACCTGCCAGCAAAATACAACAGACAGAGGTGAAGCAACCCAATGAAATGATTGGTGTCGACATCATGGGCCTTTCCCTCGCAGCACAGAACAAAATGAGTACCTCATTGTGTTTGTCGATTACTACACCAGGTGGGTGGAGCTTTTTCTCACAGGAACAGCCACTGCACCAGTTGTTGCGAAACTCTTCAGGAGGGAAATACTTACTCGCTGGGGAGTCCCTGATTTTATAGTCTCTGACAGAGGCTCTCAGTTGGTTTCCTCCCTGTTCAAAGAGCTCTGCAATAACTGGGCAGTCACACCAAAGCTCACCACGTTGTATCACCCACAAACGAACATGACTGAACGTGTGAACAGAAACATCAAGGCAATGGTTTCGTCTTTTGTAGATGACAATCACAAAAGATGGGATCACTACCTATCCGAGTTCCGGTTTGCCTTAAATTCCTCTGTCCACGAGACAACAGGTCTTACTCCTGCGGAGCTGCAGCTTGGACGCAAACTGCAGAGTCCAATGGATAAGATCCTGTCCAGCCGCAGTTTGTCTCCTGATGACTACTGCTACGACGTAGTAAAACACCTCAAAGACCTGCAAACCAAAGCAGAAATAAGCAGTAAAAAAGCAAAGCA
Organism: Coilia nasus; assembly: GCA_027475355.1. NCBI lineage: Eukaryota > Metazoa > Chordata > Actinopteri > Clupeiformes > Engraulidae > Coilia > Coilia nasus. The sequence continues at coordinate 28,334,396 of CM050210.1, forward strand.
CAGACAACTACGAAATTATAACAAAACCAGAAGACATGTCACTTACCTACCAAAGGATCGTGTCTGGGTGCGGAACCATCCTCAATCTTCTGCAGCCCGTCACTTCTCTGCCAAGTTGGCCCCGAAATGGAAAGGTCCATACCGAATTGTCCGGCAGTTGGGTCCTGTGAATTTCCAGGTGGTCCGGGAGGACACTGGAGAGGACCTCTGCACAATTCATGTACACAACCTAAAGCCATGCTTCCCAATGGCAGCGGAGTTGGATGCCCGTGAAAGGGAGGGTCTTCGACAAATCTTTGAGGAAACGTCGGATGAAGAAGACTTCCCTGGGTTCCCAGACTAATCTACACAACCTATGGTCGTTTTCCCATGGGGGGGAGAGTGTGACGGTCTGTCTCCTTCCCCTCCCCCACTCACCTGCACGGAGCTGCGCTCTGACTCGGAGCCCAATTAAGCGCAGCTGAGCGCGATCAGCAATCAGTGGCACTCGCTGTTAGTATGTTTTAAAACGCACCTCCACTCACTCTCAGCTGAGAGGAGTGACACGCACATACGCTTGAGCTTTAGCTCTACACATTTACTAGGAGCCAAAAACAAACAGTTTTAAGGATTTTAGAGACCGCATTTCACGTTACATCCTAGGCTTACCATTGCTTGCTTGGTTTCCTTAACCACTGACCTCATCGCTTCCGAGGTTTCCGAAGCCTGGATGAGGTGAAGCGTAGGAAGAGCCGTGAGTCGAACAAATAACTTGGCTTGTTGCTTGCTCACCCATTGTACACCAACAATAACTCTGGACACAACTCCCTCATAAGCTCCTATTTACAGCCACAACGCACCAAACATTCCACACTTCTCTCTCTTTCCTCTAGCTCTCTCAGTCTCTCTTCCTTTTTTTTGAAGGACTGAACTGAACTGAACTGGTCCTATGATTTTGTGTTTTGAAGACAATTTCTGTTTTTGTTGGAATTTATACTAGCTATTTTGTCTAGATACCTTTTGTTGAAGACTTTTGAAAAAATAACGTTGACCAGAAAATTGGAACTGCGTTTTAGTCTCATGCCTTCTTTTTTCATACATATACTGATTTTTCTGACGGTGTTTTGGGATCATTTAATTTTTTACTTGCAGTTCCCCCAATGACCACCGTTACAGCATACTGTCTTTACGTCTCCTGTCTTGTCCCCCGATGCCTTCAAATAGCCTACAGTGGTATGAGAAAGTTTGGGCACCCCCTCTGAGGTTGTATAATAATGGACTCTGACTTCACACAAATGTTGATGTTTGTGGCATGTCCTTCATTTGCCCATAAGAGCCAAGTGTTAGCTTGATTTCCAAACACAGATTTTAAGTATTTATAGTATGCAATTGTATGAAATTAAATCAAATGTAAAAAATAGGCTGTGCAAAAATGTGGGAACCCTTGTCATTTTGTTGCTTTGATGGCCTGTAACTAATCATCACAAGATAGTTGGACACACAAAGTTGGTTTGGTGAGCTCGTTAAGCCTTGAACTTGTGACAGGTGCACAAAATAATGACAAAAGGTATTTAAGGTGGCCAAATGCCAGTTCTCATTCTGTTTGACAGAATTTGAAGAAAAACACCTGCTTCCCACAGTAAAATTTGGTGGAGGTTCCATCATGCTGTGGGGCTGTGTGGCCAGTGCTGGTACTGGGAATCTTGTTAAAATTGAGGGTCGCATGGATTCCACTCAGTATCAGCAGATTCTTGACAATAATGTTCAAGAGTCTGTCACAAAGTTGAAGTTGCGCCGGGGATGGGTGTTTCAACAAGACAATGACCCCAGACATTGCTCAATTCATGCAGAGGAACAAGTACAATGTTTTGGAATGGCCATCCCAATCCCCAGATTTGAATATCATCGCGAATCTGTGGGATGACTTGAAACAGGCTGTCCATGCTCGGAATCCTTCAAACATCACTGAATTGCAGAGGTTTTGCCAGGAGGAATATGCCAAAATACCATCATCCAGGATCCAGACACTCATTGGTGGTGCAAAAGGAGGCTCTACTAAATACTAATATGATTTTTCTATTAAGGTGCCCAAATTTATACACGGTCCTTTTTTTGTTTTGGGGCATATTGCACATTTTCTGTTAACCCAATAAACCTCATTTCACTGCTGAAATATGATTGTGTTCATCAGTTATTTGGTATATCAAAATTAAGTTGTGAATTAAAACACCCAATGATTGGTGAATGTCAAGGGTGCCCAAACTTTCTCATACCACAGCCGCACAAGGACAGTCACAGGAAGTGGGCTTCCTTTGGACGTGTGCAGGAAACATGCAACAAAAATATCTGAATACAGTGTCCTACTCCTACATAGACTATTTAAATCAAATATATATTTTTGTTTGTGTCCTCAGACTGGTCAGAGATCTTTTTTTGCTTATTCTTGAATGAGATAAGTTATAGATAAAAGATAAGCAAAGGTTACAAGTTTTGTTTTTTTTTGTTTTTTTAATGTGTTTTCTTGCATTGAAGCCACCTTCACCGTGTGCCCAATGAAGTTCAAAAGAAAGCTCCTACTGGCCCTTAATAGCGGCAACTTTCAGCTCTAAGAACCATCTTAAGAGCAGTGCACGCACGTTCATGCTACGATCATGTTTGGGAAACGGACCGTAAAAAAATGTCAGAACGCTTGTAAGATCAGTAGTATATAGGCGGCACTTTGTGTCAAAATGATTGATTGCCTGGAATGTTTGGAATGTTTGGAATGTCGGGTATTTCCGGTATGTGTAGTATGTTAAAAAATTTGGTTATGCGTTGTATGTCAAAAAAATTCTGTTCGTTGCTCCACGTGTGTTTTGTTTACATTCGTCCCCTGTGACGTGTACGGTCCACGTGCGAATGTTTACATGTGTCAGCAGTGGTGTGGGCCGCGTCACACCCCGCCTTGGGTGTGTGTGTGTGTGTGTGTGTGTTTATCGCAAACGCTGTGGGAATGTGCCTATGTCTGGTATGTAGGTCCAGTCTGCAACCCCCTCAACATATACATATGTACCCCCACGTCCGTTGTTTGTGTAAATGGAGCCATTTGTGTGATACTGTAACCAAACGCATCCCCATATGGTTCCGGATGACCCGGGGGTCTGTTTTCGTAGACTGCTGCAGGCGCCGGGGTTTACAACACTGTGTGTATGTGTTATGCTGACCTGTGATTAACCCCCCTGTTCATTCCACGATGCAGAATGTGTGTTGGTGTGCATAGATCGGTTGCGTGCGTGTGTGTCAGGGGCGATTCCTTTAAGACAACAAGGGAAGCTCAACTTCCTCTAACATTTCACACAATAAATGGTCAAATATGCAAGGTTGAATTTACATTAAATTGGGATTGACATTATGTTTAAAACTAGAAGCATCCTAGAAATATGTTTAACTTCATAGCTAAGTCTTGATAACTCTGTTTATTATTGTCGGGTCCGACGCGATTTTCCGAGGGTTTTGAATGCACAGCACAGCGGGACACCCCATTGAAGCTGAACGTCTGATGCACTTTTTTTCAATGCAGTGAAGCCATGTGTTCATTGGATAAATGCTGAAAATCGTCATTTCCTCGGACGCTCAGCCTCTCTGGGGGTGAATGGAAAATGAGATGGGCGGGGGCGGGCCAAGACGCTAGGCTTACACATTATAATTGGTGGAACTGTCTAAAAGACTACACCCCTTTTGATTGGCAGGCAAACAAACATCGCAGTAAAGTAGAATTCAGTCGCTAGCGGATTTCCCAAAGACAAGTGGTGAGAGAACGTGTTGTCCGTCCAGAGTGCTTGTTATTTACACATTGCACATATTATATTCTAAATAAAACATACCAGTCAGCACAAAGTTATTGAGTTTTTTGTCTAAGTTTCATTAGTTCGTTCACAATCATATTGTTCAAATTAGTCAAGTTGTTAAGGAAACTAGCCCGCTAGTTAGCGTGCTAGCCCAATACAATGGCTACTGCTAATATTGTTGACAATTTTGGCAAACCCATTCGATAGTCTTCCGTATGAGGAGAGACTAGAAATTAAACAGCAGGACAGACCAACACCCAAGACTGATTTGGCCCACAGAAACTGGTGAAAGTAACTGTTTTTTTTTTTCTTCAACTTTCCTGGTATGACGAGATGAACTGTCTAATTGGACGTGCTGTGACAAACAGAATGTACTGTTGGCCATGCCTCTTGATAAAGCTGTGTCAGGGATATGAAGTTTTAGTCAAATGTAGGTTTTTACGGACCTGAATAACTTTGACAGGGCATACAAAAAGGCATGAAAAAAGCAATGGCATTTCCTGCAAAAGGAGCGCAGGGCAGAATTTATACACAATAACGTGTATTTCTAATGGTTCTGTTATATATTTCTGTTCATGTTCTGTTCAGTTCTGGTATTGTTGTATACAGATACAGTTTGGGTGTGTGTTACTCCTGAAAATCATTTTCATGTGTGTGTTACTGTAGTTCTGTGGCATGGCTGTGGTTGACAACAGTCTCAATTAACATTTTTTTTTCTTAATAACGGCCAGGCTCCAATAGGATAAAAAAAAAAAATATATATATATATATATATATATATATATATATATATAATAATGTACACCTAAAATGTGCTTCCCCTATTTGAAAGACCAGCAGCCGCCACTGGTGTGTGTGTGTGTGTGTGTGTGTGTGTGCGTGTCTCCCCCTATGCCCGTGTGTTTCAAGACTGTGAGTTTGTAAAAATAAAAAATAAAAAAGGCATTCGTAAAAACAGCCTATATGTCTACAAAGCACAATACAATATAAATAAATTATAACGTTGTGCGGGGAGAAGCCAATCGTCGGAGGGAATACGTAGGTTATGATGTAGGCTCCATACTGTAGGGGGTGCAGATCTTTGATAAAATATAGATGTGCGCGTTATATTTAGGAATGTCAAGATTATGTATGACGTGTCAGATTTCTCTAGCATGCATGCCTAGTATGCCAAACTTCTCTAGCATGTAGGGTATGTCAAGATTGTCATGTGTGTATGGTATGTCAACTTTCTCTAGCATGCATGGTATGTCAAATTTTTCTAGCATGCATGGCATGTTAAATTTCTCTGGTATGTAAAATGTGTCAAAATCTCTAGGGAATTCGTAGGGGTGTGAAAATATGGACCAATTGTATCGTGTCTAAATGTTTAGTGCATACCCCCCATCATAGTATAAAGGCTTGGTACGTGTTTCAAGACTGTGAGTTTGTAAAAATAAAAAAATAAAAAAGGCATTCGTAAAAAACAGCCTATATGTCTACAAAGCACAATACAATATAAATAAATGATAACGTTGTGCGGGGAGAAGCCAATCGTCGGAGGGAATACGTAGGTTATGATGTAGGCTCCATACTGTAGGGGTGCAGATCTTTGATAAAATATAGATGTGCGCGTTATATTTTCCATCAGCCTTAAGAAAAAAGAATCTTTTAGACATTTTACTTAAATCTTAAAAACTCGTGGTAGCTATGGTGTCTGAGTCTCCGGGGGTCTGGGGGTGTGTATCTATGTTTGAATGACCAATGGTGATATGTTTGACGTATGCTAATTCATTCGTTAACACCCATAAATACACCAAAAAAAGGCTTTGGGGGTTCCTGTACAGAACATAACACCTGAAAGCATTTCTCTGGACCAGGGCCAAGCAGCATCGATATGGACAACCACACAAGTGAGCTACCCATACTTGGTTTTGAATCTAAAACCCACCAGACTGTTGTATTGGTTTAAAATGTTTGTATCGCATTTATTTAAAAACAGGTATTCACAATTATAGGTTTTAACAGGCACCCCGGGGCTGTGGATGAAAATACAGGCCTATCTCAACATTGTAAGTATGTCTTATGAAAGGCCTAAGTGTTGCAAAATGTCTGAATAACCATGTATGTGTTTATATAGCCCTATATTTATATTGCTCTGTTTTTATAGCGTATGGGCCTGTGACTGAATTATCGGATTATGATGTGGTCACCGATCTGGATATGTTGACATGTGAAGAGGCAAACTATGAAGATGATTGGTCTTTTAACCTTACACAACTTTGTGAGGGTTGTTGTGTTTGAATAATAACATTGTGTATGTGTTTTTTTTTTAATTAATGAAATTACATTCAGATGTGTTTGTGTGTTTTTATCAGTGAATGATGAGTTAAATACAACGGGGGAATCTGTCGCCAACGACAATCTTGTGAATTGTGTCGATGATGACAGCGAACGACTGTGGTACGTATAATATTCTCAAACAGTTGTAGGGGTGTACAATGTATCGATAACTGTATAGACTCTCTTTTATGGTCATGAAAGTGATTGTGTAATAAAATGTGTGTGTGTGTGTGTGCGTGTTAATTACAGACAACCAAACAGCTGTTAGGAGAGCAACCCAGAGCGCTTGTGCAGACCAAGGCCCATCGGCACAGCATCCCCGTCGGACCATCGTTGACCCACTAATTATAGATTTGACAGAGACATGTGATGAAGAGGGGTCTACGCCTGTAGCAGCGGAGCACGCCGACCATCCGGAGGATTTGCAATCGGTAAGCGGCGAAGGACCATCTGCACACGCGGCAGACGTTAACACAACAGCTGGCCTGAAGTCACAACGCTGTTATGAAATAGGGTCTGTATTGCACGATGTTATGAATATGGTAGAACGGTTCAAAAGACGTAGGGATTCAACAGTACAGCGTACCGATGTCGTGGTACGCCTGAATAATGATGTGGGTGATTTGTTAGAAATTGTTGACAAACTGGCAAGAGCACTCGATGATTTTACAGCTGTGATGGATGTGTATTTGGACAAGTTAGAATTTATGATTGCCCTTTTACAAAACCGGTGTCATTAGCTGATGGTGGGATGCGTTTGTAGTTTATAGGCTTATATATATATATATATACATTTACCATATAGAAATTTCACACATTCTACATTTTAAAATGGAGCCCGTCGATAAAAGGGTTAGAGTTGATACTTTACAGCAGCATGTTTCAGCGTTAAATAACCGTATTGACACACTTTATGACTTATTGTTACAGAGAACTGCCAACAACGGGGCGGTTGTCACACATAACACCACTGATAATGTTAATCACTCACAGGCCTGTGAGCCGGGTTTGTCAATATGTCAAATGGGTGGTGTTGGTGCGGGTAATTTTTCTAACGCAGTAGGCCAACAAGCGCATTTAGATGAGGTGTCTATACAACGTTTGGTCCGAGAGGGCGGGCGTGTTGGAGACTACATTATAACACCTCGCCCGCGGTTCAACAGCACAGTAGTCACAAGGACTTTAAATTTTAGGAATGCACCAACGACTGACATGGCCTCATACGTCCAGCATTTGTACAACACATTTAATGACATTATTGAATTTGGGAAGACTCTGGGGGGTGAAAACGCGGTCATCAGCATGGTGTTACGGGGGGAAAGTCTAACCACACATGTCAATGTTGTACTGACCTCATCTGATGGTTATGCACTGGATCGGGTGATAGAGGCTATTGAAAACATGTTACAGAGTAATACCAACATCATGACTGACCAGAGTCTACAGATAACCTCTTCTATTGCTCACGACAGACAGGGGGGTGTGCGCAGGAAGATAGCGCGACTGGCTCACGATGAGGTTATTAAAAAGAAACGTCTGAGCTTGTACAGCCCTAACAACCCCACAGGCAACACATGCTTCGCCACATGTCTAGCACATTATTTAAATCCAAATGCTGGGGATGAAATGTTAGCGACTATGGGTGATGACATGCATAGACGCTCAGGTTTTACGCCACAGCAGAAGATAGGCTTTAGCGATGTAGCCGTATTTGAGCGATTGTACGATGTTAAAATTGTCATCTTTTATAGATCAGACAATGGTATGATGATAAAATACCAGACAACCGAAACACTACACGACAAAACCGCTTTTCTGTATCTCCATGATCAGCATTACTATCATGTAATAAAACCGCATACATTCCTAGGCGATGCATACTTTTGCATGTTCTGTTATGAGTCATACAACAATAAACTCACTCACAAATGTGAAGGATGTTGTAATGTCTGTTATGGTAATGATTGTCGGAAAAGGACTGAGGCCAGCGTATACTGTATAGACTGTAATAGATATTGCAAATCACGATATTGCTATAACACGCACAAGCAAGTCCGACAAACCGGACCTACAGGTCGTCTGGCAGCACCTTGTGACGTGACAAAATATTGCAAAAAATGTAATCGTCGTTATTATATTGCGGCGAATAAGAAACCACACAAATGTCAGGCTATGCAATGCGTTCATTGTAATGCAGAATTAGTGCCCGAAGCAGATCATTGTTGCTTCATACAACCCATCAAAGCTAAGAAATTGTGCGCAATCTACAACAGTAAACACATCTATATGTTCGTTTTTACGCAGTTTGATTACACACATATCGTTTATATAAGTACAGAATGTTAGAATGTGACCTAATTTGAAAACACCTATACATTTAGCAATATCACACACTACTACATGATACGGTTTGCTTGTTAAACCACCCAGGTATAATAGGCGTGCCCAATCTTCAGCCGATGATCGAACCAGTGACATTTCTTTTTTGATTGCATACATACGGTGGGGTGATGTTTTAAAGTTCGTAGGCTTACAGGACGCGTTTTGACAGATGGTATCGCACAGTAAGCCAGTTAGTTCGTATCTCACACGTTGTTTCACATGCTCTGCTCGCCAAAAGATACTCCCGCAGGATCCCATGGATGCGCCGCGCGCCAAGTTGTTAAAGCATCAAAAATGATGTTTCTATCACCAGTGTCTATGCAATTTTGACTGAAATCCTCCAGATAGCCGCAGATGTATGGCTCGCTCCTCAATTCATGCATAACACATTTTACAACGTCCCATATTTTTTGGGGGTGGGGGTTAAACCCATAGTGACCCAACAGAGTGAAAATGGTCTGCATCAATGCAGGGTCGTCAATACCTTGTGTCATTTCTTCAAAATGATCCTGGAAAAAATATGGAGCCGCTTCATACAGGCAGCTGTGGCGGCGTTGAGAGGGATGTCCAGTCTGGCAGCCATAACATTTTTTTTGCAGTTCATATTCAATAATATGTTGTAGCATGATAACCACACAGGCCTTCACACGATCCACCGGAACAGCTGTAGGGTCTGATGCATCCAGCGTGATTGCAGCGACGGGCCCACTCTCTGTGGAAGACATCGTTGTAAAAGAAGCGTCAGACATGTCAACACACTGCGTACCGGATTCAGACATCTCGACACAGACTGTTTGTTAGCTGTAGTTAACAAAATATAATGGTTTGTTGAGACGGAACTATGTAAGCACCACTAGCGTGTTGCCTTTTAAAGTGTTAGTCAGCAAGGCGTGTTCCTTATGGGGGGCGTCTGCGGATACCATGTGTCACAGGCCACACCTAAGAATTTAGTAGGCCCTTGGTCATCAGAATTCATATAAAATGGTTTGTCACTAGCTGTACGTGCCGAATCATCATCGTCATCACTAGCCAAAGACATCTGTCCAAACAGCTTGGTCACACAGTCCATATCATCATTGGTGTTTTCTGATTCGCTTAATGGAGCACTCCACATAGGGTTTTGACACGTTTTAAACATAGCCGTTTCACTCTGCTCACCTCTAGGGGCTACGACCCCAGGACCTCTATAGATTACTGGGGCGTCCAGCCCAGAAACAACTCGCTCCTTATCAGGCCATGATTGAAAAAGTCATTTTTTAAGAAGCGTATATTTGAAGAGATGTTCACCCCATTTGAACAAACGATCTATCTTCTTGAAAATATTGTTTAAAACAGGTACATCAGCTCGTGGGTAGACAACTTTCAAATCCTCCACAAGTTGTTCAGGTTTGTGGTCATGAATACCATTTACAACTCTGTATGAAGGACTACAAAAATATATGTAGTCTGTGGGGTCCTTGTCCAGCTGTTTCGCAAATATGTAATAACTTTTTTGATGTATCACACTGTTGAAAACAGTTGAATAGTTGGCGCATAGTCCAGGGTAATTCAAGTCTCTCCACACTTTGTTTCTGAACATACGCCAATCGTGAAGACAGAATCATATGTATGGCTGTTAGTCCGTAAAAATCATACCCTCGGAATCCAATGTATACAATAACACGCATTGAATTTCTTTCACAAAAACATATCCCCCTATAACGACCGTCAGACATGAGCCATTCGTATTCCTCTGGTTCTGTAGGGGTTCCGAGAAAGTGTACAAAACTCGCAGGTCGTCTTTTTTTGGGTGCCATGACAATCTTATGGCTTGCATCCATGGTTTCGTCAACCGGTGTAAGTTCAACCCTTCTTCTCACAGATCGAGGTGCAGCGTCGCTATCCATGATTGTTTTTAGTGTTGAAAAACCCGCTACTGCTATAACTATGTTGTACTAAGTACCAAGCCTTTATACTATGATGGGGGGTATGCACTAAACATTTAGACACGATACAATTGGTCCATATTTTCACACCCCTACGAATTCCCTAGAGATTTTGACACATTTTACATACCAGAGAAATTTAACATGCCATGCATGCTAGAAAAATTTGACATACCATGCATGCTAGAGAAAGTTGACATACCATACACACATGACAATCTTGACATACCCTACATGCTAGAGAAGTTTGGCATACTAGGCATGCATGCTAGAGAAATCTGACACGTCATACATAATCTTGACATTCCTAAATATAACGCGCACATCTATATTTTATCAAAGATCTGCACCCCCTACAGTATGGAGCCTACATCATAACCTACGTATTCCCTCCGACGATTGGCTTCTCCCCGCACAACGTTATAATTTATTTATATTGTATTGTGCTTTGTAGACACATAGGCTGTTTTTACGAATGCCTTTTTTATTTTTTATTTTTACAAACTCACAGTCTTGAAACACACGGGCATAGGGGGAGACACGCACACACACACACACACACGCACGCAACCGATCTATGCACACATTCTGCATCGTGGAATGAACAGGGGGGTTAATCACAGGTCAGCATAACACATACACACAGTGTTGTAAACCCCGGCGCCTGCAGCAGTCTACGAAAACAGACCCCCGGGTCATCCGGAACCATATGGGGATGCGTTTGGTTACAGTATCACACAAATGGCTCCATTTACACAAACAACGGACGTGGGGGTACATATGTATATGTTGAGGGGGTTGCAGACTGGACCTACATACCAGACATAGGCACATTCCCACAGCGTTTGCGATAAACACACACACACACACACACACCCAAGGCACCCACGTGGACCGTACACGTCACAGGGGACGAATGTAAACAAAACACACGTGGAGCAACGAACAGAATTTTTTTGACATACAACGCATAACCAAAATTTTTAACATACTACACATACCGGAAATACCCGACATTCCAAACATTCCAAACATTCCAGGCAATCAATCATTTTGACACAAAGTGCCGCCTATATACTACTAAGATCAATCATTTACGTTGCTCTTAAGCCTAAGAATTGATCGTTATCGGGTCAAGAAATAATTATAGATTATACTGACATGACAGAACAAGTAAAAGGATACTGGTATCTACTGGTAGCTGTGGATGCATACACGGGATGGCCTGAAGCCCTACCAGCAAAAAATGAGGATTCAAAAACCTTGGTAAAATTTCTAATAAACTATTATATTCCAATTCGTGGTTTTCCCAAAAGAATTCGTTAAGATAACGGTAGTCATTTCAAAAATAAAGACTTATAAATAGTAGAAACTGTGCGCAGTTTAAAATATTCGTACAGAGTCGTTTGCCATCCTCAATCTCAAGGAAAAGTAGCCTTAATGTCAATACACAGTTTGGTAAGTAGTTGCCGTACACATTTTACACCATATGAATAAATGACTGGGCACCAGTTCCTGGGACCGGGGGCTGGACTAACCTTAGATATAGATAATATACTATACTATAACTTACTATACTATACTAACTTACTATATTATTCTATAACTTATGAAATACAAACCGTATTATGACCAACTAACGGCTCTTGTCTCAGCTTTTTCTTACTACACAGGTGGGAGTATCTGGCCAGGGGCCAAACCCAACAACATAAAAGGAACCGTGCGAGTGGGTTCATTATTGTTGGTTGCCTTTATTATCACCCTCCCACGGTTAATCACAAGTTCTTTACAGGAACAAGCGAACGATTAGCAATTAGTATTTCAGCATAGATGTAGTCGGGTCATGATGTGAGGTTCTGTGACCATCCTCTGGCAAGAATGTTTTGATGATTGATTTGGCCCCCATGTCCCTCCCAAAAATCCCAGCATTTTTTGATTAGAGAGCCAAATTCAAAATGGCTCCCAGCGCCATCTCAAAAAAATAACTTTTGATCTGATTGACCTAGAATCATGTATGAAGGCACTTTTTCATACAAGTCAACCATGAGGATTCCAAATCTGACATCATTTTAATCATCAAAACTAGTTTTGACATTGAAATTCAAGATGGCATTCAGTAGAGTGAAAATAGCCAGATAGCCAGCTGCTGGGACTGCCCCCTTAGGGCCTGCCGTCTTGCCCTGAACCATTCTTCGTCAGGCCCCTCACCAGAGACCAGTTTGTTATGGGAGGCCCTACCAAGAGCACGAGGCTCCAGACAATATATCTCTCAGGTCATAGGGACACACAAACCCCTCCACCACTGTAAGGTCAACCCGGAGAGGGTTGTTTTTTTTTTTTTTTTTTTACTTTTTTTTTTTTGTATATTTTTTGTATTTTTTTCGGTGGTGCCACCCACTGCATTATGTGGAGAGGTAGTTATCATCACCAATAACGGCAACACCTGAAACCACAAAGCACTTATCAGTCTGAATCAGAGCGTTCTGAGTCACTACTTTCTGAATCATTCAGATTCAGATGACTCCACCCTCCTCTGTGCAACATCATCCTCCTCATCCTCCTCTCTCTCAACTTCCTCGTCCTCTTCAACCGGCCCTGGTGCAGGTAGGTGTGTGGGGAGAGCAGGCCGAGTGTGGCGGACAGGACGACAGCGACCACCCACCAACTCCCAACCATGTCCGAGTGGCGACGGGTGGTCCTTCAGTGTGGTGTGGCGCACTAGATACGCCAAGTAGTTGGCACGGAAGCAGTGTTGGCGTAAGATGTCTGCATCTGGAGGGGGAGATAGAAGACTTTCTCTTCATGGTCTTCCACTTGGAAGCACGGGCTTCAGCCATGGTGCTACTCTTCTTGTCTCCATAGATCACCTGTGTCGTGAATGCAGATAGCTTTTGTTCTACCTCCTCTTCAAGGCTGTCTCCACACCGGAAGAGTTGCTGCCATGCCACACAGCTCTTTGCCACCTTCTCATACACTGATGATTTCCCTTTGCCATAGAAACCTGAGTTGGCATAACAGCCTGTAAAACAGTGTAGCTGCACAATGCAGTGTGCCATCTTTTCTGTCGACATGCCGCAACAGGGGACTGTCTCTTTATTCCTTTTGATGCAAAGCATGCCAGGGAGCTGCTGTGAGATGACTGATGCTGCGATGTATACATCAGTATCAGGTGCATCAATAACAACAGGGCCACTATAGCCTGACTGCCATAGACCAGCATAAACAGTGGAGGATGGATGAGGATGGTGTCAGCTTCAGACTGCTCAATGCTGTAGTCTTCCATCGGTTGTTGTGTTGACAAGTTGGTACAATGTGGGCCAACAGAGTAGACAATCTCAGCATTCACGTTCTGTGCCAGGTCGGTGAGGTGGCTGCATATTAGTTTTTGCAACCGTCCCTTGTTGCTGACACTACACAGTAGTGTTTTGAATGCCTTGGCAGAGGGGAAGGGGTCATCCAATTTCATGTAGGTGTTTGGTACATGTATCTTCCCTTGTATCCGCAGGTTTCGCTCATCATCTTTAGTTGTGTATGCTGCATCATATGGATCATTCACACAAATGATACGGTGAGCATTAGAGTGGTGTGCAAGGATGATGGATGACACCTTTTGGACATAGTCCAACCACTTGTATGGGCTGCCGTCTTGGGTCTGCCGATCTTCCGCTGAAGGAGTTGCCATCCTCCAGATCATGCCCATGTCACTGAGAACAACATAGGGTTGTCTGATAACAATTGTTTGGAGGGAGAGCTTCTGGATTAGCTTGCTCTTCTGTGTCTTCCTGTATGTGCCGTTGGGGTTGAATAAGGCCACACATTCCTCAACAACCCGGTATTCCAACAGCTCGGGGAGCTTGACAAGGTTGATCATTGCTTTCCATTTCAGCAGCTCTTGCCTTGAGTTCCTCACCGGGCTTTTCAATGCATGCCTGCTTGGAAAATGTCAAAAGTTTGCTCAAACTGACAGGTGAATGGAGGGATTTATTCTTACTGAACACCCGGTCCTGCAAGAAGATGTTCAACTTCTCCTCTCCTGCAGAATGAGCTGATTTGAAGTCGGCAACAAGCTCATCAGAGGCAGGCATGGCTGACTGTAGGGTGCAAAGTGTGGGTGAGGACGGATTAAACGGGAATGAGTCAAACTCATCCATGCATGCAAGCAAGTTATGCACACACTGCTCATCCTCACGCATACGCTTCGGTTCACTTTCATGTGTTTCCCCTTTGTGTCTCCCACATTGTTGACATTTCTTGAGTACACCAGCAATTGTTTTTCATTTTGGAGGATTGAGAGCCAACCTGACTTCATTTTGCTGCCCTTGTTTATAGTACACTCAATCCACATGTCGCAGGCCATGTTGGAATAGGGGTTACCTGTGATGGACTGACTGAAGTTAGAATGAAGGAAAACAACCTGTTCAGCAAGGAGAGCTGTCAGCATTGCCCATAAGTCAGGCAGCCACCTCCCATACTTATTGTTGTCATATGCTACCATCCACGGCTGCATAGCACGCAGAGAGCTGACATGCTCGTCCCAGTTGCAGATATGGACTGCATGAACATTATGCATTAGAGCATCTGCCATGGACAGGAAGTCCCTCCAGTAGTCTGCCATGTCACTGACCTCTACTTGGGAGAAAATGTTGGTGATAAGATCCTTGAGATCAGCAATATCCTCCAGGGCTGCATGAGCAGCAGCACCGGCTTCCTGGGAGAGACTTGTATTCCTCAGAATATCAAGATTCTCACTTGTCTTCTCTGTTAGGTTGGGTATCAGGCTCTCCTTGACCAGCTGGCTCATAGTGCCTCATACATCAGCCTCAAGCAACGAAGCCCCCTCTTATAACGCTTGCCTTTCAGAGGAGAATCAACGGATCCCTCTGCAATAACTCCAGCCGTGACAAGTACATCTCCTAGCTCACTCCCTTTGTAGCGCTTGTAGATGGTACTCATCATCACACACTGTACCCTTTCTTGGTCCTTTCCATTCACAATGTCACGGTACTTGTCTGGGTTCTCTGCCTTGAGCACAGTGACAAGGACGTACACAGGATGATCTCCCACTGAAAAGGCAAAGGGCATGCGTTTTGAGATGATGATGTGAACTAGCTTTTCCATGATGTCATTCACAACTGACTTGTTTGGCGATTGATTGTAAGACAAATGGAAATAAGCCTTGTTCTTTGACTGCTCCTTATTCAAGCTGGCATGAAACCCGTTGTAGGAAGGGACAGTCTGCATCAGGGCGTTCACCATTCTTGCTTGCACGAACAAGCGCATGAATAATGCTCCACTTGCGCTGAGGCACTGTACTTGATGAGAAGGTAGTGGGCCTGGGGCGGATGGGAGGTTCCCCACGCTTGATCGTCTTATATGGTTTAACTGCCTGCATCTCCGATGCCTTCTCAGTCAGAGCCTGTAAAACAGTATTTGCATCTTTGGTAACACTTTATTTGAAGGGGTGTGCATAAAACTGACATGACATTGTCATAAACATGACATGACACCTGTCATGAAGGTTAATGAATGTCAGTGACGGCTGTCATTAATTGTCATTCGGTAAATTATGTCATGTTTTACTGTCAGCTTGACATTGTTTGGGATGTCTTTGTTATAACAAGTTGACATTCACCAAGATGACATAGGCTGTCCGTGTCTTTGTCATGACAACTTGACATTAACCAAGACCACATACCTGGGAACAATGTTTGTCATGACAACTTGACATTAACTAAGCCTGACCTGCGTGTGTCGTGACTTTCACTATAGCCCTGAACTAGCCCAGGCTTGGACTTGTGAGCACCTGGGATTGGGGTAAAGACACACTAGTGTACCAGGCTTCTCTCTCCTTGGGCACTCCAGGGGTTGCCTTGCTAACGTGCTCATTGTACAGCTATCAGCTGGTTATCGTTACACAAAATCACTTACCTTTCACTTTCAGCCATCTCCTTCTGTGGCAGGACCAACAGTGAAAACTTGGGATGAAATGGCTTGGCTTTGTTTGAACTTCATGTTAAATGGTCATGTCGTTGTCTGTCTTTACACCATCATGAATGCAACTTTGCCTGTCCTGACACCATTATGAATGTGTCATAAACATTTTCTTTGAGCTCAAGTAAAGTGGTACAATTTCAACTACTCATTAATAGGTCACTAAGTGTTAGTACACCGTAAGATCCTTTACTAACACCAACATGAATAGTATTACCTGCTACGACAACATCATGAATGTGTCATAATTTTTTTTTTGAGCTCAAGTAAAGTGGTACAATTTTGACAGTTCATTAATATGTCATTTCATCTTACACTGGCAGATCCTTTTAAGAACATGAACCACAAAAACACACAAGTCAAGAGGGGGTTATTTTAGTTATTTTATGACCTTTTGTCCTTTTTTACAACATTCTTCAAAGCAGTCTTGTAGTGGTGGATGGCTTCCTCTATTGTGATCACTTAAAAATAATAACCAAGTAAATAATGTAAATAAGCAAAGACCAAAGCAGTTCCATATCCCTTTTTTATTATTATTTGGTATGTTTTGTCAACATTTAACGCAGTCCTGCCATTAAGTCATCATTAACTGTCAAACTGGCAGATTCTTTTACTACCATCTACCAATCATTATAACTCCAACAACACACAGGTCACAGGTGTGTTTTAAGGGACTCAGGAGTGCGATTCCCTCTATGACGCCATATTTCAGTTTTATAATTCTGCCAAGCACGCTCAATATGTTGTGTGTGAGCACCAGTCTCTGGGTCAACGAAGTTTACTTTATGGCAGACAGAAAACTGGTGATATCCATGCTGGGAAAGCTGCCCCTTATATGCACGCCATTCATCCGTCAGTATTGATGTTCTGGGTTTTACATGTCGTAAAATGCATCCAATAAGGGTCTTCCTTGAACGGTCCCTGACAAGTCTCAGAACAGGTCTTCGGGACATACCATCAACCTCCAGCATCCCAAAGACCCATTGGCGTTCACGATGCCAAGTGTTGCCACATCGGCCACGATGGTACTGAACAGAGGAAAAAAAAGAGAAAGAGAGAAAAAAAAAACCATATAACAGTATTTATTTCAGTCATTAAGCACACTGGTGCTCTTTCAATGAGCATTGCACTAGCATTAAATCACAGTTAACATAAATAATAATGTCAGAGTGTAAAGTTGTACAGTAATACACAGCCTACCTTTCTTTTGTGCGCAAATTTGCTCTCATCGACAACAACAAATCGATGACGACCGCCAATTTTCATTCCTCTCTTCCTCAGTCGCTTTAGGCCAGCTACACATACCTTTAAATGTAGAATTGAGACATTAGTAGCCTTACTTGTAACAACGCCTTTGTATGAATTTGGACAAATTTGCATAAGTTTATGAACTAAGTATGTACATTCATTAATAATGCAGGTATGGGAGTTATGATGTGTTTAATCCAGTTCCCTACAGTGGGATGTCACTTATCACACACTGAAATCTCTTGCTTCAAACAGAGCTGATAATACACCAACCTTTCTGAGTATTTTTGTCATGCTTGTCAGTGTCTTGGAGCTTGCTGCTATCCCATCAGTGATTAGGTCCAGCTGCCTTAACTGCAAACCCTGTGCAAACCTGAAGGGTAAAATGTTTTATTCAGATACACAAAGACAGGGCTTGACATGAAATATTAGAATTTAAAATACCTGGTTAGCCAAATAGTTTCAGCAATTCTGACATTTTGTGTATGGTAATAGCCATTAGTGGGGAATTAAAGCACAGCAACTGCAATACTGTTCCAGAGCATGTAAAACAAGTGAGCAATTCCATGAGCAATACAGCACGTCCATGAGGTGCTGACACTATTAAGTGTTACTTTATGTAGCCATAGGTCATATTTTAGAAGGTAGTGGAAGAAAAGTGGGTTTCTACACTTTCTATGAACTTGCTGTTCATAAGATGCTATAAACACATTCATAAAGCATTATAATGCATTCATAAGGCTTTATAAATATTGACATAAGCTGACATAATTATGTATAAATACTCATAACTACACTCATAAGGCATTATAAACCTTTGTTATAGGCATTTACAACTGAAGGTGACACAGTGTATTACAAAGATTCTTTGTCCTCATGAGACCAGCAGTGTTGAGGTCTGTATTATAAGGCTTCATAGCAGAATCCATGAATATACCAAATGCTGCTTATGTGTACTTGTGTCAGAATTTATTGTCTTAGTCATATTTTCTGCAATGGTTATTTTTATTTCTATGAAATTTTATGAGTAATTATGAGTTAATCTCACTTTACCTAGCCTATGCAATGGGCACTTGTATCTCTTAATTAGTGCTTATGAGCAGTAAAATAACCATTGCAGAAAATATAACTAAGACGTGGAGTTCTGACACAAGTACACATAAGCAGCAATTGGAATATTCATGGATTCTGCTATAATACTGACCTCAACACTGCTGGTTTCATGAGGACAAAGAAGCTTTGTAATACACTGTGTCACTTTCAGTTGTAAATGGCTATAACAAAGTATTATAATGCCTTATGAGTGTAGTTATGAGTATGTATAATTATGTCAACTTATGTCAATGATTATAAAGCCTTATTAATGCATTATAATGCTTTATGAATGTGTTTATAGCGTCTTATGAACAGCGAGTTCATAGAAAGTGTTACCGAAAAGGGGTCCAAGAAAACTGAATATGGCACAACTACATGTATTCTACTGTATTTTTATTTAAGAAAAAAAAGATGGGCGAACGATGTTATTTAAATAAAGTAACTTACCTAAGTATGAACTCAAGCCATTTTCCCAACGGAATATGAGATCTTGTGAATATTGAGCCCTTGCGCACAGACAGCGGCGAACTTTTGTGATGCTTACAGACCCTGAGGGCAGAAAGGGCTACACTGAAAATAGCTCATAAACGGCAGGCAGCTTTTTTTTTTTTTCCTTTATTAAGCAAGTCCATATTATATTGTTCAATAGTCAAAAGTTCCTTAATACAACAACATAACCAAATAATCCGCCACAACTACATTATTTTTCACTGCTGAAGACTTGCCGATATCTATTTTCTTAAACAGTAAAGCTTTACTTACCAACGTAATCCATCGTTAACATCACATTTTTCCAGGTGCATGCTTCCTTTGCATTTTGCACACTTCATCCTCTTCAGGATTCCCCATTTACACATCCATTTAACTATTTTCCTTTTGCCTTTCTGAGTGTCTGGACGCCTACTATTTTTCAAGATTCCTCACAATAATCCTGACCGTGTCATTGTTCTAACAGCGACTGCCTGATTTTCTAAATCGCCTTCGCTTTTAAATTTAGGCGGGTTACATTTTGGCGCACTGTGTTGCTCTGAGGTATTTGGTTGGATCAAAGATTTTTGAATAGGGGACGGGTATCTGTCACTTCCGCTCTGACCACAAACCAGCAAAAGTTCTGCAGAAGTTCCAGTATCACTGTAATCTGTGAAAGCCATACAGACAACGGGGGATACAGCGTTTTCTGAGGTAAGCATACAATTTATATCATAACGTGCCATTAGAATATATTGTTATCATTCTAAGTAGCGTCCAGCAATTAGCTGCTAGGTAAATTAAAATCTTTAGCTAACTCTGAGCTAATTCCTTTGCCCTACGTGACTAGTTAGCTAGCTCCAGTTTAAATCAAAGCAGCATTCGGTTTTGAACTAGTAAGTTAGCTAAAGCAATGTGTGGAGTAGTGACTTCGTTTAAGTTGGCAATACATATGTGTTTTCTTTTCTATGTGCAGTTTTGGCCAGATGGAAACACGTAGAAGACGGGGGATGAAGACGGAGCCGTTGGAAACGGGAACGGAGGAGGATTCGGCAGAGGCTGTAGAAGACATAGCACACCATGAACAAGCTGTGGAAGAAGTCCCTCAACCACCGAAGAAAAGCAAAACCAAACACAAGAGAAAATTGGGTATGTATGATATATTTTTCTGCGACTGGGTTTAAAGTGAATGGTAACGGTATGTGTCCTGTAACTACTGCTGGTATTAATAAACCCGGGTCCACGCTTCAAACTGATGTCATGACTCTTTATTTTCTTTGCTCGTCATGAGCACCGTGAAAACTGGCAACCAACAAACAGACACCACATATTAATATTCAACTCAAACACACAGAAACATAAGTAAAGGAAAACACAATATAAAGCCAGATAAATTACCGTGTACGCCTTGTACCAGCGGTAGAAATTGGTAAAGTGTCCATAAAGCGTGGCAACTGGCCACCGCTATGCACAACTCATTGTTGAAGTCCTTTTCCTGGCCTTAGCACTTCCAGGTTAAATGAGTACAGGTTCAGGTCACATGACATACACGGTTCAACCAATACAAAATTAAACGACAAAGCAACCCAAAGGAAAATATATTCAGTCCTAAACAAACCCAATTAATAATACAAACAACAAAAACAAAACCATAATACTTAAATACATAATACATAAAACTTCACATTCCCAAAGGTCAAAGTTATGCAGAGTGGTCACGTGCTCTCTTACAGGCCTGCCAGCGCCAGCTACACTCCCACCAAATTACCACACACACATATATAAAATCACAGTCAATGGTAATTTTACCCAGCACATAATTGAAACCTCTAATTAGTAATCACATTGTTCTTTCAAAATCCCCACCCCTTATTGCACAAAATGGTTAAACACATTTCCGGAAAATTTCCATAATATTTACATCAGACAAAGCAAACATTTCATTTAATTGAGACTCATACAGTAGGACAGGGGAACATACCATCAAAGGGTATTGGAGTCATTTGCATACACCATAAAATAACAAACTGGATTTTAGCTTAGCTTTTAGTTCTAGAAGTTACCAGAATGACCAACTTTTGTATTGGCTGCTCAATAATGGAGGGCTTGGCAAGACGCTTACCCTTTTTTCCCAACCTTCGTGTGCCCACTTGTATTACAGCTTTACGTACTAGGCCATCATCACTCTCACAAACATTCAAAACCCTAGCCAGCTTCCATTCGTTGCGAGAAACTTCCTCATCTTTTACGATCACAATGTCCCCGACCTCTACATTCTTCCTGGGAGAATGCCACCGTTGCCTTAGAGAAATGTTGGCAAGATATTCCTTCTTCCACCTGCACCAAAACTGCTCACACAGATATTGAACCTGCCTCCACCGTTTCCTTGTATAAAGATCTTCTTTCTCAAATCTGCCAGGTGGGGGCAGCGGGATAGATGACTTCATGGTAAGCAGGTGGTTTGGAGTGAGTGGTTCTAGGCTGGTGGGATCACTTAGGCCATCCACAGTAAGAGGGCGGTTATTAATTATTGACATTGCTTCATAAAAGAATGTTCGCAGAGAAGCATCATTTAGTCGCCCAGCACATTGTGCAAGTACTGATGTCATCACACTCCTCACGGTCCTAATCTGGCGTTCCCAGCTGCCACCAGCATGACTTGCACTAGGTGCATTTAGACAAAAATCACACTGCTTGGTTGCCAAATAGGCAGCCACTCTCTCCTTACTGACTTCCTTTAATGCTTTCTCCAGTTCACTTTTTGCGCCAACAAAGTTGGTTCCTTGGTCTGATCGAAGATGTCTCACAACTCCTCGGATAGCTATAAAGCATCTCAAAGCATTAATAAACGCATCAGTGGTCATATCTTCCAAATCTCTATATGAACCGCTCTGGAGCATAGACAGGTAAATAGAAGGCCATATCGTTTTTGCACCTTGCGACCATGCTTGGTATAAAATGGACCGAAGCAGTCCATGCCGCAATAGGTAAATGGAGGGGAAGGATCTGTGCGGTCAGTAGGGAGATCTGCCATCCGTTGCTGCTCTAGGGGCCCACGAGCTCTTCTACACCAGACACATCTCCTTATGTAGTGAGCTACCACATTGCTACCACCAACAATCCAATAGCCATTGGCTCTAAGTTCATTGAGGGTTTGTCCTCTGCCCTGATGCTCTATTTTCTCATGGTGGTGTGCAAGTACAAGCTGCGTAACATGACTATCTTTGGGAAGGATTACTGGGTGCCTTACTTCAAAAGGTGCCGTCGCTCTCCTTAATCTTCCTCCCACCCTCAATACACCATCTTGAAGGAACGGGTCCAGTTGGTACAGCGGGTCACTACGAGTGACCTTCCCACCCTCTTGGCTGAGCATTCGCATCTCTTCTCCAAACACTGCCCGCTGTGCAAGCTGGATGAGGGTCAATGCAGCCTTCCTTCTTTCCTCCACACTCAAGGGCGCCGGTGTCCTCATCCTCTTTGCCAACCTTTGGATTCGAGCCACGACGTTTACAGTCAGAGTCCACATTGAGAAACGTGACAGGCATTGCAAAAAATCTGTTTCTTCAGCAACATTAGTTTTTAATACTCGGACAGCTTTGACCTCTGGGTCACCTACCAATAACTCTGGTGTTCCTTGGCTGGCCACTATCTCCCTTTCCCACAGGAATCTGGGTCCTGTAAACCAGTTGGAATTGATCAGTTCATCCACCTTAAGGCCTCTAGAGGCATGGTCCGCAGGGTTTTCCTCTGTGCTTATGTAATGCCACTGCTTTGGGTCTGTAGCCTCACGAATTCTCTGTACTCGGTTTGCAACAAAGACATGAAATCTTCTAACCTCATTATTGATATACCCTAGGACTACTTGTGAGTCTGTCCAAAAGTATTCTCTGTCAACCTTGAGGTCAAGTTCTTCCTTCAGCATGTTACTCATTGCTGCAGAAATGACTGCTGCTGTCAATTCTAAGCGAGGTATAGTAACAACTTTAGTAGGGGCGACCCTAGCTTTCCCCATAATCAAGGCACAATGAACATTAGCATCATTCAAGAGCCTGATATAAGAACACTGACCGTAGCCTTGGTTGCTGGCATCAGAAAAATGGTGTAATTCCGTTCTCACAATCTTTCCAAAGCCTTGAGGTATAAAGCATCTTGAGATCTGTATTCTGTGCAGGTTCGATAGATCATCCAGCCAGCTCTCCCACCTTGGCCTTAATTCACTTGGCAGGGGTTCATCCCAACTAATGCCCTTCCGGCACATTTCCTGCAGTATCCTCTTCCCCAAAAGGACATATGGGGCCAGGAAACCCAAAGGATCATAAATGGAGGACACAACTGAGAGAATGCCACGGCGTGTAGCAGCCTTCTCTTCAGGGGAGACTGAGAAGGAGAAGACATCATTTTCTACATCCCACCTCACTCCCAGCACATTCTGCACAGGAAGTTGATCATGGTTAAAATTGACATTCTTCACGTTAGTGGCACGGTCAGACACACTTATTGACTCCAGGACATTTCTATTGTTAGAAAGGAATTTGTGGAGATGCAGTTTCCCTTTAGCACATACAGCTTGAGCATCCCTTACCAACTTTATTGCCTCCTCAACCGACTCCAGGCTTATGAGCCCATCATCTACATAAAAATGGTTCCTAATAAAACGGGCAGCCAATGGATACTCTTTTTCATTTAGGCTGGCCAGCTGCTTCATAGCGTAATTAGCACACCCTGGAGAAGATGATGCTCCAAACAGGTGGACCTTCATGCGATATTCCGTGGGTTCTGCATGTGTGTCACCATTCTCCCACCAAAGAAAACGCAGATAGTCCCGATCTTCCGTACGGACATGAAATCTATGGAACATTTTTTCCACGTCACACATGATGGCAATTGGGTAATGACGGAAACGACAGAGCACTCCAGTAAGCCCATTAGTGAGATCAGGCCCAGACAACAAATGATCATTCAAGGCCGTGCCTTCATACTTAGCAGAGCAGTCAAACACTACCCTGATCTTATCTGGCTTCCTAGGGTGATAGATGCCTTGATGGGGCATATACCACACGTTGCCAGCCTTTGCTTGGTGTTTTACCTTCTCTGCATCACCATCTCCAAAGACTCCTTCCATAAATCTCACATAATCTTGCTTGAATTTAGAATCTCTTTCCAACTTCCTTTTTAGATGCTTTAGACGAACTAATGCAAGCTTCTTATTGTCTGGAAGATGAGGACGTGCTTTAAAAGGTAGGGGCATCTCAATGTGACCACATTCATTTTGACTGACACCTTCCTTTAAGACCTGAAGAAACTGAACATCCTCCTGCGATATGCTCTTCTCTCCCATTCGGGTATCAGCAAAGTCAAGTTCAAGAGCTCTTATGACAGACGCTGGAGTGACTGGAGGCATTTCTTTAACCACTATGCGATGGCAAAATCCCGTCACACTCTCAAGATTAGTATTCTGCTTCACACTTCCCACAATGCTCCATCCCAAGTCTGTCTTGATCGCATAAGGCTCATAATCACCGCCTGTAACAACTTGTCGTGGTGCCAGAGCTCTAGAGCAGTCATAGCCTATAAGAAGTCCAACCTCACATTCCCTCAAAACATGCATTTTATCTGCTATGGGTGCGAGATGTTTCCACCTCCTAGCTGTCTCCGGAGTGGGAATGTGGGCTCGGTCCAGAGGGATGAAATCTCTTGTAAAGGTGGGAGGTAAGTGGATAAGACAATCTGATGTAAGCCCTCTGACTTTGAGTCCACTGACCCGTTGGCTTTCCACAACTGAACCTACTCCCATCATTGTGGAGAGCTTTAATCTTACTGGTTCCCTTTCAATTTGCAGCTTTTCACATACTTCTCGATCCACAAATGTATGACTGCTCTGAGTATCCAATAAGGCATAAACAAGAATCTCTGCTTCTGTATTGGTTGATGAGAGCCAGACTGGCACAATCATTGATGTACTGCTGCCTGCTTCTCCACTAACCGAACATGAAAGTGAGACTGTGTTCTCTTCAGCAGGCTGAACTGCTTGTGAAGACTCATTTGCTACAAGACGATCTTTGTGCAATGGTGTAGGGTGACGTTTCTTACATACCATACATGTGGCTCTATTCCTACAATCTCTGGAGGTATGCCCTCTTTTTAGGCAAGCAAAACACAGCTTATTATCCAACACAAATTTTCTTTTCTCTTCTTCTGATCTTTCCATCAATTTCTCACATTTGTGTGTGGCATGACTTTCTTCACAAAATGCACATTTAAGAGATCTAAAGTGAGGCGCCACTGTTGTCAAGAGTGAATTAAAATCTTCAGTGTCACCATCATTGGACTGGGATAAGGAACAACCTGCTTCTGTGGAGCTCAAATTTGTTACAAGGGTATTTACTCGTGACTGTTTTGTTTCTCTAGCTGTCCTCTCCTCTGTATTTTTAATTGCATGCAGTGAGGACACTGGATTACACGCTATGCGTGCCTCCTTTGCAACGAATGCAGAAAACTCACTGAAGCCCGGATAGTCTTTGCCTTTGTCTAATTCTTCGGTGACATAGCGATTCCACCTACTTGTCACCCAATCAGGGAGTTTAGCCAGCATCTTCTGGTTCTCTTCACAGTCATTCAGAACCTGAAGGCCCTTGATGTGTGGCATAGCATCGCAACAAGATTGTAAAAAGTCACTGAACTCTCTTAGCTTAATATACTCTTTTGCACCAATCTTTGTCCATCTGTTGAGTTTTTCCCTAAAGGCACGGTGCACCACAAAGGAATGACCATATCGCTCATGCAGCTTCTTCCATGCTTGCTCATAGGCCTGTTCGTCTTTCCTATAGAAGCTACCTTCCAAAACTGACTTTGCTTCGCCACCAATGTACTTTTGTAAATAGAACAACTTGTCTGCTGCATTGAAGCATCGTCCTTCTATAAGGGCTTTGAAGCTGGTACTCCACTCTATAAACTTCAGTGGATCCCCAGAGAATACAGAAGGTTCGGGAACAGGGAGTCGAGTTAAGGCCATCGACTCCTGCAAAGCTTGCACTAGATATGTTTCATTCTTTGCAGCTTGTCCTATCAGGCGCGTGGCACTAGGGGGAACTGGATTAGGATTGATCATATCACATGCTGGACTACATTGTTCACTTCTTTCTCTTAAATCCTCCTCTTTGTATACTCTGAGTCTTGCTCTCATTACTTCAAGATCTCTGTGACGCTCAAGCTTTTTTAACTGCTGACGTTTGGCTTCTATATCATCCTCCATCTCTGCTTCAGCTTCTTTCGCTGCCAACTGTGCAGCTGCCTCTGCTCTTTGAGCAGCGATACTTCCGGCTTCAGAAGGATGGACAGAGCGTTGGCCATGTTTTGTGACTCTAGAAGCAGTAGATCCGTATATTGACAGTGCATATTCATTGTCGAGCAGCGAACGCAACCTTGCCCTCTCTGCCTCTGCATCAAAGTCAATGTCCTCTTCAGTTGCACGTACCCTCATCAATTTCATCAGGTCTGCAGTTACTGCGCTGCATGCATCAATTCTCCTCCTAATTTCTTGGCTTGGAGCCATGGTACACCGCATGTCATCGTATAACTTTCTCAGTTCAATCTCTTGACTCTCCATTTCATCCATCATCTCAAATAAGGTTGACTCATTGCAATACGTCTTCAACTTAGATCTTACATCTCTAACCTTAACTTTCCATTTCTCATATGCAGAGTTAAACTTTTTTTCTTTCTGAGAGAGTTCCTGTTCTTTCAATTCTTGCATTTTTGGCGTTAAGTGCCTGTCACGGGAGGACCTTCTAACTTCACTTGTCTGTGAAATGGCAGCACTAGGCTTTTTTATTTTGGTCTCAGACTTTTCTGTGCAGGAGGTACATGAAAAATGTCTGACTGCATTCTTTGCACTTTCCCTCTCAGCTTCAATCACTTCTTTGGCTTGTCCACAAATACTACACTCCTGTGCTTTTAACACATCATCTACTGGCTCTTCCTCATCTACAGACATTTTACAATCTTAAAAAAGTTGGCATACAATACAGTACAAATTATGTTTTTGTAAAATTGCTCAAAAACCCATATTTTCCTTAAAAAAAACACTTCATACAGCAGGACACTTGAGCTAACTAAATTCACTCCCCTATAACTACCAACAAGCCATTGACAATTTGACAAGGAAATGTTAAAGAAAAATATCTATTGCATTTCTTATTTCACTTTAAGGAATAACATCACATTAACCAAGGTAGCATTTGTTATGATATACGACCTGTGACACGGCAGATGAAAGAGTCCGACGAGTAGCTGTAGTCCACGGCGGATACGAAGCAGGTAAGTCCTTAACTGTCCACTAAGACGAAGACGCGATGATAAATTGCCCCACACGACAACGTTCCATAGTCCAGCCCGATTATCCACTGAAACAGCGATGATTGTTCGAAGAGTCACCCACACAATTAAGCGCCCAATTGGCGCGAGTCGAGACAACACACGACGGTCTGGCGTGATGGCTGCCGGAGTTATCAATCCGGCCCACCACCAACAAGGGTGCGGAAACCAAAGGACGGCCCGCCACGGAGTACAGCTGCAGGGTCACCCAGGAAGACGTAGCGGTGACACCCCAGAACCTCCGATCCGAAGCCGACGACTCGCCACAGGAACACAGCAATCCTTGGTCAGAAGGCGACGTTTTCACTGTAACTACTGCTGGTATTAATAAACCCGGGTCCACGCTTCAAACTGATGTCATGACTCTTTATTTTCTTTGCTCGTCATGAGCACCGTGAAAACTGGCAACCAACAAACAGACACCACATATTAATATTCAACTCAAACACACAGAAACATAAGTAAAGGAAAACACAATATAAAGCAAGATAAATTACCGTGTACGCCTTGTACCAGCTGTAGAAATTGGTAAAGTGTCCATAAAGCGTGGCAACTGGCCACCGCTATGCACAACTCATTGTT
Organism: Coilia nasus; assembly: GCA_027475355.1. Classification (NCBI taxonomy): domain Eukaryota; kingdom Metazoa; phylum Chordata; class Actinopteri; order Clupeiformes; family Engraulidae; genus Coilia; species Coilia nasus. The sequence goes on from CM050210.1 coordinate 28,362,588, forward strand.
GAAGTCCTTTTCCTGGCCTTAGCACTTCCAGGTTAAATGAGTACAGGTTCAGGTCACATGACATACACGGTTCAACCAATACAAAATTAAACGACAAAGCAACCCAAAGGAAAATATATTCAGTCCTAAACAAACCCAATTAATAATACAAACAACAAAAACAAAACCATAATACTTAAATACATAATACATAAAACTTCACATTCCCAAAGGTCAAAGTTATGCAGAGTGGTCACGTGCTCTCTTACAGGCCTGCCAGCGCCAGCTACATGTCCCATTACATTAAATCAGCGAGTGTACCGTGATCCAGGGCTTGACATTAGCACCCGCCAATTGCATGATAATGGTTGCACCAGAAACGACCCTCGCTCGCCCAGCGTTTTCAACCAACCCGACCGCAGTTCATACTACAAATATTAATACAAAATGATATCCGACTGGCTGGTGGACCCGCTTTTTAGATAGACCAATGTATGTTCTGTTTGTGGATAATCATCGCCTTACTAGGTGAGGTTTACAGAAAAGGCAAATGTCAATGCCGGGCTGTAGATGTCCTCAGCTAATAGGCCAGTCTACGTCTGGCGCCAGTGTTACATTACATTACACTTAGCAGACAAGTGTTATCACATACCCTACAAGTTGCAAAGGGCAGATTTATTAGCCCAATATTCAGAATAATATAGCTTAAATAGGACTTTGCCATTACCTCAGGTTCTGTTTAACTAATTTATGGATGTATCTGAAAGATGTAATTGAAGCTCTTATCAATGTATAAAGGCAAGGGACATCTGTCTGCCTGTCCCACACTTCATATTTAAATACAGTAATAATCATAATAATAATTATCATTACATACATTATATATAGCGTTTAATTATAACCTCATAAACCTCCATAGGGATTTGCCTTACCAGCATTGAATACTTCAGTAGTACTACAGTAGTGATACATTATATGCTGTCATTTACAATTAAAATGGCTCTAAATGTAGATCTGCCAAATGGCTAATAAAGGCTGAATGGCTAGTGACTCTGAATCTTAAATATTTGTTTCCCACTAAATCTACATATTGCTGACCAATTTCAGTCTATTTTTAACAAATCCTTTGTGTGCAGTGTCTCCAACAGGGGTGATGGTGTTAGCCAAACTAAAAGAAAGACAGAAGTTGGATCAACAGAAGATTGCATACCTCGAGAACCATATTAAACACCTGGAGGAAGCCAACCGTGAGCTGAGAAATGACAAAGATTTCTTAGTAGCCCAACTCAAGGGTCCCCCCAAGACATCTCCATCTCCTAGCACATCAGGTGCGTTAGCACTATTCAGGCTGTAGTAGGTGTGAAAGAGTAGATGTTTAGTGAGAAATAGGAGGGAGTACAATACTCTTCCAGGAACAGAGTGTAAATATAGATAAGCCCAATCAGAGTGTCTTTATTGCAATTTTCTTCTTAACAGCCTTTAAGAAACCTTCCTGTCTTTTTTCACAGGCTCAGGAAAGACTCCTCTGGTTGTAACTTCGTCTTCAACTTCTTCCTCACCTTCATTGACACAGTCAAGCTCCTCATCATCCTCAGAAGAGGAGGAGAAGAAAAAAAAGAAGAAAAAGGCCAAGAAGTCCAGGAAACACATACTAACCAGCCGTTCAAGAAGTAAGTATAGTTACTGACAGTCTTTACCATCTTTAGCCTAGGAGGGTTCTGTAATATGTAGCCTCTCAGACAGTTAAGGCACAATAGTTCCTGTACTTACTCACTATAGATCCTCCGTACTGGCCGGTAATGGCAGAATAGGAAAGGTGTTTAATATAACCAGCCTGAAAGGAGTGTAATGAACAAGCAGGTTGAATATGTTAGTGTTTTCGATAGTGTGTTTATTTACTGTCTACCCAAGAATTAGGTGAGCGGATGCATACCCTTGTTCTGTGTGTGTGCAATAGCTACCAATCTGATACTGTAAATGTTAGATTGATCATAATTTATTGAAAGTGGGTTCACCAACTAACCTAGGAGGTTGTTTCTAAAAATGTTTGCAATCAGTTAGTACTACATATAAGGGGACAAATCAACAATGCTTACAGTTATACTCATTATTATTTTTAAGTGACCACAATAGAGGGAGTCATCCTCCGCTACAAGACTGCTTTAAAGAAATTCCACAGCTACGGGTCCATGAAAAAGGCCTTCTCCAAGATCAACGTTGACCGCAACACAATTGCCAGAACAGCTGTTATTGCTGAACTGGCAATCACTTTCCCAGACACGTTCAAGGATCTCCTCTCCCAGCATGAAGAAAATGAGACAATCTCCCAGTTTGCAGAGAAGTGTACAAAGGCCATAACAAAGGACATGGCTGACACAATGACACAAGAAAAAAAAGAGGAAAACTTCTTCCAATAGTCTATAAGTACACTTAAGATGGCTCTTTTTTCTCTGTGAAGTTTTTTGTTGTTATTTCATGTTGTTTCATTCCCTTTTGCTGTTTCATGGTACCATCTTTTGTTTGAGAAAGTTGTGGAAACACAAAAACTGAAATAGTTGCCCTTTTTCAGTACTAGGTTTTATTTTTTTTACTACATGTTTAAATAATAGTCAGGTACATTAAAACAACTGAATTTGCCTGACCTGTGTGTTGTTGGAGTTATAATGATTGGTAGATGGTAGTAAAAGAATCTGCCAGTTTGACACTTAATGGCAGGACTGCGTTAAATGTTGACAAAACATACCAAATAATAATAAAAAAGGGATATGGAACTGCTTTGGTCTTTGCTTATTTACATTATTTACTTGGTTATTATTTTTAAGTGATCACAATAGAGGAAGCCATCCACCACTACAAGACTGCTTTGAAGAATGTTGTAAAAAAGGACAAAAGGTCATAAAATAACTAAATTAACCCCCTCTTGACTTGTGTGTTTTTGTGGTTCATGTTCTTAAAAGGATCTGCCAGTGTAAGATGAAATGACATATTAATGAACTGTCAAAATTGTACCACTTTACTTGAGCTCAAAAAAAAAATTATGACACATTCATGATGTTGTCATAGCAGGTAATACTATTCATGTTGGTGTTAGTAAAGGATCTTACGGTGTACTAACACTTAATGACCTATTAATGAGTAGTTGAAATTGTACCACTTTACTTGAGCTCAAAGAAAATGTTTATGACACATTCATAATGGTGTCAGGACAGGCAAAGTTGCATTCATGATGGTGTAAAGACAGACAATGACATGACCATTTAACATGAAGTTCAAACAAAGCCAAGCCATTTCATCCCAAGTTTTCACTGTTGGTCCTGCCACAGAAGGAGATGGCTGAAAGTGAAAGGTAAGTGATTTTGTGTAACGATAACCAGCTGATAGCTGTACAATGAGCACGTTAGCAAGGCAACCCCTGGAGTGCCCAAGGAGAGAGAAGCCTGGTACACTAGTGTGTCTTTACCCCAATCCCAGGTGCTCACAAGTCCAAGCCTGGGCTAGTTCAGGGCTATAGTGAAAGTCACACGCAGGTCAGGCTTAGTTAATGTCAAGTTGTCATGACAAACATTGTTCCCAGGTATGTGGTCTTGGTTAATGTCAAGTTGTCATGACAAAGACACGGACAGCCTATGTCATCTTGGTGAATGTCAACTTGTTATAACAAAGACATCCCAAACAATGTCAAGCTGACAGTATAACATGACATAATTTACCGAATGACAATTAATGACAGCTGTCACTGACATTCATTAACCTTCATGACAGGTGTCATGTCATGTTTATGACAATGTCATGTCAGTCTTATGCGCACCCCTTCAAATAAAGTGTTACCGCATCTTTTGTGTGCTCATGTGCATCCTGGATGTTCTGCTCCTTCTGTGCAAGAAGATGTAGGCGCTGCAGAAACATCCAGTTACAGCTGTGTCCAGTACCCCCCCTGTCAAGGTGCCATTTTGAAAGTCATCATTGTCAATGATACTAATACTTGGTTCTCCCTCAGCAATGTCATCAGGACACACAGAACACTGCTCAATATCATGCAAAGTCCAGATATCATGCAGGAGAAGCACATCATGGTAGCTGATCCCCATGCCCAACTTGTAGTGGCAGTCAACAAGCTCCTTGCTGCGACTCAAACCATGAAGGGTGATGGAGGCATTGATGGCCGTTGTGGTGGATCGTTTTATGGCATACTGTGTGATGACAGGTGATGGAATGTGTGCATGGAGACAGATGTACCTCCTCCTTCCCCCGTAAAGCAGATAGCAACTGCACAAGGAGAGGTGAGAGCTCTTCCTCCTCCTCCAGTTCTTCAACCCTTGGTAGCCATCGGATGAGTTTTATAGATTTAATATCATCCCTGATCTGCTCAGCCACATTGTGCAGCAGTTGCTCATTACTGACACTGATGGAGTTTAGTGCAGCTTCAACATATGACCCACCTCCAGACGTGTCATAGACTAGGTCACTCTGGTTCCTCTGTGAGTGTGAATGGATGTCTTTGATGTAAGATGATTTAACCCCAGATGTTGGGAATCCATAACGAGAGATTATAGGGATGTAGTCTTGGAGGAGGCTCTGCAGTGACCTTAGGTCATGTTCCTCAATAATAATGTTTCTTATGTGATTAAAGAACATAGTCTGTGCCTCACGTACAGTGACATTGTGCATAGGTGGGAGTTTGTCATCATCTGTCATTTTCTTGTATTTGTCACATATTTCATCCAACATGTGTAGTGATCAGTGGAGGTTGTACATTGAATTACTTCCCGTCGAGACCCCTTCTGAGCGAAGAGAGAGAGAATTGAATTGCAATTGAAATTAACATCAAAATACTGTAGGCTACAAAAACTCTTATACAAAACATCTATAAATTGCAATTTTATATTAACCCTTTAGCCGCCAGAGGTTTTTTCCTAAAACATTCGATTTTGACATCTTATTTCAAAAGGCTATAACTTAAAAATGATAAGAGATAGAGACTTACTGTAAATTAGAGAAATATTAAGGATGATCCAAAGTTTATGTAGGGATTAAATTTACCCATCTAATTTGCATATTATGACGTCACATAGTGGCGGCCATCTTGGATTATAGCATTTTTATAAATTGTCAAGTTTGAAAGATAAAATGCAGTACTCCCTCCCCCAAAAAATAGTATATGTACCTTGTGTATGCTATACTGCACAATACTGAATGCTCAGACAAATAGTAAATAGCAAACAAACAGTGTAAATCTTTACTAATAAATGGCAGAACCAAACCGAATGCATGTAGCAGTAGGCTGACCTTTTGCTGTAGACTATGCTGTCTACCTTTGCTGTAGATTACAGAGGCACTCAGATTCCACCTATGGGGCATTTATATGTTATTCTATATATATATATCATAAGACTTGTTTAGTTTAAAATCTCATGAGTGAGATGACAAGATGAGACGAGAGACAATGTTAGTAGTTTTTATTTTATTTTAGGTTTATTTGTTTTTTTGGTTGGGCTTTTTTTTGAGCTGACAAAGGCTAAAAACTGATGGGCAAAGCGATTTGTCTCATTTGTAACATTTGAAAGATTTGTAAGAACATTCCAGAAATCATCAGAGAAAGAGTGGCAGAAAATCTAGGGGCGAATTGGCATTGGAGATATTGAGAGACAGTGTTAGTAGTTTTTTTGGGGGGGGGGGGGTTGTTTGTTTTTTTTTGTTGGGCTTTTTTTTGAGCTGACAAAGGCTAAAAACTGATCATCAGAGAAAGAGTGACAGAAAATCTAGGGGCGAATTGGCATTGGAGATATCCAATTGGCTGATCAAAGAGCGTGAGCCAATTTTGATACCCCTCCTCATTGATCAACTCAAAGCAGGTGCGACAGTACACCGGCATTCCCATAATCTTGCCTAGATAAACTAACGAGCATATTTGCTTCTCTGCCCTGTGCCACACCGCCTCTGTTCCTGCTGCGAGCAGCACGCCCAGATCTGCTACGCACTCGTGCCGAGTGAAGTGAATTTTCATGGGTAGGACTCTCACTGCGTCTCCTCACCCTGCTTCTACGTTGTCCCCTAGCTCTCCTAGAAACACTTTGACCTCGTCTAACATACCCAGTGGCATTAGACAAAGGCTCCACCACGTTACTGTCCCTGCGATTAGGGAAAGGCACAGTCGGAAAACAAATTAGCTACATGGCTAGCGCAGTAAAAACACTGGACCCCGGCTTCACTTCCAGCCTCGATCCCCACACTACTAACACTCCTGCTTACTCCCTGATAAACATTCCCACCCCATGAAACACTGTTCCCATCGCTGACATAGAGCAAATGAGTATCTACTTTGGTCAAATGATCCGAAGATTGTGCTTGGTGTAGGGCTAAACAATCACTTTGTCCAGCTGCATCACTGCAAGGCAGGTACGCATCTGAAGCGTCATCGCTACACGCATCACCATCATATTCTGGAGGCAGATATTCGCCTTCAGAATAAGTGTCTGCGAATAGAAGACCCAACACTTCATTGCAAGTAAACTTCTTTGATGCCATTAGACAAAAAACAAAGGTAAACACTCGCTGACGTTGACAATATCGCTCTAATAATATGGCTCACACGCAAACTAGCTCCGCTTTCGCTCGCACTGATTCAGCATGCTCTAGCTCGACTATTTTGTATAGGAACATGACGTAATTCTGAGTCAGGGACGTAGTATGACATGTCTACCACCTAGTGGAAGGGAGTTCAAACCAAATTTGACACCCTATTTCACAAAATCGATCGTTTTATTCAGTGCGGCATCTTGTCGACTTAAGTCGACAGTGGCGCCTAGAGGGTTAACATGCCCTTACATGCCAAATGTCTGTCATTAGACACTATATTAATCTATCTTTTAGGGAGGAACAATTAGCGCCTTGGTTACTGCCCCGAATTCTACAGTATGCTTGTTACACGTTCAGGTATGACTGGTTAACTATGCTAAACTAGCCTATAGTTAAACTATGCAAACTATGAGTTGCAGCAAATTGCAAATGTTGAAACTACCATAATAATATTCTGTTGGCTCAACGTTAACCCAAATTATGGAAATCAATAATAACTGAACTTGTAACAGTTTTGTTGCAAAGCAAAATCTCATGGTGAAATTAGATCTTGTGTTTGTTGAGCTAAGACCAAATAATTGTTGAGTATAGCAATCGTAGCATCATAGCTAGAAGGCTAACAAATGTAAGAGTTATACCATGATTAACATTAGCCATTCATGGCATGGATAACGTAATCATGCAAAGAGAACAGTTGCATACCTTCATCTTTTGCTCGTTTCTACTCTTTTTTTCTGGCTTTGACCTTTTTCTGTCCATCGCCTTGTCACTCGACAGTCAACACCCATCCCCGAACACTTACTGCCGACCAGGAGTTAAGACTAAACCACTTCATCTTGGTGACAGCATAATCGGTTTGTATTGCCCTTTTTTATTAGCCTTTTCACACAATTAAAAAATGTGCAGGAATTATAAACCTGTAAATATAATATTATGAATTAGGGGTGGGCGGTATAAAAGGTATAAACGGTATGCGGTATAAATTTGGCCAACGGTAGAGATTTTGGGTTATTGACCTTATTCTGGAACCAACCATGGGCGGCGTGACGCGCTTCCGTATTGTAACGCTATTTCCGGGTACTATGCGCCCTAATGCAACCTTCTACTGTCTATGGATGCAACTCAGCTGATGTTACTCGAAATCTAACGATCTAAAATACCGGTCCATACATCTAGTATCGGAGTAAGCTATGCAATTAGACTACTGCTCCATGCTTCTAAATGTAATATTTCTGAACATCACCAAACACGATATAAAACATTGTAACATTTTAGTGTGGGAACTTGGCTCAGCCAGAGGATAGGCAAACCGGGACCGAACTAAATATACAACGCCTTAGAGCAAAATAACATCGTATTCCACAGGATCCGCACACAGAACAACTAGATTAACAAATGAGAATGATAGCACAGGAAATTATGATGTTGGGAGAGTGCAGTGAATCCGTGCGCTTTGCCAAATGTAGAGAGCTGGGTCGTCAGTGACTTGCTGTCGGCGCAGACGGGTCAGTCAAGTGCAGGTGTAGCTATCTATGAAACAGCGCGACAGGCTGCTATGCATTACCTAAAGTGAAATTAATCTATTGGTGGCTTGCAGAAGCTAAACGTGAGATGTTGCTAGGAAAACAGTAGCTTAAGCAACGTGGTCTGCAGTTAGGGAAGTAAAAATGACAATGGACGTTTTATTAATAAAGAAACAACCCATTTCTGTTCGTTCGTTTTTTTTTTCCTCAAATCTCCCTACTGCTCCGCGCTTCTACATTTAATGTTTCTGAACGTCACCAAACACAACATTAAACATTGTAACATTTTCGTGTAGGAACTTGGCTCACATGAAGCGGAGAGAGCTGCGTCGTCAGTGGCTTGCTGTCAGTGCAGGCGGCTCAGTCAGGTGCAGTTGTATGCATGTGTGTTGTCTAGCATCTTAATCAGCATTGCCTAAGGTGAAATTATTGTATTGGTGGCTTGCAGAAGCTAAACGTAAGATGCTGCTGGAAAAATAGTATCCTAAGCAACGTCTGCATAGTTAGGGAAGTTAAAAATACAATGGCCATTTCCATTAATAAAAAAAAAAATCCCTTTCTGCACACACATGTTTATTTATTTTTTGACAAATTGCCCCTTGCCTCAGCCCACCGCTGCATGCTATGCATGCTATCCAGCCACCCAGTGGAGTTCATTAACCTCGAGTGATGAGGCACAATCTCTCCATCCAATCTTTTTAGGTGTCTTTCTGAGTAAGCTATCCATCTTTATTTGCAAGGTTTTCCAACGTAGCTGACTTGCTGTAGCAAACCGTCCGGAACTAATGTTACAATCGCGGAAGACGAGCAACTTTGAAAATGGGCGTGTCAGAATAAGGTCAATACCTTCCTACCGCGATAGTTCATTGCGTCACCACAACAAGGAAGAAGGAAAAATAGCTGCAAGCAGTGAACAGGAGCTCGTAAAAAAGACCGGCTCAACTTCTGTAATCTGGTCATGGTTTGTCTACGAGGTGTCGGATACTGAACAGGAAAACATAATCTGCAGAATTCACGTTATTCTGACACGCCTATTTTCAAAAATGCTCATCTTCCGCGGTTATAACATTAGTTACGGTCGGTTTGCTACAGCAAGTCAGCTACGTTGGAAAACCTTGTAAAAAAGTTCCAGTGCACAGAAGCTGTGAGAGAAGGGCAAAGGGGAGGGGGCGCGGGGGACAGCACCATAGAGCTGAATACAATACTAGAGTGGACACGGCATTGGCTGACCACACGGGAAAATGTCCGACGCGGCCGCCATCTTGCGTGTGCTAGGCACTCAATTGTAAATAAGCGTAGAATGGACCCACCTCTGTCAAAAATGGCTTTGTTCTGTGAAAATATCCACTGACACACTATACAATGATGATATTTGAAATGCCTGACTCTATATGTACGTAAATCGTATCAAAGAAAACGATAATTAACGATAATTATAACGACACAATATGACCTGTCATTAGTATAAAATGACACGTACGGATCAACAATGAATATACTAGCTAATATAAAATATCAATTTATTATACAAATCGATATTTGTGTTCCTTACTCAGCACTGCGAGGGCTAGGATTCCCGGCCGGCAGTCGCAAGATGGCGGCCACGATTGCCATGAGCAGTGCGCTACTAGTATTGTATTCAGCTCTATGGACAGCACCTCTGAGTCTCTCAAATGCAGTGCACAAGTGGGCAATACTCTGCAATTAGTGAGCGAAGTCAGTCACACATAAGCTTCCTTCCCAATAACGCACATTTTATTCCTAACATTATATTTACAAGTTTATAATTCCTGCACATGTTTTAATTGTGTGAAAGGCTAATAAAACAGGGCAATACAAAACGAGTAGGCGGTCACCAAGATGAATTAGTCTTAACTCCTGGTCGGCAGTGACAGAGTGTTCGGGGATGGGAAAAACAGCATGTTGACTGTCGAGTTACAAACTGTTATGTCTTTAAACATAAAGTTGACATTGAACTTATTATTTGAAATATTTAGTTAATGATTGAATGCATGTTTCCTGGCAAATTTGTTTTATGCATTTAATGTGAATAATTTGCATTTACAGTTATTGCTGTGATCTATATTGAATAACTTCCTGTTGTTAAATGACTGCGTATCCCAAAATGCACTTCACATGTGTTTTACGGAAGGTGTATTCACCTTATTCTGACATGCCCATTTTCAAAGGTGAAAATCTTCCACGTTGGTTTACAACTTCCGGCCGGCTTGCCACAGCCATAGACATCCTATACATATGTATAGGATGTCTATAGCTACAGCAAGTCAGCTACGTCGGAAAACCCTGCAAATTTAGATGGATACGCTAACTTAAAAAGACACAAAAACAAGATTATAATGTCGGATGGAGAGATTGTACTTCGTCACCTGAGGTTAATGAATTCCACTGAGTGACTGGATGATGTAGCGGTGGGCTGAGGCAGGCGGCGATTTGTCAGAAAAAAAGACACATTCATGGAAATGCACATTGTATTTGTAACTTCCCTAGCTATGCAGACCGAAAGCTACTGCTTTTCAGCAACATTTTACATTTAGCTTCTGCAAGCCATGAATACAATAATTTCACCTTTGGCAACGCTGATTGAGATGCTAAACAACAAAAGAGTCTGCCGTGCTATTTCATACACATACACCACTTGCTACCCGTCTGTGCTGACAGCAAGCCACTCCACTCGTTGCACCCTCCTCTCATCGCAACATTTCTTGTGCCATCATTCTCACGTGTTAATATAATTGTTTTGTGTGCAGATCCTATGAAATAGGACGATATTCTCTGCTCTGAACGCTTGTACATTCGGCTCGGTCCTGGTTAGCCTAACACTCTGGCTCTGGCTCAAGCCGAGTTCCTACAGGAAAATGTTACAATGTTTAATATTGTGTTTGGCGACCTTCAGAAACATTACATGTAGAAGCGTGGAGCAGTAGTCTGATTTCATAGCTTACTTAAATACTAGATATATGTGCCGATGTTTTAGATCACTAGATTTCAAGTAACATAGTTGAGTTGCATGAGTGGAGATAGACCCGCGCCGGGGATAAAAATAACTTCCTCATCGCTGGATGGCGGACAACAGATTATAAACAGGCCAAACAACATTATGCCCTGTCCCCGTGGACAATAACAGGGTTGTTCCAAGTACAGCCATGTTTTTTATGTAGTTAATATGGTAGCCCCCTCACCGAACAATTTAAGCTCGACATCTTTGTACTCATAGACATATAAACATAGACGCCGCCTTCCGCGTAGAACCATACGTTATCCTCTCCGCCATATTGGATGTGGCAAAGTGGAGATTCTTCAAACGTCTCTAGACAGTAGCCTAGAATAAAGATGCCTCATTAATGTGCTGCGTTTAATTGTACTAACAGGTTTACCGTCCAAACGAGATCACATGGTATTACCTTTTACAGATGAGACTGGAAAAATACTTTTCATTGTATTTGCCCATTATAACGTAATTTTACAAACAGAAGTAACTGACTTTGTGCCTAATATGAAGTCTCGCGCATAATAGCTGCTCGGTGAAACCAGCTTCCAAACAACGAAGAAGTCTTTCCTATTTAACTAAATCCGTAACTACGCTGATTGTTGTTATGCTTAACTAACTTTGCACATACTACATAGGTTTCACAAAAATAAAGAGATGAAAAGGCAGTGGGAGACAGATGTGCGACGGGAGGGGTTTTCTGCTACTCCGTCATCTGCAGTGAACACTTCAGAACGGTGCATTTTGACAGGACCAGAGCGTCAGGATAAGAGAGGGAGCTATTCTTTCTGTCTTCAGTTTCCCAGCTCATCTCCACAGAGAATGTGTATAGGTATAAGCAGTGATGATTAGATACTTCAGTGCCACACTATGATGAACATGTTTTTTCCCTTTCTGAATGTGAACCTATTTTGTTTTGGTATGACGTTAGAATTTGGCCGAAGTCAGTTTGGCGGTAATTCAGCTCACTTTATTCAACGGGATTAGGCCTAGGTCTGTGTGGTGACTCAATAAATAAAACAGTTAATTTTTTATTTTGCATTCACTATTTCCAGTCAAATTTAGATCGGTATTGCTCGACCCCACCTCTGCTACACGGAATATTGACGAGTATTTCGCACACTATTTATAACCATCACGTTATAAACGTTATTTAGGCTATGTTGTTTTGATGCCTGCTTGTTTCCCAGATATATACGTGTGTGTCTAAATTGGTGAATAAAATGCATCGAGTTAAATACCTTTGTAGAAAGGCGCTTTATGAAGTTCGGCCCATTTACTTCCACTGGTTTACGGGGTAAATTTGCCACATCCAATATGGCGGACACGCTGACGTATCCCAGCAACGGGCCAGCAGCTCAATGCGGCGTCTATGTTTATATGTCTATGTTTGTACTACTGTGCCAATGTTATCGACTGCAATAGACAGCGTTGTTCAACCGGAAATACTGAACCAACCGGAAGAATGTTTTGACGCCCGTGGTCTCTTCCAGAATAAGGTGAATACAGAGAGTTTTTTTTTTGTTTTAGCGATGTACATGTATGAGTTAGCCTTCAGTAGAAGGTTAAGTTTTTGACGATGTCTTCAGACTCCTTTTAATTTGCCAACTAGCTATAGATTACGGAACATTATTTGGTGCCGAAACCCGGGAATATCTAGTTTGCAAACGACGAACAGAAATGGAGGAGCGATTTGAAAGATTAGTAAGAAAACGCAGAGCAGTGCGTGGAGCAACAACGAAACTCCTGCAAGTTATCCAGACGGAGCTAACTCAGGAAGATGTGGATATTGGACGTTTGGGTGAGCTACTGGCGAACTTGTCCGCAAAAGAAGAATCTTTACTGGATTTAGATCACGGAATTGAGGAAGGAACTTCTACCGACGATTTGGAGCAAGAAATTATAAACACGGAGGAGTACAAGGAACGAGTCATTTCGATGAGGACACGTGTGCAGAGCGTGATACAGGCTCGTAATACTGTGAGTAGCCCAAGACGAGGCGAAACAGATAGAACTCCCATTCAGAACTCTGTTAAATTACCCAGGTTAACTATCCAGAAATTTAGTGGTGATATAAGTTTATGGAGGGACTTCTGGAACCAATTTGAGACTGCCATTCACAAAAATGAGGCATTAAGTAAAACGGAAAAGTTCACTTATTTGAAATCGTACCTTCTTGGCGCTGCAGCTAAGACAGTAGCAGGATTGATGTTAACAGACAGCAACTATGACCACGCGCTGGAAATACTGCATGATCGATATGGAAGAAAGGATATTGTAGTGAATGCGCACATGACAAAGTTGCTTAATCTGACTCCTGTGAAGAAAGCGTCAGAAGTGGCTGCATTGAGACAGCTTTATGATGAATGTGAAATCCAGACACGCAGTTTGGAGTCACTGGGTGTCGTATCAGAGACTTATGGCAGTTTGCTCTGCCCAATCCTGCTGCAATTAATACCAGAGGAGATAGCTCTTCAGTACAGTCGGCAAAAGGGGGCGAGCGCAGGGGCGTCGCCAGACATATTTTACTGGGGCACGTGCCCCAGTATTGGTCTGTAGTGCCCCAGTATAAATTTCACCAGTTAAAAAAAAAAACACTTTCGAGTTTTAGGTCTACATAATCTACAGAATGCGCACATAGCTACTTAATATGGCAACTCATTGCTACTTTATTCACTCCATAAACAATGTGCACATGGCTACTTAATATCGTTATTTATTCACGCGACTTTGGCTGTGACATAACGTGTAACAACGGTGTCTGAGCGCTATGTCTTTCCACCTGTCTTACAGGTTAGTACCGGGTAAATTGCTCATCATTGTTGTTTGTTTTCACCTCTGTGTCGTTTACGTTTAATGTATGAGGCAGCTGTCATGCAAGCTGTTCTGGCTGTAAATTGAAGTAGCCTACTGGAGTCGTTAGCTGCTGTCTTTCAGCTAACTGGCATATGCCTATTATCGTTGTTGATTCATGTAACAGTTAGCCTAGCACTGTGAGCTCCCACACTCGGTTTCTGGAGATTGCTATCTGACATCTATGATGTTTGATGAGCATATCAACATAATCTGATATGTCTATTTAGTTTAAAGCACTGTTTATGTTTTTTTTTTTAATGATAAATAAGTGCTAAAAAATTATTCACGCGCTTTGCACGCTCGCATTAATTATGTGTGCCCCAGCTGTGCCCCAGTACAGTAATAGGTCAAGTGACGCCTCTGGGCGAGCGAGGAATGGCGAGTCTCTGAAGTGATGGACTTTCTTCAGAATGAGATTCTTAGCCGAGAAAGAACCATGCAGCTAACACAAGGTAACAAAGAAACAAAGGATAAGCAGAGCCACAATAAGCCATTTAATAAACGAACAGACACCACCTTTGAACTGAAACAGAAAAAAATGAATCTGCCCTCAGCTGCTGCCTTGCACACCGCTAGTCAGAGAACACAGATATGTGTATTTTGTGATAGTGCAGCGCACACACCTGAACACTGTCCCTCACACAATGTAACTGAGCGTCGAGATATTCTGAAAAGGATGGGAAGATGTTACGTGTGCCTAGGACCAAGGCACATAGCAAGAAACTGCAGAATTAAAGACATTTCATGTGGCCAGTGTGGGAAAAGACATCACAGTGCAGTGTGTGAGAATGGTGAAGCACCTGCTCCCATCACCAGTGACAAAGTAGAGGATGTGGTCTCTTCATTCGCCACTCATTCCATGAAGGTGAGACCTAAAGAACAGAATACAGTGCTATTGCAGACTGCCCAAGCACACGTAGTGGGTCCAGGTGGACGGGCTGTAGTCCGCTGTCTGCTAGATGGTGGAAGTCAGAGGAGCTTTGTATGTGAAGAACAGTCAAAGGCCCTCAAGCTTCCTGTGATAAGACAGGAATCATTCACTATCCACACATTTGGGTCCACTGCTCCCGTGACAACCAAACGAAACACTGTAAAATTAGTACTGGAGAACCTCTGGAATAAAGGACAGAAATTAGAAATCGAAGCGATTGAAACACCACAAATATGCACTGCTGTGATGAAAGTTCCTGGTGAGGATATTGTCGTATTTTCTGAGAAATAGTCAAGGAGGAAGTTTGCTGTTCAACAGGTCTTTATTTGCGTTCACCGAGAGGAAGCCTGACCACAACAGAGCATCTCCTAGCCATCCTCCTTTCCTGTTCCATTCTGAGTCCTTTTAAACTACACACATCTGGAGATATTAATTACCCACTCTTAGCAAATGAATAGCTCTGGTATTCTTTAAATCTGTCCATTTTACAAATCTGAAATAAACAACTAAACTATTACAACATATTTTATATTGTAAGCTCTTTTCTTATTCTTGTTATTATTATTTTTATATGTATTTATTTCTCTTATATATATATTGTATATATATAGGTCAATATTTGCTTCACCATCTCCCCACTTTCCAGCTATGTATTAATAAAGAAATAGCTGGACCCTTAAATGGTTAACATCTTAAAAAATAAAAGTTACTTCTCCCTGAATGATTAGTCACTCCTTCATGCACGGGGCGCTAAAAAAAGAAATGACAGCTGTTCCGCGGCAAACAACTGAACCAAACCTTAGTCAGCACCACAGACCTGAGGCAACACAGAAATCACTCCATCCCAAGTTAGACACACAGTTGACCCTCCAAAGGGCACACGCGCAAGCATAGGTGCCTTTGGCCAGGACACAGGAGACGACACTTTCACCCCAGACAGGCATCAGTGTAGTCTCTCAAGCATCCAACTGGACAAGATGCATATCTCAACTCTAGAGGCAGGGAATACAAATGTTAAAACAAAAAATACAGTTACAGTGTAAGGTGCCATGCTTCACAAAAGCACAGTTTCCTCACTCATAAGGATTTGACGCTCATATTAAACACAAAGCATTCATCCTATGAGCAAAACTTTCGCATCACGAGAAAACAGTCTCGTCATTCAGACACATTTACTACGAAGACATTAGGGTTACTCTCTTTTTCCGGCCCGACCTGGCTACAACCTCATTATATCTCATTATTCATCTTTACACTTGTGGCCCACGTCTCCTCTGTCGATCCTATTTTAAACTAAGCTATGAGATACGTGGCCTCTGACAAGCACAATATCCTTTCACATGCAAATAAAGGATACCGCAAACAGGACTTTACTCGAAGACAATGACACAGACAATGCAACAAAACACAGTTAACCCTTTAGGCGCCAGAGGTTTTTTCCTAAAACATTCGATTTTGACATCTTAATTTCAAAAGGCTATAACTTAAAAATGATAAGACATAGAGACTTACTGTAAATTAGAGAAATATTAAGGATGATCCAAAGTTTATGTAGGGATTAAATTTACCCATTTAATTTGCATATTATGACGTCACATGGCTGCGGCCATCTTGGATTATAGAATTTTTATAAATTGTCACGTTTGAAAGATAAAATGCAGTACTCCCTCCCCCAAAAATTTTTGTATGTACCTTGTGTATTCTATATTGCACAATACTGAATGCTCAGATAAATAGTAAACAGCAACCAAACAGTGTAAATCTTTACTAATAAATGGCAGAACCAAACCGAATGCATGTAGCAGTAGGCTGACCTTTTGCTGTAGACTATGCTGTCTACCTTTGCTGTAGATTACAGAGGCACTCAGATTCCACCTATGGGGCATTTATATGTTATTCTATATATATATATCATAAGACTTGTTTAGTTTAAAATCTCATGAGTGAGATGACAAGATGAGACGAGAGACAATGTTAGTAGTTTTTTTTTTATTTTAGGTTTATTTGTTTTTTTGGTTGGGCTTTTTTTTGAGCTGACAAAGGCTAAAAACTGATGGGCAAAGCGATTTGTCTCATTTGTAACATTTGAAAGATTTGTAAGAACATTCCAGAAATCATCAGAGAAAGAGTGGCAGAAAATCTAGGGGCGAATTGGCATTGGAGATATCCAATTGGCTGATCAAAGGGCGTGAGACAATTTTGATACCCCTCCTCATTGATCAACTCAAAGCAGGTGCGACAATACACCGGCATTCCCATCATCTTGCCTAGATAAACTAACGAGCATATTAGCTCCTCTGCCCCGTGCCACACCGCCTCTGTTCCTGCTGCGAGCAGCACGCGCAGATCTGCTGCGCACTTGTGCCGAGTGGAGAGAATTTTCATGGGTAGGACTCTCACTGCGTCTCCTCACCCTGCTTCTACGTTGTCCCCTAGCTCTCCGAGAAACACTTTGACCTCGTCTAACATACCCAGTCGCATTAGACAAAGTCTCCACCACGTTACTGTCTCCGCGATTAGGGAAAGGCACAGTCGGAAAACAAATTAGCTACATGGCTAGCGCAGTAAAAACACTGAACCCCGACTTCACTTCCAGCCTCGTTCCCCACACTACTAACATGCCTGCTTACTCCCTGATAAACATTCCCACCCCATGAAACACTGTTCCCATCGCTGACATTGAGCAAATGAGTATCTACTTTGGCCAAATAATCCAAAGATTGTGCTTGGTGCACTTTGTCCAGCTGCATCACTGCAAGGCAGGGACGCATCTGAAGCGTCGTCGCTAAACGCATCACCGTCATCTTCTGGAGGCAGATATTCGCCTTCAGAATAAGGGTCTGCAAATAGAAGACCCAACACTTCATTGCAGATAAACTTCTTTGATGCCATTAGACGAAAAACGAAGGCAAACACTCGCTGACGTTGACAATATCGCTCTAATTATATGGCTCGCACGCAAACTAGCTTCGCTTTTGCTCACACTGATTCAACATGCTCTAGCTCGACTATTTTGTATAGAAACATAACGTAATTCTGAGTTAGGGACGTAGTATGACATGTCTACCACCTAGTGGAAGGGAGTTCAAACCAAATTTGACACCCTATTTGACAAAATCGACCGTTTTATTCAGTGCGGCATCTTGTCGACTTAAGTCGACAGTGGCGCCTAGAGGGTTAAAACCTGTGAAGCAAGTTAGATGACACAACATAAGACAATATTGAGTCATGCAACATGAAAAGGACCTGCAATCAGCCTGTGGATGCACCACAGACAAATGACAAAATCCTCTTCATCTGACCTGATGTTTTATCGATGAAGACAAAGATGAGCAGAAAAAATCCTCCTGAACCTTTGTTATTTCCCACACAAGTTCGTGGGGCGATGGACCCAAAATTTCTTAATAGCCAATTACATTAATTTAGTAACTTACCCAAGCCAATCAGTATGGATCCAATTAAAGAACGCAAACCGTTCGTGACGCCAAATGTCGTTTTTTCTGAGAAATAGTCAAGAAGGAAGTTTGCTGTTCAACAGGTCTTTATTTGCGTTCACCGAGAGGAAGCCTGACCACAACAGAGCATCTCCTAGCCATCCTCCTTTCCTGTTCCATTCTGAGTCCTTTTAAACTACACACATCAGTATCACGTTGACTAGTGTCCAAATTCAGACACAGTGACTTCCAGTCTGTTATCCTTACAAGGGTGACTCCCAAATAGCATACACCTATGGTTCCTCTGTCAGCAGTTCTGCTGCTGCTGAGTCTCCAGCATGCCACACACACACACATTCTATTCCTGTCACACAGACTTTCAGACTCCACAGAAAGACACTTTCAAAAATGACCACAATATCCAACGTGAGCTAAAAAGGAGAGGACTGCAGTTTGCAGATGCAACAGAAGATGGCTCTGATGACCCTCAGTTGTCAGTGCTGATAGGTGCAGACTACTATTGGAGCATGGTGTCAGGCCGTGTCGAAAGAATCACTGATGCACTCGTTGCAATTGAGAGTGTGCTAGGATTGACTGTGCAGGGTCCAGTGACAATGTCCAGCGTCACTGAAGCAACCTGCATGCACATCCACATGGAAGAAGACACACAGATTTCCAGACAGCTGAAAGCATTCTGGGAAATAGAGTCTCTTGGCATTGTGAAGCAAGAGCCAAATGATCCAGATGAAGAACAAGCACTACAAAGGTTTGAGAACACTACACATTTCAAGAATGGGCGATACGAAGTGGAGTTGCCATGGCGGCATGAGAAACCAGAACTCCCAGACAACTATAGAATAGCAAAGAGAAGATTTGAAGGATTGAAAAGGAGGATGCGAGCAGATGTGGTCTTCTTCCAGTGATACAACGAAGTGATTGAAGATTATCTGCAACAAGGCATTGCCGAAGAGGTGACTGACAGTGAGTGCTTATTAACAAGTGTTAAATACCACTTACCTCACCATGCTGTGTTCCGAGAGGACAAACTGACAACAAAGTTGCGAGTAGTGTTTGACGCGTCTTCACATGAAACAGACTGTCCCTCTCTGAATAACTGCCTGCTGACTGGTCCAAACCTCAATCCTGACCTGCTTGGTGTATTAATCAGATTTAGACAGCACGAAATCGCATTCATGGCAGATATAAAAGGGGCATTTTTGCAGATTTCCCTTACCGAGAAAGACAGAGATGCAGTGGCTCACTGCCCCGCCCAAAGAAGACAATGGTGAGAAGCCACGTGTGCTGAGGATGACCAGGGTGGTGTTTGGTGTGTCCCCAAGCCCCTTTCTTTTGGCAGCTACTGTGCAAAGACACCTGAAGCAATATGAAGGACAGCGCGCTGCACAGCTCCTCAAAGACTCACTGTATGTTGATGATATTGTTGCTAGTGTCAATGATGTTAATGATGCCTTGTCTGTGACCACCTCAGCAAAGGACATCATGGCTGCTGCTGGCATGAACCTGTGCAAGTGGATGACGAACTCAGCGGTGCTGAAAGAAAGGTGGAAAGAGACAGCCATTGGGCCCATGGATGATCCAGAGTCCCATGGCCCAGTGCTGAAGGTATTAGGCTTAGTATGGAGACAACAGACTGATGACTTTGTATTTGATTTCAGACCTCTACTGGAGAAGCTGACTAAGAGCAGTACGAAAAGAAGTGTTCTGCAACACTCTGCCAGTATCTTTGACCCCCTCGGCTTCCTAACACCCTTCACTATACGGGTAAAATGCCTGCTGCAAGAGATGTGGGAGAGAGGGCTGAGCTGGGATGAAGAGTTACCAGCTGATCTGAATCTACAATGGAATAGCTGGCGCGCTGAACTCCATCTGATTCCCCGGATCTCCATACCGCGCTGGTATGGCGAAAAGGACGAGCCATGCGGAAAGACAAACAGACTTCACGTGTTCTGTGATGCCAGTGAGAAAGCTTACAGTGCTGTGGCTTACCTACAGTGTGAAGGAAAGGACAGAGAGCCTACTGTTACTCTGGTCGCCTCCAAGTCCAGAGTCGCACCGCTAAAGAAGCTGACACTGCCACGCCTGGAGCTGATGGGAGCTTTAATCGGAGCAAGGCTAGGTAGGAATTTGATAAACCTGCTGAACATGGAAATTCATCAACTTCACATGTGGTCTGATTCCATGATCGTACTAAACTGGATTCGCAGCTCAGCGCACAAGTGGAAGCAGTTTGTTGCCAACAGGGTAACAGAAATCCAGTCACTCACAGATCCAGCATTCTGGTCTCACTGTAAGGGAAAGGAAAATCCTGCTGATCTACCCACTCGTGGCCAGACTGTAGTGAATCTGAGTCAGAGTCGTCTGTGGTGGAAAGGGCCTGCATTCTTGATCTCCTGTGGGCAAGAGGAAGAATCCAATGACGAAACAGCGGATGAAAATGCAGTTGAAGAAGAGCTGAAAGTAAGTGAACATTTAACAGTACAATTGACTACTGAGTGTGAGACAGTAGAGCCAGTGCTAGACTTACAAAGATACAGCAAGCTAAAGACAATATTGCGAATAACAGCCTGGATACAAAGATTTGCAGACAATACACGCTCTACCACAAAGAGACATGGAGAACTTACAGCTGAGGAAATACTACAGGCAGAGAAGTACTGGATACGAGTAACACAACACCAGAGTTTCATTGAAGATGTCACTCTACTGAAAGCTGGGAAAATGTTGAATAAGGATTCCAAAATCAGAGAGCTCAGGCCTTTCCTGGATGAAAGCGGATTAATGTGTGTGGAAGGCAGGCTACAGCAATCAGACTTCAGCTTTCATCAACAGCACCCATGGATTTTGCCTGCGAAGAGCAGATTCGGTGAGTTGTTAGTTCAACATACACATCAAAACCTCATGCATGCAGGCGTGCGTGACACGTTAGTGCAATTAAGAGACACTTGTGAAAGGTGCTCTGTCAAGGTGTCGTGTGTGCAGAAGATTCAAGGCAAAGCCTGTGCAGCAGGTTACTGCTCCATTGCCCTGTGACAGAATCACTGAATCCCCTCCCTTTGAAGTCACTGGAGTGGACTTTGCCGGACCACTGTATGTGAAGGTTAGTGGTGCCTTACCAAGGCCTATATTGCATTGTTCACCTGCGCTGTGACTAGAGCTGTTCATCTGGAGCTCGTCTCCAGTCAGTCAACAGAACACTTCCTTTTAGCGATCAAAAGATTTATAGCAAGACGAGGACTGTGTAAAGTGATTTACTCAGATAATGCTAAGACATTCAAACGAGCAGAGCAAGACTTAAAACTGTGGGAGAGCATCAAAGATACACATCTCCTAGAATACTTCTCAGACCGTGGTATAAGTTGGCGCTTCATTGCTGAACGAGCTGCCTGGTGGGGCGGTTTCTGGGAAAGACTCGTCCAGTCAGTGAAAACCTGCCTGAAGAAAGTGCTGGGACGAGCGTCCCTCAGCTTTGAGGAGATGACCACCATACTCACGGAGGTGGAAGCCACATTAAACTCCAGACCACTTACCTTTGTCAATAATGACTTGGATGAGCCACAGCCATTGACACCTGCACATTTTCTTGTGGGGAAAAGAGTCACCTCTCTGCCACCCAAGCAGCCTCCAGCTGTAAGTGGAATCACAACCCTGAACCGTGAGGAGATGACCAGGAGATGGCGCTACCGGCAGTGCCTCATGACAAGATGCTGGAGCAGATGGCGGAAGGACTATCTGTTGGACCTGAAGTCAGCTCATCGCTGTGACAGCCTGCAACCTACCTCATTGAAGGTGGGCGATGTCGTCCTCCTTGGAGATGACCACATGCCACGACAAATCTGGAAGCTAGCGAGAGTTCATGAATTGTTTCCAGGCCGTGATGGGAAGGTTCGATCGTGTGCAGTCCGCACATCGCAAGGGACTTTATTGAGAAGACCTGTTCAACTGCTATATCCTTTAGAGATTCATGAGTGATGAACTGGGGTCCATCTGGGTCCAACAATGAATATACTAGCTAATATAAAATATCAATTTATTATACAAATCGATATTTGTGTTCCTTACTCAGCACTGCGAGGGCTAGGATTCCCGGCCGGCAGTCGCAAGATGGCGGCCACGATTGCCATGAGCAGTGCGCCTGAGTCCACTCTAGTATTGTATTCAGCTCTATGGACAGCACCTCTGAGTCTCTCAAATGCAGTGCACAAGTGGGCAATACTCTGCAATTAGTGAGCTAAGTCAGTCACACATAAGCTTCCTTCCCAATAACGCACATTTTATTCCTAACATTATATTTACAAGTTTATAATTCCTGCACATGTTTTAATTGTGTGAAAGGCTAATAAAACAGGGCAATACAAAACGAGTAGGCGGTCACCAAGATGAATTAGTCTTAACTCCTGGTCGGCAGTGACAGAGTGTTCGGGGATGGGAAAAACAGCATGTTGACTGTCGAGTTACAAACTGTTGTGTCTTTAAACATAAAGTTGACATTGAACTTATTATTTGAAATATTTAGTTAATGATTGAATGCATGTTTCCTGGCAAATTTGTTTTATGCATTTAATGTGAATAATTTGCATTTACAGTTATTGCTGTGATCTATATTGAATAACTTCCTGTTGTTAAATGACTGCGTATCCCAAAATGCACTTCACATGTGTTTTACGGAAGGTGTATACAGAGAGTTTTTTTTTTGTTTTAGCGATGTACATGTATGAGTTAGCCTTCAGTAAAAGGTTAAGTTTTTGACGATGTCTTCAGACTCCTTTTAATTTGCCAACTAGCTATAGATTACACAAACAGAAGGAGATGGACAGAAAAAGGTCAAAGCCATTAGAAGTGTAGAAACGAGCAAAAGATGAAGGTATGCAACTGTTCTCTCTGCATGATCACGTTATCCATGCCATGAATGAAGGGCTAATGTTAATCATGGTAGGCTTATAACTCTTACGTTTGTTAGCCTTCTAGCTATGATGCTACGATTGCTATACTCAACAATAATTCGGTCTTAGCTCAACAAACACAAGATCTAATTTCACCATAAGATTTGGCTTTGCAACAAAACGGTTACAAGTTTAGTTATTATTGATTTCCATAATTTGGGTTAACGTTGAGCCCTGTCATTAGCCAACAGAATGTTATTATGGTAGTTTCAACCTTTGCAATTTGCTGCAACTCATAGTTTGCATAGTTTAACTATAGGGTAGTTTAGCATAGTAAACCAGTCATACCTGAACGTGTAACACGCATACTGTAGAATTCCAGGCAGTAACCAAGGAGCTAATTGTTCCTCCCTAAAAGACAGATTAGTGTAGCGTCTAATGACAGACATTTGGCATGTAAGGGCATGTAATTATAATTAAATTGCAATTTATGGATCTTTTGTGTAAGAGTTTTTGTAGCCTATGTTTGATGTGAATTTCAAGTGCAATTCAATAATAAGAATCACTATGTGGTCATAATTTGTTTTTGTTTTTTTTATCATGGGGGCGAGGGGAGGGGGGGGGGGGGGGGGGGGGATTGGGGGTCTCGCCCGGGGAGTAATTCAATGTAGAACCGCCGCTGCTTTAGGTAATGCTTGAGGAGCCTGTCGTGCTGTTTCATAGACAGCTACACCTGCATTTGACTGACCCATCTGCGCCGACAGCAAGTCACTGACGACCCAGCTCTGTCCATTTGGCAAAGCGCACGGATTGACTGCACTCTCCCAACATCATAATTTCCTGTGCTATCATTCTCACGTGTTCCTCTAGTTGTTTTGTGTGCGGATCCTGTGGAATACGACGTTATTTTGCTCTGAACGTGTTGTATATTTACCTCAGTCCCAGTTTGCCTAACCTCTGGCTGAGCCAAGTTCCCACACGAAAATGTTACAATGTCTTATATCGTGTTTGGTGACGTTCAGAAATATTGACATTCAGTATTAGGAAGCTGTTACCAGTTAATACTGTTACATACCAAAGTATACCGTGATATATACCGTCTACCGTCTATGGTTCAACAACTACCGTGATATAAATTTTAGGCTATACCGCCCACCCCTATTATGAATGAAATGTGCGTTATTGGGAAGGAAGCTTATGTGTAACTGACTTCACTCACTAATTGCAGAGTATTGCCTGCTTGTGCGTTGCATTTGAAAGTCCCACAGGTGAACTGCCCCCCCGCACCCCCTCCCCTTTCCCCTTCTCACACAGCTTCTGTGCACTCAGCCTTCTCAGCAGGGGCGCCTGCAGCCAGAGGGGGTGCCAATTTGCCAATTTCCTACACAGTGATATGATGGATAATAAAAAAAATCTAGATGATTTTTTTTTCAAGCGCTCATGAGGCAAGGTGCACTTCACGAAATTGCACCCTGGGCAATTGCCCCACTCGCCCCCCCCAAGAACCGCTACTGGTAGTGATATCGGATCTCAAGTGCATAGGGCTGATAAGCTGCAAAATCGATCAGGCAATTGATTCTGTCCCGCATTGTCTGATCTTCCACAGCAACTGTATGGCTCTTGAAAGCTGCCCATGCATGATCATAGGAAATCAGGCTCAACTTTGTTTCTGGGTGCTTTGGTGACTCGGGCTTACAACACCAGACACATTTTGTTTTATCATGTATCTGCCCAAGACTTGATCGCAGTCGTTTGGCAGGTGGATCTGCAGCTGTGAAACATTCATCTAACATAGAAGAAGACTGAGATGGGCATTCATCAGTCTCTTGTTTTTTCTGTCTTGTTTAGGCTTGTTCCAGTGTCTTAGTATTACATAGTGTCAACATACATGCTTCATGGACATATTTTCCAACTGGACCTTTATTCCAATAGACAGTTGCATAGACATGCCCAAACTTGTCAAGGCCACTCCATAACAGTGACTTTTGTTTTATGTTTTACCATCTTTGAGTTGCCCTAATGGTATCTGTGGCTTCATTACACAGAGTACCACATTGGAGAACACATGACATGTCTGTCTGTCCCTGATGGTATATTGTTTTCTTCCATATTCAAGCAGACATGTCTTTACAGATCAAGTATCTCGCTCCTCCCACTGTGGGCTCAAAAGAGTGACTGAGGCAACAAGCAGCAGCACTAAACAAGCAGCATGTGAGGATGTATTGAGAGATACGCTTCTGACGACGGCGCAGAGCTACAGTTACAGATGGTTAGCTTTCCCGATTCTCAGTTCTCAGAAGGAATCTCGTGAGGTTCTCGTGAGGATTTCGAGATAATAGCACTTTTACAGTCAACTAAATACTGCAAGTCTTGCTGTGGGTGGGTCAACCTCGGAAGTGAGATCTTTACTTCAGCGTAAACGCTTGTGGTCCTATGCTGTCCCTAGCGGCGGCAGTGGTAAACACTTCTCGCGACTGCAGGAATCTCGACTTGTGAGAATTAAATGAGCATCGGGAAAGCTAGCCATCTGTATGCTGAATAACAATGATTCCGTCATTTAAGACAATCTTTTTAAAGTCGCCAGATTAATCAAAAAGTCACCAAAGTCGCTAGATGAGGTTTTTAGTCGCCAGAGACGGCCAAAAGTCGTTAAATCTAGCAACAAAGTCGCTAAATTGGCAACACTGGTTGTGGGTCACAGTGACATGAAAGGGCATGTCAAGGCATGAAAGGTAAAGAGTTAAGTCCTGCTGACATGAATCAAGAAAACTGGGTATGATGTGCACAACATAAAATGAACAAAATAGTTTGAGTGCATTATTCACTCAAGTTTTCTATGTACTAGATCAGTGGTTCTCAACCTGACTATCGCTGCATCCAAAGTCCAAATATGATTGTTTTGAGGGGTTACAGACTGAAAAGGTTGAGAACATGGACAGTAGAAGAGAATTGACCGTGGGATGGCATCTTTTCAATGGGAGCAGTTAAAGCAAGATTCTGAAAATTTGAATTGGTCACCAGGCAACTGCGCAAGCGTGTGGTGACGTACAGTCACGTCGGCCGAATACGATAAATTGAGAAATGAGAAATCAGACAGCGTACGATAATTTTTTAAAAGTATTTTTCTACTGTTACAGCTGCAATTACTTACTGGACTGGGAGGCTAATATTGTACGTGGAGACTTGATTCTCTGTCAACTAACTTTGGTTCCAGGCAGTCTTGCAAGCAGCATGTCAAGGGAGCTAGCTAGTTAGCATGTACATACCAAGCTATAGCGTGTAGCTTAGCTTAGCCATCTTTCTCAATTCACTTGCATCGAATAGTAAAATCCATAAAGTTAGCGATTCTGCTTACAAATAAATACCAAAAAGTAAACGGGCATGACTATGGCTATGGCTTGTTATCCAAACAGTACGGTACATTTTCTCCTGTGTGACACAAACTCACTAGACATCGCATGATTTGTGACATTTTTAGCACAATTTCGGATAAACATTTCTTACAAGGCAATAACATGACAGATTTCCGATCAAAGCAAATATGTTTTGCTGTGTCCTCTCCGGTTTACAACAATGCCAATATCAAGGCACAGAGTGTTTCTCATGTAAAGTTATTTGATTTCAAAGTGACGCTAAAATAAATGGAAGTCAACAGACTGCTAAAGGGTATTGGGCCCTTTACGGGTTGGGATTTTCCCATGGGTGCGTCAACTTCCGCCTATGCTCCTACCCCCTTGGTTGAGAACCACTGTACTAGATGGCAGCCATCTTGAATTTCGTGGTCAAAACAAAGTTGTATTATCAAAATGGTGTCAGATTCCCTTCACACCCTAATACCCAAGTTCAAGCACATCCTTTCCCTAAGCACCCCCGATTACACAATGCAAAGATAAAATAATCTTTATTTGTAAAAATATCACAAACTTTGTATACAGGTGTGTGTGTGTGGGTGTGGGGTGTGTGTTTTGGTACGTTCACACTAGAATAGACGTGTTTCCTCTACACTAGTTCGCCTCCTGCCACTATGAAGCTGGGCCAATTTAGTTGCAACTTTGGCTTTTCACCAGGAGAGGTCACTGTTACTGAAGCTTCAAGTAATGAACCTATTTTTGAAGAAATGTGCCTAAGTGGTTCAGTGCTTCACCAAAACTTAATTTGCCCATCACTAGATTCTAGGTCATTCAGATCAAAAGTTATTTTTTAGACATTTTGAATTTGGCTCTGTGATGACGCGACTTGCTGGTGCGTCACCACAGCGTCCTAATGGCGGCCGCTATGAACTTCTCACACGCCATCCCCTTCCTAACTTCTCCTGCTCTGCCTTACCGTTGTCACTGTGAGATGCATCAAAGCACTATGTGCAAATATCTACTTGTTTCCTGCTGTGTACTGGTCTGTCGCTAACATATGGGTGCACACATATCGTTAGAACCACGACAAACATTTCACACGCACAAACATTCCATGCACTCACAAACTGACACGGAGATTCTGTTCAGTTACATGCATCATTTATTTAAATATTACTGTTACAAATCATTCTGTCTTCTCAGTGGCATCGTTAGGTTTTCCAGTGTCTAAGTACTCTTAGGAATGTTTACTTAGCATTGTTAAGATCTTACCGTTGTGGCAGCGCTTCCGCGTTGGTCTAAAAGAGTACTCCTCTGTTACGAGGCGATTAAATCCTTGTTCACGTTCACGAGCGTGCATGGTTGCACCCTCGTGAAATCAATCAGCTGTTTGCTTGCATGAAACAATGATCAATGTACATGTACATGTTTAGTTATGTTGTAGGAAAGGCCTGTTATGATTTATTATTGTTTGGTACCGTTTTAAATGTTATTATTGATGATTGTGCTGTACATGCCTGAAACACCCCTGTAAGTTGCAAGGGCTATGGTCTGCTCCATCTCGGGGTGCGCGCAGGTATCCTACAAAAGTGATGCACTTTCAGTTATTCAGGGAGCTGTGTAGGAGAAGGCTGTGTACCTGTGTGCTCCAGTATACTATTCCCTCAGCTGTGTGAGGTTTGTTTTGTCATTTGAATTGTCTACTTTGAGCCATTGACTATATGTTCTTTTTGGCTACTCATAGCCCGTTTATTTTTGTAAATAGTGTAAATAGTATAGTTGTATATTTTTCTACTTTTTCTTTGGTTTTGGCTGTGGCTCATATCATCACTGTGGTGGACACAATAAATGGTGGAAAAGACCATTTTTGCCTCTCTGCTGTTTCAGTGTGTCTACACTTAGACCCCTCGACACTCTACATCTTAACATTTTGGTGGCAGCAGTCGGATCCAGTGTCTGCAAGGGTCGACACACTACAGCAGAGGATGTTACCACAGAGGCGACAGAACCCGCCGGCGACGAGAAGCAGGACTGCTTTAGGCGCTGATGCAGCGCCCCCTGCTGACCCGGAAGAGGGTGATGTCTACACCCGGCCACAGTCTGCTCCACCTGACGACCGGATGTACAGACTGGAGGCAACCATGTCTTCCTTCATCAGAGCCCAGCAAACGAGAGACGAGCGGTGGGAGCGAGAGGCAGAACGGCAAGAGCAGAGGTGGCGTGCCATGCAGCACCAGTTCCAGCAGCTGCAACTGCTGGTGAGCACCGACAACCTGCACCGCCAGCCTCCTGTGGACGACGACGACGACCTCCAGTACCCTCCAACCGCGGAGGTACGCCTGCCCCTTGACCCCGAGCTACAGCCTGAAGGCCAGGGTAGCCCAGCACGGGTATCGTCGCAGCCTGCCAGCCCTGCTCCTGAGAGGCGCAGACCGGCTACAGTGTCCCGTTCAGCCAGCCCATCGGCAGAGACCCCCTGGCCGGTGAACCTCTACCCACCACATTACGGTTACAGTCCTCCGAAGATGTCCCCGTATACAGAGGATGAGGACATAGAACATTATTTGACGACATTTGAGAGGATTGCCCTTGCTAACCAGTGGCCAAGGCACAGCTGGGCTGTTTACCTCGTCCCCCTGTTATCAGGGAAAGCCCGTGCCGCCTATGTGGCTATGGACATAGCTGACGCCAGAGACTATGTTAAAGTAAAACAAGCTATACTGGCAAAATATGAAATCGACCCTGAAGCATACCGCCACAGGTTCCGCTCGACGGCTGTCCAGGATGGAGAAACGGCGAAAGAACTACAGTCAAGACTGAGTGACCTCTATCACAAGTGGATGTGTCCCAGCTCTAAGACTAAGCAGGAGATCGGCGATACCATCATCCTCGAGCAGTTCCTGCGTATGCTGAACCCCGAGCTGAAGGTGTGGGTAATGGAGCGTAACCCACAGTCCTCCAAGCAGGCTGCTGAGTTGGCGGAGTCCTTCATTGCTGCTCGCCGACACAGGAAAGGCTACCAGCTTGGCACCCAGGAGCAGTTCAGCCGACGGACCCCAGGTGCCCAGCGGGAGCCAGACCGAAGACCTCAAGGCAAGTCTGCGGGTGGTGGACGTGAGTTCAGGCCTTCTAGTTCCTACCCCACTAAGCCCAGTCAGCCCACTAAGCCCAGTCAGCCCACTAAGCCCCGAGTCATTTGCCATGGCTGTGGACAGCCAGGGCATATTAAGCCCGAGTGCCCCTTAGCCCCCTCTAGTGTTGGCAGGTTATGCTACACCCCATATAATTTTCAAGCACCCCCTAGTTGTATGGACGCTGTAGTGCCTGTCAAAATAGGAGGGAAAGTGTGGCAGGCCCTTGTTGACTCCGGCAGCAGTCAGACCTTTATTCAGGGAGCCTGCTTAGGTTCTGACAGCGTGGTGAGGACTGGGAGTGTGAAAGTACGCTGTATTCATGGTGACGAGAGTGAGCATCAGACAGCAGATGTACAGATTGAAATCGAGGGTCAGTCATATCTGTTAAATGTAGCTGTGATGGATGAGTGCCCCTATCCAGTAGTTTTAGGCCAGGATGTGCCTGTTTTGGCGGAACTACTGCAGCGCCACTTGCCACCAGCTAAATGTTTAGTAGTGACTAGGGCCCAAGCCAAGTCTAACCCTGTTAATAACAGTGTATGGCAGGAGTTACCGTTTGCTGATAGCTCTTTAGGGGCCAGAGAGAAAAAGTCCAGGTCCACTAGGAGGAGGGAAAAAGTTTTGGGGACTCCACTGCAGGAGTCAGTATCCCTTCCACCTGTAGAGGGCAGTGTGCTGGATAATGCTGATTTTGAGCAGTTGCAAAAAGATGACCCAACAATGAGCAAATGTTTTGACAAAGTAGTGGATGAGGAGCATGTCACTAGAGCTGCTGTGTGTGGCAAGGAGAGCTTTGTGCTTAGAGGGAAGAAGCTGGTGCGTGTCAGTGAGGAGGGAGAGCAGCTTGTGGTCCCTAAACCCCTTAGGCCCAAGGTGTTAGAGGTTGCCCACAGCATTCCCTGGTCAGGCCATCTAGGCCAACAGAAGACCCTAGACAGGATTGGTAGGCGTTTTTATTGGCCTGGAGTGTACCAGGATGTTATAGCTTACTGTAAATCCTGTCCAGTGTGCCAGCTCACCACTCGCTCCAGTAGAGGCACAAAGGCACCCCTAGTGAACCTCCCCATTATTGACACCCCATTCACAAGGATAGCTATGGACGTGGTAGGCCCCCTTGACAAGAGTAGAGCAGGCCACCGCTATATTCTTGTGATAAGTGACTATGCTACTCGCTATCCTGAGGCCTTCCCCCTGAGAAACACAAAATCTAGACAGGTAGCGAATAGTCTCATACAGCTTTTCTCTCGGGTGGGCGTCCCCAGAGAGATACTTACTGACCAAGGCACCAACTTCAACTCCACATTCATGAAGCAGGTGTACTCTCTGTTAGGGATTAAGGGCATTAGAACTACACCCTACCACCCGCAGACCGATGGAATGGTTGAGCGCTTCAACCAGACGCTAAAGGGCATGCTCAGGAAGTTTGTGAGCGACACGGGAGCGGACTGGGACCAATGGCTGCCTTACCTTCTGTTCGCGTATCGAGAGGTCCCCCAGGCTTCTACAGGATATTCCCCCTTCGAGCTCCTCTATGGCCGCCAGGTGAGGGGTCCCCTGGATGTCCTTAGGGAGGCTTGGATGGGTGAGGGTCCTGCGCCACCGACTAACATCGTCAGCTACGTGCTCAAGATGCGCGACAAGTTGGAGGAGTTGAGCAGCCTAGCCCACGAAAACAAGGAGCAGGCCCAGTCCAGCCAAAAGACTTGGTACGACCGGACCGCCCGTAGCCGCAGCTTCAACCCTGGGCAGAAAGTTCTTTTGCTGCTCCCTTCTTCTGACAGCAGTCTCCTGGCAAAGTGGCAAGGTCCCTACGAGGTGCTAAGGAAGATGGGCCCAGTGACCTATGAGGTCGCTATGCCAGACCGCCGTAGGCCGAAGCAGGTATTCCACGTCAACCTGTTAAAGGAGTGGATATCCCGGCCCGGGTCTGGCACTGACATGATGTGGGCCCGTGCTGTCGCAGAGGAGGAGGAGCTGAGTGAGCAGTACTTTCCAACTGCTGGAGGCGGAGCAACATGTCCCCCTATGGACCACCTGACCAGTCACCATCAGGAGGAGCTACAGCAGCTGATACCTGAGGGTCTGTTCCGGGAGGAGCCAGGGCGGACTACATTGATCAGCCATGACATACAGCTGACGTCCCCTGGTCCTATTCGGCAGACCTCCTTCAGGGTTCCAGCGCGCCTGATACCTGCTTTGAAGGAGGAGGTCCAGGCAATGCTGGAGATGGGGGTTATCGTGCCGTCCCGTAGCCAGTGGTGCAGCCCAGTGGTGCTTGTCCCGAAGAAGGACGGAGGGCTGCGCTTCTGTGTGGACTTTTCTAAACTCAACGCCATCTCTGCATTCGATCCCTACCCAATGCCACGAGTGGATGAGTTGGTTGAGCGGCTTGGGAAAGCAGTCTACCTCAGCACACTGGACCTATGTAAAGGCTACTGGCAGGTGCCCTTGACGCCAGAGGCCCAGGAGCTGACTGCATTCCGAGCGCCAACTGGCTTGTTCCAGTTCACCACCATGCCGTTTGGATTACACGGAGCCGCCGCCACCTTTCAGCGTCTCATGGACCAGGTGCTGAGGGGGGCGGAGTCCTATGCCGCCGCCTACATCGACGACGTGGTCGTATACAGCACCTCGTGGGCGGACCACTTGAAACATTTGTCCGACGTGTTACAGCGGATTAAGGCAGCCGGGTTGGTGGTCAACGCTAGCAAGTGCCAGCTGGCCAGGCCTGAGGTGTGTTACCTTGGTTATATCCTGGGTGGTGGCACTATTAAACCTCAGGTCAGCAAAGTGGACGCTGTGCGCAGTTGTTTGCCGCCCACCACCAAGAAGGGTGTGCGGTCCTTTTTGGGTCTAGTGGGGTGGTACCGGCGGTTTATCCCGGACTTCTCCACAAGGGCCACACCACTGACCAATTTGACCCGCAAGTCCAGCCCCAACAAGGTGGTCTGGACAGAGGACTGTGACAGGGCGTTCCGGGACTTGAAGGACAGTCTGTGTCGCAGCCCGGTCCTGCAGAGCCCTGACTTCGACCTGCCCTTCACCGTACAAACTGATGCCTCTGGGTTGGGGCTAGGGGCGGTGTTGTTGCAGGGAGTGGGGGAGGATCGGCGGCCGGTGCAATACATTAGCCGTAAACTTTTTCCCAGGGAGACTAGGTACTCCACAGTGGAGAAGGAGTGTCTAGCCATCAAATGGGCCCTGGACACTCTAAAATATTATTTGTTGGGCAAGGACTTTGTGTTGGAGACTGACCACCGGGCAGTCCAGTGGTTGGGCAGGATGCGAGACAGTAACGCTCGCATTACTCGGTGGTACCTGTCTCTCCAGCCCTACAAGTTTTTGGTCCAGTACAAACCTGGCAAAAATAATGTGACTGCTGATTTCTTGTCCCGCCTCTACGAGGAGGGTCAAGCTTAAGGTGGGGGGTGTGTGATGACGCGACTTGCTGGTGCGTCACCACAGCGTCCTAATGGCGGCCGCTATGAACTTCTCACACGCCATCCCCTTCCTAACTTCTCCTGCTCTGCCTTACCGTTGTCACTGTGAGATGCATCAAAGCACTATGTGCAAATATCTACTTGTTTCCTGCTGTGTACTGGTCTGTCGCTAACATATGGGTGCACACATATCGTTAGAACCACGACAAACATTTCACACGCACAAACATTCCATGCACTCACAAACTGACACGGAGATTCTGTTCAGTTACATGCATCATTTATTTAAATATTACTGTTACAAATCATTCTGTCTTCTCAGTGGCATCGTTAGGTTTTCCAGTGTCTAAGTACTCTTAGGAATGTTTACTTAGCATTGTTAAGATCTTACCGTTGTGGCAGCGCTTCCGCGTTGGTCTAAAAGAGTACTCCTCTGTTACGAGGCGATTAAATCCTTGTTCACGTTCACGAGCGTGCATGGTTGCACCCTCGTGAAATCAATCAGCTGTTTGCTTGCATGAAACAATGATCAATGTACATGTACATGTTTAGTTATGTTGTAGGAAAGGCCTGTTATGATTTATTATTGTTTGGTACCGTTTTAAATGTTATTATTGATGATTGTGCTGTACATGCCTGAAACACCCCTGTAAGTTGCAAGGGCTATGGTCTGCTCCATCTCGGGGTGCGCGCAGGTATCCTACAAAAGTGATGCACTTTCAGTTATTCAGGGAGCTGTGTAGGAGAAGGCTGTGTACCTGTGTGCTCCAGTATACTATTCCCTCAGCTGTGTGAGGTTTGTTTTGTCATTTGAATTGTCTACTTTGAGCCATTGACTATATGTTCTTTTTGGCTACTCATAGCCCGTTTATTTTTGTAAATAGTGTAAATAGTATAGTTGTATATTTTTCTACTTTTTCTTTGGTTTTGGCTGTGGCTCATATCATCACTGTGGTGGACACAATAAATGGTGGAAAAGACCATTTTTGCCTCTCTGCTGTTTCAGTGTGTCTACACTTAGACCCCTCGACACTCTACATCATAACAGGCTCTCTAGCAAAAAATGCCAGGATTTTTGGGAGGGACATGGGGGCTAAATCTTTTCTAAAGGGTCCATAGAGGTCAAATCAATCATCAAAACATTCTTGCCAGAGGATGGTCACAGAACCTCACATTATGACCCTCGAATATGTGAAAAATTCAAATGTGACAATTCAGATAGAACTATGTAAAATTATAAACTGTACTGAAAATGAACTGACTTGGTATATATGTGCTTATATGTGACTCCATATGACTGGTGCCCCACTTGAGAACATGTGGTAGCATATTCACGGACATTTTACACAACTGTTTTTTTTTTTCTCAATTGAAAGGGGTCATCACCTTAGTTGTAATCTCTCCCATAGGTATTGCAGCATTAACAATGTGTGGTTGTTGTATTCCATGTATTCGTGCATGGTTGAATGACTTATTACAACTTCTCTTAAAGGAGAACTTTGGTGTAAAATGAAAATTGGCATATTAAAGCATCATACCAAGTTGGTATGTGTACTGAGGAGCAAAATTGATTTAGCCTGTTGCATTCAGAGTTTAACTATTTTTTATCGTTTGTCCCAGAAGGCTAACAATGGAAGTGGTAGGTGCCCTTAGACGAAGCATGATGACTACGCTATTTTTAAACCATTAAAACAGCTCGAAGAAACTCCACACTCCATCGGTAGTACAACAATGGCTCTGGCATTCAAAACAAAGCACTGAGAATATTGTAAATGTACACAATGTTTATTTAAAAAACTGTTCTTACATGCAGTAGTTTGCAGTTGTTTCTCGTCGTCGTCCAAACAAGTCAATTGTACTACCTCTCCTCCTATTCTTCCTGCTGGTTCGTGTTCGTCAATCGACCTGTGCGGACTTTCATCATGGCGGCGATGAGAAACTACAGCAAGGTACTGCCTGTCAAAACTATTTTATTAAGAAATGTTGTGCACACTTGCAAAGTTCTCAGTGCCTCGTGTTTAATGTCATGTCATGCCCCGGCCTGCCAGGAGATGCCGCCAGTCTGCCCCGGTCCCTGGCAATCAGCCCGGGAAACCCCAGACATCCAGGGCGGACCATACTCCTTCCAAACACCCTGGGAGAACCCGTGGCAGGTGATCAGGGGAATCACCTGCAGCCTCTGCACCTGCGGCTCATTGTCCAGGCCCTGTTTAAGCCCTTGCTTTTGTCAGTCCTGTGCTCGGTCATGAACATCTCCTGCCAATACAAACTCTTGCTCCTGTTGCTCCGGTGGAACTTTAGATTGTGGACACTTGCAAACCTCACTCTGGTCGTAAGCTCCTCTTTTGCTATTTTGGATTCTAAAAGACTTTTCTGTTATAGTTTACCAACCTATGTTGCCTACTGAAGACCAGAGAAGCTGACGATTTTCGTTGACCTTTCACTATATGCCTGAGTTGTTTACCGAGTCCTGTGGAAATGTAAATCTTTGTTGTTCATGAATTTCTTTGTTAATGATTTTTGCCACCTTCTCCTGAAAACCTGTTACTTACCTTTGCTGCCCTGCTTATAAATAAATCCTGCTGTTCTGACTCCAATCTTGTCTCCTGCATCCAAACCATTGAGCAAATTAACACGTCCATCCAGGCCCTCAAGCTGTGACCAGGATCAGTACTCCCACGCCTCCAGCCCCAGCAACGCCACCTTCACCAGCCCCCACAGCCACAGGTCCGCGTCCAGAGGTGCGCCTTCCTTCACCCCAGAGGTTTGATGGAGACCCAGGCTCCTGCCGTGGATTCCTAACCCAGTGTGCCCTGTCCTTCCAACTACACCCCAGCAGTTTCCCCACCGAAGAGGCGAAGGTAGCATACATCACCACCCTGATGTCAGGCAGGGCTCTGGTGTGGGCTACAGCACTCTGGGAGAAGGACTCAAACATCTGCCACAATGCAACAAACTTCATGGCCCAAGTCCAAACAGTCTTTGGGTACCCCACCAGCCAGAGAGAATCAGCCAGGCGTCTTCTCCAGCTGAAACAAGGCAAGCGATCTGTTGCAGAGTATGCAATTGAATTCCGCAACTTGGCCATAGAAGCAGGCTGGGAGGGGGATTGTCTGATGACCACCTTTTACCATGGGCTCCAAGAGAACATGAAAGATGCTCTTGTCAACCGAGATTGGGGCCATGACGTGGAGGAGTTGATTGCTCTCACCTCTGAACTAGACTTGCGGGCTCGTGAGTGCAGACGGGAGCGCACCACCAGTTCCCAGTTTCCCGTACCTCTCCAAAGAAACCCATCAACAAACCAGTCCCTCTCCGGAGAAGCAGAGGAACCCATGCAGCTGGGGCGGTCACGAATTTCCCAAGAGGAGAAGGACAGACGGAGATGAGAGAACCTCTGTCTGTATTGTGGGGAGACTGGCCACTTCCGTGACAAATGCACTGAGCTGTCGGGAAAAGGCAAGGCTCACTAGGGCAGAGAGGACGTCTAGTGAGCAGGGCAGCAGGGTCCTCTCATTCCCCCTCACGACTACAGCTCCCCGTGACACTTGAGTGGAAGAGCACCTCCAATGGCAAAACATCACTCCAGGCACTGGTAGACTCGGGGGCTGAGAAAAACCTCCTAGACATCACCCTGGCCAAACGGTTCCGCATACCCTTTGAGGTGAGTCCTTCTCCGCATTCTGTACAGGCTCTAGATGGCCGGCCTCTAGGGTCTGGGAAGATAGAATATGTCACCAAACCCCTAAAATTGAGAAAGGGTGACGACCATGTTGAGTGGTGCAAGTTTTTTTTGATTTCTTCACCTGAAGAAAGGATAGTACTGGGTTACCCCTGGCTTAGGGCCCATTCTCCCCAGTTTGACTGGAGGAAGGGAACATTATTGTCATGGAGTTCTGAATGTTCTAAGACTTGCAGAAGTAAAGCTCCTGAAACCCACAGTGCATATGGTGCTACTGTTGAACGAATTCCGAGACTGCCATCGGAGCTTCCAGAGGTAGACCTCACACGTGTTCTGCAGCAATACCATGACCTGGCAGATGTTTTTTCTAAAACTAAAGCTTGTACTCTTCCCCCACATAGGCCTTATGATATGGTTATTGACCTCCTCCCAGGAACCATGCCTCCAAGAGGCAGACTGTACCCCTTGTCAGTACCTGAGACCAAAGCAATGGAGGAATACATCCAGGAATCACTCAGTAACGGTTTGATCCGCCCATCCACTTCCCCTGCCTCAGCAGGATTTTTCTTTGTGTCCAAGAAAGACGGTGGCCTCCGTCCCTGTATTGACTATCGAGGTCTGAACAAAATCACTGTAAAGAATAAGTACCCCCTGCCCTTAATGTCCACAGCCTTTGACCTGCTGAGGGGTGCGACAATCTTCTCTAAGCTGGACCTACGGAATGCATACCATCTAGTGCTGGCACAGCACTCACCCGGGGCCGATCCTCCAAGATCAAATGGACGGCTGAAGCACAAGCTGCCTTTGACTCTCTAAAGAAGCACTTCACCATGGCACCCATCCTGTGCCATCCAGACACCACGCTCCCCTTTGTGGTGGAGGTGGATGCTTCCAGTACTGGAGTAGGGGCCATCCTGTCTCAAAGATCTGCCCAGGATGATAAGGTCCATCTGTGTGCCTTCTACTAGAAGAAATTCACTCCCACCGAACAGAGGTATGATGCAGGAGACAGGGAGCTGCTAGCCATCAAACTAGCATTGGAAGAATGGAGGCATTGGCTGGAGGGGACTACTCATCCATTCCAGGTTCTAACTGATCATAAAAACGTACAGTATCTGAAGGAGGCCAGGAGACTGAATCCCCGTCAGGCACGGTGGGCTCTGTTTTTTAACCGCTTTGATTTTATACTCACCTACAGGCCAGGCACAAAGAACACCAAAGCAGACGCCCTCTCCCGGCAGCAAGACTGCACTGATCAGCCCGCCCCTCCAGAGAACATCATTCCCCAAAGCCGAGTGATTGGGCAAGTGTGTCTTGCCCTGGAGGAGTCCATTCTCCAGGCTCAGAAGATGGAACCCGACCCAGGGGGTGGACCATCACACTGCCTATTCGTACCCTCTTCGATGCGCTCTGAGGTACTAAGATGGGGTCACAACGAACACTGGGTAGGGCACCCAGGAGAGCAGCGCACATTAGACTTCCTCCGCCGCCGTTTTTGGTGGCCTGACATGGTCAAGCAAGTTATCAACTATGTTAAGGCCTGTACTGTATGCGCCACCCAGAAGGCTTCACACCAAGCTCCAGCAGGACTGCTCCACCCACTGCCCATTCCCAGTCGGCCATGGTCCCATCTGTCCATGGACTTTATATCAGGGTTACCAGAGTCTGATGGCAACACAGTGATTTTTGTTATTGTTGATCAATTTTCCAAAGCTTCTCACTTTACTCCCCTTCCTAAGCTACCTACAGCCAAAGAAACAGCTGAAATCGTTCTAAAGGAGGTGGTCCGGTACCATGGAGTCCCAGCGGACGTGGTATCTGACCGTGGTCCACAGTTCGTGTCCAGGTATTGAAAGGCCTCTCGGCCCCTCTTTAATACTTCTGTCAGTCTCTCTTCAGGATTCCATCCCCAGTCGAACGGGCAGACTGAAAGGGTCAACCAAGAGCTGGAAAAGTACCTGCGCTGCGTGGTCTCTGACAACCCCAAGTCCTGGAGCAAGATGCTACTCTGGGCCGAAATAGCCCATAACCAACTGACCTCGACTTCTACTGGTATGTGTCCGTTTGAAGTTCAATGTGGATACCCATTCTTTCCCTCTGAGCAGCCCAATGTCACCGTCCCCTCTGCTGAAGCTGCTGTGACCCGGTGTAAGCGAGCCTGGAAGCGGGCCCGTGCATCCCTGAAGCGCTCGGCTATCCGTGCCCAGCGTCTTGCCAACCGGTGAATCCATCACCCTCCTCCTTGCTATTTTGGATTCTGAAAGACTTTTCTGTTATAGTTTACCAACCTATGTTGCCTACTGAAGACCAGAGAAGCTGACGATTTTCGTTGACCTTTCACTATATGCCTGAGTTGTTTACCGAGTCCTGTGAAAATGTAAATCTTTGTTGTTCATGAATTCCTTTGTTAATGATTTTTGCCACCTTCTCCTGAAAATCTGTTACTTACCTTTGCTGCCCTGCTTATAAATAAATCCTGCTGTTCTGACTCCAATCTTGTCTCCTGCATTAGTGCTCTCAGAGTAGTGTAACATGTCAGGGCTTTTGTTGTACTACAGATGGAGTGTGGAGTTTCTTCGAGCTGTTTTAATGGTTTAAAAATAGCATATTCGTCATGCTTCATCTAAGGGCACCTACCACTTCCATTGTTAGCCTTCTGGGACAAACGATAAAAAATAGCTAAACTCTGAATGCAACAGGCTAAAGCAATTTTGCTCCTCAGTACACATACCAACTCGGTATGATGTTTTAACATGCCAATTTTCATTTTGCACCGAAGTTCTCCTTTAAAAGGAAGCCCCACCACCACATCAAATGTCTAAACTAGAAACACAGGGGGCTGCTGGTGAACTACCTTACAGAGGAAAAAGTAGCTGATGAAGTTTGATGTGCCAGTTTTCTAATGATCGGTCTCATTTAGATGAGACTGAAAGGGGGACTTGAAATGTGTATAATGCACAAATATTTGAATGATGGTAAAACACGCTTATTAACTGGTTAGAAACATACGCACAAACTTACACCAGAATAACACCGCTGTGTTACAAGGCCAAATATCCTTGTATCCTTATATCTTCAAAGGAAAAGATCTTGCTAGTGTCACAATTTAGAAGGCACACCATAAGGCACTAATACATCAAAGGGTTGCCGAGATATGACCTCACTTCCTGTTTAGTGGCTTCACCTCCCAATTCAATTCGCGTAAACGCTTTCACTGATCAAATCGCCACATAGGTTCCTTTGTTAGGCT
Organism: Coilia nasus; assembly: GCA_027475355.1. Lineage (NCBI taxonomy): Eukaryota > Metazoa > Chordata > Actinopteri > Clupeiformes > Engraulidae > Coilia > Coilia nasus. The sequence continues at coordinate 28,402,651 of CM050210.1, forward strand.
TGGTCTAAAGATTGTATTTACCAAGTTTTGGGAAGTTTGTGCAAAATTTGTGACGTGATAATTACGTTCCACTTTTGACACTTCACTTTTTTCTTTGAATTCAGCTTGATCCAAGGATTCCACTAACAACAACCTTTTGAAAATTGGATGTACGGTTTAAACGTTACGCACATAAACACATGTCCAACTTTGACCTGTTGATGGCACTTGAGTATGTGCGCCATTGACATGAAACTTGCTAAAATGTATCTTGACGCTGTCCTGAATTAGTGTGCCAAATTTCAAAACATTTTACCAATTGGTTCTATGGGCTGTCAGAGACTTCCATGGTGGAAGAATAAATAAAAGTAAGCAGAGCTAGAAACACAGTGGGTGTCTTCACAGCTTCGCAACAATTCTGATTTAATTGAATGTATGTGTCCTTGTCCTGGCTTTAGGACCTTAGAACTCCCTCGCCCTCCTAGACTAGACCAACAGCCAAACTCTTCTGACGCTTTTAGGAGCCGGACTGACAGCAGCCATTTTGAAATAAATAAGGTCTTTGTGCCACCCCCCCTTACTGCCAAAAGATGATCCTAAATAAAGTCTTGCTGACTCTTGGATGCACCTGTCCCAATACTTTTGATTGGCATAGAGTCACTACACACCAGTACTTCAAAATTCCTCTATTTGTTCTGTCTGCTTTACTGCCTTTAAAATAGCACATCCACTGTAACTGCATTAAGGATGGCTGATGTTCTCTTGTGTGTAACATTCCATGTACACAATGTTCTGACCAATCAGTACAAATTAAAATATGCTCTTTGTTACTTTCTGTTATGTGGTTGTGAAATGCATCAGCTGGTGCAATACACATGTGGACTCAATCAAACACACACACACACACACACACATTGCAGGGCTACTAATAGACACAGCTGACAGGCCCACAGCTGACACACACACACACACACACACACACACATTATAACCACACCTCTCCTACCAAACCCTACCACACACACACTGAATAATTCTTAATAATAAATATTTATAATAAATCATAAATAAATACTAATAAATAATTATTCCACTCACCCACCTTTGCATTGGATATGCATCAGACTGTGGTAAAGTAACGCTATGAATTACACTACCACACTAACCCAGACTACACTATCCATGAGTTTATATACATCAACCCACTTCCTGACACGCTGAATAAAAGTGAAAAGGTGAATCCACAATCACACAGAACTAAGCAGCGCGCCTGCGCACTGCGTGACCGTGATGATGTAGGTCTGCATTCCATGTGACATGGCCTTAACACATCACAGGAGCAAGATTTCTGCTGCACAGTGGAGCAGTTGCTCTCCGCTTGCTGCTCGGTCGTGGAACGGCCTCCATGACGTTGGCACTTTGGCCTAATTGGCTTTTGTGTATGCTGACATGTATGGCGTGTGTTTTGATGAACTTCCATGTCCGTAGGCACATGTGCGTCTCGAAGTGTAAAATAACTCGGGAGTTGGGTTATTTATCCGGATCTCTAATATCACTCAAGAACCATGGATCTAGACGTCTATTTAACCGGCTCAGTTGAGTCTTACCACATTTGATTAATATACCATCAACATTATGTGTGTTTGTGTAGCAGGGATGGAAATTAACTTTTTTGTTCACCTGCCACTGTGGCAGGTAGATTGGAAATATATAGCAATATCTACCTGCAACTATAGGATGCACTCCATTAACCTTTTTTAACTGCATTGACCAGCTCTGGACTCACCCAAAGAAATAAGAAATTAGAACGCCAAGGTACCAAGGGCGATGAGCACCCTCTACTGAGGAGTAATTAGACGTTTTTATCATCACTAATTTCGCCATCTGAACAATTTTAAAATATCACAATGAAATTCATATCTGAATATAAACATAATAACGTATGAAAAATAAGTAATGCGTATTTCAAAGTTATTTTTTATGTAGGCTACATTATAAGGTCAAAGGTAAAAACTATTGAGATGACCTATAGCAGCTATCCCAAAGAACCTGCTGCTGATAACGGCGCAGAAAAGAATGCATTTTTTTTTTTCTTACCACATCGCACACAAAGAAGACGAAATTACCTGATGTGCTGTCACATTTACTGGGATATACTTAAAGAAATTGACATCGCCAGAGTTTGTGCAGCGAAATTAGATGCACAGCCTGGCCATCGGAAAGCTTTACAAATAGTAAGTTCGCTTTTTCTACTATAACTTAGCCAGTATACTATCGATTAAAATGTAAATAGGCTATAGCACCGCTGAGTGCTTTCTCAGTTGTTTATCTCCAAAGTGCTATTAGTATTCACAAAGAAGTTGTAAATGTCGCTTGTAAGTGTGATTCTGTTGTGTGGACTACTGTTGCATGTTTTAGGCGCGTTGTGCAAGCTTGGCCTATCGTGGGCTTAAGTGTCACCATCGGTTAATCCTCTAAGCAGGCGCGGCTCGTCAATATGGGCAGATGGGGCAGCGCCCTCCCAAAAAACATCCACCCCAAAACATAGTTCCTCCTAATAAATAATGTTACCTACGTAACTGCTCTGCTTGCTACCTATTTAACTACTCTGTCGTATATGGTTTGTGTCTGTGTTTTTTTTATAACTATTTATTTAGCACTGTGGAATTGAATCTCAAATACTTTTGTTGATTGCAGTTATGGGGCAGGACCGGTCACTGCCCACATTCATCTGTTGATTTTTCCTATTCGCCTGGCGTCAGTTGTCGGAATTGCAAGCAGCACTAATAGGGTCCAATAGGGGCAGGAGCAAGTCTGCCCCAACCGGCTTTTTTTTACCTTCTAGCAGCTCACTGATCAGTACTCCTAGTAACGTTACACCTAACCCAATCGTGTCAAATTCAGTGATGGCCTGCAGTAGCCTGGTAAGACCCGCCTCTCGTACTTCATTTCATTTTGTGCAGAGGGTCTGGTCCGGACGCTCTTGGGGAGCATTTGGGGACTAGAAAATGTAACGCTCCAATCAGCGAACAGATGGTGTGTTCCTTAGCTGTGACGTTGACCTTGTGTACTACATTTGAATTGTAGTGCGTAGGTAGGCTAATTGCATACGTGACGACCAGGCGTTAGCGATTGGGTAAAGGCAGATGCACTTTTTTTTAAACTTCAGCAGAGTCCACACCTCCAACAAATCGTTTCTGACGGTCTCTGTTCCAGACCCTCTGCACGAAATGAAATGAAGTACGAGGGGCGGGTCTTACCAGGCTAGGCCTGCAGCACAGAACCTGCCTTGTCAAACAGCGTGGACTTTCTGTTAAAAAAATGCATTTCATGGACTGAAATTAGAAGATAAGTTAAAAGATAAGTGATCAAATAGCTGGCCCAAACAGACCAGATGTCAGTATAACACAGACAACTAAGGACAAAGGGAATTTATATACAACCGAACATTTTCGGGAACATGGTATGATGAAAATCAAATGGCTGTGTGGATGCTTCGTAAAGAATATTTTGCTTTCCATGTCTACTGTTCAGATCGTGCTTAGGGCAAGGGGACATATGGATTACAGGAGTTAGCGACGTACTTTTCCGAAGTAGCAAAAAAGCACACTCAAGCAAAGCACATTTACAGTGTGCTATAAAACTACCCATGCTAGGTGAAGTTAATATCATGTAAGCATTCAAAATCAATTAGAGGCAAAATGTGTCGTTGAGCTTATTATATGAGGCTGTTGCTTTGTTTGCCTTTAGTGCATTGGGCATTTCATTGGTCTTTGTTAATCATAGCGCTACATTAATGTTAATATAAAAAAAGAACTCTGAAACGCATGCTGTATGGTGCTGCTTGCAGACAGAATTATTATACACCTGCTTAGCTGAATTACTACAATAATTAGGTTTTTAATAGGCCTGTCAGTATACATTATTCTATAACATTTGGTCAGGGTAGTGATTCAGGCTGGAGTCATTGGTGTCTGCCCCACCAATATTTATGCTCAGGAGCCGCTACTGCCTCTATATGGAGGGCCAAAAATGACATAATTAATAATAAATACGTATGTAAAAATATGTAGCATAAATAAATAAAATGACAAAAAAATGGGAAAGAAGTCATTTCCATTTACTGCTGCATTTATTTACATTTACATTAATTCCATTATTTATTTATTTTCCATTTTCTCTTTCTATTTATTTACAGATATTTTTCCCTGTAATATTTTCTACATACTGTTTTATATACCTGCATTTCTTTCTGACATATTTATTTATTGTCACTCCTTTTTACATTTCTTTGTCCTACATTTACATTGATGCCTACATTTCTGCCTCAGTATGCAAATGAATTGGGCGTCACCCTCTTGCCCATTGGTTTTTAAGCAGGCTAATGCAGGTTGGTAGATACTGGCCAGAGACGATTTTGATACTGGCATCCTGGCTGGCCAACAGAAGCTATCCAGCAAGATAGCCTACATCTAGGCAGTCTTGCACAGAACTGCTTCAGGATTGCGAACTGCAGGGTCTACGTGGGCTTATTACTATTGCTGGGTTGCCTAGATAACATTTAAGTGTTGCAATATCGTTCTACAAATGCAAGAAGTGTACTAGTACAAGCTTGTGACCGTATATGTTATACTTGCTAGTAGTTAGCTGGTCGTAAGCTAACTGTGCTAACTTAAAACTTCGAGTGATTAAATGGCAATCTAGAGTAGCCTGGTTGTCTTAAATCAGTTCGTGTTACACCTAAACAACAATCTGTGATGGCACCATCACATTTGGTCACCCAGAGACTTAAATTCATATAAACACTTTCACGTTTCACTTCCACGAGAGTCTGCCATGTTGGTCTGAGGTTTTTGTAACTCCTGCCTCTTCAGCCAGCGTCATGCAGGAAACACATCACACGCTGATATAATTGGTCATCACATCATTCTTAGTTAAATAAAGTTCAGGTTTTGCCAACTGTATTTCACCTCCCTCGGCGAATTCGCCCTGACTTCGCCCTATCAGGCGAAATTTCGCCTCCATTCAAAGTCAATGAGAGCAAGGCGAAATTCGCTGTAATGGAAACGCACCGCAACTACCATAGTACCCGCGTTCTCTCGACCAACCAATGGGCAAGAGGGTGACGCCTTGCGAGACAGCCTACTTCATTTGCATACCGAGACATAAATGTAGGCATAAATGTAAATGTAGGACAAAGAAATGTAAAAAGGAGTGACAATAAATAAATATGTCAGAAAGAAATGCAGGTATATAAAACAGTATGTAGAAAATATTACAGGGAAAAATACCTGTAAATAAACAGAAAGAGAAAATGGAAAATAAATACATTATGGAATTAATGTAAATGTAAATAAATACAGCAGTAAATAAAAATGACTTCTTTCCCATTTATGTCCAGTTTTATGTGTGATATATTTTTCAAATGCTTTCCTAAGCACATTTTTGGTGCATTTTTTAGTTATTTTATTTATTTGTGCTACATATTTTTACATACGTATTTATTATTAATTATGTAATTTTTGGCCTTCCATACCTCTAAGCCTATGTATTTCATTATGTGAGTGTGTGCTACCTGTGTATTCAGTGGCTATGTGCTTTGGAAATGGACCCGTACTCTTCCTATTAGTGGCGGTGTTGGTAGGTTGAGCAGGTAGAGTAGGTTAAAATAAAATCACAGGTTGGTCTTTGGAATCAATTTGTGCGCATACGGCGTTATTATCAACGTGATAATGCAGTACTGATGCATTCGCGCTTGGACAGTTAGGCTACTGTAGGCTATAATCATCACTGGTCATTACCACAAATTGGTGAACAAGAAGTTTCCTAGATCATATTTGGAATAACCATACCATTTCAGGACATGTTAAAATGATCAGTCTTTATATCGTCGTAATAGTTATATCATAATTATGATGAAAAATATGCACTTAATGTGCCTCAGGAATGGAGTCGTCAGGTCGCGCTACTAGTCTAATGAGCCAAAATCACGGGTTGGTTTTGGAATTTTGTGCGCATATGGCGTTAATGTGGAACTTCGGGTATCAACGGGTTTAATAAGTGCATTAAAATGGCATTATATATATGAGAAGAAATCCATGACTCTAATGCAGCACCCCTGACTTAAGATCAAAGAAACTCACTGCTCAGAGTGTTGTTTATCAATACATGCTGAGCTTATAAGCACCTGCGCTGTTGAACTCTTACACATACACACAGCATGTGCGTGTGAATACTTTCATAGACTATATGGAACTTATAGCTGGATAGCATTTGCACTGGTAAAATGACAAAATTCACCCGCTAACACTCATATTTACCCGCATTTGGCGGGTGGTTAATTTCCATCCCTGTTGTGTAGTGTGTAGGACTGATTTCTGAAAGAAATAGGCAAAATGAGATTTTGTACAATTACAGCGCCCCCTATCGACCACATTAACGGCCTATGACAAGTTCGTTTGGATTCGTTTTTGCAGTGTTGAAATTTCACGGAAATTGTTTTCATTGGAAGTGAACGTCGACCAGTATTTTCAATGGGTGAGGGTCATCAGATTTCACGATAAAAACAAATTGGTTGTAAACGTTAGCATTCTCTAGATAATAGGCAAAATGACATTTTGTACAATTACAGCGCACCCTATGGACCAAATTTTATGGCATGTGATGTGCTTTTAGAGGTCTTTGTACTGATCGTGCATGACATATTTTGTGCAGTTCCCACCTTTTCGGTCCAATATATTGGCAATAAAAAAAAATCCCAATTTTTGCATTTACCCATATAACTAGGTTGCGCTATGCTTTAAGTAAATGTTTATGGGCTGGGTCGATATGCCTCTGTAACACTGACATATCACAAAAATTTCATGTTCTTGGGTGAAATGTTCATTGAGTTATTCAGCAAAAGTGTTTGGGCGTCTCCCCCTCTTTGGTGGACACTGGCACAGCAGGGGGTGGCCCTTGGGGGCCAAAAGCTTATATTCGCTCAGAAAGTTCTAGGGCTACATGCCTACAAAGATTCATGTCCCCCAGACTTCCAGTGTCCCGGCAATCGTTGACGGAAAATCGAGGGGAAAAAAAAAAGGGAAAAAAGTCGCGACAACACTATAATGACCGCTTTCGCTAGCGACGGTCATAATAAATGACACAATTCAAACATCTTACATCTCATTTGGCAGAGAAATTAAACGTACACGACTTGTCACTTTAGCACTACTAGTGGATCCAAGCAAGCAGTGCAAGCAGAGCCACTCAGCCACTCACTCACTCGGTCGGCAGAGAAACAAAACTTAACTTACCCAACTTCACTGCAAGGATCTAACAGGCATAACCGAGATCCACCGCTCGTGGATCCATGCTAACTCAAATCGCGTCATGAGTTTCGTTTCTCTGCCAAGTGTGTGAGTGCCTGACTAACCGTGGATCCCAACTCAGCCACTGGATCCCTGCTTGCGGTAGGCTCATGGCTGGACTCGTGGCTTGAGTTGAGATTCCCTGCTTGTGGTTAGCCCTTGGCTTGCCTCCTGGATCCCTACTTGCTCACGGACTTGCACAAGCTGGGTGAATCCCCTGCACACATGTTGTTGTTGACTCCGACTGCCATTGTTGCCTGTGTATGTTGTTTGCATTAATACTTTATGGCATGCCGAGTAGTTTGATGTTTACATTAAAGACCTGAGTAAGCGTCTCTGCCAATACATCAGCAGCCAAATGTGACATTAAAAAGTCTAGCCTAATAAACACTATGCCACTACACAATGTGAACCGCTACAAACATAGCGTGCACTGTACAGCAACGTGATCAAGCCCTATAGCATAGAGAAGAAAGAATACTGACATTCTTACACGTAACATTTTGCGTGAAATGAAATCAGATTGCGTTGATTTTCACTGGCTACAATTTGCATTTGTGCCTGCTATTAATGCAACCATACAAAAGTTTCCTCTTCTGAACTATTTTTCATTATTGCTATTATTACTATTTGACGGAAGCAGTAAATGACCAGGAGACAGGCGGAGTGAGGCAAATTGAAAATGTATTCCAGCGTGAAGGAAAAAAACATTTCATTCTCAAGTAATGCATGCTGTGTACTGTAGACATATACTACATTTTCACTGTGCTTGGTGTTACTGTATATAGGACAGCTGTTAGGCTTACAGTTCAGTTCTTCTTTGTGGTATTTTAAAGTAGTATATCTGACTGCTCAATTGCTTACAGCGACTGCATTCTGCATCTAGACTTAAAAGCAATGCTATAGCAAGTGCACTGTTTCACATTCTTCTGCCATTTCTTGTGTGTTAATAAATTACTTACCTTATTTGCACAAATTGTTCAATTTATGCCACATTTATTTGCCATATTTAATAAAATTGAATAATGATCCAACTGTTATTAGGCTACTTTCATTACCTGGTAAATAACATTCTGCTTATCTGGCCTACTTGTGGCTCGTGAAATATACCTAAAGACATGGCAGGAGAAAATACCCAAAAGGTCAACCGTACATGCTTTTTCATGTCAGGCCATTTTTCATGTGACTCAAGTGACTCACACAACCCGACTCATATCACTGAATGACTCAAAATTAACTGAATCCCTTCAAGGACTCAGATTTCCCATCTCTATGTGCGTCTTTGCTGCTCAAATGTCACATAAGTAGCATCGTATGGTCCCACCTCTGTGCTCGTGAACATGAATAAACCTATAAATTGCTTAATGTAATGCAGCAACCCTGAAGCGTGCTGTAAATAAATTGGTCAGTTCTCTCATTCAACTTGTATTCAGCAGTGATGATGGCAAAGTGGCTAGGTATATGTATTATCTGCCTCCACCAAAAATGATAAGGTGGACATGGTGATGCAGCAGTAACACTCTTGTTTTCCATGTGGAAAACCTGGGTTCAATGCCCTGTAAGGCTGTTTTTTACATGCCACTGGCGATAGTCTGATATTAATACTACTGACACAGTGTTCCTAAATAAAGTTTAAAACGAAGTGTATTTGACGATAGGTTGTCCGTTTTGTCATGTCAAAAATGCAACAGCCCCATTGTGTTCCATCATAAGTTACATGAACTACCAGCTGTTGTGTAAGTCAGTTGTAATATGTTTGACAAGATATATTAAATATGTACTAAATATTGTGGGACTGACTATGCAACAATCAATTATTTTGCACACACAGGCCACTTAAATATTTGATTGCTCTGCAGGTTGCGAAGTTGCAGTTCTAGTTGTAATTCCTGTAGTAATAATTACATTCCCCAAGATGGCGACCTAGAATTGATCCAGCCAAGTCTGGTCATGTCTACGGGTAGTTGAAAGTCCAACTTGTTTGCAGGGCTTGTATCCCCGCCCCTCCAGCAGCAAGCAGATCTCGCTGCTGCAGCAAGTCAGCAGCAGCCTATTTTGAATGCGCTGAAAGTTATTCTGCGCAGTTATTCTGCGCAGTTATTCTTATAGGTCCACAAGGTGAACCACGAAAAGTCTTTTAGAAATTCAATCTCGGTCCACAGTTGGGAAACTACACAATCTTTAGTTCATAAAAAAGGACAAGTCATGTTAAGCTTACAACAAAAAGATTGCCCCAAAAAATCCTGCCCAATTTTTAAGGCGAGGCATTTGATGCAGAACTAGCTTCGTCAAAGCTTAATATAATTTTGGTTCATGAGTGGTGGTGGTTCAATAGGATAGCTGCTTTTTGTCAACAGAATGGCAAGATGGCTGCCCCAAGGGCTTCATCCAGCAGTACTGACGATGAGAAAACCACACCAGAAAGTCCTAAACAATCCAAATGATCAAAATATAAACAGTGTTGTATGCACATTACTTCTGCGAAGCACGGGAAGATACAACATCATACGGTGGAATACTTACAGAAAAGCCTACAGTGGTGGCTCGGATTGAAGGGTGGCTGACAAATACAGACACTCAATCTGGAGTTTAAAAACATGCTACTGTGGGTTTATTGACAAAAGTAGTATAGTTTATCGACAAAAGTATAAAGAAGTCTCGCATGTGAGAGAAAGGAGAAGATATTGAAGATATCTTGTTGATGTGTTGTATTTATAAATGAATGGTCTTTGGCACTGGTATGGTACAATTACTGCCTTTTATTGACTTAAATAATTGAACATTAAAAAGTTTACTCGTCTATTTGCATGATTGTTATTCGTGAATATGACTATGTATACAGCACTGTTTAGCCCCATTTGCCCCATTTTAGAGGACTTTCGGATGTTTTCCTGAGTTAAGTAAAACCACGGAGGCTGTCATGTTGCTGTTCTGTTGACAATGTCCTCACATTCAACCTTCAATTTGAGCCACCGTTGTAGGCTTTTCTGTAAGTATTCCATCGTGTGAAGGTGAAATGTTGTATCTTCCCGTGTTTGCAGACACGCCTAGCCTACACACACACACTTAACGTAGTGTGATCCTTACACAAACAGTTGAACTCACATGAACACAAATGCACTCGGTACAGAGTGTTACATAAACACACACACACATACTACAATCGGCTAAACTAGGATAAAGTATAGCACACACAAAGTGCGTAACATCTTTAAGCGGCCTTACAATGTTTAGACGGTTTCTGTAATGTATTAGCAGGTGTATTTAAACTTATCAAAGAGATATTTTGTTGCTACTTGATGTATAAACAAGCATAGCTGTAAAGACAAATCTAGGTCTTACTACACAGCAGTGGAAATATTACATATAGAGGAGATTTGGTTACACTCTTTGTGAAAACCCCAGAAGCTGAGGTTTGTTAAGGTCTTTTGTTAAAAAAGTGTTTGAAACCCTTGAAGAAATGCATATTTATTGCCTGATTGTGTACAACATAAGGCCTAAGTCTGGCCTTGTTTTTGAGATTGTGAACAGCTTATTACCTCCGCCAGCAGAGATTATGTAATAATCAGTGTTTGTTTGTTTGTTAGTTAGCAACATAACTCAAAAAGTTATGGATGAATTTTGATGACATTTTCAGGGTAGGTCAAAAATGGGCTAACTTAAAAGTGATTAGATTTTGGTGGTGATCAGAGCCTGGTGGAGGTCTGCACTCTTTGAGTGTTTTCTCCTTATTCTGTTCCTGTGTTCAAATGTAGTGTTGGGGGGCTTACAGCAACACTTGGCTTCTCTTAAGCCCTTTGCTCCTCTTGGGTGCATAGGCCATTGACGAACAACCTCCATTTCACTCTGTTGGTGGCTTTTCGTTCAAGCTCTCCCCAGCTCAGCCCAATCCCAGACATTTGTGCCTCTATGCTTCTTCTCCAGCTGTTTCTGAGGCGACCTTGCTTCCCTTTCCCTTGATGGTTCTATTTCAAGGCTTGACGGGTGATGTCTGTGGCATGTCTTCTCAGGGTGTGACCAATCCAACTCCACTTTCTTTCCCGGATTTGTAAATCTATGGAGTCTTGGCTTGTTCTTTTCCACAGGTCCACATTACTCACTGTCTTTCCACCAGATGTTAAGTATCCTTCTGAGGCAGGTGTTGGTGGATGTTTGCAGCCTGTGTGTTGTGTGTTTTCTTGTTCTCCATGTTTCAGATCCATACAGCATCACCTGTTTCACGTTGGAGTTGAAGATATGTATCTTAGTGGTGGCGGAGATGTTTTTTGAGCTCCAGATCTTTCTGAGCATGTTAAACACCACTCTAGCCTTGTTAATTCTGCTTCTAATGTCCGCATCCGTCCCTCCGGTGGTGTCCACAATACTGCCTAGGTAGGTAAAAGACTCTACCTCCTCTAGGGCAGTGCTGTTGATGGAAATAGGGTGGCTGGTCTTGGAGTTGATCTTGATCTTGTGTTTTTGTTGTATTGGGAGTGAGGCTGAGTTTTATTGCAGTTCCTGCAAGTCTGTCTGACTTCTCTTGCATTTGTATCTGTGTGTGTGAAAGCAGAACTACATCATCTGCAAAAACTAGATCGTCCAGCTGCTCCCACAATGTCCACTGGATTCCATTTTTCTTTCCCTCAGTTGTTTCTCTCATGACCCAATCCATTGCGAGGAGAAAGAGGAATGGTGAGAGAAGACATCCCTGTTTGACGCCCGTCTTGACTTCAAAGTTCTGGGAGAGCTGACCCGCATGCAAAACTCTACAGGAGGTGCCATCATATGAGTTCTTGATTAAGTTTATTATCTTGGTGAGGATTCCATAGTGTGCCATTAGTTACTATAGTGTTGTCCGGTCTAAGCTGTCAAAAGCTTTCTCAAAGTCAATGAGGTTCATGTACAGGGACGTGTTCCATTCAATAGACTGTTCAATGATGATGCGGAGTGTTGCTATGTGGTCTGTGCACGAGAGATATTTCCTGAATCCTGCTTGCTGGTCCCGGACCCCCCTGTCTACAGCTTCCTGAAGACGGTTAAGGATGACTCGATTAAAGATTTTACTGGGCACTGAAAGTAAGGTGATCTCTCTGTAGTTGTTGCACTTCCTTAGGTCACCTTTCTTTGGTAGTTTGACTATGTTTCCCTCTACCCATTCTGTGGGTGTCTTTTCGTCCTCCCAAATTCTTTCAAAGAGGCTGTATAGCATGTTCGTAGATGTACTATCAGCTTTGAGGGCAGCAGCCTTTCAGTTATTTGATTGCAGCTTTTATTTCAGTTTTTGTTGGTCTGTCACACTTGATCTTTAGCGGTGTCCTGGCCTTAGGGATGTGTGGCTTCTCTGCTGGTGGTGGTCTGTTCAGAACGTCTTTGAAGTGTTCTTCCCATCTGATGAGCTGCTCTTCCGGGGTTGAAAGCAGTTGGCCATTCTTGTCCATGATCAGCTTATTACTTTGTCAATGTGTCCCAGCCAATTTCCTTGTGATGTTATACAGATCTTCCTTGTTTCTTTGAGATGCTGTGAGTTCTGCCTCCACAGCTAGCCTCTCCACCTGTGATCTTTTGTCCCTCCTGATGTTCTGTCGCACTTCTTTGTGGCAATGGTTGTATTCTACAGCTATTGCTTTTTCAGATCTTGTTGTTGCAATATTTACTTTTTTCCTTCAGCTTTTTCCTCTGCTGGATTATGTTGAGGGTTTCTGGTGTTATCCATTCTTTGTGCTTTTGGGATCTTGTCCCTCACTGCTTGGACCTCACATGTTGAGCTCCAAGCAGCTTTTAGGTGTTTCCATTCTTTGTTTATTGTCTATTCTTTTGTCTGTCCAAGCTGTATCTCTGCATTTTTCTTTGAGAGAATATCTCTGAACTGTTTTTGAAGAGACACCATCAAGCAAAGGGCCACAGAGCAAAATACAACACTGACTACCTCATAAACAAGTGAGAAAACAGTTCAAACACTTTAGGGCACTTTCATATAATTATTATATAAATGCAATATTGCTGTTTTTTGGCCATTTCAGTGGTATTTTATTTCTTCAGTCACATATATTATTATGTGTCAGAGACAATATACATCCTACAAGTGTTTCAGAAGCACTGTGACATGACACTATCAGTGTTGTGGGCAAAGTATGGTAACAGTATGACAATAATTTGCGATTTCTATGCTTACTCCTCAGTGTCCAGCTGTTTGTCTATGAAAATCCCATGAAGACTCCATGAGGAGTGAAGAGTCCATGGATCCACCAGGATCCTCCTTCTGAATAGAGGTGAGGTGACATGACACCTCTCCCGTCTGGCCAGTAAATTAGACAGACTCAGAGATGAACAGACAGGGGCATCACTAGGATTGAAGGGGGGCTAGCCTGGTAAACCACCCCCTCGTACTACACTTCATTTCTTACAGAGGGTCTGGCTGTGTTGACTAAAATAGACCCAGTTATGCCCCTGTGGACAGATAAAGTGAAAATAGAATGAAAGACAAAATAAACGAGACAAAATAAACATTAATAAACAAGTAAATGTTTAATATGTTTATTACCGCTGCCGAGGATGTCATGATGCCAGTGCTGATTGTTTGGCTGTTTGTTAGTTAGAAACTTCACGCAAAAAGCTATGAATGGATTTGCAGTTTATATTGGGGGATAGAGCTTGGCTTGGCAGAGGATTCTTTAAGATATAGCTCTTCCTACTCAAGCGAGTAGGATGCTTTTTTGTCTCGGTCTTGCTGTACCTTCTCTTTTTTACTATTTTCACTATTTTTCTACTTTCTACGTTTTTACTTTCACAAGTTTAGCAAGTATAAGAAAGAAGGGCAGAAGCTTTTTAGTGTTTTAAAACTTTTTAGTGTTTTAAACAAAATAACCAGAAAACCAGACAAAACAGCTGGCACGGCAGTTCACCTTGACTTGGGACTATAACAAGATGTGAAGATCCAGGGATTGCTGTGGAAAATGCACAGCTTGAACAGAGTATTTCTATCCTGGAGTCAGAAATTGATGCCTGTCTATCACAGACATCTAATGAGGGTATTCCAGCCACTGATGCCACTGGTAGGAGTGCAGAGAATGCACCACAGCTGGCTTGTGCGACTGTGGATGTGTCGGTTGACAAAATGTGAGTACTGAACTCTGGCTTACACAAGGTGCTAAACCCAAAAAGAAAAGGGTAGTGACCTCAACACCAGTGTGTTCTGCTGCCACTACACCCATACAGATGTTGTCGTTTCAGTTTGCTCGATTTCACGTGTGAGTCTCGTGGCGTGAAACAGGATTCACGCAGCCTTCTCTGTAATGACCTGTCATGTACCCAAACACCCACCAGGTGGCACTTGGGAGCTCTGCCTTTAAAACACAATGCTGCGGAGAACACAGTTACGATGCACAAGGCAAGTTAAGGAGACACTGAGAAGTGTTTCATGTTGGCAGCTGCACATTTCAGCACTGCGAAACTTCATAAAAAGTATCCTCAAATGATACAGGGCATTGCTTATAAGCCTAGTCATTTGTTTGTTTCAATTAATTTGACAAGGAGTTATTTAATCCAGAGCATCATGGTGGGCAATTTAAATGTTACCAGCCAAATACTAGACATACAGAGAATGTAGAATTTAGTTCGCTTGAGTAAAAACAATTCAGATTTATTTAATTGGTGTGTTATGACTTTTTTACACGTAGTATACTTCTTGCGAATTTGCTGGGTTGTTCAATGATTGCCCAGCTTAGGGGGTTGCTGTAGTTATGTATGGTGTGGCTGGTAGAGTGGTCGTGCAGGAGGGAGTTTAGTAAATACATGCACAGTTTTGAGACCGAATGGAGTCATGTTATGTCAATCTAAAATGTGCGTGGCCTCTCAAGCACATTCGCGTGGATTTATATTGCTGCACTCTGTAGTTAAGATGAATATTAAACGACTGCATTTAGGAGGATTGCTTATTCTATTGGTATAACAGGTCAGTGATCCGTGACTGAATGCAACGTTATTCCACCGTTACTTGGCTGAAATGTTGTTGAGTGGTGATTGTAATAAGGAACATAGGCTAAATGTTACCAGGTGTGCAAAGGAACTCATGACTGAATGGAGCAACAGTGTCGGGAGTGTCACGACTTTGTCACTGAGCTACCTGCAAGTGCCAAATTAGTCTCGTGGCGGAGTTTATTAAACCTATGGGCCCGACGCCTGCAAAGTGCGGGCAAATTTACACCTATTCTTCTCTGTTGAATTACTTTGGAACGGTACATCAATATGCCACTCATACCAAACGAAACAGCAGAACCAAGGGTCCGTTTCCCAAAAGCGTTGTTGCTAACTTCCTTAGCAACTTTGTTGGTTTGAACGATGGTCTTACTACACTGCTGTTTCCCAACACCATCGTCCAGACTTAGCAACTAACGATGTTTACAACTACAGTAGTCCAATGGATCGTTCAACGACGCAAGTGTTTCCCAACAACAAAGTCTGGACGACCCATCGGAAGTTGCCTCGTAAAGTTGTGCAGTTGGAACGATTAGCATGGACCTGTCGTTAGACCATCATGTTTGTTCACGTGACGTCTTGCTCGTCACCTTTTTGGGGCGGATTAGGCGGCTGTCTGTGCGTTACTGCCACCATCTGCATAAATGATGTTACTCTAAATTCACTTAGTTTTCGGTCTAGCATTGCCAGATTGTGTAAAAAGAAGGCAGAAAACACACCCGATAACACAAGCCGTCAGTCGATGAGGACATCAGACAAGTAGTTTCACACACACAAAGCCACAAAGCCATGACACTTATTTACTACAAGAATTTTTGGTGAGCTGGACAAGGCGGGGTGTGATATAACATCGTGGTGGTGGCACAGGCGATTATAGCCTAATTCAGAGGTTTCCACTTTTCAGACCGCGACCCCCCGTTTTAGGCTGCTGACGATCTGCGACCAAACCCCGCAATCATTGTCGCACAAGCGTTCTTGATCTCTATCGCTCTCTCTCTGTTTCTCTCTCTCCCTCCCCCACTGTAATAATGTGGCTGTTTTACGCATTTTTGCCGTACTGCTTTTTTAACCTGTTGGCGAGTACGGTCACAAATATGTGATGAGCCGCGGCTGGTCTCCCAGGAGTACGATCACAAATATGTGATTGGAACGCCTCCCGGAACGAGAGTTCGGTCTATGACGCGACAATAACCTGGGGGGATATTTCTGCTGTGAAGCAGCTCGGAAATATTAGACTACAAGTTTCTAGCGACAAATATTATAATTGTTAACCACGTTTTTATGAGGGATAATTATTAAAAACTTTTGCAGGCATTAATACACACTTAGCCTTACAATCTAATCCATCAGTCGCACGTTATGTTACCGATGACGGCAACATTAGGCTAAAGCTATGCTGCTAACTATCTGTTCAGTCTAAAATCATATACAACAGTTTGTACGACTCACCTCAAACGTTTCCAGTCAGTGGTGTCAGTCGAGTGATGATTTGTAAGTGCAAATACCCAATACATTACCAATATGTGCAAACACGCTAAAGCTGCTTTGTACAGAGCAATCTTTGAAATTCATTTGACAACGACAGACTGATTCAGGGGGACGCCATATTGTATACATCTCGATGTAAACAAAGATGGCTGCGCCCATGTCCAGTTGTAGAAAAAAAGCCGGTAACAACAAAGATGTTTCTTGTGTATTTATTGTATTACAAAGACATATTTTGGCACTTTTTATGTCTATAAAAACCGGAATACATGTACTTTTAATGCATGAAGTTGTATAAAGAATAATACACAAATAAAGCTATCACCAGCACAATAATCTTGTGTATTTCCTGATGCAATCGTTAGCCTGGCAAGATAGCAACATTTTACCTCAGGTTTGATACAATGACAAAACAGCCATTCACTTCGCGATTTCATTTTGCTGTGTGGAGACAACTGCTTGTCTTTGTGTGTAGACATATTAATAGTTAAGTTAATTGAGGAAAAATGGCAAGAAGAGGGATAACAGTTGAGGAAGTGGTGAATATGATGTTCGATGATGAAGTCCCGATTCTGGATTTTAGTTCAGAGAGTGAGTCAGACTCAGATGATGACTTGATACCCCAACTTGTGGAGGAAGTCCTGGTACCTATCCCTCAGGATGAGGTGCCTCCAGTCAATGAACTTGGCTGGCAATTTGCCAACTCTGACCACAGGCCCTGTGATTTTGTTTTTGAGGCCTCAGGGAGTGGTGTTCAACCAGAGCTGCCATCTACGGTCACTGAATATGACTGTTTTAAACTGTTCATTTCGGACGAGCTAGTTGGCCATGTTGTGGAGGAGACCAATACCTTTGCTGAGGAGCTAAAGCAGAGGTCAGAGGCGGGGAAAATGGAGAGGTGGGTGGGAACAACTGTGGCTGAGTTTTTCACCTTCATCGCCACCGTCCTCATCATGGCAGTTGTGAGAAAGAAGTCACTGAAGGAGTACTGGACGACAAACTGCATGTATCAGACCCCCTTTTTCAAAACCCTGTTCTCCCAAGACCGATTCCTTTTGATCATGCGGGCCCTGCACTTCATTAACAACACCACGATGAATAGGCTTGACCCCTTAGCGAAAATTAGACCCATCCTGTCTAGCCTGACATTGAAATTTCGTGAAGTCTTTGTGCCTTTTAAAAACCTGTGCATTGATGAGTCGCTACTGTTGTGGAAGGGTAGGCTTGCATTTCGTCAGTACATACCATCCAAACGGCACAGATTTGGGATAAAGTTTTTCATATTGTGTGATGTGCTGACTGGCTATGTTCAAGACCTCGTGATATATACTGGCTCTACAACAGACATTGTAAACATTGATGGCCTGGGTGTATCTGGCTCTGTGGTGGTAAATATGCTGAAGCCCTACCTTGAAAAAGGACACGCTCTGTTTACAGATAATTGGTATAGTAGTCCCACCTTGTTCCTTTACCTGATGAAACACAGAACAGGAGCCTGTGGCACTGTGAAGGCAAAGAGGAAAGGAATGCCAGAGTTCAGAAAAAAGATGAAAAAAGATGAAGTAGAGATGAAGTGTGCTGGGCCCCTCTTGGCAGTGAAGTGGCATGATAAGCGCGATGTCCATGTCCTGTCCACAATCAGCAGTGCATCGATGGCGGATTCTGGAAAGGTTGACTTTAACACTGGAGAACACAAAATGAAGCCCTCTTGTGTCCTGGACTATAATAAAAACATGGGAGCAGTAGACCGGTTCGACATGAGAAACAGCTTTGTGGAGTGCACTAGAAAAACTATGAAATGGTACAAGAAGATCTTCTTTCACTTGGTTGACTGTGCCATTCATAATGCATACATTGTTCACCAACAAGTCACTGGCCAGGTCATCCGTCCGCAGGCGTTCAGGGAGAACCTTGTCCGGCAACTTTTGGAGCACCACCACACTCCAAGGAATGCCCCCACTGGCGGCCGACCATCACTGGACACTCCTCTCCGTCTCAAAGCGCGCCATTTTCCCTCAGAGGTCCCACAGACAGCTGCTCAAGGGAACAGCACACGAAGGCACTGTAGAGTGTGCCTTCACAGCTCGCGAAGACCCCGGCAGAGGAAGCTCACGCGTTTCTTCTGTGCTCCCTGTGACACAGCATTGTGTGCAGTGCCATGCTTTGAAGAGTTTCACACCCTGAAAAATTATTAAACACAGGCTAGTGAAAATAATTATATAGGCCCATATAATCATTTTACTTTCATTCTTTCAGCCTGATCATATTACAACTTTTAAGTGTTCAATCAAAATGAAGAACTCGAATGGCTTTTTCTCTTCATATCACTCAGTGTTCAAGTTTCATGTCCATGTTTGTCACTTGTTCATCACTCAGTACTCAAGTTTCCTGTTCATACTAATGAATTACATTTTTTCAGTTTAACCTGGCATAATTGTCAAATACGAGTGTGTGTGTGTGTGTGTCTCTTCATATTTCTACACTGAATGAACGATAACACCAGCTAAAATGTAGCCTAGGTGCAACAGGCTTCCGCTGCCAAAACAGCTATAAACATTAATATAAAATATAATATAGCCTAATGTCAGTGTATGTTATCATGTCAATAATTTACAACAGATATTAACAATGCTATCGTGTAAAAAAAATACTTACCATCAAGTGTTGGTTTAGATCGTAATCTTGACGGTAACGTGTCCATGTGGCCAATTCGACTCGTCAACTCTAAACTGAATCAGCTGTTGAGTGCTATCAGCTGATCATGTAAAACAATTACGTAGCCTAAATGTAGGCTGCCACAAATTTTCAAACACTGACTTTTCACTAGGTCTACTAAAAAACGATCAACCATCCGACTGAGATACGAATTAGCCGAAAGGTGCTCGGTAAAAAAGTTGAGGTAAAATCATCAGCTGTTGCACTCAGAGTGCATGCGCAAAACGTGAACAACGTCACAGGAAGTTGTTTCTCACGGGATTGACCTGACCTCGACAACACATTATTACATTTTATAGGTAAAAGGAATATTTTTTTAAACAATTGGATTCATACATTCTTAATTTAACATGCTGATATCCAGTGTTCAAATTTTAAAAAAAGTTGAAAGTTTATGAGGCCTAACCATTTTATTTATAGGATCTCGCGAGACTTCCCATACCCTCGCAAGACCTTCCAAGTGGTCTTCTGCCTGTCTGAATGGTTTTCCGGCTGGTTCGTGATGTTGCTGACAGATTTTGCAGCAGTTTTTGGAAAATTGACAAAGCCTTTGCAGCAAAGATTGGGTTTTTTTAATAAATGGAATATTGAGATTATAGAACGTTCGAGTAGAATTCTAGAAGGATACAGTAAAATAACTTACTCCCTGGGGCAAGAGCATTGTTAAAAGAACTTACTCCTCAACAGGTTAAGGCAGTAGAGCAAAAACAAAACTGAACACAGTCTCTGAGCTAGTGTATTTTATTACCAAACTTACGAGCGAAAACAAATAGGCAGCACCCCATCATAACTTGCTGAGCATGTACGGACATATTATGAACAAGCAAGTTAGAAAGTTATGTATGCAGAAAAAACTCAATGTGATGGATGAGTGCTGTGCGCGAAGCAAAGCAGGTCCACATCTGTTTCATTTTGTCGATGGCCACCGGTAGTTCATCTTCCAAGTTAAGCCGAGACCTGTATTTATTCTTAATGTAAGTCAGCGCGGAGAAAGTCTTTTCACATAAATACGTTGAGCCAAATGGCATAAGGACATTCAAAGCGGCCCTCGACAGTTTAGAGCAGAGACATACCACAGAGACATATGAAGTCCATTCAGTTTTTCAAATATACACGACAAATATGCCAGTCTTGTCACCCATCATTATCATAGTCATCTATCATTGTTGAAATTATACAATGGTGATACCAACTAACGTGTGAAAACGTGGCCATATGGAAAAGCCGATGCATGTAGTGGAGGAAATTATATTCTTATGAATCCATACCTTTTACAAGGAAGTGGAATAAACGAGTGTGATGCCGCAACCTGTGAGTGCGACATCACGGTGTCCTAATTACAGCCACCATTACTCACGTGCAACGCCATCTCCCCATACAAACTTTTATCTGCATGCTACTGTTGTGTTCAAGCACTGCTTCAAACTTCGGTGCGTGTCATATTTCATCCGTTATGCTGTGTATCTTGTCTGGCTTGTTAACTCATGGGTGCACACATGTTTAACTCGCTATACAGATATTTACATGCAAACATTCTACACTCATGCACAAACAACACAACAACAAAACTTCGGTTCGTTAAAATGTCTCATTTATTTAAAACATTTTTGGTAACATCAGCGTTCCCACTACTGAGTAGTATTCCTGTATTCTTGAATGTTTAAATGCTTTTATATATTTTTCTACGTTTTCTTTTGGGTTTTTCTTTTACTTTTGATAGTCACTGGCTCATTGTTCACTCGTGGTGTGCAAATAAACTGGCACAAACTACATCTCTTGCCTCCTGCTGTATCTGTGTGCCTACTCGTAAGGCCCTTGACACTCTACCCTGTAACATTTTGGTGGCAGTGGTGGGATCAGTGTCTGCAAGGGTTGGCACACAGCAGGCAGAGATAATGCAACCACAGGGCCGATAGAACCAACCTGTGACCAGAAGCAAGACTGCATTAGATTAGATTAGATTAGATTCAACTTTATTGTCATTACACATGTATAAATACAGGTAACGAAATGTCGTTTAGCATCTAATCAGAAGTGCAAGAGCAGCAAGTGCGATATGTACAGTATATACAATATAGACAGTATTAGGATTAGCATTAGGTGCAACTGTTGACCTGGAGGGGGATGACACCTACAGCAGACCGCAGTCGGCACCGCCTGATGACCGGATGTGCAGACTGGAAGCGACATTGTCGTCCTTCATCCGGGCCCAGCAGGCGAGAGATGAGCGATGGGAGAGAGAGGCACAGCGACAGGACCAGAGGTGGACGGCCATGCAACACCAGTTTCGGCAGCTCCAGATACTGGTGGACACGGACCAACTCCGCCAGACCCCAGCGGACGAGGCCGTCGAACAGCAGGCCATTCTCACCCAATATGAGATTGACCCCGAGGCATACCGCCACAGGTTTCGTGCCATGACTGTCCAGGAGGGGGAGACTGCCCGGGAACTCCAATCAAGGCTCAGCGACCTCTACACCAAGTGGATGTGTCCCAGCACCAAGACCAAAGAGCAGATTGGCAACACCATCATTCTGGAGCAGTTCCTCCAGATGCTCAACCCAGAGCTCAAGGTGTGGGTGATGGAGCACAACCCACAGACCTCCAAGCGATGCCAGCTTGGGTTGCAGGAGCAGCCCAACCGGAGACCTCAAGGTGCCCAGCGAGAGACTGACCGACGCCCTCAAAGCAAGTCTGCGGGTGGTGGTTGTGAGTTCCGCCCATCTAATGCTTCCCACACTAAGTCCAGCCCCCATACTGAGCGTAACCCCCACTCCAGGCCTAGCCAGTCCTCTATGCCCAAGCTCCGAGTAATTTGCCATGGCTGTGGACAGCCAGGGCATATTAAGCCCGAGTGCCCTCTGGCCCCCTCTAGTGTTGGCAGATTATGTTACACCCCATGTAATGATCTAACAGCAACCCCCAGCTACAGGGATGTGATGGTGCCTGTTAAGATTAGAGGGAAGGTCTGGCAGGGCCTTGTTGACTCTGGTAGCAGCCAAAGTTTTGTGCAAAGTGCATGTTTGGGGCCTAGTCGCATAGAGTGGGTGGGCAGTGTTAAAGTGCGGTGCATACATGGCGATGAGACTGAACACAAAACGGCTGATGTACAGTTAGAAATAGAAGGGCAGATATACCTGCTAACTGTGGCTGCTATGGATAAGTGTTACCCTGTAGTTTTAGGTCAAGATGTACCTGTGTTGGCTGACCTGTTACAGCGCCACATGCCTGCAGCTACAGGCATGGTGGTTACTAGAGCCCAAGCCAAGGCCAATCCTACCAGTGTGTGGCAGGAGTTGCCCTTCGCAGGGGGCAAAGACAAGAAGTCCCATTCCGCTAGGAGGAGGGAGAAGGTTCTGGGGACTCCAGTGCAGGAGTCATTATCCCTTCCTCCTATAGAGGGCGATGAATTAGATATTGCTGACTTTGAGCTTGAACAGAAGAGTGATCCTACTTTGGCTAAATGTTTTGATAAGGTGGTGACTGAGGAGGAAGTTGTTAAGATGAATGTATGTGGGAAAGAGTGTTGTGTGCTTAGAGAAGGGAAGCTGATGGGTGTGAGTGAGGAGGGAGAGCAGCTTGTGGTCCCCAAACCCCTTAGGTGTAAGGTGTTGGAGGTTTCCCATAGCATACCATGGTCAGGTCATTTGGGTCAGCAGAAAACTCTAGACAGGCTTGCTAGACGCTTTTATTGGCCTGGAATGTACCAGGAGGTTATTGCATATTGTAAGTCTTGTCCTACCTGCCAGCTCACTACCCGCTCCCATAAAGGCACAAAGGCTCCCCTTTTACAAGAATTGCCATGGACGTTTTAGGCCCCCTAGACAACAGTAGGGCAGGCCACCGCTACATTCTTGTCATCTGTGACTACGCTAAACGCTACCCTGAGGCTTTCCCATTGAGAAACACCAAGTCCAGGCAGGTAGCCAATAGCCTAATTCAGTTATTTTCTCGGGTTGGTGTCCCCAGTGAGATACTCGACCAAGGCACCAACTTCAACTCGAGATTCATGAAGCAGGTATACTCTCTCTTGGGGATAAAGGGCATTAGGACTACGCCTTACCACCCGCAGACTGACGGAATGGTTGAACAGTTCAATCAGACTTTGAAGGCAATGCTCAGAAAGTTTGTGAGCGACACGGGAACAGACTGGGACCAATGGCTACCGTACCTCCTATTTGCATACCGGGAGGTTCCCCAAGCATCTACGGGATATTCTCCATTTGAGCTCTTCTACGGTCGCCAGGTGAGGGGTCCCCTGGATGTCCTCAGAGAGGCCTGGATGGGAGAGGGTCCTGCGATGCCAACCAACATTGTCAGCTACGTCCTGAAGATGCGGGATAAGCTGGAGGAACTGAGTAGCCTGGCCCACAACAACAAAGAGCAGGCCCAGTCTAGCCAGAAGTCCTGGTATGACCGGACTGCCCGTAGTCATACGTTTAACCCTGGCCAGAAAGTCCTTCTGTTGCTCCCGTCATCTGACAGCAGCCTTCTCGCCAAGTGGCAAGGCCCGTATGAAGTGCTGCGAAAGATGGGCCCTGTGACCTACGAGGTCGCCATGCCTGACCGTCGCAGGCCGAAGCAGGTATTTCAAATTAACCTGTTGAAGGAATGGGTGTCTCGGGCAGGTCCTGCCGGTGACATGATGTGGGCCCGGGTTGTTGCTGAGGAGGAGGAGCTACGGGAGCAGTATTTCCCGACTGCTGGAGGTGGCGCTACGTGTCCGCCCATTGACCACCTCTCCAGTCGTTTCCAGGCAGAGCTCCAGCGCATCATCCCTGAGGGTCTGTTCCGGGAGGAGACAGACAGGATGTCTGTGATTAGCCACGACATCCAGCTGACATCGCCAGGTCCTATTCGCCAGACTTCCTTCAGGGTCCCAGCACGCCTGATTCCAGCGCTGAAGGACAAGGTCCAGTCCATGCTGGAAATGGGCATGATCGTGCCGTCCCGCATCCAGTGGTGCAGCCCAGTGGTGCTCGTCCCCAAGAAGGATGGGGGGCTGCGGTTCTGCGTGGACTTCTCCAAGCTCAACGCCATTTCTGCCTTTGACCCCTACCCGATGCCACGTGTGGACGATTTGATCGAACGGTTTGGGAGGGCAGTCTACCTGAGCACGCTTGACCTGTGCAAGGGATACTGGCAGGTACCCTTGACACCGGAAGCTCAGGAGCTGACTGCCTTTCGAGCGCCAACCGGCTTGTTCAACTTCACCACCATGCCATTCGGTCTTCATGGAGCAGCGGCCACCTTTCAGCACCTGATGGACCAGGTGTTGAGGGGGGCGGAGTCGTATGCCGCCGCCTATATCGACGACGTGGTTGTATTCAGCCGTCGTGGGCGGACCACCTGCAACATTTGGCCGACGTGTTCCAGCACATCCAGGCTGCTGGCTTGGTGGTGAGTGAGAGCAAATGCCAGCTCGCCAGACCTGAGGTGTGTTACCTGGGCTACGTCCTGGGTGGTGGCATTAAGCCGCAGGTCTCCAAAGTTGACGTGGTGCGGAGCTGTTTGCCGCCCTCTACAAAGAAGGGGGTGCACTCGTTTTTGGGGTTAGTGGGGTGGTACCGCAGGTTTGTCACAGGACTGTGACAAGGCATTTCAGGACCTAAAGGAAAGCCTGTGTCGCAGCCCTGTCCTACAGAGTCCCGACTTTGACCTATCCTTCACGGTCCAAACTGATGCCTCTGGAGTGGGGCTAGGGGGAGGATCGGCAGCCTGTACTGTACATCAGCCGCAAACTTTTCCCGCGGGAGACCAGGTACTCAACTGTGGAGAAAGAGTGCCTGGCCATTAAGTGGGCTGTGGACACTTTGAAGTATTATTTAATGGGCAAAGAGTTTGTGCTGGAGACGGACCACCTAGCACTGCAGTGGTTCAACAGGATGCGGGACAGTAATGCTCGCGTAACCCGGTGGTATCTTTCTCTCCAGCCATACAAGTTTTCTGTGAAGTATAAACCGGGAAAGCACAACGTCACCGCAGATTTCTTTCTTTCTTTCTTTTCGCCATTACTCACGTGCAACGCCATCTCCCCATACAAACTTTTATCTGCATGCTACTGTTGTGTTCAAGCACTGCTTCAAACTTCGGTGCGTATCATATTTCATCCATTATGCTGTGTATCTTGTCTGGCTTGTTAACTCATGGGTGCACATGTCATGTTTAACTCGCTATACAGATATTTACATGTAAACATTCTACAGTCACGCACAAACAACACAACAACAAAACTTTGGTTCGTTAAAATGTCTCATTTATTTAAGACATTTTTGGTAACATCAGCGTTCCCACTACTGAGTAGTATTCCTGCATTTTTGAATGTTTAAATGCTTTCAGTAATGTTTGTTTAGCATTTCTAAAATAAGTCTTACTGTTGTGGCAGCGCTTCCGCGTTTTTCCAAAAGAGTGCGTCTCTGTTTAGAGGACGTTATATTGTTGGTTACGTGCACGAGCGTGCATGGTTGCACCCTCGTCAAACTAATTATCTGTTTCAATGCCTGAAATGGTGATCAGAGTGCATGTACATGTTTGCTGACATTTGCAGTATAAGGCCTGATAGAAATATTATGTTCATGGTACCATTTTAAATGCTGCTATTGAGAGTTCTTCTCTGTATGCCTGAAACACCCCTGCTGCTTGTATTGTTAATGGTATGGTCCACCTGCAGGGAGAGCCAGGTACCCCTTATAACGGGGATGTTTTTCAGTGTAAGGGAGAGCTTGTTGGTGGAAATACGTGTGTCTGGATGCTCCCAAACCCTCAGTTACGTGAGTTGTTTGACATTTGTGAACGCTTTGATTTTGAGCCTTTGGCAAAGTTTTGCAGATTTTTTGTTGGCTTCTCACAGCCTATTTGTTTTGTAAATAGTGTACATAGTGTTTATAGATTATATATTTTTCTACGTTTTCTTTTGGGCTTTTCTTTTGCTTTTGATAGTCACTGGCTCATTGTTCACTCGTGGTGTGCAAATAAACTGGCACAAACTACATCTCTTGCCTCCTGCTGTATCTGTGTGCCTACTTGTAAGGCCCTCAACACTCTACCCTGTAACAACGAGTATACCATCAAGGTGGACAAGGTGGGTACAAACCTCCAACTCTCTGATCTGAAGACTAACTCCACAGCTGAATAGATTTTTGCTAAGTGATATCAGGACACCTCGTCATGACGTAATGTTCCCAGTCTTAGTGCGGTAAATGTTCCATTTCATAGACAACTTCTAATGCAAATATCTTACAGTTGTGCTGTCCAAACTCAGCGAAACCCAATCGGTTTGTAGAAATGATTATAATACTAATAAACTACTGGTAAACTTTGACGTCATGGCATTTTTTAACAATGAAAACAAGATGACGTGAATTTGCTTTTTAAACGTTTTGACAGTTGTATTGTCACTATCTCTGCACATCGATTTAATTTCACTGCATTTGAACCACAGGATTACGTGACAATGGCACGTTTACAGTCAACTAAATACTTGAAGTTTTGCCGTGCGTGGGTCAACCTTCGAAGTAAGATTTTTACTTCAGCGTAAACTTCTGTGTTCCTATTCTGCCCCTAGCGGCTGCATTGGTACTGACATTTCACGGACTGCGTGAATCATGGATTGTGCGAGTGAAAATGATAGCCTGCGGAAGTTCTGCCAGGAAGACGTCAGCTGCTGGGACGGGCGCAGTCTCCAACCAATCAGCGGCCGCCACCTATTTTATAATGTCTTGTCTAACTTACCTTTTCCGCTGCTTCTGGTGCCGACGTTTCAACGCTCTCTCGTGGCAATTAAGGTATTTATATTTTGCAATATAAAATTTCTGAAACGCTCCGGGATGGCAGTTCTCTGGAGCTTTTATGTCTGTCCTTGTCGCGCTCTGAGATAGCAGTTCTCCGGAGCTTTTACGTATGTCCATGTCGCGCTCCAAGTTGAGATAGCTGTTCCCGGAGCTTATATGTGTGTCTACGTCACGCTCCGAGATAGCCGTTCTCGGAGCTTATATGTGCATTCAAGCTGCGCTCGGGGATAGCAGTCCTCTGGAGCTTATATGAGCATTCAAGCTGCGCTCGGGGATAGCAGTCCTCTGGAGCTTATATGAGTGTTCACGCCGCCCTATGGGATAGCAGTTCTCTGGAGCTTTTATGTTTGTCCTTGTCGCGCTCTGAGATAGCCTCTCTGGGGCTTTTATGTATGTCCTTGTCGCGCTCCGTGATGAGATCTGTTCCCAGATCTTATATGCATGTCCATGGCGTGCTCCGGGATAGCCGTTCTCTGGGGCTCGCATATGCGTGTCCCTGTCTGGCTCTGAGCCTCTATAAGATTTCAAAGTAGCTCTGTGCAAGGGCTGTTCCATTCGTCTTATGTGCCTGTCATGCGTGTTGCCTCAATCGTATCTGTTCTCTGGGGGCAATCGATGCGTCTTCATTGTGATGTCTGCAGAAAAATTTTGTCGTACGTACCAGTGCTGTTTAGTTCTACGTGTTTTTTCTGCTAATTAGCATTGTTTCTTTCCTCTGCTACAGGTGGGTTCCGGTCATCTCTTCATGGTGGGTCTAGTGTCTTTACTGTTATCATCTTTGGGGGTAAGTTTTAATCCACATGGCGGGTATTAAAACTAATAAATGATTTACCTTGTTTTTGGGGGAAAATTTCTGAGTTCTGCCAAATAGCAACAGCTGGTCCTGCTGGATCCAAAGATGCAAGACCCAGGCCGATGACCGGACCTACGCCAAAGAATATCTACTGTCTAATTAATGTTCAGTTGTTTATTTTATCTATATAAAAATGCTTTAATTGAAAATCTTATTCTCTGAGTCTTTCTGGCCAAAATGATAGCCTGCGGAAGTTCTGCCAGGAAGAAGTCAGCTGCTGGGACGGGCGCAGTCTCCAACCAATCAGCAACCGCCACCTGCTTTATAATGTCTTGTCTAACTTACCTTTTCCGCTGCTTCAGGTGCCGACGTTTCGACGCTCCCCCCTCCATCCCCACCACCACCAGTTTGGTCCCGGTCCATTCGCCTGGGGGAAAAGTTCTGAGTTCTGCCAAATAGCAACAGCTGGTCCTGCCGGATCCAAAGATGCAAGACCCAGGCCGATGACCGGACCTACGCCAAAGAATATCTACTGTCTAATTAATGTTCAGTTGTTTATTTTATCTATATAAAAATGCTTTAATTGAAAATCTTATTCTCTGAGTCTTTCTGGCCAAACGAGCATTCTGAACCGGCAACAAATGTACACTCCAGGCATCAGTGCTAAAGGTGCTAAACCCAAAAAGAAAAGGGTAGTGACCTCAACACCAGTGCGTTCTGCTGCCACTACACCCATACATTCCGGGCATCAGTCCAGATACACAGCTAGGGCAGAAAAGTACAACATTTCTGGGCCTATGCAAACCCAACAGCCCATACCCGTTCAGAACAGATTTCAGTGCCACAAACATCTGGAACCTAAGATTTTGAAGAACTTTTCTCTGCCCTAAATGAACTTGGAGTACAAACCTTTATGAGTGGCCCACTTCCAGTACAGGGAAGCTTTGCATTCTCTCGACTATTCAGTCTAAACACTTGGCTACACTCTAAGAAATTTCACTGTAAAATTTCAGTAAACTACGGGCAGCAGAGACGCCAGCAGTATACCGTTATTTTACAGTGCGTTACTGTCGTGTATTCTCACAGTTAATTACCGTTTATCTGTCAACAGCATACATGCCGTAAAATAACAGCATTTTCTGATATTGCAATGCGCATTACCGTTTAGTGAATAACGGTGAGAGCGTAGAAAAACCCTTCAACTCTGTATTCTAACAGTAACTTGCTGTTTATCGGTCAACAGTACACACGTTGTAAAACATAGTTCCGTGCTACTGTACAGCCTATACGGTTATGTAAATAACAATGAGACTGCTGAAAATGACTGCATCACTGTATTTTAACAGTATACTATGATGCATATTAGAGAACAGTACAATTTAATAACTGGTCTCAATTTTAGCCTAAAGGTCAAATCCTGTACAACCACCTTACCATCAAAAATGAATCTCCTCTGCTTACATTAGCAACACTTAGTGGATATATAATACACAAGTGAACAAATGCCTTGGCAGTGTGATGCAAGTTTCCATTAAAATGTGACTTCCAATATTGTACATCTGATTTGTGCAGTCACAACTACAACTAGTCTACAACTATAAATATCACAAACTAGAGACTTTTTTTAACACAAGAGTGACAGTAGATAAAACTTTTATTATTCCATTTTGCAATTTATTTTTCCATTTTCAATGAAGAAACAAAAAAAACACCTACAGTACACATACACGACACCATCTTTCTTTCGCTCACTCAATCAATCTGTCTTACACACACACACACACACACACACACACACTATTATACTACCACACACTCACACACACAAATGGACGGATGCGCACATGCACTAAACCATCTTTCTTTCTCACATTTACTCAGACCATTACACTAATCACACACACCCATACACACACAAAGCACACAGATGCGTACATATACATGTCATCACGAGGTTTCTTCCTGAATTCACACAAATCAAACAAACGGAGTTTCTCCTCACCCCTGTTGCTCCCTGGGGACACTAACAACCGGCTGCGCCTAAATAAACTTTCCTCGTCTAGTGCCTCTGGTTTGCAAGGACTGCTGACCTATGTTCACATAAGAGCCCGCATTAACAGGGCATTGCATAGTTCTAGCGCCACTGGAAAGTACTACAAAGATTGCTGACTAGGGCCTACAAGGACTGTCTACCCGTGTTCACGCAAGAGTCAGTTTGCTACTGTATTCATCTGCTCCGGCACCACTGGACTGCAAGAAATGTTGTCCTGTAACAACCCTGCTAAACTGTAAAGCACTTTGAGCTGCATCTTGCATGTATGAATAGTAATATACAAGTTTATTATTATTATTATTATCACAGACACAGTACTCTTTCACTCTCTCACAAACACACTTACAGGAAACTTCACTCAAAATCAAGCATCTTCTTCAAAAGTGTAGACACAGCAGGATTAACCGTTGCCA
Source organism: Coilia nasus (assembly GCA_027475355.1). NCBI lineage: Eukaryota > Metazoa > Chordata > Actinopteri > Clupeiformes > Engraulidae > Coilia > Coilia nasus. Next base: position 28,433,181 of record CM050210.1, read on the forward strand.
CTTTTTTTTGCACCAACTTGCCACTCTTTTTGGAAATTACATTTCCAGCGCTGGCCTTGCTCCCTCGTTCAGGGTTGATCCCAATGAACTGCCTAATGGATAGACAAATAAATAGATAGACAGCCAGAGATGTTGTTAACCATGAATCATTTTTAAGAGTAATACTAGATGTACCGCATAGCGGTACATGGTATGACCGCCGCAGTGTATTGAAATGTGGGAACTTTTTTTGCTACTTTTATGGCATGTGCTGTGCTTTTAGAGGTCTTTGTGTTGATCGTGCATGACATATTTTATGCAGTTCCTACCTTCTTAGTCCAAGATGTTGGCAATTCAAAATCCCAATTTTTGCATTTACCCTTATCACTAGGTGGCGCTATGCTAAGTGAGTGTTTATGAGCTGGGTCGATGCGCCTCTGTAACACCTACATACTAACACAAACTCTAAGTCATCAATCTTCATCTGTCATATAATCTTCATTATTTGTTGCCATTTTTACTTAGTATATGAGAAAACAAACTTCTAAATGCCGCAACAATCTCATTGCCTACCTCACAGCCACTCCATGCTTATGTGTTGATGGAAGTCAGAGGATGGGGTTTCCAGGTGCTGCCAGATTAAGGTACAGGCCAATTTTAGTAGAAAACCTTAATGTTTTTTCAACACATTTTGTTTCATAAAAGAACAAAAATATCTCCCCACTTTTTGTCAGCATTGTCTGTAGATGGCATATATCAACTTTCGTGAGATTCACATGAACGGCCTATGAAGAGTTCGTTCATATTCGTTTTCACAGTATTAAAATTTCACGGAAATTGTTCTCGTTGGAAGTGGGCGTCGACCAGTGTTTTCAATGCGTGAGGGTCAATACATTTCACGATAAAAAAATTAGTTGTAAAAGTTAGCATTCTGTAGATATAAGGCAAAATTACATTTTGTACAATTACAGCGCCCCCTATGGACCAAATTGTATGGCACGTCCTGTGGTTTTAGAAGTCTTTGTGCTGATCGTGCATGACGTATTTTGTGCAGTTCCCACCTTCTCGGTCCAAGATACTGGCAACTCAAACTCCCAATTTTTGCATATACCCTTATCACTAGGTGGCTCTATGCTTCAAGTGAGTGTTTATGCGCTGTGTCGATATGCCTCTGTAATACCAACATACTAACACAAAATCGTTGTCTTGGGCAAAATTGTTATTTAACAAAAACTGTTTTTTTGACACCTAGCTTCGCCAATAAACATCGCTCCCTATGACGAAATGCCACAAAATTTAGTACACATGAAATGAAAGCTGTTTAGAGATGGCATGTCAACTTTGGCCAAATTTGAGCAATTAAAAGCCAAGATATGGATATTTGAAGAATTTTAAGCTACGTGTTAAATGTTCATTGACGTGTAACTTCGGAATGGTTTATCTCAAGATAAATCCTTTGATAACTTTTTGTCAGCATTGTCTGTAGATGACATATACCAAATTCGGTGAGATTCACATGAGCGGCCTATGACGAGTTTGTTCAGATTCGTTTTCGCAATGTTAAAATTTCACGAAAATTGTTTTTGTTGGAAGTGGGCGCCGACCAGTGTTTTCAATGCGTGAGGGTCAATAGATTTCACAATAAAAATTGGTTGTAAACATTAGCATTCTCTAGATAATAGGCAAAATGACATTTTGTACAATTACAGCACCCCCTATGGACCAAATTGTATGGCACGTGCTTTGGTGTTAGAGGTCTTTGTGCTGATCGTGTATGACGTATTTTGTGCAGTTCCCACCTTCTCGGTCCAAGATATTGGCAACTCAAAATACCAATTTTTGCATTTACCCTTATCACTAGGTGGCGCTATGCTTCAAGTGAGTGTTTATGGGCTGGGTTGATACGCGTCTGTATCACTGACATACTAACGCAAATTCGTTGTCTTGGGCAAAATTGTTGACAAATTATTTAACAAAAACTGTTTTTTGACACCTAGCTTCGTCGATAAACATCGCCCCCTATGACGAAATGTCTCAAAATTTAGTACACATGAACAGAAAGCTGTTTTGAAGACTTTTAAGCTACGTGTTAAATGTTCATTGACATGTAACTTCGAAACGGTTTATCTTTAGATATTTTAGAATTTTTGCATTTACCCATATCACTAGGTGGCGCTATGCTGAAGTGAGTGTTTATGGGCTGGGTCAATACATCTCTGTAACCCCGACATATCACAAAAATGTCATGTTGTTGGGTGAAACATTCATTGAGTTATTCAACAAAAACTTTTGCCAGTCTCCCTCTCTTTGATGGACACTGGCACAGCGGTGGGGGTGGCCCTTGGGGGCCAAAAGCCGTTGTTTGCTCACAAACTTCTAGGGCTACATGACTACAAACATTCATGTCCCCCCCGAGTTTCAGTGTCTCGGGAATCGTTGACGAAATATCTGTGAGAAAGCGGCGGTCATAATAAAAGACACTGCCTTTGATGCTTCTACATCCAGACAAGTTAACACATCAAAAACAAAACTTCACTTTACAAAAGAGCATTTGCTGTCTCCTGAAGGTTTCAGGAAATGACATTACATTAATACTACACTCAGAAGGGCAATCAAAAGTGTCAGTGTGGATGAGAGTGCCCCCTGCGTTTGTTTTGCTGCAATGCAGGTAGGTGGGCGCAGTTTACAATACACGGAGAAAACACATAGAAGCAGTCCTGGGGTGCGTTTCCCAAAAGCGTCGTTGCTAACTTCCTTAGCAACTTCGTAGGTTTGAACTATGGTCTTACCACACTGCTGTTTCCCAACACCATCGTCCAGACTTAGCAACCAACGATGTTTAGAACTACAGTAGTCCGATGGATCGTTCAACGATGCAAGTGTTTCCCAACAACAAAGTCTGGACGAACCATCGCAAGTTCCATCGTGAAGCTGTGCAGTTGGAACGATTAGCATGGACCTGTCGTGAGACCGTCGTGTTTGTTCACGTGAGGTCTTGCTCGTCACCTTTGGCCTTTTTGTGGCGAATTAGGCGGCTGTCTGTGCGTTACTGCCACCATCTGCATAAATGATGTTACTCCCAATTCACTTAATTTTCGGTATTGCATTGCCCGATCATGTAAAAAGAATGTAGAAAACACACCCGATAACACACAAAAAGCTGTTGCAAAATGTGGTTGGATAAAAAAGTTAATGTACGTCAGTGATGTTAATGAGCACTTTTGTAATATTGTGATGTATGTGCACTGATTACTGACCCACAAGCACGGTTATTCCATTGCCCCGTAGATCATTTTCACCTGTTACAAATTGATTACTCTTCGACAGGATTCGAACCCATATCTCACCGAAAAAGACAACACTTCCTTTGACAGACCAACAAGCTAACCACTCATCCACCTCACCACTTACCTACATGGAGGGAGTGGTTATATTTATAGCTGTTGCTCGGGTGTGTTTGCTACCTTCTTTTTACATGATCTGGCAATGCAATACCGAAAATTAAGTGAATTGGGAGTAACATCATTTATGCAGATGGTGGCAGTAACGCACAGACAGCCGCCTAATCCACAGCATATAGCTTGCTGCCCACCTCCTGCCACCTCCCTCCACCTCCCCACACACACAGCACATAAGATACAGCCACACATACACACATACACACAGGACAGCCCTCGCAGCTCAAGCCCCCACCCACCACACACGGAGCTTGCATCACCCTCACTGCCCCCCCACCCCCGCACACATACAGCACACAGTATATAGTCTTGCTGCCCGCCTCATGCCACCTCCCTCCACCCCCCCCCCCCCACACACACAGCACAGAAGTCACAGCCCTCACGGCTCAAGCCCCCCTCCCACATGCACACAGCACATATCTTTGCTCCCCAGCCCTCTCCACACACGTGTGTCCAACCCCACCTCAGCACTGTCAGCTGCACACGCAGTGCCACCCCCCACACAGCCCGTCATCTGCGACCACAGCCAGTCCTTCCTCCCAACCATAACTGCACTTTATGCACTTTATCCCACCCCCCTTCACCTTTTTTCTACCTCTGCTTTTCTTATGGTAGTCATCCCCCTCAAATGCATTCTACGCACTTTACTCCCTACTCCCCATGCACAGTCTAGACTCACAATCATCAGTTTCACTCCATGTCCTACTACCCAGTTTGTCTATGCACGTGACAAATAAAACTCCTTGTATCCTTGTATCCTAATCTGTCACAAAAAGGCCAAAGGTGACGAGCAAGACGTCACGTGAACAAACACGACGGTCTCACGACAGGTCCATGCTAATCGTTCCAACTGCACAGCTTCACGATGGAACTTCCTATGGTTCGTCCAGACTTTGTTGTTGGGAAACACTTGCGTCGTTGAACGATCCATCGGACTACTGTAGTTGTGAACATCGTTGGTTGCTGTCTGGACGATGGTGTTGGGAAACAGCAGTGTGGTAAGACCATCGTTCAAACCTACGAAGTTGCTAAGGAAGTTAGCAACGACGCTTTTGGGAAACGCACCCCAGGCTCTGTCCAAGCACAAATGCATGGACGTGTGTACGTGTGTGTAGGTGTGTAAACGAGTGCAGCTTTAGGTCGTTTAGCTTAATCCCGTCTCTCCACTTCTCTGCCTCAGCTCGTGCACACCCACCCAGCACATTCATGAGAACATCTATTTGCACAAGCTACACTATGTTAACTTGTGTCAGATGACGTTGTCATTGCTATATTGGTGACACAGGAACTAACGGTGAGTGGTTGTGGTGAAGAGGGATAGCCAGTGGCTCAGTGTTATTGATGAGTCAGTGTACTGTTTGTGACTGTGGTTCGAATCCTCTGAGAATCCCAGGCAATTTCTAGCCTGGTAAACCAGCCCCTGGTACTTTATTTCATTTTGTACATTCATTAGCACAGTCGCCACATTGTTTTTTTTCTAAGGTCCATGTCAGATAACTGATCTTCAGTTTACAGCAGAATTGTCTGTGTCAACATGCATGAATACAGTAAACATGACATATGTGTCAGTTCGATACAACCGACAGATGAATACACCAACCCATATAAGTTGCGTGGTAGGCAGGCAGATGTAGTGTAAGTAGGCCTACGCTATGATTATTCAATCTATGAAGAGCAAGGGCTATTTTCTACCTGTTAGGTTCGACAGCGATAACTTACCTCACACTGACTTGGGATGTAGCCTACACTGGGTTGTGCATTAAACTACGGTGTTTCCCCTTCTTCTCAAATACCCACCTCAAACGCTGGCAGTGCAGGGTCCTATGGTTTATTAGCCTGGTAAACCTGCCCCTCGTACTTCATTTCATTTTGTACAGAGGGTCTGGACCGGAATCTCTTGAGGGTCATTTAGTAAGTCCCAGCAAGACCGATCCAATCAGCGAACAGAGGGTGTGTTCGTTAGCCGTGATGTTGACCTTGTGTGCTACATTTGAATTGTAGTGCGTAGGTAGGCTAATTGCATACGTGACGACCAGGCCTTAGTGATTGGGTAAAGGCAGAGGCATTTTTTCCACACCTCCAACAAATTGTTTCTGACGGTCTCTGTTCCAGACCCTGTGTACAAAATGAAATGAAGTACAAGGGGCTGGTTTACCACGCTAATGGTTAAAGGTGTACTTCCATCGTGTTTTCATTAATTTTGCACTGTTCTCTAGTATTAATAATTGCCCTGTGCGCTGGTTTTGATGAAAAAAATGTTCTAGTGCTTCTGTTTCAGGCTGTTTTAGTTTAGTTTTGAGCGTACTGACTGGGACATTTTCAGCAAGTGCACAGAGGATGTGTCTGTCTCCAAAATCATCACCATGCGCCCCAACCAGAAACCATGGATGACTGCAGAGGTGAGGGCGCTATTGAAAGCCAGGGACACTGCCTACAGGGCTGAGGATGAGGAAGCCCTGAGGAAAGCAAGAGCTGAGCTGTCCCGGGCCATTAAAACAACAAAGCGCTCTCATGCTCAGAGAATCCACAACCACTTTGCAGACACTAACGACACACAGCGTCTATGGCAGGGCATTCAAGCCATTACCAACTACAGGCCTGCCCCCCTCTCCTGTGGCGGTGATGAGTCCCTGCCTGAGGCGCTAAACCAGTTCTATTCAAGGTTTGAGGAACAGAACGACTCAGTGGCGAGAAAGAACACCCCTCCCCCTAACGACCTAGTGCTGTGTCTGTCCACTGCTGAAGTGAGGAAGACCCTACTCAGAGTCAACCCACGGAAAGCTGCTGGGCCGGACGGCATACCAGGCCGTGTGCTGAGGGAGTGTGCAGACCAACTGACAAATGTTCTCACAGATGTCTTCAACATCTCCCTGGCCACTACTGTCGTTCCCACCTGCTTCAAGACCACCACCATCATCCCCGTTCCGAAGAAACCCACAGTGACTTGTCTCAACGACTACCGCCCAGTTGCACTGACATCCACCATCATGAAGTGCTTCGAAAGGCTGGTAATGAGACACATCAAGTCACAACTACCAGCCACACTGGACCCAATGCAGTTTGCGTACCGCCCAAATCGCTCCACAGACGATGCCATCAACACTGCCATCCACCTGGCTCTCTCTCACCTGGACCAAAAGGACACATATGTCAGGATGCTGTTCATTGACTTCAGCTCAGCATTCAACACCATCATCCCTCAGCAGCTGATAACAAAATTAGGTGAACTTGGCCTGAACACAACCCTCTGCAACTGGGTCCTGGACTTCCTGGTGGGCAGACCCCAAGCAGTCAGGATCGGGAGCAAAACTTCCAGCACAACCATACTGAACACAGGAGCTCCTCAAGGCTGCGTGCTCAGTCCGCTGCTGTTCACACTCCTCACCCATGACTGTGCGGCAACGCACAGCTCAAACCACATCATCAAGTTTGCCGATGACACTACCGTGGTGGGTCTGATCAGCGGAGGCAACGAGGCCCCGTACAGAGAGGAGGTGGCTCAGCTCAGCAACTGGTGCACCGACAACAACCTGTCCCTCAACGTGGACAAAACTAAAGAACTGGTCATCGACTTCAGACGGACTTTGCATAAACACAACCCACTGTGCATCAACAACCTCCCAGTACAGATTGTCCAGAGCACAAAGTTTCTGGGCATACACATAACTGACGACCTCTCATGGACTCTCAACACCACACACATCACAAAGAAAGCCCAGCAGCGTCTGTACTTTCTGAGAAGACTGCGTAAAGCTAATCTCCCAACCTCCATCCTCACAACCTTCTACAGAGGGACGACTGAGAGCATCCTCAGCGGCGCCATCACAGCGTGGTTCGGCAACTGCACCGCTGCAGACCGTAAGGCCCTGCAGCGGATTGTGAGGACAGCCGAAAAGATCACTGGAGTCTCTCTGCCCCCCCTCTCAGACATCTACAGCTCCCGCTGTCTGCGAAAAGCCAGGAACATCATCAGAGACACTTCCCATCCCTCCCATGGACTATTCACCTTACTACCATCTGGTAGAAGGTTCCGCAGCATCACTGCCCGCACCTCCAGAATGGGGAAGAGCTTCTTCCCGCAGGCAGTCAGACTGCTGAATAACCTGAAGTGCAATATTTTTGGACTGTAATTTCTTAGTAACTCAGGTTGCAAACCAGCGCGTCACAGCACACTGCACCTTATGCCCCCGCACTTTTCTGCTGCTACCACTTATATTTATTTAGAATAGTCTTTTGTTTACAAATCATACCACTAGCCTTGCTGCTATTATTTATATTTATGTAGAACAGTCTACTGTACTCTGCTAAAAGCCATGCCCTGTCTAGAGTGTTTGTTCTAGGTCACCTGCAAACCTGACCTGCCTTGTTTACAACTGTGTTGTATTGTTCACTACTGTGTTGCACTGTATGTACAGATGTGTACAGGAGAGTGTAAGCGTGCGTGTGTAGTCGTGTGTGTGTGAGGGTGTGAGTGCGTGTGTGAGTGGGTGAAGTTAATCTGTGTAGTCCCTCAGTAGTGTATGTAGGCACTATTATGTGTCTGTCTTGTCTATACTTTGTTTTAACAGTTACGTGTAACACCAATTGTTCCCGGTGAAACGTTGTCTCGTCTCACTATGTACTGTGTATATGGCTGAAACGACAATAAAAACCTACTTGACTTGACTTGACTTGGTGGAGGGGGTGGGGCCGGGAGAACGACACGATTTCACCAGAGGCGTGACACGCTCCCTGCAGCTTCCTTTGCCCCACAGTCAACTTAATAGCAGAGTAAGGTAAAGGGGAAAAGTTGACTTGACAGCGCTAAAACTGCACACAGAATGTCTTCGGAGATACAGCCTTATGTGTTTGATCCTGAATCCGAAGAGGAAGGAGAGATGGCACAAGCACAGTCGCTTCCTGACCGTTTCTCAATGAACGTTTCATAATGATATTTGCCTGACAAAACAGTGCAAGTGCCCGGCTAAATGCAGTTCAGTCATTCAACTAGCCTGCTAATCTTATGCGAGTCAGTCACAGGCTAACATCATTTAAAGCCCATTCGGTCAGTTTCTCTTATATGCATTTGCACACGTCTACGTCACGCTGCAGGCCCTTTTCGCATTGGGTCGTTTTTCCCGCCTATTGTCTTTTGACTGATATAGAAAATGGGGGTAGAAAAACATTTTGATATGCAGCATGCATATGCAACTCGGGGTGACCTGTTATATTTCAAAAGAGCAAGTACTAAACAGTTTCTCGTGGAAGTACACCTTTAATAGTGAGGTTTCTTGAAAAAGAGAAAGTAAAGTTTACATTAAGATAAAATTTAGTTGACTGCACAAGTCGTGTTAAGTAGTGAAAGGTTTCACTTTTTTTGTAGTTGAGTTTTTGTGAGCTTGCAAGTAGCGGAGCCCAGCCACAGTGTTGTACTGCAAGGCACCGCCAATTTACATTGAAGTTTCCCACTCCTGCCGGTGGAGAAGCCTGCGTTTGTTTGGTTTACTATAAGGTTTACCCTGCCATCCTCCTGACATCTGCGATGTGATCTGTACTGTATCTGGGTATTTGTAAAAATTTGCGCACAGAGACCACGAGGAGTGCCTGTTCTACCGCCTGTCCAGTTGGTGGCAGTGTTAACAAACTCTGTAATATACACAGGTAGTGACATTATCCTATTTGTGAGGTAACTATAGGGCTGGGCGATATGGCTGAAATCTGTATCACGATATAAGTGTTTCATATCGGTCGATATCGATAATTATTGAAACATTGTGTGACCTATTTAAAAGTAACAGGAGGGAAAAATCTATTCATTTTTATTTTTTTAACTTAACCTTCCTCTGACAGGCAATAAGCATTCAGGCAAAATGACTGTCAAAACACGTTCAATGTTACGATCACAATGAAAACTGAGTGATCCGAGAAAGCTCCGGCTGTCTGAACAGTGTGAACACATTAGGATAAGTGGTTTTGATAAAGTGGTATTGTATCATTGAAAATATATCGATATGGCGATATAGTGTCAAATACATATCGATATAAATATTCCGATACGATATTACGATAATATCGATATATCGCCCAGCCCTAGGTAACTACCTATAGTTTTCAAGCTTTCGCTCGCAGATTTCCTCACAATTAGGATAATTTCACTGTTTAAATATTACCACACGTTTATTACGATATATAGAGTTAGCCAACTTAGCCTCTCAAGATAACTACCTTACTCTTCAAGGCTGCTCTTAGGTGCACATTACCTTATAAATGTGCATTTGTGAAATAATTTCACTACCTGTGTATATTACAGAGTTTGTTAATTATACATTTAAACGATAATGTTACTTACACGTGTTCCCACCTCTTCCCTCCATGCTTGCAATTTGCAAAATTGTGTGTCGCCGTGTTGCAGATCAAGATTCCTGGCCAGTGACCACACTGCCACCACTGGACAGGTGGTAGAACAGGCACTCCTCATGGTCTCTGCGCGCAAATTTTTCATACATATCCATCCGAGAGAATGGTGCCAAAAATCAGGTGAGAAGGATGACGCAACTGAGCGAGCAAATAGGAAGCTGCACATGCAAATCCTGTTGTGCAGCTTTGCAGATCTGAAGTTACAAGTGCAAACTCGGAGATGCGCTATTCACAAGTTGTGCAATATGCTTGCAGTTTGTGTTTTGCTGATGTGTGGATCTGGAGTTACAAATACAAACTGTGTGATGCGCATTCACAAGTTGCGAATTGCGTTTTTTTGGTGCAAATCATAGTCTCCTCTTCTTTAGATATATATATGGCACTATTTCACCTATCTTTTCACTCACGTTTTCAAACATACATTTCATATCGCCATTCATTACCACATCTCATCTGTTTTAGAAGTGGTTTAAAGAAACACAACTGTACACAATGGTTGTTTGAATCATTTACATTTATTGGGTTAAAACTTTGCAAAACTGGTTCCTGGTTGGGGAAACTGAGGGACTATCCATTCACTGGTAAATAGAAGGTTTCCCCCGTTTTTGCAGAGTGAACTATTTTAACAGGGGTGTTTTACCAGGGAAGATGTATATTATTATGCACAGAAGGGGTTTTGGTGAATGAAAATAATTTCGGGTGATTTTGTGTTTGTTTCTTTAAATTGTTATTTTGTAATTGCATTGTTATTTTTGAGTTGGTTGATTGTATTTGTGAATGGGGCTAACCTGAGGGAGGGGCTGCAGGTAGTCAGGTAGGGCTCTGTATAAAGCCTCAGTTGCAGGGACAGCGTCGTCATGGAAGATTGTCTCTTGTTAAACTGAATGTAAGTAGTTATCAGAGTCTGTTAAACATAGTCTGGCACACTTGCTTGTTTATTTTTGCTTTTTCTCAGTTTTTGGTTTTGATGTTTTGTCACTGTAAATATTTGGACTTTTAGAAAATAGAAAAATAATTTCTTTTTAGTAGAACATTGTCCCTCGTCTGCTCGGCCGCTGGTCATCCTGCCACAGGGTTGACTTTGATTGAGGTGAGAAGTCTGTGTTGAGGTTAGGGGTTAAGGGGTTGGGTTTGATTGAGGTGATAAGTCTGTACACAATGAGCATAACTGAACTGTAAAGTCTCTTTACAGGCAGACTATCCAGAAAAGTGTTCCTGTAAAGAAACAAAGTGAGAGGGAGAGAGAAAGTGAGAGAGATAGAGTGTGTGTGGGGAGAGAGAGAGAGAATGAGAGAAAAGAGTAGATAGAGGTAGAGGAAGGGAGAGAGACAGAGAGGAGGAGTGTGGGGGGAGATGGAGAGAAGAGGAAGGAGGGAGAGAGAGAGGAGGAGATAGAGGGAGGGAGGAGAGAGATTCAGGTGGACTTTGCCCTGTGTATACACCAGGGTCTGGGACTGCAGCCAAATCGTGATTATATTTAGTCATCAGTCCAGTCATTTGTGCTCTCACTAACGTCTGTCCTCTCACACACACTCTTCCCTAGCACACCAACGCTTACACACAGACACACAGAGGGAAAGAGAGAGTGGGAGAATTGCCCTGAGAGATGTGGTTTCAAATGCATCTTCAGTGACGAGATCACTAACATCTACTAAGTATTATCACTCCTAAGGGCCTGAGTGTAATATATTTGCTCTAACTGCTTTTTTGCTTACACACTTAAGAAAAGTTGGACACATTATCTATTTATGAGGTGATTGTTATCTCACACACACACCCTATCACACATTCTGAGGTTAAATTTGCTTAACACACACACACACACACAAACACACACTCAGACACACGCACACACACAGACGGATGTCTAAACAAGGTGGGTCTGCTGATAAGAGGTGGGTGTGTCTGTAGAGTGACTCACTTTGGGCACACTGGCAGAACCACAGGTGAGCACACACACAGATACCCAGACACACAATGCAGTTGGTATTTCAGCAGACACACAGGTGAACACACAAACATCGCAGTCGGTATTCCAGCACACACAGGTGACGGCCGGGACCTTAGTGGCGCCGGTGAGCACAGACAGGTGAGGAGCTGGAGGACAGGAGCTCACCTCCACAAGGGACCAACAGAGGCAAACACACTCAGACGGATTAAGCTCTCACACAAGAACAGAGAAGTAGAGAAAAAGAAAACAGCACAGAAGAGTAAAAAAGAAGGAAAGAACACAGAAGGGAATAAAGAAGAAAGGAACAGAAGAGTAAACAAAGAAGAGAGGAACACAGAAAAGTGAACGAAAGAGCACAGAGAAGGAAATAAAGAGGACAGGAGGAGAGAAGTGTGAAGTTCCTCATCATCCCGCAGAAGAGGAAGTGGGTAGGGTGTGGTGTGGTAGAAGTGGGGTGCGTTGCTGTGGTGATGGCGGTGCCAGTGGCAGTGAGTGTGGTGCGTGGGCTGGGAGTGGCGCTGACATGCGTGAGCTTCAGCCTGGTGGCGTCTGTGGGCCACTCCTCATCCTCCTATTGGGCCTGGTGCATGTTCAGCTGGTGTTTCTGCTGCCTCTTTACCCTGCTCATCCTCCTGCTGGAGCTCAGCCACCTCAGCCAGCGCTTGCCCATCTCCTGGGATGACTTCACCAGCGCCTTCGCCATGCTGGCTGCCCTCATGCTGCTGGCCGCCTCCATTATCTACCCCTCCGTGGTGTTCTCCTGCCCCGCCTGCGCCCACCAGGTGGCTGCCAGCGTCATGTCCTGCCTGGCCTTCCTGGCATACAGCGTGGAGGTGGGCTTGACGTGGGCCCGTCCTGGTGAGATCAGCGGCTTCCTGTCCACGGTGCCGGGCCTGCTGAAGGTGCTGGAGGCATTCGTGGCCTGCATCATCTTCATCTGCCTGGACTCGGGCCGGGTGGCGACGTTTGGCGGGCTGCAGTGGTGCGTGGCGGTCTATGCGCTCTGCTTTAGCTACTCCCTCATCATCATCATCCTCACTGTGGGACACCTGCTGAACACCTGCCCTTGCCCACTCAACCAGGTGCTGCTGTCCCTCACTCTCTCTCCCTCTCTCTCTCCCTCACTCTATCTCTCTTTGTGTCTTTCTATCTGTCCCACTCCATGAAGTGCTGCTGTCCTCTCTCTCTCCCTCACGCTTTCTTTCTGTCTTTCTCCCTTTGCAAAGGTTTTTCCCTTTCTGTAAAAATTTGTGTGTGTGCATATCTAACGTGTGTGTGTATATGTCTAACATATGTATGTGCATGACTTAAGTGTGTGTGTGTTTGTCTACTGTATGTGTACGTATGTCTAAGATGTCTGGGTATATGTCTAACGTGTGTGTTTGTGTCACATATGTGTGTGTATGTCTAATATGTTTGTGTGTATGTCTAACGTGTGTGTGTGTGTGTCTAAAGTGAGTGTGTGTGTGACTAACATGTGTGTGTGTGTCTCAGGTGCTGGTGGGCTGCAATGTGCTGGCCGCCGTGATGTACGCTACTGCAGTGGTGGTGTGGCCCATCTACGCCTTCCAGAACAACCCTCGACACAGCAGCTGCCACCACTGCGCCTGGGACGGCCTGCTGGTCGTGTCCCTTATGACTTGCGTCAACCTCATTGCCTACATCCTGGACACTGTGTACTCCGTACGACTCGTCTTCTTTATCACGCCCTCCTAGGCCATCATCATTATTATTATCATCGTCGTCAGATGCCAACATCATGGTTATCTGCTGCTTATGTTGTACGCTCCGAACACACACTCTTCATCTTGGGCCAACGTCATTATCCCTCCGCCTCCTCTTCATAAAAAACATCACCTTCTTTATCACTACTATCGTTGCTAGCATCCCACACACACACACACAGTCAGACACAACAGGGGGGGGTGTTCTGGGGGTCCTCCCCCAGAAAATTTTGGATTTCTTAGATGCAATTTCCTGCATTCTAGTCTATTTTAGAGGGATCTGTTAGACATGTCAAATCCTAAATCCCTTCTTATTCATAGCCTATATTCTCAGTTGCATGGCCTGCACAAGACAATATGGAAAGAAACAATAACCACTTCATTACTGACTTCTAGAGATTCTTATGTAAACAATAGCAAAATTGAGACTCATGTTACACTAACTTTCAGTAGATTCAAACTGGGACTGCAGAGATGGATTACTTGTTTGCTTTTTTGTATGTTAGAAGTGGTATAAATAGACTGATACAATTTCACTGCATTTTCTACACTCTGTCACTATAGACCTATGCATGTGACATTAAAATATCCTCACTGTGCTTAGTGAACAATAGGCCCATGCTTTTGTAGCTAAGTATGCTGTTGCATATACTTTCCACTAGATGGCAATCAAAGCTCAGGAATGGAGAACATTACTAGTTAAAGTATCATAACACCTTTAAAGTTATTCTTCACGTCCCAATTTCATTAACTCATTAACTTTTTCCTCATACTTCATTTCACAATTCTGTACAAAATAAAAAGAAGTACGAGGGGCTGGTTTACCAGGCTAGAATTATTATAGCAGCCTAACCTAGCTAGCCGATGTAAACAGCCAAGCTGTGGCTAGTAGCCTACCAAACGTCAAGACTGCCGTGCTAACCCAAAATAACGTTTTAATCACTGACCTGAAACGTGTGACAACTTACTGGCTGCTGCTGATGACAAGGTACCCGTAGTTTTTTTTTAAAGAAATGTCTTATGTCCATGGTTGAAGGAAGACAGACGAGTTCTGACAGAGGAGCGTGGACTGTACAAAGGAGACGTTAATGTTTAGAATTAGAACACATGCACGCCCTTGTTTTAGTGGGATTCTATTTTTCTAGTTGGGTCACGTTAGAATAACAGCATTTTAAGAATGAGGGAAATGTGGGTTTTGTTGTAGGCTATTTTCCCATTAATCAGTTTTAATGTAATTTACAGGGAGCATATTCTCAGGGTTGTCATGATTTTTTAAAGCTTAAAAAAGATTCGGGCTTTTGACATGAGATTCGGGGCTTCAGCCCCAAAAGCCACCCCCTAGCTCTGCCCCTGCTGGCTAACTATGTGAATGCTGTACATCATGAGTTTCCTATCAGTTTATATCTGTTGCCTCAAATTTGAAATGCAGACAGAAAGTTTGCATTTTATTTGAATGTCCTGTCTCTTCACAGGGTGCTAGTTGTTAGTCCCACTGGGTCATACTGCAGTTGTGGCCAAAGGTTGTGGCAGTTTGGTCTGCCTGTCAGTCTGTCTATCTGACTATCTATTCTTTCTCTTATGTTATTGTTTTTGTTGAACTAAAAGTATGGTAATTCATTATTTGTGCCACAGCAAAACCAAAAATACAATACAGTGAAAAAAGGTTGAAATATATATATGTGTGTGTGTGTATGTAATATATACATACATTATATATAATAAAGCTAATCACAACAAAATACTGGTTATGTGCCTCTGACCACTTCAACCAAACATTTTAAAAAAATGTAGAGCTGCCTCCTTCAATACGGAAGCAGCATAGTTTGTAGAAGTCTGGGCTACTGCCCACCTGCATATTGTGTCTACGTCTGTGCACCAAGTGTGTCAGTGGAATATGTTGTGTCTGTCAATGATAATGCTTTTATGTTCACGTCTGCGTGTTTTAATTTACTGACTCTCTGTTCTGGTGGAAACATTCTACTACATGTGTAAATGTAAGCCTGTTTGGACACCTGTGGTGTCATTTAGTATGTGTGTGTGGTAATGTAAATATGTTGCTCCAAGACCAAGCACAAACACATGAGCAACAGAAGCCAACTGCTTCAAGCATTTCAGACTGGTATCTCATCACTTCCTGTAGATACCCAATAGGCTCATTTGACTTGATAAAATTGTTTGCAGCCATTTGCTGTCAAGGATGCATTCTGGGCTGAAAGTGTTGAATAATAGCTAGAAATTGTGTCAGAGTTGTTGGAAAGGCGTGAGGATGTCACCAAAATGCGACCATGTCATATGACCTAAACACACAGGAGCAAGACGCTTACAGACAAATCTTACACTACCACCCCACTACAACCCCTGACCCCCCCCCCCCCCTCTGTCCCCCACACTCAACACATGACACATGACATGGATTTACCATAATATGTGGCCTGTGGAAATTTTGTTTACTTTTTTCAAAATATTTAATATGCCTGCTACTGTAATCAGGTTGCTGTGATAATTTTTCATGTTTTGGTCTTGGAAGCTTTTCCTCTATTAACACACTGAGGATTTATGTTTTTTAAAAGAAGCACATTATTAGTTATAAGCAAACATATTTTTTTTTCCTTTAAGAGAGCCACCTAATGTTCAAAAGGTTCCATTTGTGGTATGCCTTTGCCTTATTGGGTCCCAAGTGTCTTTGTCAAGTATGGTTACAGCTCTTTCACTGATGAAATCGGCAGGGTGAATCCTTTGTTAGGCTTGGTCTTAAGATTATATATGTCAGCTTTTGGTAATATTGGGCAACATTTGTCCACCTCCAGGAAGAAATTGTTTCTCATGGCCTCCGCCCCAGACCTTCTGTACAGAACAGATTTATGTGCCTCAGACATCTGGAACCAGTGGTTCCTAGAGAGACAAATCAAGATAGACAGAGACCGAACCACAAAAAAAGAGTTGGCAAAGATGGAAAGCAGCCATCAACACCTGGCTATCCTACAACCCTTGTTCTAGGTGATGCCACTGTAAGAAATGTAAAAGGAGAATGGATGACCATATGCTGCCTTCCTAATGCATCCATCTCTGACACTAAAAACAGTATTTCAAAGATAGTGTCAAAGCATAAAACTACTAAATGCATCATTGTGCATGTTGGAGCAAATGACATGTTTAGAGAACAGCTCAGTGTCAAAGAAGATTTTAAAGAACTTTTCTTTGCCCTAAATGAGCTTGGAGTACAAGCCTTTATAAGTGGCCCACTTCCAGCACAGGGAAGCTTTGCATTCTCTCGACTATTCAGTCTAAACACTTGGCTAGCAAAGACATGTTTTTCCATTGGAATAAACTTTATAGACAGTTTCAATCTTTTTTGGAATCGCAGAGCATTCTTCAGACCAAATAGCAGAGAACTCAGCTGGACCAGGGCCAAAGTCTTGTCTGACCACTAATGCCTCTCTCTCTACTATGCAACCTGCTGATAAGCGCTCTGTAACAGTTCAGACAGAACCAATCACGGTTGATGTTGGGGTACATGATCAGTTTGTAACACCCGAGTTACAACAAACACTCGGGTGAAACAAAACCCTCACAGTCTGGAAGAGAGAAATGCCCAATCACTTCCTCTGTTGCAACCTTGGATATGCCTCTGGCAAATGCATACAATGCTTGCACTTATGCAGACCATGAAGTTTTGTTATGTACAAAAGCATGACAAGAAGGACACTGCTAGAATGACTCAAAGCCAAACATCAGCACTGAACCTACTGGGCTCTCAGAAAATGAGCAGAGATTATGAGGAAATTGACACTGATAACATTGGAGTTAAGCAGAGGTCCACAACGCCAACCAAGGCTGCTAAGAAGATATCACTTGCAGAGGGTCATGCTAACATGTCTGTATCTGATACCATTCTGGGAAACCATCTGATGGCTGATGGATCACCATCCAGCTCCTTGCCACTTCAGGACCTTGATGACAAGGCCACTACTGGAGTCACTCAGGACTCAAATGAGCAAGAATGTGAGGATACATCAAAGGAGCAAGAATGTGTCGATGCATACACAGAAAATCGAACCACAACTGCTAGGCAACAAACACTGTTATTCCATTGTCCCATAGATCATTTCCACCTGTTTCAAATTGATTACTATTCAGCAGGATCTGAACCCATATCTCACCAAAAAAGGCAGCACACTTCCTTCAAAAGGCTGATGTGCTAACCACTCATCCACCACACTACTTATCTACACGGAGGGAGTGGTTATATTTATAGCCATAGTTCCATGTAGTATAAATAAAATACACATACATATGACACAAACTGACATTCAGTTGTTGCTTTTAATGTGTAAGGTACATAATTGTGTTGACGGAAATATCCCAGAGTTTCTACAGCTGTCATATCGGCTTAAATGAAATGAGACTACGTTTCTGTCCATATGTAATTCACTTGTTTCTGTCGTTATCCACAACGAATGCGTCCGAATACTCTCCGAACACTTCTAAACCATCTGGATACTTTGCAGTTTGAACCACGGAAGTCCAAACTAACATAGTTCAGACTATATCGGACTATATCAAAATCTTCCTGAGATATGACCTAAAGTCCTGTTTGGCAGCTTTGTTGTCCAAGGCTGTGACATGCAAATGCTTTCGCTGATCAAATTGCCAGGGAGGTTTCTTTTGTGAGGCTGAATTTATTTGGCTGACATGAAAAGCTTGAAAGGTCCATACTATGACATTTAACTATGAAATTTATCTTGACGCTGTCCTGAATCAGTGTGCCAAATTTCAAAACTTTTTACCAGTTGGTTCTATGGGCTGTCCTAGACTTCCACGTCAGAAGAATAAATAATAAATAAATAATAAGAAGGAAAGCCAGAAACACAATGGGTGGCTTCACAGCTTTGCTGCTTGGCCCTCAATTATTGAGCTGTATAAGACGCTCATAATCACTGATATTGTTTGTGTTAAAACCTTGTGGCCTACATAGAGTGTGGAGTACCATGAGAAATGTACGGTAGTGATTGGGGACCGTGTTGGCTTGATGACATCGCAAATTTTAAAACATTGAAAGGGTCTAAGGAGCACCACATTTGATTAGTAGTATAACAAGGGCTCTGACATTTAAATGAGGCATTGAGAACTTTGTAAATGCACAAATCATCCCCTAGTTGAAGCCATACTGAAACACCTAGTACTGCTGATTTAATAAAATCAGGTCCACGCCTTAAACTGATGTCCACAACACTGTTTTATTTTCACTTTGTCAGCCACAGGGCACTGTGAAAACTACCACAAACGAACAAGTTACATTACAATCCAAACACAAGCACATCAGATAACAAATCCAAAAAAAATATCAATTACCCTGTACGCCTTGTAACCAGCGGCAGAGTACCTTGACGCATTAAAAAAAAAGCTTTGTGCCTCATCTCATCATTCAAGCCTTTGTCTGGTGTCTGGTCACTTCCAGGCGATTCACGACAGATACAACATAAAAACAAATATACATACACATCAAAAAATATACTTGATAACAAATTCATACATATACACAAACTAAAGTTTAAAATACAAAGGATAACTGTATCCCCTCGACATCAACACTGCTCAAAGAGGTCACATGCTCCCCAACACCCTATCAGTGCCAGCTACCCTCCCACCAAATTACCTTGAATTATTACACATACAAAATACAATTATAACTAGATGTACCACATAGTGGTATGAATACCGCAGTGTATTGAAATGTGGTAACTGTTGGTATGATGAGTGTGTGGTAGAGCAGTGTTGTGAGGTGAGAATTTGTGGAAATGATTTCCTGAAAGTGGGCATGGATGTGGGATTTGAATGAATGACATTGTGTGTGTTTGTGTAGTGTGTAGGAGTGATTTGTGAAAGGGATAGGCAAAATTAGATTTAGTACAATTATAGCGCCCCCTATAGGCCAAACTTTATGGCATATGCTGTTTTTTAGAGGTCTTTGTGCTGACTGTGCATGACTTATTTTGTGCAGTTCCCACCTTCTCGGTCGAAGATATTGGCAAAACAAAATCCCAATTTTTGCATTTACCCATATCACTAGGTGGCGCTATGCTTCAAGGAAGTGTTTATGGGCTGGGCCAATATGCCTGTAACACTGGCATACTAACTCTAAATTGTTGTCTTGGGCAAAATTGTTGACAAGTTATTTAACAAAGGCTATTTTTGGACACACAGTTTCGACAAGAAACATCGCCCTATGGTGAAATGTCACTAAATTTGGTGCACATGAAAAGAAAGCTGTTTAGAATAGGCATGTCAACTTTGACCAAATTTGAGCAATTAGAAGCCAAGATATGGACTTTTGAAGAATTGTAAGCTACGTTTAAAATTTTTATTGACATATAACTTTGAAACTTTGGTTCATCTCAAGATAAATCCTTTAATAATATTTTGTCAGCATTGTCGTACATGACATATACCAAATTTGGTAAGATTCACATGAACGGCCTATGACGAGTTCATTTGCTTTTGCGATATTAAAATTTCATGGAAATTGTTTTCATTGAAAGTAGACGTTGACCAGTGAGAGTCAATAGATTTCACGACAAAAAAATATTGGTTGTAAACTTTAGCGTTCTCTAGATCAGGGCTTCCCAACCTTTTCTAACTCAAGGCCCACTTGAAAATATAAAAAATGTTCGCGGCCTACGTCCGACCTAATAAACAATATAAGTCAAATAATGCGTCCTCAAAGACCATTTTTTAGTCAATTGAAAATACCAAAATTCATTATCTCAAACTCTTCCTTTAAAAGTGTCATCACACAGTTGCATAATCATTAAGAGCATTACACACCACACAGATTTAATAACTGATACCAACACAGTATAAAAGATAAAAATACCATAAATAGACCATGCATGTACCATATAAATTGACGAAGCAGAACTTTAATAATAGAGGGCTTGGTAAGACCACCCCTCTTCACCCCTCTTTCCCAACCTCTGTTTTCCCATCTGAATTATAATTTTTCACACTAGCCCATCATCCTTCTTCCAAACCTGAAAAACCCCAGCCAGCTTCCATTCATTCCGAAGAACACAACTACGTCTCCAACCTGCACATCCCTTTTTGGAGTAAGCCACCTTTGCCTGAGAGAGACATTGGCAATATATTCTTCCTTCCATCTGCACCAAAATTGCTCACACAGATACCGCACCTGCCTCCACCGTTCCTTTGTATAAAAATCTTCCTTATCAAATGTACCTGGTCGGCGGAGTGGAATAGATGACTTCATGGTAAGCCGGTGGTTGGGAGTAAGTTTTTGGGAGGCTCTAAACTTGTGGGATCACTGATGCTATTCACAGTATTTGGACGATTGTTAACTATTGGACATTGCTTCATAGAAAAACGTACACAAGGAGGCGTAGTTTAATCTGCCAGCACACTGTGCTAGAACTGAACCAATCTGCCAATCCCAGATGCCACCAGTATAGCTTGCACCAAGTGCATTCAGACAAAAATCACACTGCTTGGTTGCCAGCTATTCTGCAACTCTCTCTTTGTTGACTTCTTTTAGGGCTTTCCCCAACAGAGTTGGATCCTGGGTCTCATCGAAGATGTCTAACAGCACCCCGGATAGCTATGAAACACTGTAAAGCATTAATACTTTACATACTGTATCTTTCAACATCTCTATATGGACAGCTATAGAACAGAGGCAAGTAAAAAGGAGGCCATAACGTTTATAACCCTTGCTACCGTGCTTAATAAGAAATAGACCAAAGCAGTCCATGCTGCAGTAGGTAAATGGCCTAGCCTCATTAATATAACCAAGGACTACTTGTGAGTCTGTCCAAAAGTATTGTTGTGGCTTCCACCGCAATCTTGCGTGGAGCCACTATGACAAGAGCAAAAATGTTTTTGAACGCGTAGATTAAAAGTAACATTTCTTATTACGTTCGCAAGACAAGGTACGCATCACATTTCATTCAGTGCTACAAACTGAGGACTACGGACTACGGTCAAAAAACCGTGTCCCTATTCCCTCCATCTCAGTCAAACTTTCCACATGTTACCTGTAATTACGTACATAGGTGAACATCTAAGAAGGCGGAGTTCTACAACTGTACCCACGTACATAACCCATTAAAATTCCCAATATATATATATATACATAAAATGAATGTCATTAAACATGATAAATGGCATGTCACTGCACGTCATAAATGGCTCCAACATCCCAGCCCCTAATTGTCCATAATATTCAACTGACAATTACCACAATAAACATGGAGCCTAATTAAATGCTATTCAATTACATTCAGTTCAATTATTTTTTTTTTCTCAGTTAGAGTCCATATGCTACATGAAAGTTATAGTACAACAAAAACAAAAAGGATCAAAACAAACATTTTCTTTTCTTCTAAAGTGCAAAGAAAAAGGTAAAACAAGGTCAGGGTCAAAGTAAAGGTCAGTCAGAGTCAAGTCAGGCCTCAAGGAGAAGGCAAAGTTTGGTTATGTGCCTCTCCAGAATATTGTTCTTGGTCTGTATCTTTACTCTGCGGACATGACCTCTGCTATCTGGAATGGTCTCAACTACTCTTCCCGTAGGCCAAGAGTTGCGTGGTGAACTTTTATCCACAATCAGGACAATGTCATTAGGCTTTAGATTCCTTCTCACCACATTCCACTTCTGCCGTTCTTGCATCAAGGAAGGATATTCTCTGACCCAGTGCTTCCAGAAGAGATCAGAAAAATACTGCACCTGTTTCCATCTTCGTCTGGAAAAGCAGTCATCCTTATCATACACTCCTGGTGGCATCAGAGGTTTTCCCTTGAGTAGGAGCAGATGATTTGGGGTAAGGGCCTCTGGATCATGTACATCATCTGAAACTGTAGTAAGAGGTCTATCATTGAGAATTGTCTCAATCTCACACAGCACTGTCTGGAGGCTCTCATCATCCAATGTCTGCTGTTTGACAGTACAATAGAGGACTTTCTTGTTGGTTCTAATAAGTCTTTCCCATGCACCTCCATGGTGTGAGCCAAAGGGGTGATTGAAAGACCATCTGATCCCCTCTGCAGATGAGTTAGTGATTCTGTTAATTCACACTCTTCCCGTACGAAGTTTGTGCCATTATCAGAGAACACTTACTGCACCTGACCTCTTCTGCACATAAATCTTGGCAGAGATGCAGGTGAATGTGACGAATAATCAGTCTGGATGGCTGTTTTTGGGTAGAATGGCTGGATGTTTGAATTCCTCTGGCATAGCCATCTTATTCAGTCTTTCACCCACTCTCAGTATACCATCCTGGAGGTAAGGGTCAAGTTTATAAAGCTTGCTGGTTTTCTGAACAGAGTTCTATTCTGCTTCCAGTGCTGCAATGTCCTTTTGGAAGTGTTGCCGCTGAACACAGCGTAGGAGCGCCTTCTTTGCCTGTAAGAGATCTTAAACTGACAGAAGTTCATAGGTTTTGGTGTTTATCACTCAGCTGGTGAGGGAGTGCTGAGGCCTTCTTCTTACTCATATGCATGAGCAGATCTTTGAACTGAAGAAGCCGCGCTGTCACTCTTTTTAGGAGATTCCACGAGGAGAAGTGCTCTATGAATTCAGTGACTGGATCATGGGCTTCTGCTGCAGCTGTGCCAAAAACTGCCACAGTCTTTTTGACCTCTGGGTCATCATCAGAGAGAGAGGTGGATATCTCTGGGTATTTTGGCCAGGTTTCCTCTGACTGTATCAGGAAGGCCAGACCACATAGCCAATGTTCAGATCTGAGGAACATTGCAGCTGTAGGGCCGCGTGAGGCATCATCTGCTGGGTTGAGAGCACTATTCACATAATGCCATTGGGACTTCTCCGACAGGCCTCTAATGGTGGATATTTTATTTGCCACATACGTTTAAAAAAGCAGCATGTGTAATTCAAGATGTATTTTATGACAGTGGTACTGTCAGTCCAGTCAACTGGAGGCTGAAGAGAGTATTCAAGCTCTTTTTCCAGCATTCTGTTAATGTGAACTGCCAGGACTGCTGCGGAAAGCTCTAGTCTAGGGATGGTGATTGGTTTTAGTGGTGTTACTCTTCCTTTACCCATCACAAAGTCAATATGAATTGCAAAAATGGTGCAGCTGTGCGTGGCAAACATCTCCAAACTCCTTTGGCCTGCTGATGTTCAGGCTTCTCAACTGGTCCAGTCCATCCAACCAGGTTTACCATCTGTTGGAATAGGCGGGCGGAATCTCTGAGTCCCATCCACAGCTTCCTCTGCAGAGTTCTTGCATTATCCTCTTTGCTGGAAAGATCAAAGGTGCCAGAAATCCAGACAGTCGTCGACATAAAAATGATTTTTGATGGTACTTAGTACATCGGTAGTCACTTTGCCCTCATTGTCTATGGCAGTTCTTTCCAAGTGAGGAGACAGCACCAAAGAGATGTCCTACCATTTTGTATTCAGTGAGAGGCTTTTATTGAAATCACCATCAGGCCACCACAGGAAACGCAGGAAGTGAACGTCATTTTCAGGGATTCTAACTTGATGGAACATGCCCTCAATATCTGCCATCATGGCCACTGGTTCCTGTCTGAATCGGAGTATGAAACCAAGCAGTGTGTTTGTCAGATCAGGTCCTTGCAGTAGCTGAAGGTTCAATGAGGTACCCTGATTTTGTGTTTTTTCTTGTGGTAAACCATACTCTGCCATCACTTCTAGCCAGCTGATCATCAGGTACCTTTTCAGCATGGCCTTTGTCAAACATGGCCTTCATGAAGGTTGTGTAATCGGTATGAAAATCCTTGTTCTTTGAGAGCTTCCTTAGCTCTGCTACAGCTTTGTTGTTAAGCATGGACAGGTTCTCATCACGAAAGGGCAATCTCATGACATAATCACCATTTTTCTTCACAGCTGACTAATCAGCCATTCTGAAGAACTTCTTGTCCTCAAATGACAGCTCCGCTTTCTCCTCATACATCCTTTCTGGGAAGTCAGAGTTGTATTGGTTAACAAGCAGCTCTTCCAATCTTGCCACAGAGATTCTATTAGACAAGATGTGGGGTCGGCCATGTTCATCTGTAATTGAACGGTCACTCAATGTGCCATTAATAAGCCATCCTAAGCAGGTCTTAACAGTATAAGGGCCATCTCCTTGGCTATGAATGATTCTCCAAGGCTCTAGTGCCCTTAAAGCATTGGCTCCAATGAGCAGACCAATATCTGCTTTAATGGTGTTAAGTTAAACATCTTTCAGATATGGCCACTTTCGTATGTCTTTGTCGGTGACAATGTTTGCATGATTAAAGTAATAACAACAGTCCGCAACACGGATCAAACCTTTCAAGAAGTTTTATTAGCACAATGTTTCGGACGCTCAGTCCTTCGTCACAGTGCAACCTGGTTGGTAGGTGTATAAACTCTGTTCCATCAACACTGCTCACCTCTAGTCCATTCACACGGTAGGTATTCACAGCTCTTTCTTGGCCCATTGTTCTGAGCAAGATTTCTGTTCTTCTACCCTCCATATGTAGCTCCTCCATCAGCTTCTCTGTGCAGAAACCTGCAGAGCTTCCAGGGTCAAGAAATGCATATGTTTGTATGACGTTATTGCCTTTAACAGATTTTACCTTTACAGGTACAATAGCAGCTTACAATCAGATGCACCGGCCCCAGTATACTTCGTAGACATAGCGATAGCCACTGGATTACTGCTGTTAGCTGTAGGGGCAGCCGGCTGTTTCACATGACCACTAAGGCTAGTCTGTTGAGCAGAAGGCCTTTGCTGTGAGACTGGTTGCTGATGGATATGCAATTTTGTAGGATGCTTTTTCTGACATATTTGGCAAGTCAGATGCTTCTTGCATTTGTTGCTCATATGACTCTTAATGAGACAAGCGAAACACATACCGTTATCTTTTAAGTACTGAACCTTTTCTTTATGTTGCTTTGCTGCCATCGTGGTCTCCTTTACAGAACAAACATGGCTTGGAGAAAGCCACTCTAAAGAAATACTGGTTCTGGTTCTGTGGCTCCTCAACTCTCTTCTGATTCAGCGGTGTATGGATGGCCCTTATACTGTTGGGGAAATAGTGGTAGCAAAGCTTTTTCTTCTTACAGCCATCTGCAAAGACTAAAACAACTGAGCAACAGAAGAGGTCCGTAAGCAGAAAAAGCTTTGCTACCACTGAATAGAGACGAATACTGGATCTAACAATATTTTTGGTTGATGCTCAACAGTGGCGGTTCTACATTGAATTACTCCCCGGGCGAGACCCCCTCCGAGCGCGCCCCCCCCCCCCCCCCCCCATGACAAAAAAAACAAAACAAAAAAACATAATTTTGCAAGTTTTGTTATGAGCACATAGTGATTCTTATTATTGAATTGCACTTGAAATTAACATCAAAACACTGTAGGCTACAAAAACTCTTATACAAAACATCCATAAATTACAATTTCATTATGATAGCATGCCCTTACATGCCAAATGTCCGTCATTAGACGCTATCTTTAGGGAGGAACAATTAGCTCCTTGGTTACTGCCTCGAATTCTACAGTAGCAGCTATGCTTGTTACACGTTCAGGTATGACTGGTTTACTATGCTAAACTACCCTATAGTTAAACTGTGCAAACTATGAGTTGCAGCAAATTGCAAATGTTGAAACTACCATAACATTTTGTTGGCTAATGACAGGGCTCAACGTTAATCCAAATTATGTAAATCAATAATAACTTTACTTGTAACCGTTTTGTTGCAAAGCCAAATCTTATGGTGAAATTAGATCTTGTGTTTGTTGAGCTAAAACCGAATTATTGTTGAGTATAGCAATCGTAGCATCATAGCTAGAAGGCTAACAAACGTAAGAGTTATATACCATGATTAACATTAGCCCTTCATTCATGGCATGGGTAATGTGATCATGCAGAGAGAACAGTTGCATACCTTCATCTTTTGCTCGTTTCTACACTTCTAATGGCTTTGACCTTTTTCTGTCCATCTCCTGTTTGTCACTCGACAGTCAACATACTGTATTTCCCATCCCCGAACACTGTCACTGCCGACTAGGAGTTAAGACTTATTCACCTTGGTGACCGCCTACTTGTTTTGTATTGCCCTGTTTTATTAGCCCTTTCACACAATTAAAAGATGTGCAGGAATTATAAACCTGTAAATATAATGGTAGGAATAAAATGTGCGTTATTGGGAAGAAAGCTTATGTGTGACTGACTTCGCTCACTAATTGCAGAGTATTGCCCACTTGTGCATTGCATTTGAGAGACGCAGAGGTTAACTGTCCCCCGCGCCCCCTCCCCTTTGCCCTTCTCTCGCAGCTTCTGTGCACTGGAACTTTTCAGCAGGGGCGCGGGCAGCCAAAGGGGGCGCCAATCCGCCCAGCCCGACCCCCCCCAGAACCGCTACTGATGCTCAAGAAATTCCACAACATGATTAAATGTAGGTCTTCGTCGTGTATTTTCCAGTATTTCACAAGCTTTAACTCTCCATCGTTCTTGTAGTTTGTATGGCAGTTTTGACAGTATAAGCTTTAAGTTGGATGAGGTGCCAAGCTCACACATGTCTGGAAGATCTCTGGTTACATTACAACAGCTTCGTAAATACAGAGCATAGCTAGTGAGCTCTTTTCCATCCTCAGACTTTATGCTATTCCAACTTAAGGCCTTTTCAATATACGCAGTTGTTAGACGATAGGGGTTTCCAAAATGAGTATCAAGCAGCCTTTTAGCTTCCACGTATCCACGATATGCAGACAACTTCGAACTAGCTCTTGTGGCTGACCTGAAGTATATTGCTCAAGATAGTAAAGCCGATCCACATTACTGTCTGTTCTATCTTCTACACAGTGTTCAAAGGCCTGGATGAATGGACAGCTCAAAAGATCACCATTAAAAGTTGGTATTTCTTTCTTAGGGAGTGAAAGTTGCCCATGACTAAATATACAAGATCATTTTGCGCATCATTTTGCATATTCTGTGGCATCTGTGTAGGTCGTGGTCTAGGCAGTGGACCTGGTGGAAGAGTAACATGGTCTGTAGGATGATTCCTTCTTATAGGCTGATCAACATGCTTGTGAAGTTGTTCCATGTTGGTAAGTATCAGTAAATGTTGGTCTTGTTTGTTGCTGTTTTGTTTGTTGTTTTGTTTGTTCTTTCTCCATAATTCTCTGAAGAGGGGTTTTAAGCACTACACCCAGATGTACAAATTCAAAAAGAGACTTTTCTGCATAACTCTCAAAATATTAATTCATTCTGTCCCCTTGTTACTAGTGGAATGAAGTTGAGCATTTGGTTCATAATTTTCAAACACTTTTTTAATTTTGCATCAGTGGCAGCAATATTACTTTGGATTTCTATAATTTCCATTTTGCTTTGGAGTTTTGCTCTTTTGAGTTCAAGTGCATGCTTTTGTTGTAGGTCTGCTGCTTTTGCTGCCAGAGGCGCTTTCTCAGCCTCAGCTTTTGCACGCATAGAAGAGGCCCTTGATCCAGCTCGAGACACACTGTCTTTAGGAGCAACATTGGTCTGTTGATCTAATTTTAAATGTAGCCGTTTTTCAACATCATATACGTAGTTGTCGAACACACTCATTTCAGGTTCAAACCATTCAGTGCGATCTTTTTCCTTTTTAAAGCTTTCGGATCGTTTTGTTCTGTTTGTTCCACTGTTTGAGTCTTTTTTTTTCTTTTTGATGCACAGCTTGATTTAATCTGTTGCAAGTATTATTTACAATGATTTCAACGATCTTTTTACAGCATTCAATGTTTTGCCTTTGGCAATGTTTAGCAATGCCTCGCAATTGCCTTCGGAATGTTTGCTTAGTGTTTTGATTCACAAAGCCGATGTGGCAACTTCGGAGAATAAACTTTTACTCACGGACCAAACCGCTGTCGGATGCATCGAATAGGGGAGACCGGGGTTGGTTGTCACACTTTTTTTACTTTTATTTGAATCCCTCAAAAACGGTGTTATGAATAGATTCCCTTTCAATGTATAAAGTAAGATTAAGGTGTCAGGTAGGACTGGAGGGTCGTAAATCGCCTTAATTTCATTGTGTTCAAAAGATATGGGCTGCCAAATAGACACTGACAGCTTGTGACAACCAACCCCATCGCGGTGTTGTTGAATGTTATTTCAATGGGGGGAGGGGAAATGGTAAAATAGAAATATTTTGTGAAACTTATGCAAAAAAGTGAAGTGAAATTTATTCAGAATGTAAGTATAACACAAAGGCATTGGAAATATAAGTATAACACACAGGCACTGGGAATATCGACATTGAGAACATTGAAATAAAACATAGACTTGCTGAATACATAATATTTTATAACATATTATTTAAATATACGTGTTATGCACCAAAAGATAGATTAGAACTATTAGATAGGCATATTGTTATTATTTATTTTGTGTATGTGTGTGTGTCAGAGAGTGTACACATATATGGACACATGTGACAACCAACCCCAAAGAGAGTGTGACAACCATCCCCAACTGACCTTGTATGCTAGAAGTGAAGCTAGCAGCCACATGTTGTAGCATAACTAAGAAAAAACATATTGAAAATATAGCTCTGTCTTTATACTTTTTAATGGCAATAGTTTTTCTAAAGTCAACCCATTAGTTACAAAACTAGAAAAGAAAAGTTAGTTCTGAAAATTTACATTTTGACATGAAAAACCTTAATATTGATCTCACCTCAAAACTTTGTGTCAAACACTTGAACTGTCAATGTAGATGACCCCTAACACTAATTCTGAACATTTCTATGTCAGCGACGTTGATCAGCGCCCTTTAGTGGCCGAGATATGATGAGTGTGACAACCAACCCATGTGACAACCAACCCCGGTCTCCCCTACGCGTGCTGCTTGCGTTGGCGATTCAAAGCCTTTGTCCAGGAACATTTCCAACCTTTCTTTGGCTTGTTTTCTGGGAGTAAAATCCACAGAAACTTCCTTGTTTGGTATGGGAGTTTTTTGACTCAATGTTGTGGCTTCCACTGCAATCTTGCGCGGAGCCACGATGACAGGAGCAAAAATGTTTTCGAACACGTAGATTAAATATTTATTACGTTCACAAGACAAGGTACGTATTACAATTCATTCAGTGCTACAAACTGAGGACTACGGACTATGGTCAAAAAACTGTGTCCCTACTCCCACCAGCTAAGTCAAACGTGCCACCCGTTACCTGTAATTACGCACATAGGTACACATCTAAGAAGGCATTCTATGACCTTACATCACGTCACACGTCACCAAGCACCCAGTGATACCGTATACCCACGTACATAACCCATTAAAATTCCCAATATATATATAAATATACATATCATAAAATGAATGTCATTAAACATGATAAATGGCATATCACTGCAGTATTCAAGTATTCTCTGTCCAAGTCCAGCTCCTCTTTCAGCATGTCACTCACAGCAGCAGAAATTGCTGTCTGCTGCTGTCAACTCTAATCTTGGAATAGTGACAACTTTGGTAGGGGAAATCCTCACTTTCACCATAATCAAGGCACAGTGTAGCCTACATTTTCTTCACTCACCAGTCGGACATAAGAGCACTGACCGTATCCTTGGCTGCTAGCATCAGAAAAATGATGCAAGTCAGTTCTCAAAATCTTCCCAAATACAGTTTTTCATTCAAGCTGGCAAGATACGTACTTCATGGCATAATTGGGCACAACCTGGAGATAACAGCGCTCCAAAAAGGTGCACTTTCTTGCGATATTCTGTGGGTTCTGTAGCTCTATCGCCATTCTCCCACCATAGGAAACACAGATAATCCTGATCTTCTGTACGGACAAGAAATCTGTGAAACATTTTCTCAATGTCACACATCGACAAAGCACTATAGTGAGCCAATTAGTAAGATTATGCCCAGTTAACAAGTGATCATTCAAGGCTTTATCTTCATACAAGTCAAAAACGACCCTGATCTTATCTTGTTTCTTGGGGCAATAGACACCTTGATGCAGAATATACCACATATTGCCTGGTTTTGGTTGCTCATCTACTTTTTCTGCATCACCATGTTTAAAGACAGTTAAAATCCTGTTTGAATATAGCATCTCTCCCCAACTTCCTTTTTAGGTGGTTCAGCGAAACTAACACAAGCTTCATGTTATCTGGAAGGTGAGGGCGTACTTTGAACGGTAAGGGGCACAACCTGGAGATAACAGCGCTCCGAAAAGGTGCACTTTCTTGCGATATTCTGTGGGTTCTGTAGCTCTATCGCCATTCTCCCACCATAGGAAACACCACCATAAGGCGTACCTTGAACGGTAAGGGCATTTCAGTGTGACCACAGTCATTCTGGTGGACACCTTTCTCTAAGACCTGCAGGAACTGAACATCTTCCTGTGATATACTCCTCTCTCCCATTGAAGTGTCTGCAAAGTCCAGTTCAAGTGCTTTAATAACAGCAGCTGGCGTCACAGTAGGTAGTTCCCTGACTGATATGTGATGGCAAAGACCAGTCACGCTTTTAGAATTAGCACACTGAGGCACACTTCCTACAATACTCCAGCCTAGGTCTGTCTTAATGGCATATGGCTCGCAGTCACCACCAGTGATGACCTGTCAAGGTGCCAGTGCTCTGGAGCAATCATAGCCTCAAAAGTCCTAATCATATCAAAAGTCCTACTCCACAATCCATTAGAGCAGGCATTTTGTCAGCTATAACGTGAGATGTTTCCATTTTTTGGCCGTTTCAGAAGTGGGGATATGTACTCGTTCCAGGGGGATAAAGTCCCTTGTGTAGGTGTGAGGTAAGCAGATGGAACAATGTGATGTGAACCCTCTAATTTTAAGCCCACTAACCCTCTCACACTGCACCACAGATTACCTTACCATCATAGTGAAGAGCTTTAGTTTTACTGGTTCCATTTCTACCTGCAGCCTTTCACACATCTCCCTATCAACAAATGTGTGACCTCTGAGTGTGAAATAAGGCATAAACAAGAATTTCAGACTCTTTATTAAGTGATGAAAGCCATACTGGAACAATCATTGATGCACTGCTGCCTTCCCTTCCACCAACAGAACATGATAGTAAGACAGCATTCTCTTCAGCTGGTAAAACTGCTCATGAAGACTCATCTACTGCAAGGACGGTCTTCATGCAATGGAGTAGTGTGATGTTTCTTGCATAGCACACATGTGGCTCTATTCCTGCAGTCTCTAGAGTTCTGCCCCTTCTCAGGCATGCAAAGCACAGCTTATTATCCAGAACAAACTTCCTTTTTTCCTCTACAGCTCTTCCCATTCATTTTTCACATTTGTGCGTCAAGTGACTTACTCCACAGAAGGCACATTTAATTGATCTAGTGTTGCATACCACTGTTTTCAAGAGTGTGCTAGAGTCACCATCATCATTGGGCTTAGCTGTGGAACATGCTGCGTCTGAGGCCTTCACAATTGTTGCAAAGGCATTTGCGGGTGATTGTTCTATTTCCCAACTGGACTTTCTTTAAGTCTCAATTACATGCAATGATGACACTGGTGTACATGCTATGCGTGCTTCCTTTGCAATGAATGACACAAACTCATTAAAGCCACGATAATCTTTGACTTGGTGTAGCTGTTCTGTGATATAATGATTCCATCTGCTTGTCACCCAGTCAGGAAGTTTAGCCAGCATTTTTGTGGTTTTCTTCACAGTCATTCAGGACCTGGAGATCCTTAATGTGAGGCAGAGCATCACTACAGGATTGTAAAAAGTCGATTAACTCTCTTAACTTAATATACAGTACTTCTTTGCACCAATCACCAATCTTTGATCATGTATTGAGCCTTTCCCTAAAGGCACGTTGCACCACAAAGGAGTGACCATATCTTGCTTGACCATTCAGCTTCTCCCATGCTTGTTCATCTTTTTTCATAGAAACGTCCTTCCAGGACAAACTTAGCTTCACCTTTAATATACTTTTGCAAATAGAACAGCCTGTCTGCTGGATTTAAACATTGTCTCTCTATAAAGGCTCTGAAGCTTGTACTCTTGCTTGAACAGAAAGTCGGGTTAAGGCCATTGACTCCTGTAAAGCCTGTGCTATAGATGCTTCAGTCTTTGCAGCTTGTCCATTCAAACTAGCCGTGCTTAGGGGAAGTGGACTTGGACCGATCCCCTCATCAAATGCTGGACTACATTGCTTACTTTTAGCTCCTCTTTCTTTCCTTAACTCCTCTTCAGTATTACACTCTAAGCTTTGCTTCCATAACCTCAATGTCCCTGTGCTGCTCTAGCTTTTTCAATTGCTGACATTGAGCCTCTATGTTAGCCTCCATTTGAATTTCAGCTTTCTTCGCAGCCAACTGTGCAGCAACCTCTGCTCTTTCAACAGAAATACTTGCAGACTCTGAAGGAATATTGGAGCCACGGCTGTAAATTGCAGCTCTAGAGACTATACGCCCATATATGGACTGTGCATATTCATTGTCAAGCAGCATGCACAACCTTGCTTTCTCCCCCTCGGCTTCAAACTCTGTACCATCTTCAGCTGACCCTCATTAACTTCACCATATCATCAGTTACTGTGGCACATTTGCCTCCTAATTTCTTGACATGGTACCATCATATTAACTAAATCTTTTTCAGAGCACTGTTGCCATAACTCTGACCGAACATCTTTAACTTTGATTTTCTATTTCTCATATTCAGACTTCTTTTCTTTCTGGGATTTCTTAACTCCTGGATCTTGTGTTAAATGTTTTCCAGGAGTAGACTTTCTCATCAAACTAAACATTTTTGCTTAGCTCCCAACCTTTTTCTATACAATCTACATGCAGCCTAAGAGCATCCTCTGCATTTTGTTTTCTAATGTGCTACACTCTGTCACAAACCCCGGACAGACAGACAGGAAGACCCAAATGCGTAACCTCAAACAAAGTTTATTAAGGGTTGGGGGAAAAGGGACAAAGTCAACAGCCCGGAAGGGCGGAAAAGTCAATGGTGAATCGCTCGCCGAGACACCCAGGCAGGCGGGCAGGAGTAGACAGCCGGCGGGCTGGAGAACCAGGGAAAACCAGGGACGGACCAGGGGCGAAACCAGGAGCAGGTGAGTCAGCCGGACCGGGTCGTTACCAGGGCAGTAGAGCAGAGCAGAGTCGAAGGCAGACGGAGGTCGAGACCAGGGGCAGGTGAGTCAGCCGAGCAGGAGTCGTTACCAGGGCAGTAGAGCAGAGCAGAGTCGAGGACGGGCAGGAGTCGTTCACCAGGGCAGTAGAGCAGGGCAGAGTCGAGGACGGGCAGGAGTCGTTCACCAGGGCAGTAGAGCAGAGCGGTGTCGAGGACAGGCAGAGGTCGGTACCAGGGAGCTGAAGAGCCAGGGAGAACCAGGGACGGACCGGGGTCGAAGCCAAGGGCTGGAGAGTCAGACGGAGTCAGGCAGGCAGGAGTCGGTACCGGAGGACTGAAGATTCTGACAGACAGACAGGGGAGAACACAGGAACAGACGGAAGACGAGCAACACCGGGAATACACAGCCAAACAGACGCAGAGAAGTCAGGAGTCAAAATAGCTTGCCGAGGGAATACACCGTGGTTCACAGACGGACTAACCAGGAGGGAGTGAGAGAGGCGAGTATAAGTAGTGGAAACCCCGGGAAACTAAACGAGCGTGAACGAGGAGGGCAGGTGCGTAGAATGATTGAATAACTCGTGATAATCACAAACCAGGAAGTGCAGGTGAGACGGATGATTACCGTAATCGTGAAACGAGGGGAGCGAGTGAGAGAGATAATCTAATGAGGGTCTAAACCAGGAAGTGCAGGTGCAGTGAAACACGGTAGAGTGAACCTAAACGACTAGTAATTGGGTGACAAAGAAAAACCACATACGAAAATTCCTAAGCCCAGAGCGAAACCGTGACAGACTCAATGACCTTTTGTTCTTTTATCACAGTCATCAACTGGTAATTCATTTTGTTTTGGCAGGTATTACAGAGCATACATTTTAGTTTTACCACTTTATAGCTAGTCTATTTTTTTCTGCAGGCTGTTCACGTAAAGGAACAATCATGGGGCTGACATAATTAAAAGACAAGTTTATTGACTATTAACAAGTTAAACATCAAACATACAACACAGTGACACCCAGGGCACAAGGCCACAGCACATGAGGAGAGCGTGAGCATTACATAATAATCACACAGGTAATCACTACACACCAATTTAGACAGCATTACAATACATTACACTTAGCAGACGCTTTTATCTAAAGCGACTTATGAAAAGAGGACATAACAGATGTCAAGGCACAAATCATAAATCCAGTGGTCTTCAAGAATTAAGGTGTGTTTCCCAAACTTCAGTGGGGCTTTAGTGATGAGTGGTCCAGTTGGAGGAATTCAGGCTCTTTTCCGTCACAATCATCCAGAAGCAATAATGTAATGTAATTCAGTTGCTCCCGACATATCGGTCAGTCTATAAATCTACTAAACCAGAAATTCAGACTGTGAAGCTGTGGACGAGTGACAAATCAGAGGAGTTGAAAGGATGCTTTCTTTGCACAGACTGGGATGTGTTTCTTCAGGATGCAGATATAGACAGTGCCACGGAATCCATCATCGACTCCATCAACTTTTGCATTGACTGTCATACCCCTGAAAACAGTCAAACGGTATCCCAACAATAAACTGTATTTTAATAATGGGATTAAGGAGTGTATTAATAGAAAAAGGGCAGCTTTTAAATTGGGAGACAAGGCGGCAGTCCAAGCGGGCCAAAGGGACCTGAACTTACAGATGGTCACAGCGTGGCGGCAATACAAGGAACGTGCAAAACAAGACCTGGCGGAATGCAATGCAAAGAAACTATGGGACTCGATCAGACAGATGACTAACATGAATGCTAAAAGAAAGCCTTTGTCTGCGCACAATGAAACTGTTAGGGCAAACGAACTGAATAATTTCATATGCGATTCAATGCCGATAACAGGGCAGAATGTGCTGATGTTTTGGAAAATGTGATCTGTGATCCTAATGTGGATAGAATCGAAATTAAGTTAGAATCTGTCACTAAAACATTTAAAGCTAAAAAGGCAACAGGACCAGACGGCCTGTCTACTTTTGTCCTGAAGTGTTTTGCAGAGGAATTGTCTCCGGCTTGGCAAAAATAATTTCAGCTCTTCATAGACTCGTACAGAGTACCGAAGCTCTGGAAGACTTCCATTATATTGCCTATACCTAAAAGGGCCAGGACAACGATTAACCATAACTGGCCATAACTTCAAATGTTTCAAATCATTAGAGAAAATAATGATAGGGAAACTCTGTACAGAAGTGGAACCAGTGCTCAATAATTACCAGTTTGCGCACACCAAGAATCGCAGCACAAGTGATGCTATAGCAACTATAATGCACCTGGTCCTTAAACATTTAGAAAAACCTGCTGGATATGCCAGACTTCTGTTTGTCGATTTTAGCTCTGTGTTTAACCTTATCCAGCCACACATTCTTATTAACAAACTAATACAGCTGAATGTTAACCCTTTTTTAATTAGGTGGTACCACTCTTTTTTATCCAACAGGCCAATAAGTAGTATTGGCGCCCCCCAGGGGTGTGTCAGTTTACCTTTTCTGTTCACGCTGTATACCAACAACTGTGTGAGTTCTGAGCCGAACCAGTATATTGTTAAATTTTCAGATGACACTGTTTTTCTTAGTTTGCTTACCAAAAAGGATAATCTTACTAATCACCAGCAGTGGATAAGTTTGTTAACTGGTGTGATTTGCACTTCCTACATAATAACACTACAAAAACAGTTGAGATGCTGCTGGACCCCAGATCTGTTGGGGGCAAGGATCCAGTGACTATACATGGCCAGGTCATCAACCAGGTAAAAACCTTCAAGCACCTGGGATTACAGATAGATAGTGACCTTAGCTGGCGCACTCAGGTGGCCAGTGTCTGTTCCAGAATACATCAGTGGCTTCACTTTTTACGTAGACTCAGAGTCTTTGGAGTGTGTAAAAACATTATGTTAATCTTCTACAGAGCAACAATTCAGTCAGTTCTCCGATATGGTATAACCAGCTGGTTTGGCAATTTAACAGTAAAATCTGGAGCCGAGATCTCGAGTCTACTTAGAACTGCAGGCAAGATTATGGGCATGATGCCCCCCCTCAACCCACAGAATCTTTTTGAGGAGGCAATTATTAGTCAGGCGAATGCCATTTCATCAGACAGTGTTCATGTGCTGAATTGTGAGTATGTCCTCCTCAATTCAGGGAAGAGATACAGGCTTCCCCTGTGCAGGCATAATCGTATTAAACATTCTTTTGTTCCCTTATTTATCAAACTCATTAACAACCAGAAAGGAAGGTGATTGCCTGCATGCTTGCGCATGTCCAAGTCTATATTTATGACAGGATGTAGGGGTGGGCGGTATAGCCTAAAATTTATATCACGGTAGTTGTTGAACCATAGACGGTAGACGGTATATATCACGGTATACTTTGGTATGTAACAGTATTAACTGGTAACAGCTTCCTAATGCTGAATGTCAATATTTCTGAACGTCACCAAACACGATATAAGACATTGTAACATTTTCGTGTGGGAACTTGGCTCAGTCAGAGGTTAGGCAAACTGGGACTGAGCTAAATATACAACACGTTTAGAGCAAAATCACGTCGTATTCCACAGGATCCGCACACAAAACAACTAGAGGAACACGTGAGAATGATAGCACAGGAAATTATGATGTTGGGAGAGTGCAGTCAATCCGTGCGCTTTGCCAAATGGACAGAGCTGGGTCGTCAGTGACTTGCTGTCGGCGCAGATGGGTCAGTCAAATGCAGGTGTAGCTGTCTATGAAACAGCACGACAGGCTCCTCATTAAGCATTACCTAAAGCAGCGGCGGTTAACATTAGCCCTTCATTCATGGCATGGATAACGTGATCATGCAGAGAGAACAGTTGCATACCTTCATCTTTTGCTCGTTTCTACACTTCTAGTGGCTTTGACCTTTTTCTGTCCATCTCCTTCTGTTTGTAACTCGACAGTCAACATGCTGTTTTTCCCATCCCCGAACACTCTGTCACTGCCGACCAGGAGTTAAGATTCACCTTGGTGACCGCCTACTCGTTTTGTATTGCCCTGTTTTATTAGCCTTTCACACAATTAAAAAATGTGCAGGAATTATAATAATTGTAAATATAATGTTAGGAATAAAATGTGCGTTATTGGGAAGGAAGCTTATGTGTGACTGACTTCGCTCACTAATTGCAGAGTATTGCCCACTTGTGCACTGCATTTGAGAGACTAACGGTGCCTGTCCACTATCGCGGCGCGTCAAGCCGCGCTGCACGCATTCAATTCATTTCCAATGGAGTCCGTCAAGTCAGTATGGCCGTCCTCGCAAAGCCTATCGGGATTCCGGCGCGGCAGCTCGGACAGTTGCGGCGCGTCAAGAAGTTGGGCTCTGCTCAACTTTATGCAAATTATTCCGGCGGACGCGCCCGCGTTTTCCAATGAAAATAGATCACAAGCGAGGTATTGTCATGACGAAATCAGTTCTCGTGAATATGCACCTTTCTCGAGAAAAGAAAACTGTTGTTTTATTATTATTACAGTTTCTATTGGTGATATGAGTGAAATTGTATGCTGTAGAAAATCTAAGTACACCGACAGTATAGTTTCTCTGGAGGTAAAGAAATGGAGGGATACTGGTTTGATTCCAGCAGATTTGGGGGCGATGTTAACTGCAAGAACGTGCTATGTAGACACAGCCCATTTTCACATTACATTACATTAGACTTTTTACACGTTTTTAATCAACGCGACTTACAATAGAGGACACAAGCCACACACAGACATGCTAATGTTGAGCTGTGGTCTTTCAACAGCACTTTCGGTACATGCCTACCTGTAGTAGCGATCCGGCAACACAAGGGGAGGCGGTGCGGCAAGCTATCTTAACGCGCCGCGATAGTGGACAGGCACCAATAGAAACTGTAATAATAATAAAACAACAGTTTTCTTTTCTCGAGAAAGGTGCATATTCACGAGAACTGATTTCGTCATGACAATACCTCGCTTGTGATCTATTTTCATTGGATAACGCGGGCGCGTCCGCCGGAATAATTTGCATAAAGTTGAGCAGAGCCCAACTTCTTGACGCCGCCGCAACTGTCCGAGCTGCCACGCCGGAATCCCGATAGGCTTTGCGAGGACGGCCATACTGACTTGACGGACTCCATTGGAAATGAATTGAATGCGTGCAGCGCAGCTTGACGCACCGCGATAGTGGACAGGCACCGAGGTGCTGTCCATAGAGCTGAATACAATACTAGAGGGGACTCAGGCGCACTGCTCATGGCAATCGTGGCCGCCATCTTGCGACTGCCGGCCGGGAATCCTAGCCCTCGCAGTGCTGAGTAAGGAACACAAATATCGAATTGTATAATAAATTGATATTTTATATTAGCTAGTATATTCATTGTTGATCCGTACGTGTCATTTTATACTAATGACAGGTCATATTGTGTCGTTATAATTATCGTTAATTATCGTTTTCTTTGATACGATTTACGTACATATAGAGTCAGGCATTTCAAATATCATCATTGTATAGTGTGTCAGTGGATATTTTCACAGAACAAAGCCATTTTTGACAGAGGTGGGTCCATTCTCCACTTATTTACAATTGAGTGCCTAGCACACGCAAGATGGCGGCCGTGTCGGACATTTTCCCGTGTGGTCAGCCAATGCCGTGTCCACTCTAGTATTGTATTCAGCTCTATGGTGCTGTCCCCCGCGCCCCCTCCCCTTTGCCCTTCTCTCACAGCTTCTGTGCACTGGAACTTTTTTACAAGGTTTTCCAACGTAGCTGACTTGCTGTAGCAAACCGACCGTAAGTAATGTTACAACCGCGGAAGATGAGCATTTTTGAAAATAGGCGTGTCAGAATAACGTGAATTCTGCAGATTATGTTTTCCTGTTCAGTATCCGACACCTCATAGCCAAACCATGACCAGATTACAGAAGTTGAGCCGGTCTTTTTTACGAGCTCCTTCTATTCCATGTGTTCACTGCTCGCAGCTATTTTTCCTTGTTGTGGTGACGCAATGAACTATCGCGGTAGGAAGGTATAACCCAAAATCTCTACCGTTGGCCAAATTTATACCGCATACCGTTTATACCTTTTATACCGCCCACCCCTAACAGGATGAATGCTTATGTTGTGGCATATCTATTTATTATAGTGTGAATGGGCTTGGTGTGGGGATGTGGAGGTGTGGGGAGAAGGATGGGAAGTGTTATATGAGTGGTGGGGTGGGAGTGGGTACGGTTTTAGATAGGCAGAGGCAGTGGGTGATAACTTTCAGTGCGTATGTGCTCTACCCTTTCTTTTATGTATCTGAGGTTATGCTGGTATTGTGTGGGTGTACGGTACTGTATGTTGCTGTGTCTGTACTGTTTTTTATTTATTTATTTTGACTGTGTTGTGGTTTTATGGTGTTTTTTATGGTGCTGCTGTGCCCCCATCCTCGAGACAAATTTCTCCCTGGTGGAGACTAATAAAGAAACCTAACTTAACCTAACAATGCAGAAGCGCTCGGGCGCTCCTTCTGTTCCACTGTCCTCCAAGCAGGGAAAAGGGAAACACAGGCGTCTGATCTCCAACATGCCAATGTTGCGAGACACGCCAGTGTCCTCTTCCCGTAAAAGCCTGGAGTTGAGAATGTCTGCCATCAAACACGCTTTGCTGACTGGCTTTCCCCGTCAGCCTGGTTTCCATACACCTCTCTCCATGATGACATTGTTTTGCTGCCATCCACTTCTCATGCTCCGGTGATGGCTGCGCAGGGATCCTGGATGTGTCATTGGCTCTCTTGGACCATGGTACGCATAACTTTATGTTGTCTTCTGCTATTCCCGCTCCTTCTTTCAGTAGGAGATTTAGTGCACCCGTTGTGGCAGCAGTATCTTCCCACATTCGTGCACAAATTATCCCTGGTAAGTATGTGAATCTGGCCTCACTTCTGCTGCCTTCTCCTGCTCAGGATAGGCAAATGATCGATTGTGGTGACATTGCAGTGTTGTTAAAATCATCCGATCCCAGATCTCGTTCGGAGAATTCGCCTTTGGTGTTTACAGAGACATTCTCTGTCCAGCTTATCCTGAGCGGAGGGAAGAGATGGATTTATATTTAGCAATGATGGCCGATTTTTGCCAACACTATGGAGGAACTTTATTTCATGAGTACCATCTCACTTTCTCAGCAAAATCTGCAGCATCCATCACCATGAAGAACAAGAAGTTGGATTGGTCTGCCGTAGACTCTGACTCTCACTTCAGTGGTCATCGTTTAATCACATGTTTGTAATTCTCATGGTCACTCCACTGCTGTCTGCCCTAAGACCTTCACTGCAGCATCTTCAGGTACTCTACAAAGTCATGTTTCTGCTTCGCGCTCGAAACCCAGACCCAAGCCTGTAAGCTCTAGGTGCAATTGTTATGGTTGTGTTATTACCAGATTTAATTGTCAGTCTGTCTGTAACAACTTCAGTGAATCGGTTTGTGCTTTTACTTGTTGTTAATTTCTCCATGTTTGTAGTTTTTGCAAGGAACCCCATTCCAAGTCTGTCTGCCCTCATTGCTTGAGGCCCCAGAGCCAAAAACAACTTCGCCCCTCTTCAGAGACATTCTAGTCCCTCACCCATCCACTCCCATTAATGTGTCTCAACTCCCCTGTCTTCTCTCCTCTCATCCTGATTGTTCTTTTGTCAATTTTTTAATTTCCGGTCTCTTGTCACCTTATGTCACCTTACCTCCTTCCTCCCCAGCATCCATCCTTGGGTTCCTGTCCATGTCCAGTTGGTCCCGATGTTGATGTCTCTTTCACCTCTGCCTCTTGCCTGGCCTCCTGATGTCTCCTCCACCTCTGCCTCTTGACTGACCTCGATTTCCATTGGGTTCCTCCACTATCCTTCCAGATCACTCCACTAGGATCACATGAGGATTCATGCTACTCACCTCAAAGAACAGTCTAACTCCTCAACGCGTCCCCATCGGGATGTCACTGCTCTGTTCCAGGATATTGGATTTCCTGCCATCTGAGCGACAACATGGACTCTGTTTTAGCTCTTCATGCACCAGTTTAGCCCAAGGCAGATGGGCTTTTCCCCCTAGAGACATGGTTCTGCCCAAGGTTTCTTTCTCTTTAAAAATATAAGCCATCTATAGGGAATTTTTCGTCACCCTGGTGCTCCAGGGGGACCAAGAATTGTGCTCCTGAAATACTCTCATTCCTTTTGCTGTACTGTGTATCGTCACATTTCATGTTTGTTTTATTTATAAACTGCATCTTATGTTTTTGTCTCATTGTCTACTTTATGACTACCAGTGGATTCTTGCCCTTCTTTCTTTATGCACTGCCACAACTACAGTTCGGATCTATACAGTTTTCATGTATCGCACGGGACAAAGGACAGGACCTATGTCAAGGTTTGGTTGTGCCATATCATTTCATATCATCAAATAAATTATCATCATGTTATGATATTCTCAGAGGCTGTCTGGTTGAACGAAGGTACAACTTAATGATTTCACCTTCTTGTAAGAAAGATAAGTGAGTGATTGACAACAGCAAAGTGATGAAGGATAAGAAGTGATGAAGGATAACAACAAGTGATGAAAGATAAGTGAGTGAACAACAGCAAGTGATGAAGGATAACATCAAGTGATGAAAGATAAGTGAGTGATGTGTGAGATAGGGGCTTCTCCACCCCCACTCAACACCAGGACTGGCCCTCACCAATCAGGTGTACAAAAGGAAGAACTCAAAAGGCAACTCAAAATATACGGTGAAAACGGGTGTGGATTTATTTACAGTGCAAAAAAAAGTGCTGATAAAAAAGACAAAAACAACAACTGAGAAAAACGAAAAACAAAACTACAACCAAAAGACTTTAAAAAAAATACAGCACTCAATATTTTGCCCCTGACTTACTTCAATTCTTAAGCCTCACAGTAAGCCAACACACCATCTGTTCAGTACGCCCTCTCTCCCAAGAAAGAACGCTGCTCTGTTTTTAAAGGGCCATCAGCAGCTGAACCCTCATTGGTCAGATCATCATTCACTTTGGAACATACCACAGTAACAATCATTAAAACACATACACAGTCATACAAAACATTGCCCTAGCCCAACACATATTTTACAAATATTAGAGGTCACGGACACCGCATTTAAAACAATACATATATTAAATGCCGCTACAACACAACAAATCCCTAAATATTACACCCCCGTGCCAGTCCAAGTTCCCACCACTGCACCGGCTCAGTGAATAAGAACATGCGTCCGAGAGGGCTCCGGTTTCCCCCATGGACCAGATTGCTGTTGCACCATTGTTGCAGATTGCTGTTGTTTGTTTGTAGCGTGGAGCTATTGCAGAAAAGTGGATGGATAATGAAGCAGATGTCGTTTTCTCAGAGAAATAGTCAGGAGGGAGTTTACTGTTCACAGGTCTTTATTCGTGTTCATCGAGAGGAAAGCTGACCGCAACAGAAGCATCTCCTAGCCATCCTAACTTTCAGCTCTATTCTGACTCCTTTTAAACTACACACATCAGTATCATGTTAACTAGTGTCCAAATTCAGACACAGTGAGCGTACACTTGTTATCCTTATAAGGGAGACTCCCAACATAGCAAACACCTAGGTAATGGTTCCCTCTGTCAGCAGTTTCTCCTGCTGAGTCTCCAGTATGCTACACACACACACTCTATTCCTGTCACACAGACTTTCAGACTCTTAAGTTCACTTACAGAAATTTCCACACAGAGACAATGGGTACTGCGCTGCTCGCTATGATGGTTAGTAATAAATGTGAACTAAATGAACATGTACTTGGTGTTGCGTGATTATTTATTTTGCACTAGTCGCGGTGAATGTAACAAGAGTCCGATGTGAATGAACGGCCACCATGGCTGCCATGCTACCAGCTAACCCTAACCCTAACCCAGAAAGATGGAATCATGCCAGATCGATTGACTTTTCGGAGACGGAAATACGTCAAAATAATTTAAGTAATGTGATTGGTTGAAATACGTCAACTGTCCACCGGGGGTCCTAACGTTTTCTGTGATAGCCACTTAAATTCCTGTTCATTAAACAATCGTATTTTTTTCTTAGTAATACAGTATTGGCCCAAGTTTAAAACTACACCATAGGAATGATAACAAAATAACAGGTTAAAACACATCGGATTTATGAACCGAAAGTTATTGAAAACGGCTCTCTACAGGCTTTAGGTTAAACCTCCTAAGCTGCTAACATAAAACAAGTGCAAGTTAGCCTCATGTAAGCGAAGTATGTGATTAGCAGCGAAATATTAGCCATTACCAAACACTGTAATGTGCTCAAATTTAGAACTGAACCATAGGAATACTAACAAAATAAGTTAAAACATGTCGGACGTATTAACCGAATGTTATTGAAAACGCCTCTTTACAGGCTTTAGGCTAAATCTCCTTAGCTGCTAGTGCAAGTTACCCTCACCTAAGTTAAGTGTGTGATTAGCAGCGAACTGTTAGCCATTACCAGACACTCTGCTGTGCTGTTTTCACCATTTAAATATGCATGAGTTCATTTATTTATTTGCCAGATGTAACGTACCTTGGCTCCCAGTGCGTCTTGTCATGTAGCCGGACGAGAACAGAATAATACACCATGCAGATATGGTTAATATATGTGCTAGTCAGTGGCGGCTGGTGGTTGAAAAAGTAGGGGAGGACGGAAGGTACTACAATGTTAGGCAGTGATGGTGGCGGCGGCAGAAGTGACATGTGAGCATGTATAATGTAAAGCAACAGTGATAGGCTATACATACTTTTCAGAAGGTTGACATTTCTGAATTAGAAATCCTTTTTTATTTTGTCTGAAGTAATAGTGTAATTTTCTGTATTAGGCTTGCAATAATTCATATTGTGTGCAATGAATCCATACGAGTTTC
Source organism: Coilia nasus (assembly GCA_027475355.1). Taxonomy (NCBI): domain Eukaryota; kingdom Metazoa; phylum Chordata; class Actinopteri; order Clupeiformes; family Engraulidae; genus Coilia; species Coilia nasus. The sequence continues at coordinate 28,477,640 of CM050210.1, forward strand.
AGTTTTTAAATGAACGAAATAAACGAAATTATCCACGATATCACCTATAACAATTGATATGCGCCTGTGCAAAAAAAGTAGTCTAATGCTAAACAAATTAGGATATAACACCAAATCAAGTTTCACGCGAACTCACGCGCCTTGACCTGTTGGAACTTCAGTGGAGAATTTAACCGTTTATGAGACGTTGACAGGCCGTTTTATTTTTGAGGGGCTGAAATTATTGGTGGGGACGAATCAATGATTGCTGGATATTGGTGGGGACGCGACACCTCCGTCCATTCTGCCCTTGATCAAAGGTGAGCACAAGCCAAATTGGTAGAATTGATATATAGTTTATAGTTTGTTTGTAGTTTTCAAGCAAACACTAGTCTACGTTCTGAAACATCCATTAATCGTATAACCGGGCGGAAACAAGAACATATCAACAAGAACGTGTAAGAACTATTATAACATTGTAACTGATAATGGATGGTCCAGAAGTAGTCTAGGTGCGTAAATCGCCGCTTAGGCGCTCGTTCTGTCAGATCAGAATTAGGCTACTTGTAAAAGAAATCGACTCTCCTGGTTGCCTGCGTTGCAAAGTTATCGATGACCTGATCATACCATTGAGGATTTTTTTGAAGGGACTTTAGTTTTTTTTTTTTCGATTGACATGATGGCTAAATTTGCCAGTCTGCCCTGTCCAATTGTGTTTCTTGTGTATGATTTTATTCGTTTCAGGCATGAAAAACTACGCTCAACCCCTGCTGAAGTGACACCGATCGTGGCAATCAGACACTTAAGTCTGTAGAGCTGAGGCATTGCTTCATCGAGGCCACTGGATTTCATGAACTGAATGGCATCACATAGCTTTTGGGTGGAATGCAGCTCTGGATCCGTGTAAAAATGCTGCAGCTCTGTTTTTAGTTTAACCTCGTCAAAGAGGTGACCATACGTCTCAGATAGGTTTGCCAGCGCATGCATTGGGAATTGTAATTTGAACGAGTCGAATTTTTCCTTATTTAAAAGCTCCATGAATTGCAGGCGGCGAAGATGTTGAAAGCGCTGAGTGATTTGCGTCCTGATACTGTCGTGAATCGAATCATAGAGTGTTTTGTACACTTCATGTTGATCCCGCTGACCCTGCCTCCTTTTTCTCCCGTGTGCTAGCTCTGGGTTCTGGGTCAACATCGCAGCTCGACTGTATATTTTGTTGAATGCCCTGTCTAATTTTAGCTCATCCAGGACTTGCATTAGATGTTCTATGCGCCTCATGCAAAAAGAAACATCCATGGATTTCTGTTGCAAGATGTCGAATAGAACGTCAGTGTGTGAAAACAATTCCTCGAACGTATAAAGCAAAAACATGAAATCAAAGTCCTCCAATTTAGCTCTCAATGCATCAGTCAAACATGTTGTTTCATCATCCATAGATGGATGATCGACGATGCGATTGAACGTCTCAATCAATCTGTCATAATTCGAGGCAACTGTGTTCACGACCCTGGAGTTGAAATTCCAACGTGTTGGGGCATTTCTAGGCATTCTGGCACAACCAATTTCCTCGAGCATTGCGACTCTCTTGCTGGATTTAGAGAAAAAAGACGTGAAGGCAGACAGGTGTGCAAAAAACACTTTGGCCTTGGGGATAAACTTGAGGCCCTGACTTAAAACCAGATTTAAGCGATGGGCATAACAGTGGACAAATGTTGCACTAGGGGCCACTTCTCTTACTTTAGCCTGCAAACCATTAAGATCCGAGGCCATGACTGCAGCACCATCGTAAGTCTGTGCGACGAGTTTCTCCCTTAAATTGAACCCTGACATCTCGCCCTTCACAAAGTCGAACAACGACTGCGCATCTCGCCCGCTCGATACGTCAAAAAAGCCCAGAAAACGTTCCTGATTACCACCCTGATGGTCAACATATCGGACGATGACAGAGAGCTGCGAATGACAACTTATGTCAGTTGTTTCATCAAGCTGCCAAGAGAAGAAGGGGGCCTGGTGCAATTCGTTTTGTACTTCGTTTTTAACTGATTTGGCTACTGCAGAAATCAGGTCGTTTTGGATGGTTTTGGACATGCCGGTAAACAAAGACGAAGACATTTGTTCTGCAAGAACGTGGTCGTATCGTGCTACCAACTCCGCTACTTCTCTATAGTTGCCCTTGTTGTCGGAATTGCTCCCCTCTACATGCCCCCTGAAAGACAATTCTTGCATTCCCAGGAGAGCAGTGACATTGATCAGACGCTTCAAAGTGTCTCTGTTTCGGCGTACTTTTGCATTATGCTGTGTATTTTGCAATCGTACGCCCACATCCACAACCTGATCTATTGGCATCCTACCCAGCAATCCCAACCGAATTGCGGCGCCGACATGATCTTTACATTTATCGTGCCGTTTTGTTGCCCTGTCGAGATTTTTTATATCTGCAAATCCCTCAACAGTTTGGGATTTGCCCATTAGCAGGCAAGGCCAGCAATATAGCCGGTTGGTTGTACTGCTAGCAGTAAGCCATTTGTACCGTTCATACCATGTGGCATTGACGGCAGACACCTTACCGTTTGTTTTTTTGATGGCGATTTTTGGAAGTGGCCTTCCTGCACTTTTCACCCTGACTTTCTCGGCGTAGTCCAGAGAATGAAACGGAGAATTTAATAAAATATGGACAATATCATTGGGTTCCATTGTATTTTATTGCAAACCTCAACACATTCTCATCCGTACGACACGTCTTCCAGTGTGACTGAATGACTCTGCCCGACGCCGATCTGAGTGGGTCAAGATTCTGAAACATTGTGTCACTGATGGTCGCGAAGCCAGCCTTATTGGTTCACTGATTTTGGGCGCGAAATTGAGTTTTTTTCTGCTAGACCAGTGACTATATATGGGCTAGACCGGAACGGAGGACAGTCCTCCTCTACTGCCATTGACTCCCATGTTAAAACACAAGTTTCACGAGCCGCCTAGGGGGGTATAATGCATTTCAATGAGGCGTTGAGGACTGTCCTCCGTACAGTAATTTCTAATGGCGGCAGGGGTCGCTGTCGGTACTTTGAAATAAAGAGACGGTTTTTGTGTATTCTAAGTGTGAAAATAGCAGTTTTATCGCGATTTAGTCAGGTTAGACAATGAAATTTTGAAATGTATATATTAGAATTTATAAAATTCATACATTCTGCTCTTCTTTAAAATGTAAGGGAGGATGGTCCTCCCTTTCCTCAATGGAAGAGCCTCCTCTGGTGCTAGTATACTACAAATAGTCAGTCCTCTACATTTTAAAAGCCCATTTGACAAGGCATTACTTTTTAACCTTGTAATAATTCAAAAGCACCAGATTTTCATCAGTCCCTGCAGGAGTTATGTTAAAAGGGAGACAGCTGAATTAGACGTTTACGTTACCTTTTTTTTACATATCAAGATGCAAAGAACAGTGACACAGCAGTGGCATTAAAATATCATGTGTTTATTTTTGAAAAACACAGAAACTGTAACATTAAGATGAGCTGGTAACAATGACATGGTAATGACATAAAAACCTAAAAAAACAAATTTGCCTGGTAGTCTATGACCATCCTGTAATCTTCAATCCCAGTCTCAAACACCCATCTAACCTCTTTTTTTCTTTTTCCAAGTATTAAGATGCACTGAGTGACAGTATGATGTGCTGACATCAATGACATGGTAGTGACATTAAAAATAAATAAATAAATCACGTGTGCACTGCCTATGTCCCTAACCCAACCCTGCCAAGACAACACCTACCGGTCAGCCAGCTAAACTTTGGACTAAACATGCTGGCCAAGTCTCTGAACGTGGCTCTACTACTTCCATAACACTATCCTTGTTGTGGTCTGCCTCCGATATCTGCTGCAGTAGTGCCTTCTCATTAGGGTCTACAGGAAAAGTGGTCTCCAGACTTGAGGACTATGCAAAGACAGAGTATAAGGTAAGTAGAAAAGGTAACAGTAGACCTTTATAAAAGTACCTTCTCCTTTACAACAATGCCAGACAGCTTCAAATGGCGAACATTTACTTTCTGATGACGCCTGGAATGTCCTGCACTATCAACCACAGTAGCCACTCCTTTCCTTGACAATGACACAACCTTGAAAGGGCCAGTCTAACGTTCCTTCATTCCATTTCCTAACTTGACAGCCTGCATGCCATGAGGACCCCATCCCCTCTTTGACATCATCAAACTCTTGCCCCTGGTCTGTAATCTTCCTGGTTCAACCTTGTGCCAGAAGAGTCTCTGTGCCCTCTGGAGCAGTTTTTTAAAGTATACCATTGACACTGCTGACATGAACCAACCCAACCTTCCACATCTGTAAATATAGACAAGCAAAGTTAACTTAAAAGTGACTGAGAAATACATACACACACAAACTGCCACACTGTCACAAAATGAGAAGAAAGTTTGGTAAGACACCACATACCACTATTGCTTTACATTACAGCCTAGACACATCACAAACAAAAACAACAAACTGGATGAATTACCAGGGTTCAGTAGGGCAGAAAATCTATACTGCTGCACAAGCATTACACTGACTGAAAAACATATCCAAGTTTCATTTGTGTAGTATTGTCCCTTGAGAAGATATAACACATTTTTGCTGAAATGTGAAGGGTGTACTCATCTGTGTGAGATACTGCATGTAAAAAAGATGGTTCTCTTCTCTCCTCTTCTCCTTAAATGCTGCTGCTGTGGACTAATGGTTAGGGACAAGACATCAAGGTGTTTAATGTGTCCTCCATCTCTGACAACATCTTTACCATGAAGCAAAATTGCACTAGTTGAATAACCCTCCTGGCATGTGAGCCACATACAACCTAATTTTCAAATTGAAAGTTCAAGTTTTCCTCCCAAGTCGCAGGTAAAGACTGTTCGTGCCCGCAGTTTGCTTAGTCATCACTTATATTTAGTCATCCCATTCTCAGCTTTGTGGGAGAACATGAAGCACTAATACCTTTTTAAGTCATCTTCAGTGATGAGGTGAGTTGGAAAACTAGTAAAATTCTGTGGTGGAAAAACCTATCCAGTCTGCCAATTTAAAGTCATTTTAGTACAAAAACAGTTGAACTTGGTTGTTGACAAAGACTTTATTCACTAAGTTTGCCTAGAAGCATGTAGACCATTGTCAATACAATACAACCACTGCATAACAAAGTGAACCCACCATAACAGCTGCCGAGTCTCAAAAGACAATAGAGTTGATCAACCCGGAGAGTGATCTAAGAAGCATCCCAGAAGAATCTCCCAGGTGTGCCTCCCAGATGAGTCTCAACTAACAGCCCTGCGCTCTGGCCCTTTATTCTCTCCTAGCCCCACTTCTCCTTTCCACTGCAGATAGCCTTCAGTCAATCAGAACTAAGTTCCTCTTTCCAATGCAGAGAGCTCTCAGCCAATCAGAACCCTCCATGACATTTCATATTGGTGACTTTCCATGCTAGTAGTGACATTACAAATAATGGCTTTCTCCCCATAGTTACCTTAGCCTAATTGGCGCTCTCTGTTAGGGGCTCAGCATTAATGTAGGGTAACTGGTGTTTTCCTACAATGGCTTTGGGACCAAACATAGGTCTTAATGGTCCTTAATGTTTTTTCTGTAGCTCTATGTCATATGTTGGTTTTCATTCTGTTTACTTCCTCTATTTTCTCTACATATTATCATGTTATTAAATCAAAATCCATTAGAAACTTTATAGTTATGCCATTGCCTGTGTGGTCATAAACCATGATATCACTATAAAGAGAATTGAGTGTGCTTCAATTTCATGGTATCCAATTATGCCTCACAGATTTAGGAAATATAACATTTTAAATGTGGTTCAGTTTTTTAAGCCAACCTGTATATCAGGAGCAAGCCAGGTGCCTTTCCACTCGTCAAACAACCCAGGTAACCAGATAACTTAAAAAATAACCAGATTCGTTTAACAACTGACACAAATATCTACACATCTTAAACAAGTCTGGTAGTGGCAAGACAGTTTGCTATCTAGCTAGCTTGCTGCCAGTACACCTACAGCCATGCTAACAGGATACAACAGGCGAAAACTTGCACTGCCTACTCTTGAATGCACAGTTACAACAACGTAACTCATGATTTGTGAATATAGCGTAAATGCAATAAGATTGGTCAATTTCACAAACTACCACTGACAATCGGGAACGGAGAACACAAAAGAGATCTTATAAAAAAAACATACCACATAATTACGTCTTCACACAAGGAGCAACTGCAACAGCAAAACTTGGCCGTGGGAACGACCTATGCCACAAACAAACCACAACCCTTATTTTAACCCTTAACATACAAACATGTACCCAAAGGTGCCGTTTTACAGGGAACACGAACCTGACATAAAATAAGAAATGCAGGAGAGCATACCTAAGTCTGCTACACGTGAACAAACATAATTGGATGTTAAGGCACGATTCGATTGATTTATGCATACATGTTTATAAAGGGACTGGAAACATTGGGCAAATGTACACATGCATCTAAGCATGTACAGTTTCATTGATCAAGAAATCTAAATTTCGCAGAGCAAGTGAAGGCAACATCTTCCTAGCTACCTATCTAACGCCTTATCAAGTGATTGGAGGAACATGGCTTGCTAAGCAGCTAGTTAGCTAGCACTACGGCAATTTATTTCGTTATACCACAATAACAGACGATTATGACACACGCGTATAAAAGACACATCAACAACATTCCAATAAAACATTTTAAAACTTTAGTTGTGAGACAGATACTTACATTTATATTTGTTGGTCCTGGATTTTCATTATTCCACGACAATCGTCATCGTATTTAGCGCGACACTTCAAATATTTCAGAAAGGACCCCTGACGTATTTCCGTTTCCTAAAAGTCAACCTATCTGGCAGGATTTCACGTTCTACGTATTTCCGTCTTCGAAAAGTCAATCGATCTGGCAGGATTCCATCTTTCTGGTACCGACATGTGCCATAGACAGTAGAAGAGAATAGACCGTGGGATGGCATTTTCAATGGGAGTTGTTGAAGCACGATTTTGAGATTTTTAATTGGTCACCAGGCAACTGCGCAAGCGCGGGGTGACGTACGGTCGCGTCGGTCAGCGAACCCAAATACATAAAATTGAGTGGTAGATGGTCAATTACAAATCATACAGCGTACGATAATTTTCTTAATAAGTATTCTTCTACTGTTATAGCTGCAATCACTTAGTGGAATGGGATGCTAATATTACACGTGGGGACTTGATTCTTCGTCAACTAACTTTGGTTCCAGGCAGTCTAGCAAGCCAGCATGTCAAGGGAGCTAGCTAGTTAGCATGTAAACTACAAGCTATAGCGCTTAGCTTAGCCATCTTTCTCAATTCACTTGCATCGAATAGTAAAATCTATAAAGATAGTGATTCTGCTTACAAACAAATACCAAGTTCTAAGCTTATTTTTTGAGAAATACTGAAGTAAATGTTTCCCCAACATGAATAGAAAAGTGAAGGGGCATGACTATGGCTGCGGCTTGTTATCCAAACAGTATGGTAAATTTTCTCCTGTGCGACAGAAACTCACTAGCCGTCGCATTATTTGTGACGCCATTTTTAGCACAATTTCAGATAGACGTTTCTTACAAGGCAATAACATGACAGATGTCCGATCGAAGCAAATATGTTGTGCTGTGTCCTCTCCGGTTTAGAACAATGCCAATATCAAGACACAGAGTCCTCTTCATGTAAAGTTATTTGATTTCAAAGTGATGCTAAAATGAATGGAAGTCAACGGAATGCTAAAGGCTATTGGGCCATTTCCGGGTTGGGATTTCCCTATGGGTGCTTCAACTTCCGCCTATGCTCCTACCACGTGCGTGTGTTGTTTTCTTATAGAAATAGTCAGGAGGAAGTTTGCTGTTCACAGGTCTTTATGTTCGTTCACTGAGAGAATAGCTGACCACAGACAGAAGCATCTCCTAGCCATCCTCACCTTCAGCTCTGTACTGACTCCTTTTATACAAAACACTTCAGTATCATATTAACTAGTGTCCAAATTCAGACACAGTGAGCTTACAACTTGTTATCCTTACAAGGGTGACTCCCAACATAGCAAACACCTAGGTAATGTTTCTCTGCTGAGTCTTCAGTATGCCACACACACACATTCTATTCCTGTACATAGACTGTTAGGCTCTTTCACAGAAATTACAATATTCCTCCCTTTTTCGGAAGCCTATGTTTCTCGAAATCCAATAAACAGCATTTTATTTCATTATCACACCACACAACATGCAATCACCCAAATTTTTTGGATGACAGTTTAATCTGACTAACTGCAGAATATCCCTTAACCATTGAGACCTCAGGCCAGCGGGGCAAGAAACAACTCCTCTTACAGTATTTTAACCTGGGCTTTCATGACTTGACTTGACTGATACATGGAAGAAATCTCGGATGGGCCCGTCGGCCTGGGTCTCGACTCGCCCACCTGGAGCCTAAGGGTATATTCTCCCTAGTCTGATTCTTGGTGAGACACATTCACAAACATCATTCTGACATCATTTTGATCATTCAGATGGTCCCATAACTTTCTCTTAAAGATCTCACTCTATTCATGCAACTAGTTTCTTAAGTAATCACGTCAATTACCATGCTACTAAATGCAAATTCATTCTTATCAAAGTCCCAGTGATAATAATCCTAAAAGGGAAAATGGCAATAAAAAGGTTTCATTATCACTGAATTTTCCTTTCTGTGTATGTGCATATCAGTTTTTATTCTTCTTACTGTTTTGCAATCTTTATGAAGTGTGACACATATAAGTATGTGAATTTTATTTCATGTTGTTATGCAATGAATGTACCAGGATATATAGGTGACTGTTATTCGAATCTACTTTATATTTGTCTAACTGTACACTACTCCTTCCTGCCAGGGCTGGTTGACAGTTCCTTATATTCCACAAGAGATCTTCTTTTCCCAAAAGCCTCCTCCCTTTCAGGCTATCATAATATATCATTATCGCGAAGCCATTCCTAATCCACAATCGGTAATCCTTATTGGTAATCCAAAACTCGATCTTCAAAACAACAGCTTTTCAGGCTTTCCACTCAAGCTCGCCACGGTCCTGTGGCCCTTGAGCTCGGACAACAAGTGGTAATTCCTCTACTTTGTGAAGAATAGCATCTGGAACCACATATGGAGGCGCAGTTGGTAATTCCTGTTTGTCTCGGTCAGTGTCCTCCTCTTCGTCAGCCAGCCCCCACAGGACCATTTGAGATCTAACTTGTCCTGCTGCTATCCTCACGAACAAGGTTCTCAGACAGAGAACAAGACAACAAAACACAAGAGAAACAATGAGAAGAATGCCTCCAATTAAAGTAGCTATTTTGACAAACCATGCACTAAAAGTCCCAAAAGTAGTTTTAATCTAATGATCAAACCACTGATCAATCTTAGTATCCCGAATTCCCGACCCACATTTTCTGCAAGTTCAACACTCAAACTTTTCAATCTGTTCATAGCCAAAGTAAAAGATCCATTAGCTGCTGTATTGTTTGGAATATAAGTACAGCAATGAGGGCCAACCATTGCACACACACCCCCATCCTTGGCTAATAACCAATCCAATGCCATACGATTTTGCATAGCCACTCTGGATGTGGCATCCAACTGTTCTCCCAAAGTTTCAAGTGCCTGGACAGTATAGTTAAGAAATCGTTGCTGATTATAGTAAAGATAATTTGCTACTTCCCATAATTTATCAATTCCTATCATTGGGATAATTGCTTCAAATTCTGCTGCTATTTCACTTCTTATTTTATATTCTGCAGGTATTCCTCTAGGTTGACCAATGGCATCCAAATATACTTTTGGATCTTTTTCATATGGTTTAACACCTCTCGACACTATTTTTATGAGTTGAATAATTTCCAGATGAAACATGAGATACATTTCTATTCTCTAAAGCATACACAATTGAACTATCCTGCATTGTAGTAACACGTGCACAAAGACTATCCCAGTCTTTTGGCAGAGTATTATGCAATCCCCACTCTGGGTCCCAGGCCCACCAATAGTCTGCCAAAAGACATTTTTAATTTCTAACATAGCTATGGCAAGGACATATGCCCTAAAACGACACAAATATTGACGCAAATCCGATTCTGCTTTCGGAACCCTCAGAATAACTAACTGGTGTTCATGATCTATTAAGAAAGTAATGTTACAACGACCTTCAAATGTTTCCACTTTTTCTGTTCCCTTACGCAAATAGCAATCAAAATCCGTTGTACTTCAGTTCGCCTAACGTTACCACCAAACATTCATAACCACTAACAGATAATGGTTTTAAACAGTCACGCACGTACGGTAATTCATGATAACACTGAGTAGGATTTGGAGAACACTTTTTACATTCTTGATCATAATATTCTACAGCATCAAAATGACGATGAGGTGCAGGAATAACAATCATTGGAGGTCGTGCCTTTGCACATACATAACAGTTTTTTTTGTGGATGATACGTTTTCGCAGTAAACTCAGCCCAATCATACCAACCATTATCCCAAAATGGTGAGTATATATCATCAGGGCTACGAGAAACACTTCTCTTAGCACGGCCATACGCACCACCAGTATTATGAACCCATGAAACCAAAGGACAATTTATCTTATCACTACCCCATGTAGGTGGACCAGACCTAATTTTAGCACGACTTCCTAATTGGTAATTAATAACTTCATCAGCAGCGACAACATATTTACTTGTCCAGAATTTATATTTTTTACACTTCAGTTGTATGTCAATACTTTCAGCAACTGGACCTTCGGGTGAACAGAAGTGATCCGAGCCGGGAGCCTGCCAAAGTTGTACTTGGCAACCATTCTTTGGACCGAATTCTACAATATATACAAAATCTGGAGTTTCTTTAAAGAACACCTGGATTGAGCAATTAATGGTTTGTTCAAGACTTTCAAAATGTATATTTTTCCAATATTATAGCCAAAACACATCTAACACTTCTTTCTTCCCATGAAACAAAACCATGAAGTGAAATTGGTGCAGAAACAGTATTCTCAATAGCAATAGTTGGAGTAATCACTTCAGAAGATGACTCATCATCTTTACCAACATTATCCTCTAGGGGGAGACGTTGATCAGGCTGACTCTTACTGGGAGATTCATAGGGATATGGGATGGCTGAATCTGGGTTTTCATAGAGGAGATAGGGGTCGAGTTGGACACCTCTTGTCCAAGGGTGCTCGGTGGGACAGGGGCTCGAGGAGCTACCCCCAGATTGGCTACAGGGACCGGGTTCTGGACCGGCTTCAGTACTTTCAGTGGTGGCCTTATTCCGCCTTCGCGACAAGGGGGACAAGTCTGTTCCTGACGCGGAGGCGTGGTGACTACCAGTTGGTTCACTTCCTTTACCCATGTCAACTGAGGCTGCACCCTCCAATCCTTCTGTTGTACCAGAATTGGAAGAAACAGAAACATACCTGCTACTATCATAAGGCCTGCTAGGAGGCCGAAGACCCTGGTCCAGCCCTCCAGCTTGACCACTTGAACCAACCCCTCCGTCAGCGGGTAACGGTTGCGAATCCGTCGCATCTGGTGAATGCCCCTCTGAGCCATTGCTGCTTAAACAAACGTGTGGTCGGTCCTTATCCTGTGGAGAAGGAGCTCTGTAACATAGATTCAAATGATACCAAGTTTTGGAGCCCTTAACTCGTACAGCAGTTGGAGTAGCCTGTACAACCTCGTATGGTCCCTCAGCACGAGGCTCCAAACAAGTTCTTTTAATAGCCTTAATATAAACCCAATTCCCCACTCTGACAGACATTTCATTAGTAGCATTTCATCTGTTCTCACGGTTAACGGCTTGATCTCGAATTGCAACATGAATATTAAGCAACTGTTCTAAATAATGTTTTAATTCAAGTCTCAACTGATCTAATGAAGGTACCACGAATATGCGGTGTAGGCATCGGGCGTCCAAAAAGTTAAATGTGTTACACGATGTTCCTGGGTCCTCATATGCATAAGGGCAATAGGAAGCGCGTCCAACCAATTAAGACTAGTACTAGCCCAACGCCTGACCTATTTTAGCCCGCCTTTCCATTATCTGACAAAATAATTTCAGGTATGATAAAACGAGGAATTAATTCTCGTGTAAAAAACCTAATCACAGTAGCTTCATTTTGTTCCGGGGTTTCACAAGCCTCAACCCATCTTGAGAACCTACAAACTACTACCAACACATAACGATATTTTTTTTTACTGTTTTAATCATATCAATATAATCAATAACCACATGCTTAAAAGGTCCTTCGGGAACTGGAAACCCAGCCGACGCATTAGTTGGAATGCCCTTCTTAGTATTATGCATATGACATATCTAACATCGTTGCAATACGTGATCAACCATATCATTCATACATGGAGACCAAAACCCCAAGGCACGAATTTTTCTCAACACCTCCCTTTTAGACTCATGGCCTACCATCATGCACATCAGAAATCAACAGTCCAAGCAATGTTAGTGGTGCAACCATAAGTCCTTCGTGATTATGCCATACCCCATCTGGCCCCCTAGTCGAGCCTTTGTCCTCCCATGAAGACTTCTCGACCACCGAGGCAATTTGCTGAAGACGAATAACATCATCCAAAGACGGTTTAGGCTGTAAAGCATTCAAGGATGCCTGAACCCCAAGGTGAGAAGAAACCTCTAGTGTTGACTCACATGCATACGGCCAACACTCCGGACAGCTGCCACGCTGACACAAGGCACAACAAAGCGGCTCGTGGGCATGGAAATGTCCTGGCGTATCTGACAAATTACACCACCTGCATGAGTTAGTGTATGCATAAGGACATAAATACGGACAAGAAACCTTACTTGATGATTCTCCACTCTTAGTTGCATCATCAAGAGTTATTGAATGTAATACATTCATCATTCCCTGTTTGCATGATGAATCAAACTCTCTAGCCTTTAATGCTGCATCCTTTGCTATTTCATCTGCTAAGGCATTTCCTTGTGTAATTAAATCATCCCCCTTTTTATGCACCCGACACTTACAAATAGCCAAACGAACAGGTGACATCATAGCAGTTAATAACAGTTGTATTTGATCCAAATGTTGAATTGGAGAGCCATCTGATTTCTTAAACCCTCTCTGTTTCCATTGAGCACCATGGACATGACAGACCTTATGTGCATATGCACTATCAGTAAAATAGTAGCGTGTTGTCCATCAGCTAACAAACAAGCCTCAGTAAGAGCTTTTAACTCTGCCAATTGTGCTGAACAAAGTTGCTTACAAGGAATGCACATTACGACTTCAAACGTCTCTACTTCTTTTAACTAAATAACACTAAATCCTGCGCATGTCTTATTGTCATAATTATGGCTAGAACCATCCACAAAAAACACTGAACCAGATTCAAGAGGTTCACTTTCTAAATCCACGCGTAAGAAAAAACTAAAGAATCTGCTACACATTCATGAGGAGTTCCTTCATAATCCAAGGGAATCCTATCCGCTGGATTAGTTGCCATATCACATGTCTTAACATCTGGACAAAAAGACAACTCATTAGACTTTAACTGTCTCTGAGGCGTAAGACAAAAGCTTCCTTGCTCAACCAATTGTGAAATGGCGTGAGATGTAAAAATCGTAATTGGCCATCCCATTGTTATACCCGTTGCTTTAACATATGCCATATAAACAGCTTCAACACCTTGATAACAAGGTGGGTAGCCCTGCGCCACATCATCCAATTTAGAACAATAATATGCTAATGCTTGTTTGGCCTTTCCTTTACATGAAGGAAGGGGCTTGAGTTAACGCCCGTCATGTAAGCATCACGACCTTTCACCTTTTTAACAGCCACATAAAGATGAAAGAGCAGTTCATAATTGGGAAGCGCTAAGGCAGGAGCTCTTTGAAGTTCCATTTTTATTAAAGTAAACGCCTGTTCACCATCAATAGTCCAAGTTAAAGATTTATGCAATCCTCCTGCTGTCGCGGCAGCAATCATTGCGCGGAGTGGAGCTATTTTATACTCATGACATTCAATCCACCCACTACTAAACCCAACTAACCCAATAAATGTCATCATTTGTTTAATGGTTTGTAGTTTAGGTACCTGTATTATTGCTTTTATTTGATCCTGAGCTATACCACGCTGTCCCTGCGAAATAGCTCGTCCCAAGTATGTTACTTCAGTTTCAACAAACTGTAACTTTTTCCGCGACACCTTGTGTCCGCCTTCTGCCAATGTTTGTAATAACAGTAATGTATCTTTTTCACAAGTTTTTGAAATCTACGTATTGTAAGAGGGTACTGGTACATGAAAGAGGTTTCTTCCTGAATTCACGCAAATCAAACAAACAGGGAGTTTTTCCTCACCCCTGTTGCTCCCTGGGGACACTAACAACCGACTGCACCTAAATGAACTTTTCTCGTCTAGCGCCACTGGTCTGCAAAGACTGCCGACCTATGATCACATAACAGCCCACATTAACAGGGCGTTGCATAGCTCTAGCGCCACTGGACTACAAAGATTGCTGACTAGGGCCTACAAGGACTGCCTACCTGTGTTCATGCAAGAGTCAGTCTGCTACTGTATTTATCTGCTCCGACACCACGGAACTGCAAGAAATGTTGTCTTGTAACAATCCTGCTAAACTGTAAAGCACTTTGAGCTGCATCTTGCATGTATGAACTGTGCTATACAAGTAAAGTTTATTATTATTATTATTATTATTATTATTATCATGGTTTGGGGCTGCTTTAATGCTGCCAGCACTGGGCAACTGCGGTTCATTGAAGGAATCATGGATTGCAACATGTGCTGTGGCATTCTGAAGCAGAACATGATGCCCCCCCTTCAGAAACTGGGGCACACAACAGTTTTTTCCTCATGATAACAACCCCTAACACATCGCCAAGATGACCACTGCTTTCCTGAAGAAGTTGAAAGTAAAGGTAATGGAGTATGCCAAGTATGTCTCCAGACCTGAACTCTATTGAGTACCCGTGGGGCATCCTTAAACAGGAGATGAAGGAGCACCAGTGTCCAACATCTCCCAGGTCCGTAATGCCATAATGGAGGAATAGAAAAGGATCACAAAAACAGCCTGTGCAGCTCAGGTGAATTTCATATTAAGGCAGTGGTAGATAACAATGGTGCTGACTCAAAAAATGAACAATTTTGACACAATTTGGACATTTTGTGGCCTGCTATGTACACAAAAATGCCTGTGTGTAAAGTTGTTTTCAGAGGACAGTAAATGAATACTGCTACACAAGCTACACACTGACTACTGAAAAATATATTGAAGTTTCATTTGTGTAGTATTGTCCCTTGAAAAGATATGGTGCATTTTTTGCTAAAATGTGAAGGGTGTACTCACTTTTGTGACATAATGTATGGGGGGCTGCATCCAAAAACAGAGATGTGCCTTGATATGTTTCCCAGGGCAGGGACACTTCAGACTACAAGACTCTTCTTATCTCATGCAAAAAATGCATGTCTGAGCAGTCTGAGAAGTGGATAAATGGGCAAGGTGGGGATGGCCCAACATGTTAGGTGTTCAGGAGAGTGATGGGAGTGGGGAAGAAGCTGTTCCTGTGTCTGGTAGTTCTGTAGCACCTGCCAGAGGGAAGGAGGTCAAACAGAGTGTGCAGGATAAGTGGGGTCATTGTACGCTATAGTCTGTGTTTGTCCTGTTCTGTGGCAGCTTCCTGAAGTCCACAGCCATCTCCACAGTCTTCACAGTGTTCAGCTCTAGGTTATGTTGACTGCACCAATGCACCAGCTTGTCAACCTCCCGTCGATATGCAGACTCGTCACCATCCTGAATGAGCCCAATGACAGTGGTGTCATCTGCACATTTTGGAAGCTTGAGTTGGGTCATTAGAGGTACAGTCATTAGTGTAGGGGGAGAAGAGCAGTGGGAAAAGCACACCTGCATATACATGTTCATACCCTTAAAGTGCAACATGCATGTTAAACACCCCTATGAATCATAGTGTATGAAAACGGCAAAATATCTAGATTTCGAAGAAGAAACTGTCATTCAACATCACAATAAACAGTTTTTTAACTGAAAGTATGAAAAAATAACTGCCGCGTCCAAAAGGGGGAGTGACCGGAAGTTACGTAACAAGAGGGAGTCCGAGCAAACCCAGATAGCCTTAAAGTTTGGCCCGGATCCGTTTTAAGCCTCTTGCCTCCGTTTCTAGCTCAGAGACAATATCTGATTGTGAACCAGATCCGTGCCAGCTAGAGGTTTCAGCTTAAACATTCTAACTGCCAGTAGTTTGGTGTTTATGTTGGTTTACAGATCTGGCCCAGGTCCCTTTTCCACTCCTTAACCGAAAGACAGCGAGCTGTGTTTGACACTGATTTGTTCCAGGTCAGTAATGCGGATCTGAGCCGGTAATGTTTAACATAGGCTCCACTGACCTGGTCCAGATGCGCTTTTCACCACTAAAACAGAAGGCTATGGAGATGTGTTTCAGATGCCTTGAACAGATTTGGCCCAGATCAGCAATACAGATCTCAAACGGCATTGTTTAACATAAGCGCCCTGATAACGAACTAGCATCTGGAATATAGCCTGAATGCTCTGGATCACGCGCAGATCTACAAATGATCTCACGATATCCTTCAGCAAGGAAGGTTTCGAGAAAGAGTCCGTAAACTGCAAGTCGTTGCTACTTGTAAAGTTGCTAACTACTTAGGCTTACTAACTACAACACAACCCTGGTTCACATGCGCTTTTTACCACTAAAACAGCAGGCTATATATAAGATGTATTTCAGAATCCATAAACTGATTTGGCCCATATGCGGGGGGTGACAGTGGCACAGATCCGTGTTAGTGCAGTTTCACGGAAGCGCCAACAGCGCATAAAGACCGTTGAATCTCGCTACACTTCCTTTATACGGATACATCCCGCATCCGTAATACGGATTGCAGCCGCCAGCGCCAAACATTTTTGGAATGGAACAGATTCAAATTTTCAGGGGAGGGGGGGACTTTGAATCTTTGAATATTAATAAATACTGAAAATAATAAATAAAGAAGCCTTTGAACCCTGACTGCACCCTGAAATATCTTGTTTATTGTTATACCATCTTGTCATATAATGAATAATCAATACGTATTAATTCATATGTTTATACCAATATGCTTATACCACTATCCATGTAAGTGGTACGAGCTGTCACAGTCAACACCTGTCATCCATATCTATGCTCTCATCATTCAGCATCATTCATCAACAGCAATTTTGATAACCACTACGGTTACAGTGACCACAAGTAAGTATTTAAGTTTTTATTTGAATTTACTGGGGGATCTCAAATATGCAGTTGACATGTTCCTGGCAAATTAGGTTGGTAGGATGCTTTGCGCATCATGAACTACTTGGTGTTAGCAGCTGTTTGACGTTAACTTGCACATTGCAGCTAGCCGGAGAGATATGTTAGTGTTGTACGAAGTAACAATGTAAATTATAAATTATAACCGAATATACTTTCTAGTATCATGGCACAGGTTTGCGCTCGATCATGTACTGGGTTTAAAAGGCAGGCTAGCCTTACATAGCGCTTTTAATAGCAGGCACACAAGTTTAAAATTCATCCTCCACTGCAACAATGCGCTCTTAAACAGAATTCCGAGCTTAGTGGAAATCAAACTTGACTTAGCTCGATAGGTTCCTAGAAGCCCTACACATTTCTGTTAACTGCCGCTTATGTCAGGTGTCCGTGGGCAGTCTGATTTCGCTTATGATGGGGGTTTTAAATCACTTTACTCTGGAGCGCGGTTTTAGAAACACCACACAAATTAGAGTAGGTGTGGTAACAAACAAGCCCTGAACAACTCTTTATGCTATGTGAGTCGAGCCCATCTGGAAATACATTTTTCAAAAATTTGTCAGAGATATCATTTTCTGCAATGTAGGCCTACACGTAGCCTAGCCCTTCATATGCACAGAACGGGTGCGTTATCTGTCAGACAAAATTATTAATCTCTGGGTTATTAAAATTAGGCTACAATATCCAATATAGAATATAACAATTCCTGCAAATTTCTCTATTCTGCCATTTAAGACGTTTTTCTCTATCTTGCCTTTTCCGTATAGGGCACTAGGAAAGTTTCCTATACGGATATATGCGTTAGTTTGGTTGGTTAAGGGAATATTTAATGAGGATAGTTTTGGTTATCTGGAGGGCATTATGAAATGTTTCTCTAAGAAAATACAACCTTAATTTGGTTGCCAAAACACACACACGCACACACACACAAACCTGAGTCGCCATTTATTTGCGTTACCTCCTGGTAGTTTCTAATAATAGTAATAATAATAATACGTTTGGTATTAGCTCAACTAATTGTTCCGCTGGCATAGGTTTTGTTTTTCAGCTAATCTTAAACATGATATGTGTCTGTTTTCCCAGGAGCAGTGCGCAAATGTGCCTCAACAGCAAAGGCGACGGACACTGAGGTCTGGTGCCATGCCATAAGGTGGTTCGCCCTATCATCCGACAGGGTGGGGGCGCCAGGAGAGGCAGGCAATGCGCCATGCAGGCCCAGCAGCAGCTACAGCATCAGCCGCAGCAAGAATGGCGCCGCCTGTGTTGTCCCCATAGATTTTAAACAGGCTGTTATTAATTGTGTTGTTTGTTATGTTGTGTTTGCCTGTGTTTGATGTAGCCTATATTAAAACGTTTTATTTTAGCATGTAGTCCACATGTCTGATCATTGCCTGTAAGCACGCTGCTTTTTTGTAAAATCTAAATATGCAAACCTGAGCTAGACTGTGTCTCACGGAGGTTAGATTTGAGTAATTTCATATCCTTCTTACATAGCCTAGCCCCTAATAAGCCGTAGCCTAAATAAGGCAAAGGGGAATATAGTGATTTAAGCGGAATCATATCACATCTGGCAGTGGTCTGGCAAGCGGAGTCGTTTCACGGATCTTTACCGCATCTGTAACGCCATGATCCGACGGCGCTGGAACGGCGCTGGTCCTTGTCGGTAACAACCCTGACGAACGAAGTCAAAACGGCTTCGGCCCGATGTGCGTTTGGACTCAGGAACGAGTCAGTGAAGCGGACCCGTTCCACATCCAGCTCTAATCGTACTGCGGGTGCGACCCAGTTCCGTTACAGGGTCCAATGGCTATCTGGGAAATCAAGTTCAAGTTCAAGTTAATTTATAACATGGAGGACGGCACAATCACTGACATTTATGATGACCCACAGCCATATAATTATGAGCCACAGAGGAGAGAGAGATGCCAGGGCAATAGGGAGAGACAACGGGGCAAAAAAGATGGGCAGAGGAGGGAGGTAAAGTTCTCTTTCAACATTTCGTGTTCGAGATCCACCTATGGGAGGGACATCCGTACCCGACCCAAGCAGAAGCAACCAATTGCACCAAGTCTGGCTTGACAGACAGCAGCGCAAGTCCTAAGCCACGGGCGCTCCGCCCAGCGGACCGTGGTATAAAGGACGGAGCCGCGCTGCTCCACATCAGATGACATTCGCTTCTCGCAGATTTTTGCAACTTGGTTAACCACCTTACAGTACAGCTAACAGCTAGCTCAGCTAATTCGTGGCACTTAACTGCCTAAAGGAGGACACATCCTTACCTGGATCCACCTCCGCCTGGCGTGTACGACGGGTGAGTTAGTTGACTGGTTATCCATATGGCTCTCTCGAAGCCAGCGTCACCTGCCCTGGAGCCTTCTTCGCGCGCCTGCCCGGCCGCATGCGGTGCCCTTATCGCAGCTAGGGATGCCCATCCCTTCTGCGTCGTCTGCATGGGCTACAAACACGCCCAAGACGCTCTCTCCACTCCGGAGAACTGTAGCCACTGCTTGGCTCTCCCTAGAAAGCTCCTCCGCCGCCGGCTCAAGGTAGCCGCGACGCAGGGGTCTGAGGACAGGGATGACGACGAGATGGCTGAAGCCCCGGATCCCCTCCTGGGCTCAGCTTCTCTCGACTGGGCTGAGAGGTCAGAAATCCTGGATAGCTCCGGACCTGACCTCACTGTCCCTCCTCCTCTCCAGTGCGGACTGCCTGGGGAGTGTGAGCTTGATTTTGACGAGTCGGAAGGCTCTGGCGACGAGGACACCATTCCTCCGTTCCAGCCCCCTCCTTCGGCTCCGTCTGCGCTGCCTCAGACCATCCTCCTCGAGGTGTGCGAGCAGGCTGCCGTCCGTCTCGGCATTGAATGGCCGGCCCTCATTAACCCGGCCGACCAAGAGAGGGATGTGTATGACGGCAAACTCCTGGGTTTGCCCCCAGGTCCCAAAAAGCAGCTCCTGCCTGTTCTCCCCGCCTGTGCTAAGCACTTAAAGCAGTTCTGGGGAGAACCGCTGGAGCTGAAACACGGGCTTGTGGGTTTGGAGGTCAAGGACATGTCCGCCCTCGGCATGGGCGACCCCCCGGCTGTCGAACCCTCGATTGCCAGGCACCTCCACCCCACACAGGGAGGGCTGCTCGCCCCCCCGAAACCGGTCCTCCCTAATAAGATGGACCGGTTCTCAGCGTCTGTGTTCCAGACCTCCTACAGGGCTTCCTCGCTGGCAGTGAGAGCCCTTAACGTGTCCTCCCTCCTCTCGGCTTACCAAGCCGAGCTGATGGAGGACATGGGCAGGTTGTTGGCGAGTGGCAGCGCCACTCCTGCCCTGTGGAAGGAGATCGTTACTGTTAACGATCTCGTCCTGCGCAATGCCCGCCAGGCCGTCCAGGCTTGTGGGCGCTCCATGGCTCTGTCCGTGGTGGGTGAGCGGGCTCTTTGGCTTAACCTGTCCGGGCTCCCCGATAACGAGAAGAGGCGTATCGCCGGCGCCCCCGTGGAGCCCGGACAGGCTCTGTTCGGTCCAGCCGTCGCGCTGATGCAGCAACGCTGCGACGATAAAAAGAAGGAGGACGAGGCGTTCAAGCTTTGTCTCCCTCGCAAGGCTGTGTCACGCCCGCCCCCTCCTTCGAGACCCCCTCAGCAGCCTGCTGTCCGTCCCCCACAACCGGCGAGTCGACCTCCCAGACAACGCGGTAAACACCAAGGGCAGCAGGCACAGCAACACCAGCCCCAGCAGCAAGCGAAGCCCTGGGGCAAAGCTACGTTCGCAGCGGTGGCGGGAAAAACTCCCGCCAACCCAGCGGAGAACAAAAGGAAGCGTCCTTCCTGACCGGGATGCTTCGGAGCTCAGTCCAGGTTCGCGGGCGACCAGCCCAATGGGCATGCTCCACGTTCCTCCCCCCTCGAAGAAGGGAAGATTTCTCAGGACGGCCACGGCACAGTTCCCCGTGCTACAGGTCACTGGCGCAGGCGAGACGGGAGACAGCGACGTGCTTTGTGCAGCCCACGCACACAGTTCACACCACCACAATCTCCCAGTTCCCTCAATAAAGGCCCCGCCCATTCAATGTGTGAATATGATTCAAAATATTCTGATGCCAGGTTGTATGAGCGCCCGGCCACCGCAGTCCGCGGTCTGGCCACTAGAGGGCAGCAGTGCACCGCGTATGGGACCACTGGCCCATCTCACGCGACGCTCCTCCACCCTGGTTCTACCACCAGGTGGCGACGTTGCAGCGCGGACAGGAGTGCACACTCCTCACGCACAGCGGTGCCCTTATGCTCCGCTGGAGCACAGAGGCCTACTCTCTCCCCATCTCTCCGCTTGGAAGGCTACGTCCGCCCCGGAGTGGGTTATCAGGACGATAGAGAGGGGATACAGGCTTCAGTTTGCCGTACGACCCCCTCGTTTCGGCGGCATAATTTATTCCCAGACAGAAGTCACTTCAGCTCATTTCTTAGTGGAAGAGATACACTCTCTTTTACGAAAGGGGGCTATTCGGGAAGTATCACGGAGCGAAGCCCAGCAGGGCTTCTACTCCCGTTACTTTCTGGTACCGAAGAAAGACGGTTCTCTCCGTCCTATTCTGGACCTCAGAGTGTTGAACAGACATTTAAGACGTTACCACTTCAAAATGTTGAATTTCAACACTTTATCTCGCTCAGTACAGAGGAACGATTGGTTTACATCGATCGACCTCAAGGATGCCTTTCACCACATAGGCATATATCCCCCTCACCGCAAATTCCTACGCTTTGCCTATCAAGACAAATACTACGAATTCACGGTTCTTCCCTTTGGGCTTGCCCTGTCCCCAAGGGTGTTCTGCCTATGTGTGGACGCGGGGCTGGCCCCATTACGCCTAATGGGGATCAGAATTTTAACTTATTTGGACGACTGGCTGGTACTGGGCAGGTCCAAAGATCAAGTGCTCCGAGACACCCATCGTGTGCACACGTATCTGACTTCCCTGGGCTTCATGGTGAACCATTGCAAGAGCAATTACTCCCCCTCTCAGAACGTCACGTTCATAGGGTTGGAGCTCGACTCGGTTGCCATGCGCGCTCGCCTGTCCCAGGAGCGCATTCGTTCACTCTGGAATTGTCTCGCCCTCTTCAGAGTAGGAACGAAAGTGAAATTCCGCACATGCCTGAGATTGCAGGGCCTGATGGCCTCTGCCATACAGGTCCTGCCCTTGGGCCTTCTGAGAATGAGGGAATTCATGAAATGGATTTCTTCCCTCCGCCTCGACCCCACGCGCGATCTCCGCCGCCAGGTGACAGTCTCGCCCGATTGTACAGCGTGCCTTCACCATTGGCGAATGGCGGAGTTTTATTCCCACGGTGCTCCCCTCGGGGCAGTATCCGAGAGGAAAGTTGTAACGACAGACGCGTCCCTGTCCGGCTGGGGAGCCACCCAAGACGGCAGGACGGTGAACGGGGTGTGGTCGGGGCAGATGCGCTCGTTCCACATAAATTACTTGGAGCTCCTAACCATTTGGATTGCTCTCCAGCGATTCCTCCCCCGTCTGCGGGGCCGTCACGTGTTGGTCCGTTGCGACAACACTACGGCGGTCGCGTATATAAACCGACAGGGGGGAATGCGCTCCTCGACGCTACATTGCCTGGCACGCGACCTGCTGCTGTGGAGCAATCAGCGTTTTCTGTCGTTACGCGCAACACATGTCCCAGGCAAACTGAACACGGGGGCAGATCTTCTATCGAGGGGCAATCCACTTTACGGAGAGTGGCGCGTCCACCCTCAGGTAGTGGATCTGATTTGGCGGAGATTCGGCAGAGCAGCCGTAGATCTCTTCGCCTCGCGCGAAAACGCCCACTGTCCTATGTACTTCTCGCTACTGGACGGAAACGCGCCTCTCGGCATCGACGCACTTGCCCACCCCTGGCCCAAAGTGCTCCTCTATGCCTTCCCCCCTCTGTGTCTGATTCTCCCTACGTTGGCCCGAGTGAGGGAACAGGGGCTGACTTTGATCCTAATAGCCCCCAAATGGCACAAAGCACCATGGTTGGCGGAGATTTTTCGTCTCCTTTACACCCAGCCGATGATGCTCCCGCTGCGTTCGGACCTGTTGTCGCAGGCGAACGGGGAAATTCACCACAACCACCCAGACCGGGTGGCGCTCTGGGCTTGGCCCGTGAGAGGCGCAATCTCTCCGCGTTAGGATTACCTCCTAACGTCGTGGCCACCATGCAGAGCGCTAGGGCTTCGTCTACGAGGTCACTTTATGACTATAAATGGCGAGTCTTTGAGAAGTGGTGTGATATACGTCAGGTGGTGCCTTATCAGTGCTCGGTCGCCGACATTCTTGGCTTTCTACAAAACCTTATGGAGAGAGGCAAGTCCTTCTCTACTATTAAGGTCTATTTGGCGGCTATATCCGCCTGTCACTTTGGTTTCAACGATGACACGGTGGGACGACACCCCTTAGTACGCAGATACATGAAAGGGGTGCGCCGCTTGTTGCCGACTTCTAAAAGGCTCATCCCGTCTTGGGACCTCCCCTTGGTTTTGGATGCGCTGTCTGGCGAACCCTTCGAAGCCATTGGGAGCATAGGCCTAAAACAGCTGTCCTTCAAGACAGCCTTATTGCTTGCTTTGTCCACTGCCAAACGCGTTAGTGACTTGCATGCACTCTCCGTGCACACGTCATGCATTCAGTTCTCGCCTTGTGGTAATAAGGTTTTCCTTAAACCTAACCCGGCGTTTCTACCGAAATGTTTTCCCACATTTGCTTGCAAGGTGGTAGAGCTCACAGCTTTCCACCCGCCTCCCTTTTCCTCTGTGGAAGAGCGAAGGCTGAACACGCTATGCCCTGTACAGGCTTTGAAGGCGTATGTGGACAGGACTAAGGGTTTTAGACAGAGTGACCAGCTCTTTGTCTCCTGGGCCGCCCCGTATACCGGGAAACCGATCTCGAAGCAGCGCCTGTCTCACTGGCTTGTCGAAGCTATAGCTATGGCGTATGATGCGAAAGGGAAACTGCCTCCCGCGGGATTGAGAGCCCACTCGACTCGCGGCATGGCGGCCTCATGGTCGGTCTTCCAGGGGGTGTCTGTGCAACAGGTGTGCTCCGCAGCCAGTTGGGCCAGCCCGGATACGTTTGTGAGGTTCTACCGTCTGGATGTCACCAAGACCCCGGTAGCTCATTCAGTACTGAGCGTAGGCTCTGTGTGACTCTCTCACGAGCGCCTCGTTCATTATTCCCTGTTCACTTCTTTTCGCTGAATTGTTACATTCTCTAAGGCAGATGCTGATTATGTGGTGTACAATTCAACACTTACACACGCCTTTCCAGCTACCCGCTTGGGAAAATATGTGTGTGTTTTTCACGGGTGAGTCTGGCACTGCTCCGCTGAGGATTCTCCTCGGTGGAGGGACCATCCGAGGCTGGCAGACACAGTAGGTCATTGGGCAATCGGGGAGTTGTCCATATCTCTCCCATAGGTGGATCTCGAACACGAAATGTTGAAAGAGAACTAAAGGTTATTCTATAACCCCGGTTCTCTGAGACATTGAGTGGAGAGATCCACCGACATTGCCCCGTTTGCTTTGCGATAAGCGAATTTGTCTACTGATGTGGAGCAGCGCGACTCCGTCCTTTATACCACGGTCCGCTGGGCGGAGCGCCCGTGGCTTAGGACTTGCGCTGCTGTCTGTCAAGCCAGACTTGGTGCAATTGGTTGCTTCTGCTTGGGTCGGGTACGGATGTCCCTCCCATAGGTGGATCTCTCCACTCAATGTCTCAGAGAACCGGGGTTATAGAATAACCTTTAGTTATGGTGCCAACATAATTTGTGGCGAGTTGGCCAAAATACTTGGTAAGTGCAGTAGTAGCATGGTGGCTAATGCTATCGGTTCACATCAAGGGCATATTTACCTTCATCGTAATAAAAGTACTGTAATGGTCAATACTTTTGATGTTGTTTTTGAGTCAATATATTGAGTCGTTTTGGGGGCAGCCCCATTTTGTCTCACTTAATGCAAAATTCATAATTTGAATGCCTCGACGCCCACCGTTACCGCAATCATTACAACACTGAACCAGTTGCTAGTGCAATTTCAGGACTTTGCCGTTTATCTCAGCGGTCATATTTATACAACGAAACATGATCATGGTTAATGTCTAAACTAGTCGGTAACTGTCTATACCTTTAAACAATGGTGACGATGTTTAATACCTTACAATTACTACGGACCTAGTCAGCTACTTGGTGAGACCATGTCGGTCGCGGCAGTCATTACAGCAAAAAATAAACATGTTAAATGTCTTACCCACTGCTAGTAGTTTATATCAGTCAAACATTTTATTGAATAGGTGTTCTTGTGGACACTGCGAGCCCATGCCTACTGCAGCGGAGAGTATGTGCTGCAGGGAAGTGGACGCCTACTGGGCTCTCGTTCAGCAATTGCTACCTCCAAGCGACGTACCGTGCCCTCCATCCGGGATTTGACGCTTGCTGCCCGTACTCCTTTACGGTACGTGTCCACTGGTTGCGTCTGATGCGACACGTTATTTTTCAAAGTCGCGACGCCTCCTTATGTTTGGACGTGATGTGGGCGTGACCGCTGTGTCCAAGCCGGGCAGTGTATATAAATTGCATATAGCCGAGAAGACTCCCTATGCACATATCATTATCTTGCTGCCTATTCTCTACACTATGCCTTCAAAAGTAAAGAGGTAAAGCTTTTATGAAGGTCTGTTAAGAACTATGACTTCGACAACACGTAATTGGTGTGTGTGTGTGTGGCTAGCCAACCATAACAGTAAATGGCTGCCTTTGCACAAGCTCTGCACATAACAGTCCAGTTCATTTTGCACATAACAGTCCATAATTAACCCACCATCTGCACTGACGATGTCTGCCACCTATCTCCACGACTCGTCCCGGATGGAGGTGTGTGTGTGTATGAAGACAGGGAGGGATATACTGTATATATGGGGGGAGACACGGCGGTAATAAGCCTCTCCTCCATTGTTGAATTTCTTGAATTTGCCCGGGAACAAGAAAAGTTTATGACAGGAGGTAAAGACGTCACGAGACACCTTCCCTTCTGGTCTTCCTCCATTGGTCAATCATGTCGCGTTCGACGGATTCATTTGCATAAAGTAAAGCAGAGCTCAACTTCCAGACGCGACGGAGCTGGTCAAACAGACGCGCTGCCTTCCCGAGATCCTTTGCGAAAGCGACAGTAACGGTTTGACGGACTTCATTGACTATGCATTGAAGGCGTTTGACGTGTCACGTCCGACGCAACCAGTGGACACGTACTGTTACAGGTTGCGTATCTTGCATTTCGCCAAGAGCACGGACCTCTTCAAGCCAGCAGAGCAGAGTAGGTTCAGACAGAAGCACAGAACTGTACACTGTCGGTTTTTCTAAACAAATATTGCAATGTGGATAAAATAATGCTGAAACCGCTGCTGCTATTTGAAGTCAATTGCGCAAACACACATTGAGTTCACACTACGTGAAACGCAAAATGTACCAACTTTTCGTGCCAAGTATGCAACAGAACACATGTAGCGCAGGTTATAAAATATTTCTAGCTTTTGACATATGGATTCATTTTAAGAGCTATTATACCCTTATAGCTATCGACATAACCACTGCAAACCTGTTTCATCAATATTAAGGGGATTATAAATACTAACAGTACTTCCCATTCCCACCTTAGGCAGTTCCGATACACAGCCTATAGGCAGATTGTGCGGTGGGCATATGTCATCATAGGCAGGGAGATCAGGAAGGCCATACCCGCGTGCGTAGTGGCTGCCATAAGAAGGCAGTATTCAGAGGAGGGCCATGCATACCAAGGCTTCCAATAATAGCCCAATTTGGAGTGAGTCAGAAAATAAACATACTTAGAAAATGAACATAATCACAGTGTTTTGGTGTATCTGGTTGCTAATATTTTAATAATGTAATAATTTAACACATAAAGCGAGAATGACAGTGAAGGCTGACTGCTTCTTCCTTTTCAATCCTGTGCTGGGCGGAGAGGGTCAGGTGCAGCTGAGGCTAACAGGGCACTGTCTTCTTGTAGTTCCTGCGGTGATCTTGAGTATCCTTCTCTGAGTGAGGTCATGAGGGCACATTAGCTAGAAACATGATGATCTGTCAATTAAACGAACAAACGAAAAAGAAACGGGACACATTACATTTTTAGCATCACTTGATACAGGAGTGCCTCTACTTGCCAGCATAATGATCTTTCTAGCAAACTGCAGGAGGTTGTCATATCGACTAATAAATAATTTGGAAGCTAGTAAATTACTAAAGACCAAATCTAATTTGTTACATACGCCGTGCGACAGGAACATAATATGTATATTTACAGATTATACAGATACCATCAAAATGTTAGCTTGCTATAGCCTTGCTAAGAAGCTGCTGTTTCTTAGACAGGTGGTGGAATGCAATACATGCATAGATCCCTTTTCATTTTTCTCTATGTCATACTATTACACTGAAACACTGCACTTGTAATATGAAATTTTGCAAATTTTAAAAGTAAGACTTACTCTGCCAAGTTCAAGTTTTCGGTGCACAGAGTTCCTGCTGCTACCACTAGCGCTTGCTCCATCACTCCCGCCTGCGCCAGAATCCGTAGTCAGCTTTGATGGTGAACTTGACTCAGTCGAGTGCAACGAGGGAACAGCATCGCTGATCAATCTCACCCGATCCACACACCGAAAGCCCATCTTGTACTCCATCAAATCCCCAGGCTGGTAACACTCCAGAGTAAAATGAGCTCCACAAATGACAGAGTGAATCGTGACAGATGCGGCTGTGAAGTCAGCCCTCTTCACCTGCACAAAACGCACCCAAGCCCGAAAACTCTTCGTTTTCCTACCAGGAAAATGATGGACACGATGCCCAGACAGGCTAGAGTTCGCACAACCAGCACAAACACAGAAATTCACCATCTTGACGCTTAAAATACTCTCGCTATAACTTGCTCGCAACTACTTCAACTTCTACGCATATACCCACAAAGTTGAAAGCAGCGCGACCAGCTTATATGTTTGCCTCTTGCTACGTCACATGACGTAACACCAGCGGGAATAGAACAGTTCGATTTGTTATAAAATCGGGACTTTTTAATGTAATTTTCTGCTAATAGAGGTTATATATCATTGTCATTTTTACACAGTCATTATAAAACTGGTTTCTAAACAATATCAAGTGTAAATCTAAGGATAAAAAAAACTTTCACGTTGGCCTTTAAAGTGTATCATGTAGGCTGCCATTTATTCCATATCAGATATGCACAACTTGTTTTCTCAGTCAAACTATTTAAAGATTACATGTGTACTGTAGGCCCATACACCACTTGGCTAGAATTTTCTATGGCCTTCACAGATGTATCCTGCATAACTACCTCTTACTATTCCTAAATGTCATAAGTGATTTCATTTTAGCACCATATTAAGTATGCACAACTTTGTTGTTTTCTCAGCCCGAAAATTTGAAAGTAGTTTGTGTACTATAGCAATAGGGCTAATTCAAACCATTCATCATTCACACCACAGACTGGTACCTACATGGATGAATTCTGCATGAGCATCGTTTAATGTCCTTAAGGTATATCATATAGGGATTTAATTTTACCCAAATATCAGAAAGGCACAACTTCTTAAATAATAGTTCAGATACTTTAAAATATTTAAGACAATAGACAGTCGTTAGGTAGAGTTTATAGTGTAAAATAAGGGTGCTTCTGAGATGGCCATGACCCCCCCCCCCACCCCCCCCCCCCCCCCCCCCCCCCCATGGCCTGATACCTACATGGACGAATTCTGCATAAATATACCCTTTTATGTATGCACAAATTGTTGTTTTCTCAGCCACACAAAATATGTGTACTACTATGGTAGGCCTACTACACACTATTTGGCTGCCATTTTCTATGGCCTGGTACCTATATGGACGAATTCTGAATAATTACCTATAGTTATTCTTAAAGTACATGATCTAAGGATTTCATTTGACCCCCCTTTTACATATGCACAACTTCTGGTTTTCTCAGCCACACAATTTTAAGGTTATGTGTGTATTACTATGGCAGGCCTAATACATACAATTTGGCTGGCATTTTCAATGGCCTGGTACCTACGCGGATGAATTCTGCATAAATACCTGTTGATATTCTTAAAGTTAATGATATAAGGATTTAATTTTACCCCCACATCAGATAGGCACAACTTGTGTTTTCTCAGCCACACAATTTTAAGGCCATGTGTATATTACTATGGCAGGCCTAATACATAGCATTCGGCTGGTATTTCCTATGGCCTGGTGCCTACTGTATACGGACGAATTCTGAACAATTACCTGTTGTTATTCTTAAAGGACATGATATGAGTATTTAATTTTACCCCCATATCAGATATGCGCAACCTGTTGTGCACAAGCCACACAATTTTAAAATCATGTGTGAATTACTATGGCAGGCCTAATACATACTATTCGGCTGGAATTTTCTATGGGCTGGTACATACACGGACGACTTCTGCATAAATACCTGTTATTATTCTTCAGGTACATCATGTAAGGACTTAATTTCAACCCCTTTTAGATATGCACAACTTGTTGTTTTCTCAGCCACACAATTTTAAGGTCATGCGTGCATTACTATGGCAGGCCTTATACATACCATTCGGCTGGCATTTTCTATGGCCTGGTACCTACACAGAAGAATTCTGAATAATTAACTCAGTGCGGTTACATGATGGCAAATAACTCGATTATAGCTTTAATTCGACTACCCTCTGCAGGGGGGCAACTGCAATTGTCAGAGTATACATGGCAGTGAGTAGTTCGAATCATTGGCCGAAAGCACCTAGCACCCCGATACGATAGGCAGTTTTTTAACCCTATGGGCCCGACGCCCGCAAAGTATGGGCAAATTTACACCTATTCTTCTCTGTTGAATTACTTTGGAACGGTACATCGTAGCGATGTGGCACTCATACCAAACGAAACTGCAGAACCAGGGCTTTACAACGTGACCTCCCGCTTATTTTTGTGATCGTGTCGTGAGATATTAATATTTCAAAATTCGCCAAAATCTCTCATATTAGCGCTTTGCACAGACATTACTCTCGTTGAAATTACTTGCGAACCCGTGATCGGATAGATAAGGCACGCACATCAGAAGAAAGTACGTAATCTCAGCTTTCCCACGACACCAAGCACATATTATCACATTCATTTAGCACGTTAAAACAAACACTGGACGTAGGATGCTTTTTCTTGGAGAGTAAAGATTTTTCTCCACCCGGGGAAGGAGCAAAAAAAACACCAGCGGCAGCGTTTTGAAAAGCGCCCAGGACCTTTTTTCAGAAACACCCTGTATCATAGGAATATAATGTAAAACATCCACCTGCATCTGAGAAAAAAAAAACGCCAATGTAGTTTTGCTTATTGCTGAGGAAAGGCGCCGCCGACAAATGATACAGGCGGGGGTCACAAGCATGCGCAGAACACAAAGTCCTAACCCCAATCCGGTTGACCGTATACATGCACCCCTGATTCGATTAACAATCGAGTTATCTCGGGGTGTTAACTCGACTATGGTTGTCCGATTTCTAGTCATATTAAGGTGTTTACATGAAAACTCTGTCAAATTAAGCCAATGATTCGAATTATTACACTACCATGTAAACCCACTGTTATTATTCTCAAAGTACATCATGTAAGGATTACATTTCACCCCCTTCTTACATATGCGCACCTTGTTGTTTTCTCATCCACACAATTTTAAGGTCATGTGTGCGTTACTATGGAAGGCCTACTATATACTATTCGGCTGGCATTTTCAATGGTCAATGGCCTACATGGACGAATTCTGAATAATTACCTGTTATTATTCTTATAGTGCATCATTTAAGGATTTCATTTCACCCCCCTTTTATATATCCACAACGTGTTGTTTTCTCAGCCACACAATTTTTAGGTCATGTGTGTATTACTGTGGCAGACCTACTATATACCATTCAACTGGCATTTTCTATGGGCTGGTACCTACACAGACAAATTCTGAATAATTACCTGTTATTATTCTTAAAGTGCATCATTTAAGGATTTCATTTCACCCCCCTTTTATATATCCACAACGTGTTGTTTTCTCAGCCACACAAATTTTAGGTCATGTGTGTATTACTATGGCAGGCCTACTATATACCATTCAGCTAGCATTTTCTATGGTCTGGTAGCCTGGGTGTGCCCATACTGCCTGTGACGCTGCATTTGCATTTCGCGAGCAAGTCAGTCTGGCCAAGCTGCCTATCTAAACCATTTCTGCTTGCCCCTCGGATAGGGGGCCAATGAAAATCGAGCATTTCAAAAGGCAATGACGCGGTAGTTTAGCGACCGGAAATCTACATGTATGTCAGTCACTTTCAACATGGCGAACGTGGAGCAACTGTAAGATTTCAGTGCAGCTGTAGCTGCTGTTTTGGACGAATTCAAAAGGAAGTTCTCTCTGAAAATAGAGCAAAGGGCAGCCCTTGAAGCATTTGTAGTGGGAAAGGACGTTTTTTGCAATGCTACTGACCGGCTTCGGTAAAAGTTTAATTTATCAGTTAGCCCCACTGGTAGCCGAGTCGATGGGGCTTTGCGAGAACGCTGTTGTTGTGGTCATTTTGCCTTTGATCACACTAATTAGTTTTTCGAATATCAATATGACCAACACCAGCCACTCTCATGTTCACCTCACAAGTCCGACAAAAATTATTTAACGGCATTTCTATATGACTACAGGCTACTACTACTTTTTGTTTTGATCAAGCAGTTTCTTTCGCTGCGTATACATCAGAGGACAGAGGGGTGTGATTGGTTGAAGCTTCGTCCAGTAGCAAACAGAGGCATTTGAAAGAGGTGGGTTAAGCCCACCTTCTGAGAAATGGGTTTACAACACAGCTTGGCCAGACCAATGCTCGCAGAGCACTGACAAGTCGCGATAGCCAGGCTAATGGTCTGGTACCTACACGGACGAATTCTGAATAATTACCTGTTATTATTCTTAAAGTACATCATGTAAGGATTTAATTTCATCCCCCTTTTATATATGCATAGCTTGTTGTTTTCTCAGCCCCACACTTTTAAGGTCATGTGTGTATTACTATGGCAGTCGTAATACTTACCATTCAGTACCAGTACCTACACAGACAAATATTGCCTAAATATCTGTTCATAATCTTCAAGAATATGATATAAGCATTTTGTCTGATCTACATTTACTAACGTACAATTTGTTATTTTCACATTTGCACAAAGTAGTGTGTGTATGATAATGGTAGGCAGAATCAGTTGTGTAATTATGTCCAGTTACAGAAGTTCTATATTTGTAGTAATTGTCTGACCAGATGTGATTATACTTTTTACCCATTTTTCATCATGTACCATAATCTTTTTTCCACCCCTCAAGCTGAAGTTTTTAACATGTAACAATAGTGGGCTATCTGTAAAGGATTATTTATTTTAGCCTCATGTTCATATTCATTCATTTATTTTTGTTCATATTTAACATATATTGTCCCTTTGGGAAGGAATTTATTATAAATGGGAATTTCTTTATTGATATTCGTCGAAATGGAAAGAAAACTAAAGTATTAGAATAGGCTTTTATTTTGAAAAAATACCGAGTGGCGGCCATATTGAAAAAGTTGTTAGTGTCGCTGGCTTCACACAGCTAGGAGGAAAGCAGTGGCTGATCGTTCCTACAGTGGATTAAATGATTGTTGACCAGGATGAAACTGCTCGTTGGCAAGTATGTCTATGTCTGTTTTGCGGGTTACCTGCCGCGGGAAAAACAACACTTGTCCAGGCGCTGTCGAAGTACACTGCGCTGAGAGGATGGAAGACATTGCCGTTGATTTACGACGAATTGATACCACAGGAGGCTTTTGGTGAAGTGTCTATGGACAGTGTCAGTCATTCGCTTCAAACGGTATTTAATTGATTTTATGATGTAACGGCGGACCTCTAGCCAATGTGCACTTTAGCATAGTAGGGAATGGCTTTCCCCTTGTTTTCCGCCTTTCACAGTGTGCTGCTCAGGTATGCTCCTCAACACTGTATGTCGTGAAAAACCCAGCCCAAAATGACTGCCCACTAGCCTACTTTGAAAGGGATATTGGATAACGGTTTAGGGATGTTTTCGGCATTTGATGTTTGGGAGCTGGTGATGCTAACGTCCAAAATTGTAAAGGAACACCAAAAGATGCTACAGAAATGGGTGCTTAAGCATAATGAAAGACAATGTCATATTAAACAAAATAATGCACCAGCACGCACAGCAGAAAAAGGTCATGGTTGGAGCAGCAGCACTGACATGCAAATGACTTAACCCTACAGAGAATATGTTGCGGTGCATACATTGACCAAACATGTTGGCAGAAAAATGTAGGGGCACTGACCAGCTGTGGGACGCAGTCTTAGATGAATGGAACAGTATTCATAAAGCACACTGTAAAAGGCTGTCTTAAAACTTTCTTAAAGAGATATGCAACTTTGAGTGATCAGTGGTGCTCCCCCTAGTGTCTCCAAGTAAATAGCCACTCTTGAAAAAAGATGACCCCCCTCCCCTCACCCTGTGCATGTGTTTACAACTCAACTGATCAGGGCTGCGTTTCCCGAAAGCCCTACGAGCGATGTTAAGTAGTACTTAAGCCTAAGTAGTACTCAACTTCACACTTAGGACCATCGTAGAGTTTACGGACCGTTTCCCGAAACCTTCCTTGGCCAAGAACCATCGTGGAATCACACGTAACTCTACGTGTGGTCCAGAGCACCCGTAGAGCTCTAAGATTGATCTTAACTGGCGTGGCACAGTGGAGACACCCAGAGGATGTGAAGTGAAAATAGGCTACGCGTGCCTGAAGATGTTGTCATAAGACATTATTCTTGTAACTATCATGCAACTACCATATAACTACCATGACATCATGTAGCTGACACAGCAGACCGACGGAAATAAAGAAGTAGCCCAAATTGCGCAAGGGCCTGGAATCAAATCTTGCAGCCACACGTCAACTATATTTGATAGTAAGCATAATGAAACGGTGATCCTACATGTGATTTGTATGTGCATTACATGAACGGGAGCGTTTCGAGGCAACTAAGAGAAATATAGCCCAGAAGCGATATAAAGTCCGTCAAAAAGCTTGGGACATGACAGTTCCATGGGCATAACAAAAAGGGAGTGGCGAAGACATTGTTGACGGGCAGTATTTAAAAACAGCAGGGATAGTGTGGCCTTGAACCTGATGAAAATCAAAATGACAGTAGGCCTATACTGTACGGCTTAATTCGCCTTATCACACTGCTGCAATCTTAAACTATATCAAAGACAGTCCTCATTTTCTGTAGGCATACTGTTTTTACGTCTCCCGTCTTGTCCCCCGATGCCTTCAAATAGCCTATATCCAGCGCCTTTAGCACAGCCTCACAAGGACAGTCACAGTAAGTGGGCTTATTTTGGACGTGTGCAGAAAACATGTAACAAAACATCTGAACACAGTGTCCTACATAGACTATTTAAATCAAATATATTTTTGTTTGTGTACTCAGACTGGTCAGAGATCTTTTTTGCTTACATTTGAATGAGATAAATTATAGATGAGAGATAAGCAAACGTTACAAGTTTTGTTTGTCTTTTGAAAATGTATTTACTTGCATTGAAGCCAACTTTACCGTATGCCCAATGAAGTTCAAAAGAAAGCTCCAACGTCACTTAATAGCGCCAACTTTCAGCTCTAAGAACCATCTTAAGAGCAGGGCACGCGCGTTCACGTACGATCATGTTCGAGAAACGGTCCGTGAACACTGTAGAAACGTTCGTGGGATCAATCGTTTACGTTGCTCTTAAGGCTAAGATCCATCGTTATCGGGAAACGCAGCCCAGAGTAACGGGCGAATACGAAAGTAGTCATGTCCACTGAGCTAAGTAAAGTCAAAATGTCTTCAGAATTTAACGTGATCTTCATGATATTCGAGACTTTGTGAGTCTGAGGGTGCCGTGACGGACGCCCAGATATTTCAAGTCTGGTATTCTGTCCACAGACAGCGGAGGCAGTCTTCAGAGAAAGTCTTAATTTGTCCGGTAATGACTCATTTAAGCATCTATGGACTTACGAAGATGATTACCTCAAAGAAAGTTGCATAGTACTGCTTTAAAGGGGGGTTCTTACAAAAAACAAAGGAAAAGCTGTTCTATACTTAAAGGTATGTAGATTTTGACAGGGTGCATACTATTCTGTTACAAAGTTGCTCCCTTTACTTGTATTTGGTCAAATAACAAAATGTTTTAAAATTGTGATAAATTCTGCATGCCTCATTTAAAGGTTATATATCTATCTAGCTGTTCACCTATCAGGTTTTTTTTGCCATGGAATGTTGGTGAAATACTAAACCTGATTTCACTGTGTAGTTTCTGTTGTCAGAAAGTTGGTTGGTAACATTAGCTCTTGATAATATAGCTGTGCAGCTTGGCCTAGTGGTTAGGGAGTTGGTCTTGTGATCGGAAGATTGTCGGTTCGAATTCCACCCTACCCATGGTTGAGATGCCCTTGAGCAAGGCATCTAACCCCACACTGCTCCATGGACTGTAACTGAAGTCTGTAAGTCGCTCTGGATAAGAGCATCAGCTAAGTGTAATGTAATAATAATATCACATGTCTCTGCTTTTCCCTGTTAGCAAACCAAATGGAAGCACTATAGACAGGACATTCTTTCTGGACTGGGACAGTTTCTACAGGATCCTTTACAAGAACCCAGTTGCCAGGGACGGTATCAAGGAGTCTGGTCCCATCTGTGCATGACACTGCAGAAGCAACATTCACCAACAGTATCGCCCTTGCCTTCCCCTTCCCAGAACAAACTTCTTTTATTACTTGATGACAACTTCTACTATCAGAGCATGAGATATGAAGTCTACCAACTAGCCAGAACGTGTATGTAATTTTCTTTAGCAATCAGTCTCTCAACACCAAGTGGGACAATAACATAGCAAAGGAAGCCTTAACCTGCTGTGTTTGATACTTTGCAGAATTATTAACAAGCAACAGTCTCCTTTTGGTAATTTGCTGATGGAGCTGTGATATCTGCCACATTATTGACTGGAGAATGACATTGTTATTGCATGAAATGGTCCTTTTTTAACTTAAAATGATAGTCACTCATCATAATGACCAGTGGAAGTTTAGGCCATATGTGGGCTTTGCCAAACCAAATGTATGTT
Organism: Coilia nasus; assembly: GCA_027475355.1. Lineage (NCBI taxonomy): Eukaryota > Metazoa > Chordata > Actinopteri > Clupeiformes > Engraulidae > Coilia > Coilia nasus. The sequence goes on from CM050210.1 coordinate 28,514,270, forward strand.
TTGCCCACCACATTAACAGTTCTGTGGGCAGCAACACCCAGAAAAGGCTGGCAGTATATTTTCCGTAAGGCCATGAAGGCCTTAAATTCACTCTAAAGTAATTTATTAATTCATTGAAAATGCATCAAATCCAAATTTCTATTTCTGTACAGAAACACAATAGAATATTTTCTATTGTCACTACACACATGTACAATATTTCACAGTAATGATGGTCCTATGGTATGAATAGCAGATATTGGACAGAGAAAGTAACAGTATTGCACAGTATTTCAATAACATTAAATATTAATATTGCACAGTAGGTGGATAGAAAGAATTCCAGGGGGGTCAGTGCATGTGTGAGTTCAGAGTGGTTATGGCTTTTATAAAATTAAATGTTTTGCTTTCTGCTAAACGTGTGCTTTTTTTTGATGAGTTTTACTTTCAGGACAGCCATCAGGCTTGAAAAAGCCTTAGAAATTAGACAGTATGCAAAAGTTTTGTTTCGATAAAATCAACTTTAGTATTGCAATTGGTCTTGAAACAGCATTAATGGATAGATGTAGAAACGTCATTTTTTCATGCAGTGGTTTTGGTGTTATTTGCAGATGCTATTGGGTTTTGTCAAGTGTATCTTCAGTGTCCATCAGAGCTGTGTGTCAGCAGGAACAACAATCGCGCAGTGCCGTTGTCTGAACAAGTCATTCTGGACATGGTGAAGCGAATGGAACCGCCAAACCCCTTAAAGAATTCATGGGAACAGAATAGTCTAACGCTCTCCAGCTATGAAGAGTTCAACAATCATGATCTGTAAGACATTCTATTTGATTACTACAATGAATTTTGCTGAAAAACATTAAGTGGGCTTCCATCTATTTTTTATGTGCATTTTGATCATTTAAATGATAAATCCTGGTTGGAAACATGCAGTAAACATAACCTTTGTAATTCTTTAAAAACTATAATTTAGTGTTTAATTGGTAGAAAGTGTTCATTCAGTTCATTTTCTTTAGCATGATGTTTGCTCTGTGCAAAGCTGTGTGAAAAGCTCAAACTACACCATTATGATATTAAACACACAGTAGTCAAAAATAAGAGGTTTATTGTTGCTCTGCCCCACACTGCAAAAATGTGGTATTTTGACTTTGTGTTAGTACAGACTATGCGTTAGCCCCTATCTCAAGTAGAGCTGCACATTAAATTTGAAAATGTCACAATGTAGCTCTGGAAATAATTAAGAGAGCACTGCAAATGTTCCTAAAATCAGCATCTCTACAGGTATGACAGCCATTCATTTCCAGTGTCAGTTGAATTTGGAATTTGGGAGAAATGTTGTCAGTAGTTTACAGAATAAAACAGAAATGTTCACTTTACTCACACATACAAATAGTTAAGTCAGAGAACCTGATCATTTTACAGTGGTCTCTTAAATTTTTCCAGAGCTGTATTAACAAGCACAATATACATATTGCAAAATACAGCTTCACTACAAGATATGGTTCTTACTTTTAACTGTAATGCTTTATAACTAATACAAATCTCTCTCAGTCAGAATCTTACCAACTTGATTTCTTATGCATTTGACAACCCTGTGAGTCCTCTTGAAGATGATAATGAAAAGAGGGTATGTTGTCACTTAAAATGTAGTTTTATTTCTCATACAATGGAAAGCTTGATTTCCTGATAAAGGTGATGTTAATGAATAGACCAATGTTCTGTACTTTTGCAGGAGACAGACCGGAACAGCTGTGCTAAAAGTGTGTTGCACCAAACTGATCAGGCCTGCAGACGCTTAGTCTCCCAAGCTATGCGCACTGCAAAAGGTATGTCCACCTAACTGGTAATGTTTTCTTTTGCAGTACCTTAATTTCTACATATTCACCTTGTAACTTTGTAGTAAATTAAAGGATCACATTGACAGTGACTTTATAGAAAAGAAGACAAGCAATTCTGCGAGAGGCTGCCACTGTTACAAATAAACTTGACTAAATGGCATGTAACTTTGAATAACAGTATACCCAAAAGCACATTTTGCAGTGTGCTATGTCTCCTTACACTGTATCTCTGTGCTTTGTAATATACTCCTAAACAAAATCTTAATACCAGTTGAAAAATGGCAAGAATTCACATTTTGCACTGCTGGATGTTAAGAAGATTCTAAGATTCTAGGTAGTGCTTCAAAATGCAAAAAGAAGAAATGGAAGTGAGACAAGAAAAAGTCTTGAGTAAGCAATTTATTGCAAACATCCATTATACTGAAATAGGCTGTTCATCAGCTAAACAAAAGTTTAAGATCACATCTAAAAAAAAACAAACAAAAACAAAAACAACCCCCCCCCTAGAACAGAAATAAAATTTTCAAAAAGGACTCAGTAATGAGTAGCTGCACCATTCTTGTTAATCATCTCAAAAATTCGATTCGGCATGCTTGATGCTAGTGTTTTCAGGAGTCTGGAACTGGTGTGCATATTTGTAAACTTCTCTTGCCATCCAACCCCAAGTGTTCTCAATTGGATTTAGATCAAGGGAACATGCAGGATGCTTGCAGTTTTTCTGCAGGTCTTAAGATTTTGATCAGGAGTGTACCTTGAAAATAAGAGATCCCATGTGTAACCTGTAGTAAATTCCCAATAAATCCCTGTGCCATCAGGAAAAATTGCGGATGGGGAAAGTGAATGAACAGTACTGTCCTTTACCCTCGTCCCTCATCCACAATTGGTGTGAGCTGCAGACTGCTCTGGTTGATCACTGTTTGCAGTGTGTTCACTGCTTTAATGTGTGTGTTAATGACCAGCAGGCTTTCCTCTTTATTTCCCTCTGGATTTAACGCATTGTCACAAAAAGCTGAGTCATAGCAATTACGCAGAGTGGTGCTAATGCAGTAATTGTTCTGTAAATGACTGTGAGAAATTTCAGTTGAATCCAAGCAGCTACAGGAAGTTTTTAAAGAGTTACTGGCAAAAAAGTTACATGTGATCTCACATATAACCAAGCTCCTCATTGCATCCACACACGGGCAATCATGTTGGCTTAGTAAAACTGTATTGTATTGCAGTTGTTGGTTGCTAAGAAATAACCAAGGGCTACACTAAGATCTTTCATTTGGTAAATTTAGGCTTTTATGATGCATTGTTACATGTTTGAGGTTGGGGTGGTTCCTCTCTACTTGACAGAGGCATGCTTTTTCAAATGTTTTTCTCCTCTCCATTGCTCAACAATTTCAACAAATTGTTTTGTCCCCAGACACTGACGTGCATTATACTTTTATCTTTAGTCTTACACTAGCTAGCTTTCCCGATGCTCATTTAATTCTCACAAGTCGAGATGTTCTTCACACTCCTACTCTTTGATGAGCTTGCTTAGTTCCAATTTGTGACATTCACCACTATTTCACCATGCCTAAATCGAGCTGGCATAGTGTTATAGGGCTTTAGCTTGGCCATATTATACAGTTGGTTTCATCAGAGAGTAAAACATTTGATCTAGTGGTGATTCAAATTGTGATTTTCTTTAGATTTTGTGATCCAAGGGAGAACTGTTACAGCAGTTACTGGTTATACTGGTTATCCTACAGCCAACTTTATTTATTTATGTAGGTATTTCTGAAGGTATTTATGAATTTCTTCATTGTGTAAAGTTATTGTCTCTGTGATCTCATTATCTGATTCAAAGCACTAAGACCTGCTTTTGTCTTCTAAAAATATACAGAAAAAAATGCATCACCTGAAACCCTACAGTCATTGGCTAAAGAATTAAACAAGTCTAAAACTCAAGTCCTCCAAGATCTGCGAAACCACATTCACAGTGGCCTTTTCATCAGCCCTGTCGACTCCATGGATATCAAGAGAGCTGTGGACCGTACAGTGGTCATCTTTGAACGAGAACTGGACACAATCCTTCGGTGCTTGTTATCAGTAAAATAATTAATGGATTCTCCTGTGGAAACATGACTTGTCTATAACATTCTATGTGTTGCTTCAATTAAATCTGGTTAAAGATTATTGTAGTAAAACATTCCTTATGTATTGAGCAGATCATACTCTTTCAGTAAATTTAAAGATGTGAGAATCGTAATGTTTGTTTCAACATTGACCTTGATGCCATCATAAAGTCTACTCACCTTTAGTGTGACTAAATGTACTCTAAAACAGCCTCCACAAGCTTAATTTTTTAAACAGTGTTCACAAACCTAATTATTTTAAAGTTACGTTTCTCCATCAAGATACTCTTGTGGGTTTGTCTATGGACGTGCAAATTTATGTCATATATAATGTATGTCATTTATTTATTTATTTAATATAATCCAGATGTCCATGTTTTACATTCTTAAAATACATCTGTATGTATTGCATTCTTAATATAATTACGTTTTGAGGCACTAACATTATGCAACAGATGAAGGTTAATTGGATCCATTTTTTTATCCATACAGAAATGACATTTAGTACTGAATGTGTAAACAGTTTTATTAGTAAAGGTATTTCTAATCTATGTATTCACATGAGATTTTGATCAGACATTGGTTTAAAATAAATCGACAACAGAAAAAGCAAGGAGCCACCTATATTCCATAAGGGGGTCCTAGGTACGGGTGTACAATCAGCCAGGTTATGACATTTTGGTGGTTTTTCAGTATCAAAGTATCTTGTCGGCAAGGCAAGGAGCTGTCCCAAGACATCCAGAAAAAAATGACAGTGAAGTACACTGCTTATTGTTTTATCCGTAACACATTATCACTTACCTCAAAGTCCAGTCCAGTCTTTACAAGTTAGCTTTGCCTCTTCAGCTATTGTTATATCCTTTTGACTCCCACAAAAAAGTTCCTGATCAGTTGACAGTGTATTGATATCCCTTCTACTTGCAAACTAGATGTACCGCATAGCGGTACAAGGTATGACCGCCGCAGTGTATTGAAATGTGGGAACTGTTGGTATGATAAGTGTGTGGTAGAGCAGTGTTGTGAGGTGAGAATTTGTGTGGAAATGATTTCCTGGAAGTGGGTGTGGATGTAGGTTTTGAATGAATGACATTGTGTGTGTTTGTATAGTGTGTAGGAGTGATTTGTGAAAGGAATACGCAAAATTACAATTACAGCGGCCCCTATGGGCCCAATTTTATGGCATGTGCTGTGCTTTTAGAGGTCTTTGTGTTGATTGTGCATGACATATTTTATGCAGCTCCTACTTTCCAAGTCCAAGTCAAAATCCCATTTTTTGCATTTACCCATATAACTAGGTGGCACTATGCTTCAAGTGAGTGTTTATGGGCTGGGTCGAGACGCCTCTGTAACACCGACATACTAACGCAAAACCGTTGTCTTGGGCAAAATTGTTGATGAATTATTTAACAAAAACTGTTTTTTGACACCTAGCTTCGGCGATAAACATCGCCCCCTTTGACGAAATGTCACAAAATTTAGTACACATGAACAGAAAGCTGTTTAGAGATGGCATGTCAACATTGACCAAATTTGAGCAATTAAAAGCCAAGATATGGACTTTTGAAGAATTTTAAGCTACGTGTTAAATGTTCATTGACGTGTAACTTCGAAACGATTTATCTCAAGATAAATCCTTTGATAACTTTTTGTCAGCATTGTCTGTAAATGACATATACGAAATTTGGTGAGCGTCAATAGATTTCACAATAAAAAAAAATTGGTTATAAACATTAGCATTCTCTAGATAATAGGGAAAATGATATTTTGTGCAATTACAGCGCCCCCTATGGACGAAATTGTATGGCATGTGCTGTGGTTTTAGAGGTCTTTGTGCTGATCGTGCGTGACGTATTTTGTGCAGTTCCCACCTTCTCGTTCCAAGATATTGGCAACTCAAAATCTCAATTTTTGCATTTACCCTTATCACTAGGTGGCACTATGCTTAAAGTAAGTGTTTATGGGCTGGGTCGATATGCCACTGTAACACCGACATACTAACAGAAAATCGTTGTCTTGGGCAAAATTGTTGACAAGTTATTTAACAAAAACTGTTTTTTGGCACCTAGCTTCGCCGATAAACATCGCCCCCTATGACGAAATGTCACAAAATTTAGCACACATGAACAGAAATCTGTGTAGAGATGGCATGTCAACTTTGACCAAATTTGAGCAATTAAAAGCCAAGATATGGACTTTTGAAGAATTTTAAGCTACGTATTAAAAGTTCATTGACGTGTAACTTCGAAACGATTTATCTCAAGATAAATCCTTTGATAACTTTTTGTCAGCATTGTCTGTAGATGACATATACGAAATTTGGTGAGATTCACATGAACGGCCTATGACGAGTTCGTTCAGATTCGTTTTCGCAATATTAAAATTTTACGGAAATTGTTTTCGCTGGAAGTGGGCATCGACCACTGTTTTTTATGCGTGAGGGTCAATAGATTTCACAATAAAAAAAAATTGGTTGTAAACATTAGCATTCTCTAGATAATAGGGAAAATGCCATTTTGTGCAATTACAGCGCCCCCATATGGACGAAACTGTATGGCACGTGCTGTGGTTTTAGAGGTCTTTGTGCTGATCGTGCGTGACGTATTTTGTGCAGTTCCCACCTTCTCGTTCCAAGATATTGGCAACTCAAAATCTCAATTTTTGCATTTACCCTCATCACTAGGTGGCGCTATGCTTAAAGTAAGTGTTTATGGGCTGGGTCAATATGCCACTGTAACACCGACATACTAACAGAACATCGTTGTCTTGGGCAAAATTGTTGACGAGTTATTTAACAAAAACTGTTTTTTGACACTTAGCTTCGACGATAAACATCGCCCCCATGACGAAATGTCACAAAATTTAATACACATGAACAGAAATCTGTGTAGAGATGGCATGTCAACTTTGACCAAATTTGAGCAATTAAAAGCCAAGATATGGACTTTTGAAGAATTTTAAGCTACGTGTTAAATGTTCATTGACGTGTAACTTCGAAACGATTTATCTCAAGATAAATCCTTTAATAACTTTTTGTCAGCATTGTCTGTACATGAACGGCCTATGACGAGTTCGTTCAGATTTGTTTTCGCAATATTAAAATTTCACGGAAATTGTTTTCGTTGGAAGTGGGCGTCGACCAGTGTTTTCAATGCGTGAGGGTCAATAGATTTCACGATAAAATAAAAATGTTGTAAACATTAGCACCGCCACCGTTGTAAACATTAGCACCGCCACCGGCCTTTCAGCTGCCCTATCATGCTCTCCACGACTGACCGAGTGCGTGCATGCATTTCATTATACTTGGCGAGGGGGGTTAACAGCCACATGCGCAAAGCCTAACCGATGTCTCCTAGGAGTGATTGGAATAATTACAGCATAAACTATACATCATGTGTATATTTTCCAGTACATTCACTTTAGGTGTTAAATTTCTTACCAAGTAGCCACCCATTACGCACTCTGCCAGCTTCCAGCCTATTCCCAACCACGCTGTTAGTCAGGATGAAGGAGTCATGGGTTGCCCCAGGCCACCTTGCCACGATATTTGTAAGGCGCATTTGGGCTTCACATATTATTTGTTATATATATGTCACATATATTGACTGGAAATGTTTCCTGTTAACGTACGCATATTTCCCCTCATCATCGATGGCGCCTTTATAGTAATATGTGTGCAGTCGATCGCTCCGATTACTGGCTATCGCTGCAAATTGCGCTTTAATGTTTGCTTGGTTCACTATATTATAAGGAAACTCTATATACCTGGCTGACAGTCGGATGAGGCCATTCAGAACAGCTGGAATGGTGCGGCTCAGAGCTGTCTGACTCATTCCTGACCGGTCAGCCAATTCCCTTTGGAATGATCCCGTTGCCAGAAAACCAAGCATAGTTAGGTCTTGGATTGCTCTGCAAGACATCTATCCCAGAAGAGTACTTTCAAGGGCCCAAAAGATTTTGAAGGACTCCTCTCATCCTGGAAATGGGCTGCTTAAACCACTGAGGTCTGGAAGATGCCTACGCAATCACTTGGCTAGGACTGAAAGACTCAGGAGGAGTTTCTATCCCCAGGCCATCAGAACCCTGAACACACAGTATACTGACTTTGCACACATCCACCACTCAGCACACACAACCTAACTTTACACCCCCCCCCCCCCCAGATGTCATCGGAGCCCCACCATTCTCCATCCTCCACTGCTTCCTCACACATGGTTCCCCAAACTGCCCTCGGCAAAGTCCTCCCCCCCACACACAGCCCTCCCCTGCCTCATGCCCCCCTCCCACACACAACACGCAGCCCAAAGCTCTCATGCCCCCCCTCACACACAGCCCCCCCCACACACACACGCACACAGCCCTTGACCCCCCCCCCCCAACGGTGCTTGCGCCACCCTTACTGCCCCCCCCCCCCCCATCACACACTGCACACAACATATAGCCTTGCTGCCCACCTCCTGCCACCTCCCTCCACCTCCCCACACACACAGTACACAAGACACAGCCCCACCCACCACACACGGAGCTTGCGTCACCCTCACTGCCCCCCCTCACTCACAGCCCCCCCACCCCTGCACACATACAGCACACAGTATATAGTCTTGCTGCCCGCCTCATGCCACCTCCCTCCACCCTCCCACACACACAGCACAGAAGTCACAGCCCTCACAGCTCAAGCCCCCCTCCCACACGCACACAGCACATATCTTTGCTCCCCAGCCCTCTCCACACACGTTTGTCCAACCCCACCTCAGCGCTGTCAGCTGCACACGCAGTGCCACCCCCCACACAGCCCGTCATCTGCCACCACAGCCAGTCCTTCCTCCCAACCATAACTGCACTTTATGCACTTTATCCCACCCCCCTTCACCTTTTTTCTACCTCTGCCCTTCTTATGGTAGTCATCCCCCCCAAATGCATTCTACGCACTTTACTCCCCACTCCACATGCACAGTCTAGACTCACAATCAACAGTTTCACTGCATGTCCTACTACCCAGTATGTCTATGCATGTGACAAATAAAACTCCTTGTATCCTTGTATCCTTGATTGCTACTGGCAATGCGTGAGTCCTTGCCGTCTCCCTCTCCAAACCCGGGCTAAACTCAGCACAGAGTTTCAAGAGAATAACTCTTGGGAATCTGAATCGGCTGATAAGCCAGTCATCATCATTAGCCAAAAAATCATTATAGTCATGGAACACCCGTTCCCTCCTTATGCGACCATTCGCGATGTCCTCCAACAACGCCAACACTGCCATTGTCAACCTTGATTAGTGCCACCTTTTGTGCATGCTTTTATATTCTCATTTCTTTGGATACATGTTGATGATTGGCTGTTCTCATACATCCAAGGTGTTAATAATATGTACGCAATGGGGAATCCACCAACTGGTTGATTGATTGATTTCAAGTAAATGGCTTATGGTTACTCCACGCAACACCAACAAGTCTAGTCTCATTATATTACTGTCAGAAATTGAGCGACAAACATGTCATGAGAGATCTATTAGCATGAATGACATCCACAGTCCTGAAAATATGCACTGTTTAGTAAGCAGTCATCCCTGAATATAATTTTACCGGGGCTTCCGATTTCCTTGATTCCAGTATAGCTATGATAGTTTTATGAATCTGTTCAAGTTAAACAGTGTTAAACAGTGTCACATTATGCGTGTAAACAATAACCCATGATTGAAATGCGTTTAAAATCATGCATCCTGACGTTTAAAGCCACCTTTAACTAGCCGTAAATTGCAATATTACGTCATGACTCGTGAGTGAGTACACCTGAAGTTATTGCGCTGCATTGCCTCTATGTGCCGCCAACTGACCAAATGCACTAGAAACGTGCGTACGACAGCCATAAGTTTGCGTGGAGGCCCGTGGAGGCAGATTTTAGGAGAAGCATTCTACTCCAGCCCAGTGTGTGGCGATAAGCACGAAGATTTACAAAATATTGATCTACACAAGTAAACAGGATAACAATGGCGGCGCCCTTGGCCAGGATCTGTGGAAAGGTAAAAACTTTGTTAAAGCAACATTTTGAAGAATTGACTCATTTTTACCCAATACTTTTAGGAAAATGTAACGTAAGGTTTTTAATGCAGAATTGTAACAGTTGTTATGTTCATCGCTGACAGGCCTAAATCATGCGAACTACCCATTGCTCTTGTCGGCTCTGCGTCAGTGTTGTATATAGTCCTTTTAACAACGTCACTGGTTTTCAAAATTGTGAATTTACAATCAGAAGGTCCGTTACGAAAGTGATGTGATGTGAAAGGGGGTGCCATCAATTATATTACGTTTTGCCAAACTTTGCCGAGCACAATAGGCTCTGTTGTGCACACATCTACATCTTTTTGTATGTAGTCTAACCACATACTCCACGAGCCTAACACACAACTACAACACTTAGATTTTTAACCTCACGGTAAGTTCTGCAGCCATAAGCATTCTGTATTCTGCATAGAATTTCACCTGTCACCTTTCACCTTTATTTAATCAACTAGATATAGACTACTGCAGAGCGATATATGGTATGACCGCCGCAGGGCTGCCAACTTTGGTCATTTGCCTGGAGTGAGATTTCTCCCCAAACAAGTGCATGCAGTGGCCAGCAGCTTGTGACTGTTCATTTGTGTTATTCTATTTGGAACGCCAGCATTTAACCCTGTTTTAGACCTTGAAACTTATTTAAAAAACAGCCAACTTTGGTTAATCACAGCATTTCATACAGAAAAGGAGAATGAAAACAGATTTGAAAAGAGCTTGAAAAAGCTGTGATACCACCTGAAGCGGTTTCAGGTGGTATCACAATCTCAAAAAGGTGACATTTCACCATGTGTATGATTTTTCTACATCCCATCACATAGCCTGTCCATTGCATGTAAGAATTACCCTACATGATACATTTTATAGTTTTAATATTATGCACTTTTGTTGGGTTACCGTATGCAGAAGTGAATTTGCTGTGCATAAGGGGATGACATCGCCACCATTTAGTGTGCTTGCTTATTTATTCATTTGTATGCTGTTAAGTGAGCTTGGTAATTGGCATTCCTTCTGACTGACAGCAATAAGCCACGTGATGTTTCTCATTATCACAATGCAAATCCAGTTCATAGAAGCTGACTATGATTGGGGTCAATAACCTAAACGTAACTTCATGCTTTATTCTTTGGAATACATCTTACCAATTCAAAGTGCTGAAAAGATAAAGCCTAACACTACAAAAACAATGATTATGAGCTGAGTTTTCAGCATGCATACAAGGTTAACAAGGTGCTCTCCTGCTGCTTCTTTTGACGGCTAAGTTTATTCACAGCACAAAATAAAGTTCACACGCAGAAACACAAACGACTTTCTTTCAAGATTTAAAGTTTTAAGAGAGTTAGTACTTAAAGGAGAACTTCGGTGTAAAATGAAAATTGGCATGTTAAAACATCATACCGAGTTGGTATGTGTACTGAGGAGCAAAATTAATTTAGCCTGTTGCATTCAGAGTTTAACTATTTTTTATCGTTTGTCCCAGAAGGCTAATGATAGGGTAGCATGTCATATACAGGAAAAGCTGCCAAACAAACTTTGTGTTACAATTAAACCAATTGCACTGTCAAGGTAATTTTTTAGCAGGGTTTTATTGTACAGCACACAAAAAGCAAGGCAAAACTGAAAAAATGGCATTATAATACAAACACAAAAGGACCATAAACAGGAATGCTATCAATTTAAAGATCATAAACAGTAACAATATGCTATGCAAACATCAAGAATGTGAAAACTAAGATCTCATATTTTTAAAGTAATGAAACGCAAGACACAGACACTCACACTCATGATCACAACATATTATGCATATCTTAAAAATTATGCATTTTTGCATTATGCATATCTCATTTAAAAATATGAGATCTTAGTTTTCACATTCTTGATGATTCTTGACACTTCACGTGTCATTTCACATATTGAATCTATAGCCATTTTCACAGCTTTGGAGAGGAAGAATTACACAAGGTACATCTGATCTGATTTGATTTTTGAATTCTACAGGAAAATGCATTTCTTTTCACATAGTTACACTAATGTGTGTGGAATACTAAAAGAGCCAGCAATGTCGGAAGTTGAGCAAAAGGCTTGTTCACCAGAATTCCCAAAATGACCTGAAATTTCAAAGGGCTGTCGTTTTGGAGCTAATAGTGATACAGACTTAATATTTAAGATTTATACATAGGTTGGATGTACAAACAGCTGTGATTTTTTTCAGATTTTTTGGAGAGGGTGACTGTCGGCCATTGTTCGATTTGTCACGGAATGACCCACATTTGGTCTGGTGAAATGCAATTTCAGTCCTCTGTGTAATGCCTGTTACATAGTGAATTGACAATAAAGTACAGTTTGTCTTTGACATTCATTTTAGCGTCACTTTGCAATCAAATAAATTTATATGATAAGCACTATGTACCTTGATGTTGGCATTGTTGTAAACCGCAGAGGACACAGCAACACATATTTGCTTTGATTGGAAATCTGTCATGTTATTATGTCACAAAACCATGCAACGGCTAGTGAGTTTCTGTCACACAGGAGAAAATTTACCGTACTGTTTGGATAAGCCATAGCCACGGTTTTTCCTGTTTAATTTTCTATTCATGTTGGGGAAACATTTCCATCAGTATTTCTCACAAAATAAGCTTAGAAATTGGTATTTGTTTGTAAGCGGAATCGTTATCTTTATGGATTTTACTATTCGCTAGAAATGAAGCAGAAAGAAAGATGGCTAAGCTAAGCTACACGCTATAGCTTGGTATGTACATGCTAACTAGCTAGCTCCCTTGACATGCTGGCTTGCAAGACTGGCCGAAACCAATGTAGAGGAAGAATCAAGTCCCCACGTACAGTATTAGCCTCCCACTCCAGTAACTGATTGCAGCTATAACAGTAGAAAAATACAAAAATACTAAGAAAATGTACTAAAATACTAAGAAAATTATCGTATGCTGTCGGATTTGTGAATGAGCATCTACCACTCAATTTATTGTATTCAGGTTCGTTGGCCGATGTGACCGTATGTCACCACACACTTGTGCAGTTGCCTGGTGACCAGTAAAAAATTCAAAATCTGGTTTCATCGTCTCCCATTGAAAACGACACCATCCCATAGTCCATTCTCTTGTACTGTCTATGAATGGGACTCATTGGGGTAGGCAGAGACACTTGTTTTAAACTTCAGCTGAGTCCACACCTCCCGGAAGAAATTGTTTCTCATGGCCTCCGCTCCAGACCCTCTGTACAAAATTAAATGAAGTACAAGGTGCTGGTTTACCAGGCTAGCGTGATAGCGTGTGAAGACAGGCAAAACTCTGTGTTACACTGTGTGTTACGGTGTGTAAAGTTGGCAGCTCTGCCGCCGCATGGTATTGATTTTTCGCATAAGAAATGCAAATTATAATAGGTTGGAATGTTTTGATGGCCAGACATGGCTGTCCCGTTGTTTTTGTATATTCCAAGTATGGAGGGTTTTTAGACTGCATTTCCCAAGAGAAAATGCAAAATGTGCAGGGTCAACTGTTGCAGATAGCCATTCACAATTACTGGTGGTTTAAGTTATTGTATTTAATATATACAGGCTATAGTCACTTTGTATCCATTGAGCCTAGCTCAAAACATTTGTATAACTAGAATCCTATTTGATTATAGTTGAGCAATTGAGTGCTCCACTTTCAAAAATATACCTGCAGAGCTACAGAGACACAGGAGGGGAACCAGAGGTGGTGTAAAGGGGGGGATAAGGCGCAAAAGAGTGCCACCGTGGGAGACTATAATCAGTGCCCCTGGCAAGAGCGCCACACGACATTCCGATGTCATCGCTAGACTCAGGAAAAGGCCCTTTTCACCAACCTTGCCGGCTCTGCTGCTGTACAATAATAAGATCAATCTGAAATAAAATGGACGAGTTTTCACTCCTAATTCAAAGCAACTGGATGTACAGGGATTGTTCTGCCATCTGCATGACTGAAACCTGGCTGGATGAGAGCGTTCCAGTTGCAGCAGTCACATCTTTACAATTTATATAAACTTTGGGGGTGAGACAATACGTTTTTTCCAAAGTCCATCCACCTAGTTAGTAGAGCAATGATTTGAAGTCTTACATACAAGCAAAGCGGCGTTGCACATACAGGGCAGAGATGCATACGTATATAATACTGTACGACCAAGACACATAACTTTGACCCTTCAACGTCACCACTGTGTACCAGACGTAAGATTTTTGAAAGAACACTAACACTTTGGTCTTGTACAAAGTTATTATCCTACTGATATTTTCAGTGCTTCTCTAATACCTTTGGGAGGAACAGGAGCACACACCCCACTAACTGCAGTCTTAGGTAGGACAGGGGTAGCCTGGTAAACCCACCCCTCGTACTTCATTTCATTTCATGCAGAGGGTCTGGACCGTCTTATTTCAAATTACATTTGAATTGTAGTGCGTAGGTAGGCTAATTGCATACGTGACGACCAGGCGTTAGCGATTGGGTAAAGGCAGATGCACTTTTTAAAAACTTCAGCAGAGTCCACACCTCCAGCAAATTGTTTCTGACGGTCTCTGTTCCAGACCCTCTGCACGAAATGAAACGAAGTATGAGGAGCGGGTTTACCAGGCTAGGACAGGGGCCCTACCTATGGCTAATACATATGAAGCTGAAGCTGTATCTTTTAGTTAGCCTGGTAAACCCGCCCCTCGTACTTGTATGTAGCACACAAGGTCAACATCACAGCTAACGAACACACCCTCTGTTCGCTGATTGGAGCGGTCGCGCTGGAACTTGCCAAATGCTCCCCAAGAGCGTCCGGTCCAGACCCTCTGCACGAAATGAAATGAAGTACGAGGGGCAGGTTTACCAGGCTATCTTTTAGTATGGTTGTAGAAAAAAATACAAATGTGGACATCTGACTCTGCAGCGCCTTATGAGAGGTGGCTAGTAGAAATGGGGAACATACTAAGCCTGGAAAGGATCAGATACTATAATAAAAGTAAATTAAGAGACTTTGACAAAATATGGGCCCTATACTACAGTATGTAAATGGCCAAGTCTGACTATTTTCTAATGACTTGTTCCCAGGTCTTGATTGCTGTTTTTTATCTTTTGATGGTTTGTTTTGTATTTTCTTATCTGTACTGCATTCATGGATGTGATTCATATTTTATGTTTTCCTATGTTTGTGGGGTAAATTGTCCAACCTATTGGTAAAAGAATGAAAGCATTAATAAAAAAAATCCTTAACAACCAGTGATTGCCCAAAGTCTTGTACATCATGTGACACCCTTGTAATGCTTTTCCAGGCCTTTACTGCAGCGGCTTTCGGATGCTTTTTTTTTCTGTGGATTTTTCCGTTCTAAATTGTAGTCTTTAGCAAATGAAATGCAAGCTTTTTTATGTTGAAACCAAGTCACTGACTAGCCCATTGGAGAATATTCAATTTCTTTGCTTTAAGAATTAGCTGAATGTCTCGGGTTATTATGACCACGGTTATATTGGTTATATTTTTTTCCCTTTTTTTTTCATTTTTTTCGCAAATTATTGCTGGGACATTGGAACTCTGGGGGACACGAATGTTTGTAGACATGTAGCCCTAGTAGTTTCTGAGTGAATAGGAGCTCCCCCACCCTGCTGTGCCAGTGTCCGTCAAAGAGGGGGAGACGGCCAAAAGTTTTTGCTGAATAACTCAATGTTTCACCCAGCAACATGAAGTTTTTGTGATAGTATGCCGGTGTTACAGAGGCATCTCGACCCAGCGCATAAACGCTCACTTGAAACATAGCGCCACCTAGTGATATTGGTAAATGCAAAATTTGGGATTTTGCATTGCCAATATCTTGGACCAAGAAGGAGGGGAACTGCACAAGATATGCACGATTAGCACAAAGACCTCTAAAAGCACAGCGCATGCCATAAAATTTGGCCCATAGGGGGCGCTGTAATCGTACAAAATCTCCTTTTGCCCATACCCTTTTCAAAAATCACTCCTACACACTACACAAACACACACAATGACATTCATTCAAGACCCGCATCCATGCCCACTTCCAGGAAATCATTTTCACACAAATTCTCACCTGACAACACTGCTCTACCACAAACTCATTATACCAACAGTTCCCACATTTCAATACACTGCGGTGGTCATGCTATGTAGTTCTAGATGATGTTCTCAAGCCCAGTTCTCTGGTACTAGACCCACCAATACGTACTGTATAATACAAATATTACTGCAGAAATTATGTCACATATACTTTTAAAAGCTTAAGTTTATTCTTTCAGTTCTGTAGACACCTGTCACGACCATGGAGCACATTACAACTGGGCATTCGAAACCGGTCTTCATCATCTGCTGTTGAGCTGTCCACTGGAAATGAAGCTATGCCAGGAATTGTTTGCCCTCCACTGCAGACCTTCTCTGAGGAAGAGAATATGATGAGAGAAGCGGGTAAGACTGGTCTATCCTACTTTTGTGAATGTACATAAAAATGTATGCTTTAAAGCTTTTTAAATTTGGTCATACTTGGCCTCCCCTTAGTAATCATAGTAGTAGTAGTAGTAGTAGTAGTAGTAGTAGTAGTCAGCCCTTTATTGTGACTAGTCACAAGTACCAGCGAAATTAGCCATCAACCCATCCATACATAGATACAAACATACATGATGTGACAAGGGGGTAGACAGGACGGGAAGACAAGAATATAAAGAAACACAGCATTACATAAGGAATGGGGAGGAGAAAAAAAAGCTAACCCCCAGACTATGCTCCTAGTATACATGAAGAGAGCTGCCATTACCACCAAAACCTAGTACGTAGTCCTTTTACGTAGTCACAACGCCTGTTTTGTATCTTTTAACATCTACAGTACAAGCTGCAATAGGGCAGCGTTTTCACATGGATACTCTAAAAATGTCTAAAGGTCCATAGCCTGGTAAACCCGTCCCTCGTACTTCATTTCATTTTGTACAGAGGGTCTGGACTGGAATCTGTTGAGGAGCATGTAAGAGGACCGAGCAACTCCTATCCAGTTCATGAGCCATGACATTGACTTTGTGTGCTACATTTGAATTGTAGTGTGTAGGTAGGCTAATTGCATACGTGACGACCAGGCGTTAGCGATTGGGTGAAAGCAGAGGCACTTGTTTTAAACTTCAGCAGAGTCCACACCTCCAGCAAGAAATTGTTTCTGACGGCCTCCGTTCCAGACCCTCTGTACAAAATGAAATGAGGTACGAGGGGCTGGTTTACCGGGCTAAAAGGTCCACTCAACTTCCTTAAAACATTCTCATTATATAACTTATTATTTTACATCTGTAATAGCAATTTCGACTATTGAGGTCAATTAAGTTTTAAAAACATAAAAATATCAGACACAAAACAAAGTAATCCATAAGTCTACTGGGTCATTCCATGCCAACTCAATCAATATTGAGAAAAGTTTCATGGGCACCATATCAGATTTCAGTACTTCATTCCTTCATTTTTTACTGAGCTTGTGGAAAGAAGCAGTTTTTCTGTACACGGCTGGCCTGAGCTCACGGTCCGAGGGGTATTTTCCAAGCTGTGACCATTTTCAGTACCCTCCACAGTTTAATGTTTTATGTCAAGATAGGTTGTTTCTACTCAATGATTCCTTGCTAAATAACACTAATCAAGTCAATAATTTGATCTTGGTCAATTGGGGGTCTCACAGATGATGGTTAAAAAAGTGAAAAATATATATGTACGTGGAAGCAACTTTTTTGCACAAGCTGAGTAAAATATGAAGGAGTGGAGTTGAGATGTTCTAATTTACATCAGGCTTAGCCAATACATGTACAGTATCTTTAAGTGGTGAACACTGGAACACTTACGTCTACGTGGTCATTTACCCCGCTGAAAAAGGGGTTCCGATGGGTATTTTTGAGCTGTGACCATTTTCAGAACAGTGTAAAACCATAATTTAATGTTTTATATCAAGATATTTTGTTACTACTCAAAGATTCCTAAGTAACACTAATCAAGTGAATAATTTGGTCTTGGTCATGTGGAGGTCTCACAGGTGATGGTCTAAAAGTGAAAAATATATATTCCGCCTAACCAAATTTCAGTTTTGATTTTAATCAACACTGGCTAGCCAATTAAGTTTTGGGCCTCCAAAAAAGAAAAAGGGCCATGGGCCATAAAAACTAAACCGCTTGATACTTTGATCTGAAACTTGCGGACTTTTCATTGCTCTCATACAGGTATATTTGCTGCCATTTTAAGCAAAATATGAGATGGTGCCCATAAAAGCACTGGTTGAGTTGGCATGGAATGACTGGAATGCTATTAGTCTGATTGCATAATAAATTCCTATTGTCATCCATCAGTAAGGATTCTGGCCACATTGCACCAGTGTAAGGATGAATGACTGGCCTGAGAATTTGTTATGTCGTGATGGTTTGGGGTGGAATATCCATGGGAGGGAGGACGGCAGCCTCACTGGACAAAGGTACCGGGACGAAATTCTCAGGCCAGTCGTTCATCCTTGCACTGGTGCAATGTGGCCAGATTTCTTACTGATGGACGACAATGCCCAGCCACATCGAGCAAGATTGAGAATTTCTTGAGGAGGAACACATCCCCAGGATGGAGTGGCCAGTGCGATCCTGGACTCAACCTGATTGAACATTGTTGGGCAGAATTACGGAATCAAATCAGTGCACGTCAGGTCACTCCAAGAACCCATGTTGATTGATGTTAGAGGTGGTAATACTGACTATTGAGTTTTGAAATAAAGGAGAATTGTTTTCAGTTAATCTTCTTGACTTGTTATTTTCGGGATTTGTTCATGTTAATCACATTTTCAGATGTTTATCACAGTTTTTAAACATCACATTTCATTGGTGGACTCGTGCAATAAATACATTTTTGCTAACTTGAATGAGCTCAATTTTTGTCTTTGAATATTTTGCAAGCCCTAATTCCCAAATGGTATGGCAAGTTTAGTGCATCAACAATACACAGCAGTATGTCCCCTGTATGGCTCCGTGGGGCACTCTGGGTGAATGCACCTGCTGCATTGCAGGCAATGAAATGCCAGATGCATTTCCTGACTATTCTGACGTCATTTGAATCGCTAATGTTCTGAATAACGTTTTTCACTGCTGACTTCACGAGTGTGTGACAAGTCATTTTACACCTTGCATCAAACAATCATGTCTGATGACCATCGAAATCAGTGAAGCAAGACAATCTTTTGCAAAGACCTTGCCAAGACATCAGGTGAACAGTTTATACTGAAATTGTGGGATAATGCCAGCTGGTGTTAGAAACAAATTCCCGGAAAAGTAAGTAAGATTGTTAGTTGCAGCCCGTAAAAATATATCGTAAAATAGACAACATTTGTGTCTACGAGGTGTGGCAAAGCTTGTCGCATCAATCGAACTATTTAAACAGCACAGACATTGTCGCATACACTGATTGGATAGCAATTCGAAGTTCATACAAGTTAGAATAGAATCCACAAGTTGTGTTTTATAAATGTTACTATGTTTTTTGTTTTAACTGTGAAAGCCTCCTGTGACATTACATCTGTTGATGACATTCTTCTATGACTGAACTTGTTTTGCACTCAGCATTATAGAGTCTCATGCCCGGTTTTGGTGTTTTTCATATGCTGTTTAGGAAAATGTGGCACACACTTTCATTTAAGAACATTTGGGTTCTCCATTCTTAATCCAATCTCCCGTATATTGTGCTTGGGAAATTTCTTACGAAGAATTTTACAAAATGTCTTTAGAAGATATTGGTGAATAAGGCCCATTGAGATTATGTTTATTTTTCCATGAGTTACAGTTATTGGGAAAAGAAGCAAAAATAAAATACTGATGTACTTTTTTTCTAATGACAGTGGTAATGTATTCATAAGAGCCAGCTCAAAATTTGTTGAATTAACAAGATACATTGTCAGATACAGCTAGAACAGTTTCAGCATAATTAATATTGAATTATTTCTACATTTTTTTTCATGAAAGCTAATTGAAGTTATAACCCTTAAAGGTAACCCTTGCTTTCAAGGAGGTTTAAAGACTTGGTAGGTTTGGACTGCAGCCATGTATTAATTATGAAAGTATATTTGTCTGATGAAACAAAAGCTATTACGCTGTTAAGTTTTGGGTTAGCAGTGGACATTTACATATGTAGACTGAGCAATTTGCTTGTATTTATTGCATTGTTTGCTTATGTCCTGTTCACACACATCAGTAAAGAAGTTTGCCCAAGAACAGATTCTACCATGTGTGTCTGAAATGGATGAAAACTCCAAAATGGATGAAAGAGTCATCAGAGGACTATTTGAGCAAGGGGTTTGTGTTCTGTATATTGAAATATGAGGAAAAATAACCATTATATTTAGCTTTTTGTTTGGATATTTAAATGTGTGTTTATGTTTTATTGAATTACAGCTAATGGGGGTTGAAATAGACCCACAGTATGGTGGTACTGGATCCAGCTTTTTTGCATCTATCCTGGTGATTGAAGAATTAGCAAAAGTGGATCCATCCATTGCAGTTCTATGTGACATTCAGAATACACTTATTAACACACTGCTGTCCAAACTGGGAACTGAAGAGCAGAAACAGAACTATCTCAGTCGTCTGTCCACAGATATGGTAAGATGGAAACATTTTCCTCTTCCTAATTTCTTATTATGAAATTCAGCTATCATATCTCAAGTCTCACAGAAGTTCTAGGAGTCTCCTGCACATTTATTATGACTCCCTGATGTCTGCAAATAAATTACCCTGGAATGTAGAGCGAGTGAGCAGGAGCGTGCATGACAGTAACTTGCACTGTACTGATTTTACACTAGCATTGCCATTGGTGGGTTAAACAATTGTAGAGTACACACTGAGGTGAGTTTACCATTGTCCTGTGTTGTATTCATATCCTTAGATGCTAAATAAGAAATCGAACATTGACAAAATTACATGAATTAACAAACCATAGAGTAAGCCATGCTGCAGCATGCATGCATGTCCTCATGGCTTATGGGTGCCACTGATCATGCTGAGATCTCTGTGACACAAAGCAGAGTTCCCTTTGCCAGGTCATTGTTTTTTCACAGAACAGAAGCCTGTTATCCCACATATCTCCTTCGTTTTTTTGAAAAGGGGTTTGAACCAATACTCACCACAAACTTTAAATCCAAAGCATTTGTGCTGCCACTGCAGCGCTTGTTCAGTTTGCGAAGATTTTATCACATATACACGTGTTTCGACGTTTTCAGGACTGTTCCTGTGGCCTTCCATTTCTGCACTACATCTTTTCATTGTGGAAACAGACAGTCCAAACCAGATAATTGTTTGTAGCCTTCTCCTAATGCATAATAATGAATTATCTTAGTTTTTATGTTGCCACATTTTAAGAAAGAACCTAGGACAAGCACAGGAAGCAATTACCTATATACATTTTAATGATTTGTTTCACCTGTCTATGTAACTGAATGTCTAACAAGCTAATCAAAGCAATTTTGTGCCGCAACCTGTCAGCTATAAATCTTTACAAGTCTTGAAATGAATGCAATTAAACGGGTACCCACACTTTTGCACATCCCATTTTTGACATTTTATTTTATTATAATAAAACTGTGTAATGCTACTCTAAGAATTTTGTTCTGGAAAACACTCACATGTCTACTTCTCTGAAGAAAAAACTAATTTTGTTGCTGTGATCTTCTCTTAAAAAGGTAGAGCAAATTATCATGAAACCTTTGAGGGGTGCCCAAACTTTTGTATACCACTGTGTGGCGCAATGGTATTTGCTTTGCACATGGCCAATTCACTTAATGTAATAACTTGTTGTCAGTGACCTCGGTCACCTAAATAATCGCAAGAGTCCTTCATTTTTTGACAAAAGAAAAAGCTGACTTTCAAAGCTTATTTTTCAAGTCTTCACCAGTAATAGAAGGGGAACAGCAATACTTGTGCATAAAAATCTACCCTTTATAATCAAGGAGCAGTACTGTGACCGTGAAGGCAGATATGTATTGTGTGTGTCTCAATTAAGGGTCTACATGCTGGTTCATTGTGCTGGTTCATTGGCTACATACGTCACAGTGGCGTGGCAAGCACTGTCCCATTTGGAAGGCGCCTCTGAATCCACCCGACAAACCTGCACTTCATTTGCCGTTGGGAGGAGGCTGGTGGTGGATCCTCCATGGCCTCATTTCTCCCAGAATTCTTTTCGCTCAACATGGTGCAAGTGCAAACAGTATTGGGCTGAAATAAAAACAACAAATTAATAATTCCTGGGTCCATTTCTGACAAAATGTAGCTTTATTTGTTATGTTTGTTGTGACTTAGTGATTTTGTATTACGCTCGTGGCAGTGTCAACTGCCAAACTATGTTCTGTAGTTCCTAGGCAACCAGAGGAGCTCCGTAGGCTAGGCTGTCCCATTTGATGAATGGTTAACAGCCACGGTAGGCTACAAGGCTATGACTATGTAGGCAACTCCGTAGCAGCACACTCCGAAGAGTGTAGACCCTTAATTGGGACAGAGCTACTGATTTGTGGATTGCTATGTGGTCAAGAACTCCTGTTGCACAATATCTACGCACCAAACAAGGATTGTCCCAAATTCATGTTCGACATGATTACTTTATTTACTTATATGACTGGCATGTGGTGATGCGGGCCTTGTTGATGTCTGGAAAGAACACAACAACAAAACATTATTCCTTTTACTCAGCCAGACACAGATCATGTTCTAGATTAGATTTTTTTTCTTTTGCCCCAAGATCTACTGTCCTTTGTTACTTCCTGTACCATGGGTGCAATCTGTATATCTGACCGTTCTCCAGTTTACCTTAGGCTCTCTTAGGTCATCAGAAACGACAAACTAAGTACTGGAGATTCAAATGTTCACTTCTCTCAAACACAGAAGCCTGCCTTAATATCAGAAAATGGATTAGTATAGACTGGAAAACTTAGCCTCCCCAGTTACTTCTGCAATAATGTGGGACGCAGTTAAAGCTGTGATTAGGGGACATCTGATGTCATGTACAACTGCAAGAAAAAAGATTGCCAGTGAACATGCCACTCAACTTCAAAAAGAAATCTGTTAGCTTAGAACAATGCCACAAACAAGCAGTCACAGAGGAAACCTTGTTCAGCCTTGTTTAAACAGAGCATTAAAAAAAACTTTTGTTTTTCACAAAACAACGCTATTATGAATGTGGAAACAAGCCCAGCAGACTCATAGCTTATCGGCTCAAAAGAGCTGACCATACAATGAAACACATATGTCAGGCAACAGGCCAGTTGAGATATGACTTGCTGTCCATAAAGACTTAATTCGTTGACTTTTATGCACAACTGTATACATCACAAAATCCCACAGAATTAAACATTCAGTCATTCTTATCCATGCCTTCATTGTCTGAGGATAAGGCACATCTAAACCGTCCGTTTATTCCGTTACAGGCTATTATGTTCTTACTCTTTATGCCTATGATGGGGCTTGTTTAAGAAAGGGACCCTGTCGGATTCAATGTAAACAGCTGTAATATCACAGATACTACAGTTGTCAAGTTGTCATACTTATTTACTGTCCTGGAAAAATGGGTGGATTTACAGTTATTGGGTGGATTAAGAGTTTGTACAGGAACCCCATGTTCAAGTATATGTGAAAATCTCTGTCTGAAAAATGTGGTCCCTTTAGAGGTTGTCGACAGGGTTGCTCTTTGCCTCTCCTCTAATTGAACTTTGCTACTGAATCCCTTGCAGAGGACATTTTTCTCTTTACGTGGACACAAGGTGAATTTAAATAGCTAATAGAGTGAGTGTCTCCTGACCTTAAAGACTTATTTCAAATAAACTACACTCCACTACTTGGAATTTACTGCCATTTTCTTTTCTTGGACAAATTAAAGGTGTCATTCCGCTAGAAACCGTTTAGTACTTGCTCTTTTTAAAATATAATAGGTCATTCCGAGTTGGATATGCATGCTGCACGTGTATACAAATATTCTTCTACCCTGATTGCCTCCATTAGTCAATGAAAGAAAATAGGCGGAAAAACGAGCGAATAAGAAAAAGGCAAACAAAGTGACGTAAGTTTGTTAATTAGAACAAAATATGCCACAGTTGTGATTCTCGTTGCACACATTAGCTTAGCGAAATATAGTTAAGTATGTGTGTTTGTTTAGAACGTTTACATTTTCTATTTGGTGTGCTATGACCGAATGGGCTTTGAATTATTGTAGCCTGTGACTAGCATAGCCAAGAACCTGTCATTCTCCCCGCTACAGCTCCTCCACCAAACCAGAACAACCTGTAACACGAGCACTAAAGCGGCTAAAAACTGCTCATAGGGCATTTATTAATTAATGAAGTGCCTTTATATAAAATAATTCCACTGCCAGGATTTCTTCTAATCCTAACTAATTCTAACTAGATCTAGAGGAAAAAGACTGGATCTCCCAGATTTTCAACTGTACTTATTGGGCCGTCCAGAAAAAGGGCCTGATTAGTTGGATACAGAATCAGGAAACTGCCCATTGGACAGACATTGAAGAGGAACTATGTCCTCATAGTTCAGTTACTGTTCTAGCATTTATTAATAACATAAAAGCTATAAAACCCATCTCAATAACCTATGTATTATGTAATACTCTTCAGGCCTGGCAAGAAGTTCTGTGGATCTCTTAATACCATCTCCACGCTAGCTCCCTTATCCTCTAATCCAGATTTGCCACCCTTGATTGGGAAAGCACTCTTTACTGAGTGGAAAGGACATGGTATACATCAGCTTTAGAATTTATTTAAGGAAGGCTTTTAGAAGTCTTTTGCAGACCTAAGGTCAGAGTTTCAAACCAGGGGTGCGTTTCCCAAAAGCGTCGTTGCTAACTTCCTTAGCAACTTCGTAGGTTTGAACGATGGTCTTACCACACTGCTGTTTCCCAACACCATCGTCCAGACTTAGCAACCAACGATGTTTACAACTACAGTAGTCCGATGGATCGTTCAACGACGCAAGTGTTTCCCAACAACAAAGTCTGGACGAACCATCGGAAGTTCCATCGTGAAGCTGTGCAGTTGGAACGATTAGCATGGACCTGTCGTGAGACCGTCGTGTTTGTTCACGTGACGTCTTGCTCGTCACCTTTGGCCTTTTTGTGGCGGATTAGGCGGCTGTCTGTGCGTTACTGCCACCACCTGCATAAATGATGTTACTCCCAATTCACTTAATTTTCGGTATTGCATTGACAGATAATGTAAAAAGTAGGAAAAAAACACACCCGATAACACACAAAAAGCTGTTGCAAAATGTGGTTGGATAAAAGTTAATGTGCGTCAGTGATGTTAATGAGCACTTTTGTAATATTGTGATGTATGTGCACTGATTACTGACCCACAAGCACGGTTATTCCATTGCCCCGTAGATCATTTTCACCTGTTACAAATTGATTACCCTTCGGCAGGATTCGAACCCATATCTCACCGAAAAAGACAACACTTCCTTTGACAGACCGACGAGCTAACCACTCATCCACCTCACCACTTACCTACATGGAGGGAGTGGATATATTTATAGCTGTTGCTCCATGCAGTATAAATTAAATATACAGACATATGATACAAACTGACAGTCGGTTGTTACTTTTAATGAGTAGGGCACATGGCTGTGTTTACGGAGATATCCCAGAGTTTCTACAGCTGTCATACCGGCTTAAATGAAATGAGACTACGTTTATGTCCTTATGTAGGTCAATCGTTTCTGTCGTTATCCGCAACGAATGCATCCGAATACTCTCCGAGCCCTTCCGAAACATCTGGGTACTTTGCAGTTTGAACCACCTAAGTCCAAACTAACAACAGTTCAGACTTCCATCGTACTTTGGTGGTTGGAGATTTTCGGGAAACAGTCGGTTGTGGCGTGCTGAGTAGTTTGAACCTACGTTGTACAACGGTGGTTTAATGCTAACCTCCGTCGTTGTTTGGGAAACGCACCCCAGGTTTCTACAAACTACATCTTCAACTTTAGAAAGGTCGGGACAAATATCCTTCAGTTTGTCAGTCATTGAGGATATTTTAGTAAACTCTATTACATTACATTACATTACACTTAGCAGACGCTTTTATCCAAAGCGACTTACAAAAGGGGGGCATAATAAGCTAACAGATGTGTAGAGAAACACAGAGTAAACAGACTACATACAAGGAGATACATATGCCTTAGCTAAGACACACATACCCCCTACACACTCATACAAGCACGAGGCACTTAGGTAACGAGATGGTTAGTAGAGATTAGTTTTATTAGGAAGGGAAGCAGTCTCGGAAAAGAAGGGTTTTCAGGAGCTTTTTGAAGGTCAAGAGGGATGTTGCTGCTCTTGTAGCGACTGGTAGGTTGTTCCACCATTGAGGGACAACAGTAGAGAAAGGTTTAGAGTGACCTTGCTTTGTGTTAGGAGAGGGTACGGCCAGACGGTTCGTATTAGAGGATCACAACGCTCTGGACGGGATGTAAGCTTTTAGTATGACGTTAAGGGCCAGATCCAGAAATGACTTTGTAGGTTAGAGTCAAAACCTTGTGTTGAATTCTGGCAGCCACCGGGAGCCAATGCAGGTTGATGAAGAGCGGAGTGACGTGCCCTTTTGGGTTGACTGAAAACCAGTCGTGCTGCTGTGTGTCATCAGCTTAGCAATGATAGGAGAAGCCGTGTGAGCGGATGACATGGCCCAGCAAGATGGTGCAGCAGCGACCCTTGGGGCACCCGTGTGGACAAGGTGTGAGTTAATGACAGTTGTCCTTGCCATGACACATTAAAGGAGTGTCCGGTGAGGTAGAATTTAACCCAGGAGTGTGCTATGCCTGTGATACCCATGTTTGAGAGTATAGTTAGCAGTATGCTGTGGTTGACTGTATCGAAGGTTCCCGATAAGTCGAGTAGGATAAGTATCGATGCTTGTCCTTCAGTCTTGTCTACTCTTAGGGCTTCTGTGATGGATAGCAGAGCTGTTTCAGTGGAGTGGGAATGGGAACGGGAAAATCTCTGTGATCAATTGTGCATTATTGGATTATCATGGTTCCTCTTTGATGCCTCTCCAAGCTGTATTGCAGAAGAGCTGGAACAAGACCTTGATGATGGGCTTTGGCACTATAGTACTATGAGTGAATGTTTTTCATTATTTTGTAACAAAAATATTGAGCAGACCTATACATTTGTGCACAGAATGTACTTCACGCCAGTCTGTCTAAACAAGATCCGGTACAAGAAACAAGAAACAGTATCCTAATGTGTCTTCCAAATGTCATCATTGTAAGACATATACAGAGTCGCTTATTCATGTATTTTGGAAATGTAGGGAACTAAACATTGGGAACGTTGCTCATGCTTTAACAACCCCCAATTATGCATTAAAATGTACACCTATGTTTTAAATTTGTGGCACTGATCAAGATGGGACACTTGACTCCATCTCTAATTATGGAAGGATCATATCATACATAGCCAAAAAGTGCAAATGGCTCAACTAAAACCAAGAAACACCTCCTACAAATTAATCAGGTTCAAAACTGTGATAAATAACACAGTGCAACTGGAATATCATACTTATAACTAAGGACAAATACGATCTCTTTGTACAAATGTTGGTAGCTCTTGCTACTATCTGACCACCCATTTACCTTAAGTCATATGCCATGGCTTAGTATACTATTGCACAATACTTGTAACTAATTACCTTTTTAAAGAAAGTAAAGTACTAATGTATTTTTTTCTTTTGCACAGAATGATCTTTTATTTATTTCATTAAGCATTTGCTTTCCTCTCTCTCGGCTTTGTTCTTTTCTGAGTGTGTTGGATGTTTGTGTAATGTTTAAAAAATTGAATAAATAAACATTTAAAGAAAAATAAAGGCTTTAACCTTCACAACACAGTAACGTTACACCGTACCCTAGACATTTGCATGCATAGCCCAAAACAATGAATTTCAAGCAGTTCTAAAAATAGATATGGAATGTTCAAGACCAAAATCGTAATCCCGCTACACATAGCATGCTAACGCGAACAATAACAAAGTGACATCACTGACGCATACATTACCTTACCAAATCCACAGGCACGGGCCAACATGCTCTGCATACATCCAGATGAATCTGTAGGTGGTTGCCGCTGATCATCTTTGAGGAACTATAGTCCTAAATAACTACACTAAAATAACAACATAACAAAATAACAAACTGTACTCCGACATAGAGCCAAAGCCAAGCAGTAGCACTCTTCCTGACCAGAGACTGATCAGCTAATTAGCTACGCAACCAAATGTTCGTCTCGTATCAAACACCTGTTTTAGACTCCCGAAAGGAATCCCGGAAAAGCCCCCAATTTATGTTACGGCTAGCTCGTCCCACACTGCTACATAAAGAGGGACACAACAACAGGGTTGAATGTTTAAATCAAAGCTGCAGTTTATTTAAAATAGAAATAGTTAAGCAAAGTCTGAGGGAGGGGGGCTCTCATGCTAGGAGTTGCCATTTGTCCTTACCACAAGTTGGCCTGAGCAGCTTTGTGAAATAGGTTTTAAGAGAAAACTCTTAGCTAGGAATTAAGTGTGAGTTAGAGGTACTCTTACCAAGATGAAATGTTTTGTGAATACAAATCCAGATTTGAAGATGGAGAATGGTCATAAAGGGATTGAGGAATAGTTCCACAGTTGGGTGGCAGTAGCACTAAAGAGATTGTTGGGGCAAGTAAGTTTGTGAGAGAAAAGGAGAAGACTGCAAAACACCTAATGTGAGCGGGAATAATAGCTGTGGAATTTGAGTATGATACGATTTTAGTTTTGCTTTGTGTGATGCACACTTCTTATGATTTAACTTGTTAATATTAAACAATGTAAATACAGTTAACAAAGTCAACCTTTAAATCTGCAGGTCGGTAGCTTCTGTTTATCAGAAGCAGACTCTGGAAGTGATGCTTTCTCCCTAAAGACTCGTGCAGAAAAGCACAAAGACTACTATGTTATTAATGGCTCCAAGATGTGGATCAGTAATGCAGAGCATGCTGGGGTTTTTCTGGTGATGGCCAACGTAGATCCATCTGCTGTAAGTTGGAAATGTTTTTGCTATAAGTAGTAGCTCCTAAGTTGCCTTTTTAAGAGGAGAAATTGGATGACACTGCAACTGTTGTTTTTTTTTTCAAGATTATGTCCAAACATCTATCAGGGACTGGCATTGAAATTCTGAGCATCAACAAATTCACCAGAAATTCACAATCAGTTATAATCAGAACAGAAATACAAGAGGTGTTTATGTACCCAATTGATATTTATATTCACAGGGATACAAGGGCATAACCTGTTTCTTATTGGACCGGGAAACAGATGGGCTTCACATTGGCAAGAAGGAGAACAAGCTTGGTCTGCGTGCCTCATCCACATGTCCACTACATTTTGATAATGTCAAGGTAGGTCTGCAGTTCTTAACTTACGCTACGTTTCTACAGGGCGAAATGGCAAGCGAATTTCGCCTGGCGAAATTTCACCTGGGGGCGTGGTCGTCAATATTTCAAGCAGGTTATCTAGCGGGACAGCTATGGATCTTATCCGATGTGAGTGATCACGTCGTCGGCCAGTCTACCATGGCAGCCTGGCTGGCCAACAGAAGCTGCCTAGCAAGATAGCCTACATATAACGGCAGTCTTGCACAGAACTGCTGCAGAATTGCGAACTGCGTGGTCTACATGGACTTATTACTATTGATGGTTTGCCTAGACAATATTTAAGTGTTGTAATATCGTTCTACAAATGCAAGACGTGTACTAGTACAAGCTTGTGTCAGCCAGCGTCATGCACTAAACACATTACACGCCGATATAATTGGTTATCACATCATTCTCATTTAAATAAAGTTCAGGTTTCGCCAACTTTGTTTCGCCTCCCTCTGCGAATTCGCCCTGCCTTCGCCCTATCAGGCGAAATTTCGCCTCCATTCAAAGTCAATGAGAGCGAGGCGAAATTCGCTGTAATGGAAACGCACCGTTAAGCATCATCAGCGGCATCCAATAACCCTTAGTTTAGAGAAAACAGAAGATACTTGTGCATCTAGGAAGAGATGATATTTGTGAGATGGGAGAAGATATTTAAGCCTTCCTGACTACAAACCTCACTCTAACATACTATTGTTGGGACCACTTACCACTTTACGTTTTATTGTTATTATTATTATTGTTATTATTATGACCGCCGCTAGCGAAGCTAACGAAAGCGGTTAATTATAGTATTGCAGCGACTTTTTTCCCTTTTTTTTTCTTCTTTTTTTTCAGTGAATGTCTGTCAACGATTGCCGGGACACTGGAAGTCTGGGGGACATGAATCTTTGTAGGCATGTAGCCCTAGAACTTTTCGAGCGACTAGAAGCTTTTGTCTTTTTATCTTGAGATGAACCGTTACAGAGGCATATTGACCCAGCCTGTAAACACTAACTTAAAGCATAGCGCCACCTAGTGATATGGGTAAATGCAAAAGTTGGGATTTTGAGTTGCCAATATCTTGAACCGAGAAGGTGGGAACTGCACAAAATATGTCATGCACGATCAGCACAAAGACCTCTAAAAGCACAGCACATGCCATAAAATTTGGTCCATAGGGGGCGCTGTAATTGTACAAAATGTTATTTTGTCTATTATCTAGAGAATGCTAAAGTTTACAACCAATTTGTTTTTATCATGAAATCTATTGACCCTCACTCATTGAAAACACTGGTCGACGCCCACTTCCAACTAAAACAATTTACGTGAAATTTCAACACTTCGAAAACTAATCCAAACGAACTCGTCATAGGCC
Source organism: Coilia nasus (assembly GCA_027475355.1). Classification (NCBI taxonomy): domain Eukaryota; kingdom Metazoa; phylum Chordata; class Actinopteri; order Clupeiformes; family Engraulidae; genus Coilia; species Coilia nasus. The sequence goes on from CM050210.1 coordinate 28,545,042, forward strand.
GTTAATGTGAATCTTACCAAATTTGGTATATGTCATCTACAGACAATGCTGACAAAAAGTTATGAAAGGATTTATCTTGAGATAAATCGTTTCGAAGTTACGTGTCAATGAACATTTACCATGTAGCTTAAAATTCTTAAAAAGTCTATATCTTGGCTTCTAATTGCTCAAATTTTGTCAAAGTTGACATGCCAACTCTAAACAGCTTTCTTTTCATGTGTACTAAATTTTGTGACATTTGGTCATAGGGGGCGATGTTTATCATCGAAGCTAGGTGTCGAAAAACAGTTTTTGTTAAGTAACTCATCAACAGCTTTGCCCATAACAACAATTTTGTGTTAGTATGTCGTTGTTACAGAGGCGTATCGACCCAGCCCATAAACACTCACTTAAAGCATAGTGCCACCTAGTGATGTGGGTAAATGGAAAAATTGGGATTTTGAGTTGCCAATATCTTGGACTGAGAAGGAGGGAGCTGCACAAAATACGTCATGCATGATCACCACGAAGACCTCTAAAACCACGGCACATGCCATAACATTTGGTCCATAGGGGGCGCTGTAATTGTACAAAATCTCATTTTGCCTATTTCTTTCACAAATCACTCCTACACACTACACAAACACACACAAGGGCATTCATTCAAAACCCACATCCATGCCTACTTCCACGAAATCATTTCCACACAATTTCTCACCTCACAACACTGCTCTACCACACATTCATCATACAAACAGTTACCTACATTTCAATACACTGCGGCGGTCATACTATGTGTTTGCTGTTACCTTGGCAACCTACTTCCAAAGGCCTAGACAGACTTTGCTTGTAGACAGCGAGCTTAAATTAAATGAAACACATTTACAAAGAAGTCTAAATCACTCTATGTTCAAGCAAAAAAGCATGGCTGCATGCAGTTGGTTAGACTGCTGGAATGGAGAGCAAATGAATATATTTCCCGCTTTACAACGAACGGTCTAGATCGAAAATTGTTCTATAAATACTTGCGCTTATCATCGCTTGGGTATAATCATCAATATGAGCTAACTTAGCTAATGTTTTTACCAAATGTGCCAAAAATGTTAATAATGCTAAGTAGCTAATTGTGTTAACAGTGTTACTTAACTAACTGAGCACACATTGACTATTCTAACTATGCCAGTAGTGTTAATTAGATAACTTACCTAATGTTTTTAGCAGTTATGTTAACCAAGCTAATCCTGCATACTATGCTAAGTAGCTAGCTAGCTGTTAACAGCTTAATTTAGCAGTTATGCTACAATGCTCATTATGCTAATTATGCTGACTATGCTAGTGAACCTCACGCATTGAAAACACTGGTCCATGCTCATTGTCAACAAAAACAATTTCCATCAAATTTTAAAATGACAAAAGTGAGAGTAAACAAACTCATTGTAGGTCATTCATGTGAATCTCACCAAATTTGCTATATGTTATCTGCAGCCTATGCTGACAAAAAGTTATCAAAGAATTTATGTTGAGATGAACCAAGTTATAAGTTACATGTCAATCTAAATTGAAGATGTGGCTTTAAATTGTTTGACAGTTCATATCTTGGTTTCTTATTGCCCAGGTTCAGTAAAATTGCATTTCATAAAACTTGACTAGATTATTTCTATGGGGACTGCCCGTTTCTCCGAAACTCCTTTGTTCCGACCTCTCAATAATCCGACAATTTCCCATTGACCCTGCAGCCCAACAGTTCGACTTCTCTTTGTTCCGACAGCTCAGTGTTCCAACCAAAGGTTATTTTGAATCACCACCTTCACATCTTAATGTAAAATCAGAATCAACAATGACAAGCCAAATTACTATTATTCTAGGCCAAATTCTGAGGCTGAAGCAGGAGGCTAGGCTACATTTAAATACAATTGCCGCAAGCCATTCCAGCTAAATAATTTTATGAGAATAATAATAAGTAAAACATGAACAGAGGTATAAAACCACTGGGTAGCATTAGCATTAGCTTTATTGTACAGCTTATTTCCCAAATTAACTTTCAGCAAATTCTTGGAGGACAATATCGAAATGGATACTGGACACACACTAAGGATTGATCAATTTAAGAAGGGCCGCCTCAGGGCAGCGTGTATAATTTTCAAAGTCCTGAAACACCTGTAGATTCTGAGGTGCATTACTGATGAGATGTCCTGGAAATTTTGCAGACCAACTGGACCATGCGACTTATCAAACAAATGCAACAATAGGACAGTTGACTCAGAATAAAAGTAATAGTATGACAGTAATAATAATAAAACCTAAAGTGCTAAGGCTAAGTGTTCTCCCAAATAATCTGCTATTTTATGATATGTAGCTTAGTACCCATTCTTAATTTGCAACCACAGTGAAAATGTTCTAACATGTTTAATATGGTTAATCCTTTGTATAGGTTCCAGAGAAGAACATTCTGGGACACGTTGGTCATGGTTATAAGTATGCCATTGGTATGCTCAATGAAGGAAGAATTGGCATTGCTGCCCAGGTACAGTAACACATTTTCTTTCAGAACAGAGTGACCTTTCAGTTGTGAGTGAAGGCGGTCCACCTATCTAGCCATTTATAGTCAAATGTAATTACATATGCCATATGTACTTACAGATTGTGAGCTTGCATCTTTTGTTGCCCCACATGATCTTTATTTCATGTTTACCAATGTGCTCATTGTCCACCTTGTATTAAGCAAAACAGTTCTCAAAACAGCCATTGAGGAAATGTCAGCCAGTTTGTAAAGGGAACTGTTGGAAAGGTAAATTCCAACCAGAGGGTTCTTTGTGGCAAAGCAAACACGTTATCCTTGTCTTGTATTACACTGCCTCAGTTACAACAGCATAGCTACATGTTGAATATTTGCAGAGCCTGCTACTTCTGATACTATATTAGTAGCAATGTATTAAATTTCATTGGCTAATAGTGATTGGCAGATAGAGAGGAATCAAACAGCAATGGGGCCAGTGAATTTCTGAGCTCTGGAAATGATGGGACAAATCTCAATGAGAATTTCAGGCTAAAAATAAAAAAGTGGCTTTGTCAGCATTCCGTAACAAGCATCACAACTTCCAGGGCCTACATGTGAAAAAAACAAACTATATTACTGGTATCGAGACTGAAAAAGTCGGCACAGTTTAAAAAAAAGATTTACAGCCGACTTGGTTACCAAATGTTTCTTTTATAATTAAGTTTATGTTTTTGCAGGTGTTATTATATGTCAGCTGTACATGTTTGAAGGTTTTTTAAGAAAAAGTTTTGAAAAAAACTGACTACTTGACAATCTACTTGTGTTGATTCATGTGATGTTTGTATGCACTGACCCAAAGTGGTTCAGTTAAATTAATGTGACACCACAGAAAGGCAGCCATATCTTGGTTCAAAGGTGCTTCATTCTTGCAATAATTTAAATTATTTATGCCGTGAAATGAAGCATGAACGTTTTAACAATACTACAAACTCTTAATCGCATCAGAATTTTACTGATGTCAAACCAAAAGGTTAATAATCTTTAATCTGTGAATTGACAAGCTAACGTAGCTTGCACCTTCGACTGCCTCAGATGCCTTTGGTCTAACAAGGTCTGCATAAGGTGTTAGGGGACGAGGGATTTGTTTTTATGTAAGATGCTGGGATTGACAAATGTGTGCCAATTTAAAATTGAGATTTTTCTGACAGATGCTGGGATTGGCTCAAGGCTGCTTTGATCATGCTGTGGCCTATACAAGACAGAGGGTACAGTTCCAGAAACGCATCTTTGACTTCCAGGTAAATGTCCACCATGACCATACAGATAGACTTTGTGTAGGTCATGAAGAGCTGAGTCTTGTGCTGGGTACATAATAATATATACTAGAGGCGGGCCGTTATCGGCGTTAACGTGCTGCGTTAACGCGAGACTCTTATCGCGCGATAAAAAAAATATCGCCGTTAATCTATTCTCAAAGTTGGGTTGGGAGCTGGGTCTATACTACACAAACTATGATGACTTTCACCAAAGATCTTAGATTCTACAAAGATAAGCCAACATAATACGTTACTATGGGACCAAAATGCCAACAAATTCCTATTTCGAACTCTTAGAAAATAATTTAGTGTGTCTGTAAAGCGAGCTAGCAAGCTAACGAACTAGCTCTAGCTCATTCAAGTGAATAGTAGTAACTATAACAACATCATGTGCTAAACGCTAACAGCGACTGGACTCACCTTGAATTTAATACATTGCTGTAGCCCTATAACTTTATATTACTTTGTCTGCTTACACTATAACCAGTAACAGTATCTAGGTGGGTGTTAGTGACAGCTTTCAATTCAAAACATTACGTTAGCGTAGTTCGCTAGCGTTAGCGCGCTAACAACCACCTAGTAAGTGGTTGCTGCCTGACCTGAAATAAAGCTAATTTTCTCAAAATCCAAACAGTAACAACTTACACTATTAGGCTTGAAATTATTACAAATAGTTGCAGATTGTGACACATGATTCCAAAAAACCCTTAACAACTCCACATGTGTCCCATTCATTTCAGTGAAATGAACTTAGAATCTGCTCTGCACTGCATAAAGGGGGATTCCCCCCTCCCCCTTGCGAAAATAGAACACGGAAGCAAACTGCTCCCTTCCTCAACACTTTCTGCTTTTACCTTGATATTTTAGCGCGGATGTACTGTATACCCTACCTCTATATTTTAGTGCGGATGTATACTTAGCCGAATTGCACTGAAGGGGACTCCTGCCACAACTGTCCCATGCGAGAGACTTTTTTCTTTAGCAGGCCATATTGTGCAGAAAAGGAGATCTACTTTGCCACCAGAAAATGTGAACAAGCTGGTCTGCCTAAGTGACTGGTGGAAGAAGGAGAAATAGAGCTTGGACTGATTGACACAAAGCTACTGACTGTAAACAGTTAATCACAACTTCTTATGTAGGCTTACAGTTCAAAATCCATGTTTCATGTTTCATTCAGTTCATGTTTAACTAAATAAACAGTTAGTAAACACAAGTACATTTTATTGAACATGATTTATTTTCATCACCAAGTATCAAAGTAGAACAGCTTTTTCAAGCAGTTAGTGATGCATTTTGGAAACAGGAGATGAGCCCCTGGTCTACTGTGCCACCTGGCTTAAGAAACCCGTTCTCAAAGACTTACTTCTAGTCATTATTTAGGGAGCACACATATTCTGAATGCCTTCGGCAGAATTCAAATGAGCCATTTTAATGTAGATTAATCTAGATTAATTTTATGATTAATCTAGATTAATCTAGATTAAAAAAAATCATCTATGCCCACCACTAATATATACCCAATAAATAATATATACCCAAAAAACAAAAATGTTAAACGATGTCTGAAGAAGACGGTTAATCACAGCATTCTCTTAGGTCTACTGTTTAAAACAATAAAAATAATTTTTACAGTATTTTCAACCTGAGCAAGGCTTTTTTTAATGAAAGAAATCAATGTTCCATATATATACATACAGGATGGGCCAAAAACACAGGACACATTTGAAATGCTTATCTTGGTTGCATATGTTAATTTCTCTGGAAACCACTTTAAAAGTGAATTAAAGAGATAAATGTACGGCTAGTTTAGGAAAAAAAAAAACATTTTTTTTTTTTATAAAAACACAGCAACCAAGAATGTTTGAAATTGTAGGCCTGAATTAGAAATGATGGACCTTGATTATGGATCTTTTCGGTCCAAGATATTGGCAATTCAAAACGGCAACAAAAAAAAGAATTTGCCAAGTTTTTTAGTGAAAACAGTTTTTGGACTTTGAGCTTCGTCGAAACAGCTCCCCGGGACAGTTCCATACAATGCTATTTGCAAATAAAATTAATTATGATTGCTGCCAGTGAAGCTAGCAGTCATATTGGTTTTTTCCGATTTCTTGTGTCACTTTTTTCCCAACAATTTTCCATCAATGATTGACGGGACATTGGAAAACTGGGGAATATGAAACTTTGTTGCCATGTAGCCCAAGCAGGCTTTCAACAAACAGAATCTTTTGGTCCATGGGGCCTCTAAAATAGTGCCGAATAAATTAGCCTACAGGTGGTCATTTTTCCTATTATCTGTAGAACACTACAGTTTAAAACCATTTTTTTGTCTTGAAATCCATTGCACCTCACACATTGAAAACACTGGTCCACGTCCACTTCCAACAAAAACAATATTCGTCACATTTTAAAATGACAAAAGTAAAAGTAAACAAACCCATCGTAGGGTGTTCATGTGAATCTCACCAAATTTGCTATTTGTCATCTGCAGGCAATGCTGACCAAAATTTATCAAAGGATTTATCTTGAGATGAAGCATTTCAATGTTACTTGTTAATTAAAATTGAACACATAGCTTAAAATTGTTTGATAGTCCATATCTTGGCTTCTGATTGCTCAAAATTGTTCAAACTTCAAAGCTTTTTTTAATGTCCACCAAATTTTGTAACATTTCATCATGGGGCGCTGTTTCCCATTGATGCTAAAAGGCCAACAACAGTTATTCCTGAAAAGCTCGCCAAAAAATTTGCAGAAGATTTTTTTAGTATGCCGGTGTTACAGAGGCATATCAAGCCAGTTCATAAACACTTGTTTATAGCATAGCGTGAAATGGGTAAATGTAAAAATTATTGTGAATTATTTCCAATATCCTGAATCAAGAAGGTGGGAACTGCACAAAATTTGTCATGTGCAATCAGCAGGACAACCTCTGAAAACACACCGAGTATAATGAAATTTGACCCATTGAGGTAGCATAACAATTCATCCAAAGGAGGCTATGCAGTTGTACAAGATCATTTTTTCTTTATTATCTGTAGAACAATATGAACAATATGGTTTAAAACTATTTTTTTGCCTTATATTCACTGGAAGATATTGCATTAAAATCACCTGTCCATGCCCACTTCCTACCATGACAATGTTGAAATACAAAAATAAAATCAAGTTTAATTGAGAAAAACAGCACAAGCAAGCTAATAGCTAAGCTAAGCTACACACTATAGTTTGGTATTACATTACATTACATTACATTACATTACATTACACTTAGCAGACGCTTTTATCCAAAGCGACTTACAAAAGGAGGACATAATAGCAAACAGATGTGTAGAGAACATTGAAGGTACCTATGTAAAGAGATGGTTAGTAGAAATTGGTTTTGTTAAGCAGTCTCGGAAAAGAAGGGTCTTCACAAGCTTTTTGAAGGTCGAGAGGGAAGTTGCTGCTCTTGTAGGGACTGGTAGGTTGTTCCACAACTGAGGGACAACAACCGAGAGAAGTTTAGAGTGACCTCGCTTTGTCTTGGGAGAGGGTACAGCCAGGCGGTTCGTATTGGAGGATCGCAGCATTCTGGACGGGATGTAAGCATTCAGTATGACGTTGAGATAGGTGGGGGCGGATCCAGAAGTGACTTTGTAGGCTAGAGTCAAAGCTTTGTGTTGAATTCTGGCAGCCACCGGGAGCCAATGCAGGTTGATGAAGAGAGGAGTGACATGCGACCTTTTGGGTTGATTGAAAACCAGTCGTGCTGCTGCATTCTGAACCATTTGCAATGGTTTGATTGCACAAGCAGGAAGGCCAACCAGAAGGGCGTTGCAATAGTCGAGGCGAGAGATGACCATAGCCTGAACCAGAAGCTGAGTAGCATATTGGGTCAGGTACGGTCTGATTTTTCTAATGTTGTATAGCGCATAACGGCACAACCGCGCTACGGAGGCAATGTGGTCAGAAAAAGATAGCCGGTCATCAATCACGACGCCGAGGTTTTTAGCAACCTTGTTCGGAGCAATCGTGACAGTGTCCATATTCAGGCTGATATCATGGTGGATTGACTCCTGGGCTGGGATCACCAGGAGTTCAGTCTTAGACAGATTGAGCTGGAGGTGGTGTTCCTTCATCCATGCGGAGAGTGCGGAGAGACAGGCAGAGATGCGTGCAGAGACTGTGCAGGTGGTGTAGATAGCGAAGAGAAGGGGGCCCAGCACCGACCCTTGGGGAACACCTGTGGAGAGAGTGTGAGTTGATGACAGTTGTCCTTGCCAAGACACTTCAAAGGAGCGTCCAGTGAGGTAGGATGTAAACCAGGAGTGTGCTATGCCTGTGATGCCTATGTGTGAGAGTATAGTTAGCAGTATGCTGTGGTTGACTGTATCGAAGGCTGCCGATAAGTCGAGTAGGATAAGTACTGATGACTGACCTTCAGTTCTGGCTACTCTGAGGGCTTCTGTGACGGAAAGCAGTGCTGTTTCAGTGGAGTGGCCGCTTCTAAAGCGATGGCTTTCGAAAGGAAGTGAAGCAGTGAGACCTGCCGATAGTTCTCCACGTGGGCGGGGTTGAGTGTGGTCTTTTTGAGCAGTGGTGTGACCCTAGCCTGTTTGAAGGCGGCTGGTACTATACCTGATGATAGCGAAGCATTCATCACGGACGTGATCGATTGGACTACTGTTGGGGCGATGGCTTGCAGCAGATTCGAGGGGACGGGGTCTAGTGGGCAGGTGGTAGGACGGCTTCCAGTGATGAGTTTGAAGACGTCGCTTTCGGAGAGAGGGGTGAATGAGGAGAGTGTTGCATCGTAGATCGTGGGAGGTTGCAGGTTGAGGCCGGGTGGGTCGCAGAATTGATTGCTGATAGCCGCTACTTTTTCTGTAAAGAAGGAGGCAAAGGTATTAGCAGTTAGATTGGTGGCAGGAGGCGGGGGAGGGGGGTTGAGCAGCGATTTGAAGGCACAGAAGTGTTTCCGGGTGTCAGTGGTGTTGCTGATTTTATTGTTGTAGTAAGCTGTTTTAGCAGTCGTAACCGAGGAGGAGAATGACGCTAGAAGAGATTGGAAGGTCTCTAGGTCTTCCAGATCGCTGGATTTGTGCCATTTTCGTTCCGCAGCTCTGAGGGTGATGCGCAAGGAGCGGATGGTATCTGTCAGCCAGGGGCGGGGCTGGGTAGAGCGTGCGGGTTTGGTGGAAAGGGGACACAGGGTATCCAGGCAGGAGGTCAGTGTAGAGCAGAGGGATTCTGTGGCAGCATCGACCTCTAGTGGAGAGAAGGTGTTGGGAGGGGGTAAGGCAGAGGCAACAACAGAGGCAAAGTGAGTAGTAGACAAGTTGCGAAGGTTGCGACGGAAGGTTACTATGGGTGGGGGAGTGGAGGGTAATTCCGAGAGGGAAACCATGAAGCGGATGAAAAAGTGGTCTGATGTATGTAATGGTGTGACCATTACATCGTCAGCCTTGCAGTTTTTAGTCAGGATTAAGTCCAGTTGATTACCATTTTTGTGAGTCGGGGGGCTGCTAACCAGCTGTAGGTCAAGTGAGTTGATGAGGGATAAGAAATCTGTAGCACATACCTTGTCGAGGTGGATGTTGAAATCCCCAAGGACTAGTAGCGGGCAGTCAAGGTCAGGGATGGAGGACAGTAGTGTGTCTAGCTAGAGGTCCTGGTGGACGGTAGATGACAACCACAGAGATTTTAAATGGAGCTGTTACCTTGATGGCGTGGTATTCGAAGGAGTTTGAGTGGGTCTTGTCAGGCAGTAAGGGAGCGTAGTTCCATTTGGTGTTCACTAGGACACCAGTTCCACCACCTCGCTTTGAGAGGCGGGGGGCATGGGAGAAAGAGTGGGTCGCAGAGAGTGCAGCCAGTGTCGCAGTGTTTTCTGGTTTCAGCCAGGTTTCTGTGAGGGCCAGCAGATCCAGTGATAAACTGTTGGCGTAGGCAGGGATGAAGTCAGCCTTGTTGACCGCGGATTGGCAGTTCCACAGACCGACAGACACGGTGGTGTTGGTGGGTGTGGTGTGTTGGAGTGGTCGGAGATTGAGCAGATTTCTGTGGTGTTGGCTTTAGCGGGGAGGTCTGCGTGTACAGAAGACAACAGGGATTTTGTGAAAACACATTGTGAGTATAAGTGCTATGGGAAAGATGTGACTTACCTTGTCGGTGGCCTTGCTCGGTGGACTCGCACAGGTAGACTCGCTTGTCTTTACACAAGTAGGTCTTCACACGAGGAGGGCTACACACGAGGGCTGATGCTTCCGCTGACGCTCCAGCGCAGATGTATCGTTGATATGCGTGCCAGGTGCCACTCTATGAGTACGCCCCTCTCGTTGATGGAGACAAAGGCAGGAGTTTCGGGGGCGTGGGCTTATTCACACCTCCCCAGAAAGTGCAGGCTCAAAGAATGTGGTCATGTGATACCAGGTGCTAGGTATAGCACAACAGAGTAATGAGAAACTGAAAGGTACTTCACTCCACACACCCTGTGTGCTGGTATGTACATGCTAACTAGCTAGCTCCGTTGATGCTGGCTTGCAAGACTGCCTGGAACCAAAGTTAGTAGAAGAAGAATCAAGTCCCCATGTACAGCATTAGCCTCCCACACCAGTAAATGATAGCAGCTACTCTGTCTGATTTGTGATTGAGCATCTGCCACTCAATTTATGGTATTCGGGTTTGTTGGCCGACGTCACTGAACGTCACCGCGAGCTTGCGCAGTAGCCTGGTGACTAGAGCTGAAACAATCGAATTATTCTAATAATTCGATTTAAAAAAATGATCAATTCATTTTTCCCGAATCGATGCATTGTTTAATTCGCTGTATTTAATTGTCATGCTCAATTCGCTTGTGTTTCACACGGACTGTTATTGGTGGCGCACCACTTGAGTTTCACGCGGGCAGTTATTGGTGACGGACGACACAATAGCTTCAGCAAGCAAGCAGCAAGTTTCTCTCCTCTACTGTGAAGTTTCTCATATGCGAGCATGGCAAGCGAAATTGATTCAGCACCAAAGAAAAAAAGAGAAAAGATGTCAGTGGTGTGGGACCATTTTAAGTCGCAAAATAACAGTGTTCAGTGCATTCATTGTAAAACGGAGCTTGCATTCCACGGTAGCACGACGTCGATGATGCAGCACCTACAAAGAAAACACCTGGTAGTTTCACTCAGCAGGACAGACACGAGGTAACGTAAACGTTTTTAAACTACCTTATTGTGATTGCTAATTTAGATGAACAAAAAAACGTATGCTTATGGCATGTTAAGAACGAGAGATTATTAGTTAGTTATGATGTTTCGAAATTTAGCTAAAGAACACATTCATGCTGTGGTGAAGTAATCACGTAGTTAATTTGCCTTTATTAACCTTAAAAATCTACTGCCTACAGACTCATGGGCACATAACGCGCATAGACACGCACACACATGCATGCAATTAAGTTAGTAAGAGTTATTTTTAGTATCTGTTATGCTTATGAGTACCTAATTTCATTTTACTCTCTTTTTCAGTGCACCCCAATGACGAATGGACAGCTTTATTAGGCCAGCTCCATCTTGTTCTACTGAACAAGCTGCCCAGTTCACAGATTTTAAACATGCTTGTGACCAACATGCGCCCGCTGTCGATGGTGGAGGATACAGGCTTCCAACAAATGATTAATAACTTCAACCCAAACTACAGTCTGCCCTCTCGAACATTTTTCATGAAAATGATGGAAAAAAATATCATGACATCCAGCAAAAATGAACTCTCATTGCATTTGACAATGGACATTTGGACTAGTGTCGCCACAGAGGCGTATCTCGGGGTGACATGCCATTTTTTGGGGGAAGATTGGGAGATGTCATCCTACAGCCTTACAACAATGCCCCTTACTGACCGGCACACTGCCGCAAATATCATTGAGTGGATGGAAGATGCCACTACCAAGTTTGGCATTCCACCATAGAAAGTAAATGCTGTTGTCCATGACAATGGTGCTAATGTCGTGGCAGCAGCGAAAATGTTAAAAGAAAGGCATGGATGGGCATCAGTGCGTTGTGCAGGCCACACACTAAATTTGGTTGTCCAGAGTTCTCTTAAAAGCCAATCAGCAATTTCTCAGTGTGTGGGTGCAGCAAGATGCCTTGTTGAGCATTTTAAGAAATGTGAGCTGGCATGTACAAAACTGAAGGAAAGACAGTGTCAGATGGGTACACCACAACAAATGCTGATTCAAGATGTAAGCACCCGCTGGAACAGTTCGTATCACATGTTGTCCAGGCTTCTTGTGCAAAGATGGCCAGTCACTGCTGCACTCTCCGATCCTGCAGTAAATCCAAGAGGAAAACACCACTACTTGGACTTAAAGCCAGAGCAGTGGAACATAATTGAGGAGCTGAAACAGGCCCTTGAGCCATTCGAAGCAGCTACAGTGTTTTTGAGTGGGGAACAGTATGTTACACTATCTGCACTTCCACAGCTGGTGCAGAATCTCAAGAAGTCTACACTGAGTTCCAGTTTTGAGACAACACCTGCAAAGTCATTCCAGGCTCATGCAACAGAACAGATCACAGAAAGATGGCAGGGGCTGTTTGTGCTCTAACCCGAGGATCCCAATCCTGTTCTCGTTGCTGCTGCTTTGGACCCAAGCTTCCGCAAACTTAAGTTCTTGCCCACAGGTGAAATCTACAAAGTCCAGAGCACTGTACAGTCGATGGTGCTTGCTGCCAAGAAGGAAGACAAAAAAGAAAGGGGAGACGCCAACACAGCAGACCTCCCAACCACTCTGAGCAAGGGTACATCATTGATCCTTAATGTCTCGGATCTTCGTCAGACTTGAGCACCAGTGATGAATAAGATGAGAAGGAGCAGCTGTTTGAGGCTGTGCAGAGAGATGTCTTAATGTACTTTGGAGAACATCCCCTCTCGAAAAAAGAGAATCCGCTGTTATGGTGGAGAGAGAATGCAGCACGTTATCCAACCCTTGGAAAGCTTGACAAGTCCTGGCTGTGTATTCCAGCGACCTCCACACCATCAGAGCGGTTATTTTCTGCAGCGTGAAACATTGTCTCCAAGCGTAGGGCAAGCCTCAGCTCTGACCATGTTGATATACTGACTTTTCTTCATTCTAACCGAGAGCTGCTCCTATAATTGCTTCCACATTCACACACTCACTCACTCACTCACATACTCACACACACTCACATACTCACACACACACACTCACTCACATACTCACACACACTCACTCACATACTCATACACACACACAAAGTCTTTTTCTCTCTAATGACCTTAACTGAACAGTCCTTGCGTTAAGAGTGGAGTTATGTTTTATGTTGTGATTTATTTTTGTAATTTGCTGTGGAGAGTTTAAGGATACTGTTTGCTTGTTACCCCACCTCATTTAAGACCAGACAGGGACACACACACACACACACACCTACCTGTGTTTGCTGTCTGGGCTGTTTTGCATAGCATGGCTGTTACAAGGCATAGAGGCTGGCCACAGACACCTCCATTTTCTTACACACACACACGCACACACACACACGTTCTGAACAGTCATGTTTTGTGGTTCAGTAAAAAAAAGTATGTCTAAAAGAATTGAATGTACAGGCTAAGTGCCTTTTTATATTTGTACTTGAAATATTTCCTTTATTTTTCATTATTTATTTTACTACACTGAAATTGAGTTTAAAGGTACTGTTTGCTTGTTACCCCACCTTATTTAAGGCCAGACAGGGACACACACACACACCTACCTACCTCTGTGTTTGCTGTCTGGGCTGTTTTGCATAGCATGTTTTGTGGTTGAGTAAAAAAAAAAGTATTTCTAAAAGAATTGAATGTGCAGGCTAAGTGCCTTTTTGTATTTCTACTTGAAATATTTCCTTTATTTTTCAATATTTATTTATTTACTACACTGCAATGCACTTTTTTACATTTTAATTTTTATTTTTGCTTTCCAGAATAAAACCAGTTGGTTGTTTACTTTCAGACTTGTCTTGTTTTATCATTTTGCAAAGATATATTTTTTTATTCGATTCATCGATAAAAAAAATGGTAGATTAATTGATTACAAAAATAATCGATAGCTGCAGCCCTCCGGGTGATCAATTTGAGAATTTAAAATCTGGCTTCGGCTCCCATTGAAAATGGCACCATCCCTCCGTCCATTTTGTTCTACTGGCTATCAAAAACACTCTTGCTAATAAACGATGTGTAGACTTACAAATCTCTGTACCTCATTTTGAATGCCAGGACCTTTGTTTTTTCGAGCTAGTTTAATGGTTTAAAAACAACGTTATCTTCAAGCTTCACATGATGCCCTTAGCAATACCAGTGTTCTCGACCAAAATTAAAAAACTTCGAAATGCATTGGGCTAGTTTGGGATTGATCCTCACTATAAATAAAAACTCTGCATCATGTTTTAATCTGGATAGCTAGAAATATATAAAAAAGCTAAAAATATATAAAAAAATATCTAAAATAATTAAAAAAAAACAACCATATCTGAAAACAACATTATCTGTGAACCGTTCTAATAAAAAATATTAATACAGACCATATTTATGGCATCCATTGCAACAACATATAAAACTTGAGGGGAAAAAAGGGTATGAAACTGGGGAAAAAAAAGGAGACATAATTTTTCTCAAAGTTCCGGAACCCCAGAAGACAGTTCAACCATTCTCCAAAAATTAGCATTGAAATCCCACGAAAATACATAGGCTCCCCCACTAGGCTGGCTGTCCTACGCAGGCACCCATTTCTATGCTCATCCCAGAATTTTCCTGCTCATCTTGACTTTCTTTCCTATTCTCCTCGAAGTTCCTGTTATTTTCATACGCATATTGTATTTTTCTTTTGGGTTCAGTTATCGGGGGCATGGTTTTCCCACGCCGGGATTTAGCTTTCACATTACACCAGGAGGCATCCTTTGCAATTGTCCCGACGCACAAGTGTGCGGTGTCTCACCATGCATTGTTCTCGTTCCTTATTTCATCACTTGAGATCGATCCCGAATGCTTCTCGGGTGCTTACGCGTCCTGCCAGTCTTCTGCCGTGCAGTTGTTCTGCCACAAACGTGCGGACACACTTTCTGATCCATCCTGCTGTGCAGGCGGCTCTTCTTTATTTAATATTCACTCGTTTACTCAAATTTTGGAACGTGAACTAGTGAACCAGAGTTAAATACCACATGGAGTTTAATGATACCTTCTGCTCCCGTACTACTACACAACAAAATTCAACTCTGCATTTAACCCATCACAAGTGTGTACAGCCCAACAGGCGCCCCGGGAAGCAGTGTGAGGATACAGTACCACCTTAGTCACAGGGGAGGATGGAGTAAAGTGCTGGTGAATCACTCCTCACCTCCCCACCTGTTCTTGTGGGAAATCAAACCTGTGACCCTTTGGCCACAAGTCCAACGCCTTAACCGCTAGCACATGACTGCCTCAAAAGTGAAAGTAATAGTTGAGTTAAAAGAAATAAAGTGAAATGACACAGGAAATAAGTAATGAACACACTTTATTTAACACTTCCAACAAGTCTTTGTTGGTAATTACTAGTGGTGGGACTCGATGAAAAAAATTAATCTAATTAATTAGTGCCTTTGTAATTAATTCATCTTAGTTAATTGCATGTCAATATTTGACACGAGAAACAACTTTTTTCAGTTTACAAAGATTTTGGTATTTGACTGAATCAATGAATAGATATACAAGAAAATTGTGTTTATTTTCATCACATAAAGTGCAGTATGAATAAAGAATATGATTGCATTGTTCATAAGGCACAAACTTACACTTTTGTAAACTTGGACTTTGTGGAAGTGTAAGGATTTTTGTAAACTTTGATGTCTTAAACACATCTGACAATCCACTTACAGCTTCTAGATGTCTCCTGTATGGAGAGACCAGTCACCTGTGTTGTTCAGGAGTTATTCTGGACTACTTTTCCACAAAACGGTCTTCAAATCTTCAAGGTTCTGAGAGCCTCTTTTTAAAACTCTGATTTTCAGTTCTCATTCATTTTTTTCGTAGATATTCAAATGAATTGAAGGTGGTCGATTGACTGAGCCATTCCAGCAACTTGATTTTCTTACTTTGAAACCAAATAATTGTTTCATTGGCCTTGTGCTTGGGGTCAGTGTCTTGCTGAAGTGTCCACCATCTTTTCATTTTCAGCTTTCTGGTAGAAGGCAACATAATTTTATCCAGGATGTCTCAGTACATTTCTCCATTCATCCTGTCTTCAACTCAAAATGCCAGTACTATTTGCTGAATACCAGCCCTAGACCATGATGCTTCAATGCCCAAACTTAACTGTTGGTGTGGTGTTCTTGGGGTGGTTGGCAGTGCCATTTCTTCTTCAAAATGGTGTGTAGAATGACAGCTAAAAAGTCAATTTTGGTTTCATCTGACCATACTTTAGTCTTCCAGTAATTCACAGGTTTCTCCAAATGTTGTTTTGCAAACTTTAAATTATTAATTATTTGGCAATGGAGTCTTGCGTAAAAATCAGAAAGGTCTTTGGAGAGCTCTTTGCTTTGACCCATCATGAAATATTTTCTGTGTGACTCCTCAGTTCAAAAATATCTACGCCATCTAGGCCAGCTGATATTTATTAGCACTGATAGAGGGCAGGGGGTTTCTCTCAATTCAGACAGATTTCAGATTTCCTGGCTTTTTGTACCTGTATTTCCATGTATTATTTCACTTGATCACACATAATTTATGCACTTGAATGTTTAGATGTCTTTTTATGAATGGAATATTTGAGCATATTGACGTGTTGGAAATTTTGTCTATAGACCCATTAGAAATAACTGAGAAAATGTTGATGTGTCAAATACTTTTTCTACCCGCTGTAAGTACATGTTTTCCCAACTTTTTTTAAAGATAAATCTGTGTTTGATTTCAGAGCATGCAACATCAAATTGCTCATGTAGCCACCCAGCTGGAAGCTGCTAGGCTACTGACATACAATGCAGCCCGTCTGAAGGAGGCTGGGAGGCCATTCATCAAAGAGGCGTGCATGGCGAAATACTTCACAGCTGAGGTTAGTTGTTTAGGTGTGTGCCTGCGTGTTCTTGTTTCTGTGTGTATTCTAGTGATGCACGGCCCAACCTGTCATCCAAAGATGGTCGTAGCTTTATCCGCAGGTTGGTCAGGTGTGGGTAAATTGCATAGTAATAAACAGATTTGTTGACAATTAAACAATGAAACATACAGTATGTCACAAAAGTGAGTACACCCTTCACATTTTACCAAAAAAATTGCTATATCTTTTAATGGGACAATACTACACAAATGAAACTTCGATATGTTTTTGAGTTGTCAATGTACAGCTTGTGTACCAGTATTAATTTGCTGTACTCTGAAAACAACTTTACACACAGGCATTTTTGTATAAATAGCAGGCCACAAAAGTGAGTACACCCTGAATGATAACTATACATATCATTCAACCATAAAAACCCACTTGTCTTGTTTATCATTTTTGTGTTTTGGTCTGCTCAACTGGACCCTACAAATTCGTGTGTCATGTATTAGAGCTATTCATTTTATTGTTTTGGCTATAATTCTGTCATGCTGTCCACTGGATGACCAACATGGCTCCTCATGGCAAAAAAGAAAACTCAGGACTTGAGAAATGGAATTGTTGCTTTACAGAATGATGGCCTATGCTACAACAAAATCAGCAACACCATGAAACTGAGCTACACATCATGGCTTGAGTCATTAGGTGGTTTTCCAAAACGGGTAGCATTGTCAGAGCAGGCATTGACGGGATCAGTCAAAGAAGTTGGGTCCACACACTCTGTGTCAGATGCAAAAGTTGGCTTCAAAAAATGAATGCATGAGTGCAGCCAGCATTGCTGCAGAGGCGAGCGGTCAGACTGACAGAGCTAAAATAATATGGGACATAGTGCAACAACTCGGTCTTCACGGTCGTCCTTCCAGATGACAACCTCTTTTAAAACTTGATCACAAAAAAGCCAGAAAACTGTTTGCTGAAGACATGCAGTCCAAAAGCATGAATTCCTAAAACCATATCCTGTGGTCTGACGAGATTTAAATAAACTTTTTTGGCTTAAATGATGTCAGTCATCTGTAGCAGCGGCCTGTTTAACAGTACCATTATAATTGCGCCTTGCCTACAATCCAGCCTATTAGTGGTAGCATCATGGTTTGGGGCTGCTTCAATGCTGCCAGCACTGGGCAACTGCAGTTCACAAGGAATCATGGATTGCAACATGTGCTGTGGCATTCTGAAGCAGAACATGATGCCCCCCCTTCAGAAACTGGCACACAACAGTTTTTTTTCATCATGATAACAACCAGTAACACACCTCCAAGATGACCACTGCCTTCCTGAAGAAGTTGAAAGTGAAGGTAATGCAGTGGCCAAGTATGTCTCCAGACCTGAACCCTATTGAGTACCCGTGGGGCATCCTTAAACAGGAGATGAAGGAGCACCAGTGTCTAACATCTCCCAGGTCCATAATGCCATAATGGAGGAACAGAAAAGGATCACAAAAACAACCTGTGCAGCTCTGGTGAATTTCATATTAAGGCAGTAGTAGATAACAATGGTGCTCACTCAAAACAATTACAATTTTGACACAATTTAGACATGTTCACTGTGGGGTGTACTCACTTTTGTGGCCTGCTATGTACACAATAATGCCTGTGTGTAAACTTGTTTTCAGAGCACAGTAAATTAATACTGCTACACAAGCTGCACACTGACTACTGAAAAACATATTGAAATTTCATTTGCGTAGTATTGTCGCTTGAAAAGATATGGTCCATTTTTTGCTAAATTGTGAAGGGTGTACTCACTTTTGTGAGATACTGTAAATGGCAGATAACAGGCTGTACAAAGGTTTGTAGAAGCTGCAGAGGAGGATTACAGATTTATGCATTTGAGAAATGGGAATGGCATTCAGTGAATTGGGGATGATGAATGAAGTTCATCTTATGTACACTTGCACCATTTTTATTTCAGTAATAATTTGATGTAATTGATTACCTCCGCCAAGGAGGTTATGTGTTTGCTGGCATTGGTTTGTTTGTTTGTCTGTCCGTTTGTTTGTTTGTTAAAAGCATAATTTAGAAAGTTATGGACGGATTTCGACAACATTTTCAGGATAGATCAGAAATTGGCTGACTTACAACTGATTAGTTTTTGGTGGTGATCTGGATCAGCATCTGGATCCAGGATGTTTTTAAACGATTCTTCACCATTGCGAGATAGGGCCAATTTGGACATTTTTGCTCATAACTCTACAAATAATGTTCAGAATGCTTGGTAAAAAATCACAGTATAAAACCACCATATAGACTAACAATCCCCATAGAATGGTCCAGATCCTGGAATTATTTATCCATCAAACAAAAAGTCTTCAGGTGGGGATGGTATAAGGTGGTGGTTTCAGCTGCCTTGGTGGAGGTCTGCACTCTCCGAGTGCTTTTCTACTTATCAATAATATCATTCCTTGATATGAAGGCTGATATTTATGCCTGCCTCTGCCGCTCATATTGCTTTTATCAGATTTTTCCCCCACTTTTTTCACCGATATTCCGTCAACAACTGGTGGGACACTGTTTCAGTCACTGGGGGACATGAAACTTTGTGGACATGTAGCCTTAGTAGGCTTGTAGCAAATAAAAGCTTTTTGCCCCCGTGGGCCACCCCCCTGTTGTGCTAGTGTCCGTGAAATAGGGCGGATCGCGAAACGTTTTTGCTGAATAACTGAACTACCGGTTTCCCCCAACAAGATTTTTCCTATTATCTGGAGAGTGCTACAGTTTAACTCAATTGACCCTTATGCATTGATAACACTGATTGACTCCCACTTCCAACGAAGACAATTTCCATCAAATTTTAAAATGATGGAAGTGAAAGTAAACAAACTTGTCAGAGGGGGGTTCATGTGAATTTCACCAAATTTGCAGACTATGCTTAGAAAAAGTTATCAAAGGATTTACCTTCAGATAAACCTTTTCAAGGTTACATGTCAATCAAAATTGAAGTAGTGATGTAGCTAAAATTGGTTTGCCAGTCCATATCTTGGCTTTTAATCTTGACATGCAAACTCTAAATAGCTTTGTTTGAACATGCACCAAAGCCAAATGAGCCAAGTTGTAAGCAACTGGACTTCTTCTTGCAGCTTGAAGACATTTCACTTTTCATCCAAAAGACTTCTTCAGTTCTGCCCTGATGTTGGGAATCCAAGAGCTATTCACCTTATTCTGACACGCCCATTTTCAAAGTTGCTCGTCTTCCGCGTTTGTAACATTACTTCCGGTCGGTTTGCTACAGCAAGTCAGCTACGTTGGAAAACCTTGAGAATAAAGATGGATAGCTTACTCAGAAAGACACCTAAAAAGATTGGATGGAGAGATTGTGCCTCATCACTCGAGGTTAATGAACTCCACTGGGTGGCTGGATGGCATGCAGCAGTGGGCTGAGGCAGGAGGCGAATTGTCAAAAAAAAAAATAAAGTAGTCCAAGAGCGGGCCTGCGCCTTTCAGAAACGGCTTTTGTGTTGCGGTGGTGCGTTGGCTTTGGATTACGAACAATTAAATATCAGATAAACTGAAGCTCGCACTCAGTAAAAATCAAAATGAGATGCCCGTACAAAAGTGGGTTTTAATGGTCTCACACAGTGCCGTGCTATTTACAAAGTGCAAACGTTTCGGGTGACCCCATCCTCAGTGCAAAACCAGAACAGACATTCACAGTGGTTTAAGAAGGATATGACATCAGAAACTAGGTGGCAATCAATTTAGACTACCCAATCAGGACACTGATTCAATGATGGGTGATTCACAGTTGGTTGGAGTGATTATGTCATACAAAAGTCCTGTTCTAGAAGAACCAGAGGCATATTCATATTGAATTCACATCACCATAAACACCAATTGCATGTACATATCATATCACACTGACTCCGCCTATATATACACAGGTTCATCATTGCAAGAGACACAAATCACAAGAAACATATCAAAGAGTCACGTGGGATCGACGAGAAAGATGGCTGCTTAGTTGAGGTCGTCCTGAGCCCCATGGCCTTTAATCCAAAATAATCCGTCATTTCTCCGTAATTTCTTTTTTGAATATTTGTTTAAGTATTGCAGTATACCTCTCAGTTTTAACGTAACCGTTCACGCGAAAGAATATGGCCTCATCTTCGAAATATTTCAAACCTTCACGAGGAAAGGGGGTAGTTGCTACTGAATCTGATACAAGCCCGAAGCGGGACCCCATACAGAATGCTAATTTGGATAATATCCTCGCTGAAGTGAGTAAAATGAGCTCGATGCTTCAAACAGTGGCGTCTGATGTGTCAACGATTAAAGGGACTGTTGAGGAATTGAAAAATGCAGTAAACGCCATGCAGGAACGGCTAACAGAGGCGGTAGGGCGAATCTCCGATTTAGAGGACTCTACTCAGCAGTTGCTGAACGGTCGCGAGCTGCAAAGCAAGCGCATAGATACTCTGTGGAGCCGGGTGGAAGATTTGGAAAATAGAAGCCGCCGCAATAATGTTAGACTGCTGGGCTTAAAAGAGGGCATTGAAGGCGATAACCTGATTGCATGCATCGAAAAGATTCTGTCAGATGGCCTGAACATAGAAATTGACAACGAATTCGAAATTGAAAGAGCACACCGCTCTCCTGGTTCGCGTCCAGATGAAGGCCAGCCTCCGAGACTGGTAATGATAAGATTTTTGCGTTCGACGGCGAGAGATAAAGCCTTAAAAGCTGCGAGGGAGAAAGGAGGTGCGGTGTGGAATGGATGCAACATCTCCCTGTTTCCAGACATGACGAAGGAGTTGGCTGAGAGGAGGAAAACTTTTACAACAGCGAAGCAGCTACTTCGTGACAAGAATGTGAAGTTCCGATTAGTCTTCCCTGCAACGCTCCGGTTCACGTGGAAAGGGAGGAACGAAAGATTCGACGTTGCAACGGAGGCGGTCAGGTTCATCGAGCAGCAAGTCACTGAAGGAGAATAAACTGTGACACATCCACCAGTAAGGAGACTGAGAGAGGTAGGGTGGGGCTGGATAACCTCAGGTAGCTGTCTAGGTTATAGCCGAGAGGGCTACTCAGACATTCCACAACCTAAGTTAAGTTTTGTTTATTTTATGGACTTTGATTTATTAAGAACAGAAATTTCAGCTAGTTGCTGGACAGTTTTCTATGTTTGTTTTTTTTCTCCCCTCTGCTGTGGAGGGAAGGTTTTGGTTGACCAGTTTGGTCCTGTTGTTGGTTCATGTTAAAATTAACACAATAGGTTCTCTGTTAATGCTCAGTGGTACAAAAGCGATAACTCATGTTTCTCAATTAGGATGGTCAGATGACAAGGGACAATATGTATACCAATATTTTCTTTCAATCCTATTCTTTCATTATGTGAATGGCTAATAGTGCTTATGTTAAGGTAGTCTCCTGGAATATTAATGGTTGTGGGAATCCAGTGAAGAGGAAAAAAGTGCTTTTATATCTTAAGCATAAACAAGTTGATATAGCATTCATTCAAGAAACTCATTTACAAGATGATGAAGCTAAAAAATTTAAGAGAGACTGGGTAGGTCATGTTTACTATAGTTCTTTTTCTAGCAAAAGTAATGGAGTTCTTATTCTGGTTAATAAGAGATTGAACTTTTCTATGTTGAAGGAATACAAGGATGGTAATGGTAGAATCGTCTGTATAGAAGCCAATATCAATGGGGGGGAAATAACATTATGTAATATATATGCTCCTAACAAGGAGGATCCATCTTTCTTTCATGGACTGAATAGTGTATTAGGAAATGCCCAGGAGATTTTAATCAGGTCTTAGATGGGATATTGGATAAAAGTAAATACTCAGGTATTTCTGCACCGAAGGATAGAGCTGCCATTCACATGCTGATGGAGGACAATGGCCTGATTGATGTCTGGCGTTTGGTCAATCCTAGAAATCAGGAATACACATTTTATTCCCACTGCCACAAATCTTATTCACGAATCGACTTCTTTTTGATCTCACAGAGTTTAATTAATGCCGTCGTTGATAGCACTATTGATGCTATTTCCTTGTCGGACCACGCACCTGTTGGGCTCTGTGTAGATATACATTCAGACAGGCTTAGGCGAGGCAGGTGGAGAATGAACACATCTCTGTTACAGGATGAAGTGTTTTCTAAGGAACTTGCAGGGGACCTATCCTCATTTTTTGAAATTAATATGGGCAGCACAGAAAGCGTGGCTATGGTCTGGGAGGCGTCTAAAGCCTACATTAGGGGTAAACGTATTGCTAAGACTTCAAAAAGGAAAAAAGAGCAAAATGACAATATTAAAAAATTGGAAGCAGCACTAAATAGTATGGAAAAAGATTTGGCCAAACATTATTCGGAAGGTTTATTTAAAAATATTTGCAAATGCAAGTTTCAAATTCATGACATTTTCAATAAAAAAGCAGAATATGCTATGTTCAGACTCAAAACAAGATTCTATGAGTCAGGGGATAAAACTGGTAGTCTTTTGGCCAGACAGCTGAGGGAACAGAGCTCTGCCTATATAATTCCAGCAATAAGAGCAGGAGGCTCTCTTATAACATCTTCTAAAGGTATTAATGATGTTTTTAGAGACTTCTATGAGAACCTGTATAGATCATCTGGTGCTATAGATGAGTAATCGGCCCGAGAGTTTTTCTCAAACATAAATCTTCCAACTTTGTCTTCTAATCAGGTGGTTCTTCTTGATGCGCCGGTAACCCAAGAAGAGGTTAAAACTGCTATTTTATCCATGAATACAGGGAAGTCACCAGGCTCTGATGGGTTTCCTGTGGAATACTATAAAGAATATATTGATATAATTACTCCAATATTGACAATAGTGTTTGAGGAAGCATTTCAAATTGGCTCACTTCCACCATCTCTCAATGAAGCGTTAATCTCTCTGATACCTAAGAAGGGGAAAGATCATACACATCCTGCAAACTTTAGACCAATCAGCCTCATCAATGTGGATAGCAAGATATTGGCTAAGGTACTGGCCCTAAGACTTGAAACAATTCTACCACACATCATACATACTGATCAAGTAGGCTTTATTAAGGGTAGGTCTTCTACTGATAATCTGAGAAGGCTTATGCACTTGATGTGGTTAAATGCCTCCAGTGCAGAGCCGGTGGCTGCTGTCTCGCTTGATGCTGAGAAGGCCTTTGACAGGGTCGAGTGGAGTTTCTTACACTCGGCCCTGTCGGGGTTTTGTTTTGGCCCTGGTTTTGCAAAATGGATTAAAATAATATATAGTAAGCCCAAAGCGTCCGTTTTGACAAACGGTCTTATCTCATCTCTTTTTGACCTTTCTAGAGGAACACGACAGGGATGCCCCCTGTCGCCTCTCCTGTTCACAATTGCGCTGGAGCCCCTGGCAGTGGCTATAAGAGCAAATTCTGCCATTAAGGGAGTAGACGGTGGTGGGACTGAGCATAAGCTAATGCTATATGCTGATGATATTCTTTTTCTTACTAATGATCCTCACAACTCTTTACCTGCTCTAATGAACACCATTGATAAATATTCTAAATTGTCTGGCTACCAAATTAACTGGACCAAATCAGAGGCAATGCCCATATCTAAGCATTGTCACCCGCAAATGCTTACACAGTATAATTTCAGATGGATTCCTAAAGGCATGATTTATCTGGGTATTAAATTAACCTCTGAGTTGGGTGAGATGACAGCACTGAACTTTGACCCTCTCCTTCAAAACATTAAAACAAGCCTGGGAAAATGGGGAAAGTTGAATTTGAGCCTTTGGGGCAAGGTAAATGTCATTAAAATGGTAATAGCCCCACAGTTTAATTATATATCTATGATGGTGCCACTTAGTAAGCCTGATCACATTTTTAAACAATATGAAACTATAATCAGAGACTTTCTATGGGCAGGAAGGAAGCCCAGGTTTAAATGGAGTAAAATGTGTGCACCCAAAGAGAAGGGAGGGCTTGGTCTTCCAGATGTTAGATTGTATAATCTATCATTTGAGATGGCTAAGATAATCACTCACTGGAGGGGAATGGGGTCTGGATTAGTGTGGGCTAATATAGAGACAAACCTGGCAGAGCCATTTCACCCAATACATGTCCTATCTCAGTGCTTTAAAAATAAAGGGAAAAACATGAACCCAGTCATTAAGCATTCCCAGGAGGTCTGGGCGAAGGTTCACAAATTGCACAAGATTTCCCATTACAAACAACTGTATGCTTCACTCTGGTTCAACCCAGAGGTAAAGATTGGGAAACGGAAGGTTTTTTGGAAAAGATGGTTGGACAAGGGTATACACACTGTAAGGGATCTCTATAAAGAAGGAACATTTATGTCATTTGAAGAACTTGTTCAACAGTACCAGTTGAGGGAAAAAGGTGATTTCTGGAAATACTTACAAATTAGACATTGCTTAATTCAAAAGTTTCAGTCGCAGAAATCAGCCAACCCGATTGTCGACTATCTAGATAATCCTTCTAATCATAAGGCGTCAACATTTTATAAAAATTCAATTTATTTAATTAGTAGCATATGTGATAATTTGAGAATAATCTGGCAAAGAGACCTTAATTGTGAAATTAGTCAGGATACATGGATTCAAATCATAGCACAAAATGGCAAATATGTCAAAGACGCTAGAGGGAAATTTATCCAATATAAAATTCTGCACCGATATTACTGGACACCTTGTAGGCTCTTCACAATAGGACTAACAACTAGTAGTTCATGTTGGAAATGTACAAAAGAAATGGGAACCTTTTTGCATCTCATATGGGAATGGTTATGCCATTCTGGCACAATGTGTTAAAATATCTGGAGGCATGGGTGGGAGTAGCCTTGCCAATATCTCCACGTTTATGTCTTTTAGGAGATAGGACAGAAGTTCCAACTTTAACAAAAAGTATATACTCAGTTCTGATGGTGGGGATAACTTCAGCCGCCAGAATCATATTAAGGCACTGGAAATCACCCACATGTCCAACACTCCAGGAGTGGAAAATTTGAATGAGTGAGACCACATCTTATGAGGTTATTTTAGTGAGAATAAGAGGTAAAGGTCCTGTAGAACTTGGGGTTTGGGACTACTTCAGGGATCATCTCACTTCTAACTAGAGCCATAGTGATGAGCCTTGATTTAAGAGATACTTGTCTACCTCATTACTCTTTATTGTTACTAACGGATGGTTGGCATTTGTACAATGCATTTTTGTGTGTACAGGTCTAATTATTTCATTTATTTATTTATTTTATTTTATTTTTGCTGTTACTGAACTTGTTTTCACAGGGACAACCTAAGCTTTAGAAATCTGTCTTTTAATGCTGGCCTTCCTGTCTTTGCTTTCTATATGATGTACCACTATGAGCTTTTACTGGATGTTTAAATAAAAACTTGAATTACAAAAAAAAGAAACATATCAAAACCAAATCCTCGTTCAAGCCCTTGGGGGACAAAGATTGCATGCTCCATTTGGCAAAGCGCACTGCACTCTCCAAACATCATAATTTCATGTGCTATCATTCTCACGTGTTAATCTAGTTTTGTGTGCGGATCATGTGGAATACGACGTTATTCTGGTCTGAACGCGTTGTATATTTAGCTTGGTCCCGGTTTGCCTATCCTCTGGCTGAGCCAAGTTCCCACACGAAAATGTTACAGTGTTTTATATTGTGTTTGGTGACGTTCAAAAACATTACATTTAGAAGCACGGAGCAGTAGTCTAATTGCATAGCTTACTCCGATACTAGATGTATGGACCGATGTTTTAGATCGTTAGATTTCAAGTAACATCAGTTGAGTTGCATTAGGGCGCATAGTAACCAGAAATACTGTTAAAACACGGAAGAACGTCACGCCGCCCATGGTCTGTTCCAGAATAAGGTGAATATCTCTGGATCATTGTAGGTGGAACTGTAGACCACACCCCTCATTCCGTGACAAAGGGTCACATGAGGCACCCATCAAGGTGTGAATTGGAGTGAGAGTAGTTGTGATCACATGATCCAGAGAATGAGAACTGTTCTGATGGTGAAGAGCAGGTAAACTTCCTGGGATGAGATCTCAAGACAGAATGGTATGTAGCAGATAGCTGATGATGCAACCCCCCTCCTCTGTTCAAAGTTGGAATAAGGGGTGTCCAAGAAGTCCATTTGCTTACTCGAGTTGCCAGTTGCTTGAGAATCTACACAGACAACGTGCACCAAATTTTGTGACATTTCGTCACAGGAGGTGCCGTTTCCCATTGAAGCTAGAAGTCTGAAAAAAGTATGTCTGTGTTACAGAGGCATATGAACGCAGCCCATACACGCTCACTTGTAGCAAAATGCCACCTACTGAAATGTGTAAATTCAAAAATGTGGGTTTTGAATTGCCAATATCTGGACCAAGAAGTCAGGAACTGTACAAAATATGTTATGTACAGTCAACACAATACGCTTTAAAAGCAAGGCAAGTACTGTAAAATTCGGCCCACAGGGGGGGTGCCGTAATTGCACAAAATGACATTAAAAAAAGGTTTGTATTATTTGGAGAACGCTACAGCTCAAAAACATTTTCCTTTTTGTCTTGAACTCCATTGAACCTCACACATTGAAAACACTGGTTGATGCCCACTTCCAATAAAGACAATTTCCATCAAATTTTAAAGTGATGAATGTAAAAGTAAACCAACTCATCAAATGTGAATTTTACTACATTTTGTATACGTCATCTGCAGCCTATGCTGACAAAAAGTTAACAAAGGATTTATCTTGAGATGAACCTTCAGTTAAATGTCAATCAAAATTGCAGAATGCTTTGGCTTCTAATTGCCCAAATTTGATCAAACTTGACATGCAAACTACACATTTGAATGTCCACCAAATGCTGTTCCCGAAGCTAGAAACCTGAAAACAGTTTTTGCGAAATAACTTACCTAAACTTTTACCAAGACAGTGTTTTGTTTGTATGTCAGTGGTACAGACTTGTATCCACACAGCCCATAAACTCTTTCATATAGTGTAGTGTCACTTAGTGAAATTAGTAAATATAAAAATTGGAATTATGAATTGCCAATATCTTAAACTGATGAAACAAAATGAAATGTCCGCACAGTTTCTTCCATTTAGTCTTTTTTGATGATCTCTTCAGAGCATAAGCTCGAAAACGTTCACAACGTGATCATAAAAAAAGACTAAACGGGAGCAACTGTGCGGACATTTCATTTTGTTTCATTCGTTTATTTCTGTTGTCCAGCATGTTTCTTTTTTAATGTGTGCACCACTATTCCCAATATCTTAAACTGAGATTGCAGAAACTACACAAAATTTGTGATGTAAAATATATTTAAAGTTTAGAATATATGAGCATTCATGCACAGCATTTATGATCATATGAGAACAAAAAAAAAATCTTTTCATTGCTTAAAAAAAAATTTCTTGTAAGGATTGTTACATACAGTCTAAGTCAGAGAGATGTCTTTGTTTTACTGTATGTATATATGTTCATGTTGAAATTGTAATAAATATTACATCCAAACTGGTCAGGTTAAAGGATTTACTGTAAACAGATTAACAAGAGTTAAAAAGGGGAAAAAAGACGGCAACTACATTTCATAAACTACATTTTGTGCTTTTTTGTGCTAACAACAGTTAATTACACAACACAGGACAACACCCAATGGAGACACTCTCACCACAGAACAAATGACAAGGTCCAATGGGGCAGTACACAAGTGAATTGCCATGGGAAGAATAAATACACATGACCCTGATCCCAAACTAAAAAAAGTATTTCCAAACAAGCCAAGGATGGTATTTAACCATACACCCAATTTCAGAGACTGTTCAGTTGAGATGGATATGCACCTTTAGCCTCACCTCTGCTGCTCATACCAGATGGAAACTATAGATGTGGCAGTTTTTCACAATGTTCATCACTCGCACACTGGCAAAGCCATACGTATCAATGCTGTTGTGTTTCCTTGTGGCCTGGCATATGTGGGTAAAACCACACGTGTACGGCGCACAAAGATAAGTGAGCACAGGAGCAGCATCACAATAGGGACGAGCGCTAAATAACATGCATAAATAACAAGAATAAGACATTCAGCTAAGCTGTATAAACTCTTGTATATCCCTCAAATCCATATAGTAAAGAGTTATCATATTTTTTGTTTATGCTTCACAGGTGGCAACTCTTACTACATCTAAAAGCATTGAATGGATGGGTGGGGTGGGCTTCACCAAAGACTACCCTGTTGAGAAGTTCTACAGAGACTGTAAGATAGGTAAGTTGCCATATGTGTGCCAAATCCAACCAACAATCCATCTATACTAACCTTTATAAATCCAAAATTTCTATAGTCATGGTTGAAATAATTGGCACCGTTGGATTCTTTTCAGAAAAAGCACTATTTATCCTGGAAAAGCATTGCAATTACAGATGTTGTCATTTCAGAATGCTCATGTCACTCGCGCAAGCAGAGATTCATGCAGTCCGTGAAATGTCATTACCACTGCCGCCGCTAGGGACAGCATAGGACCACAAAGGTTTACGCTGAAGTAAAGATCTCACTTCCGAGGTTGACCCTCCCACGGCAAAACTTGCAGTATTTAGTTGACTGTAAAAGTGCCATTATCTCGTAATCCTGCGGTTCAGTTGCAGTGAAATTAAATCGATACATGGAGAAATAGTGACAGTACAGCTGTCAAAACGTTTAAAAAGCAAAGTCACGTCATCTTGTTTTCCTTGTTAAAACCGTATGCCATGACTTCAAAGTTTAACAATTTAAACAGCAGTATTATCGTCATTTCTACAAACCGATTTTTCCCTGAGTTTGGACAGCACAACTGTAATATATTTGCAAGTTGGCCATGAAGTGGAACATTTACCACGGTAACACCGGGAATGTTTGGTTTGGAAGACACGCAAGAGGTACTGATATCGGTGTGAGAGTGCCTATTCAGCTGTGGTCTAGTGGCTATGGAATTGCTCTTTAGTTCAGGTAGTAAAAGGTTCGAATCCTGTCCTGATATTTTTACTCGTTTATTGCACGTTCTTGTAAAAGTTCGGTACATTGTAGCGAGATGGCACTCTTACCAAACAGCGGAACAGTTTTTAAACAGCGGAACCTGGGCTTTACATCATGACCGCCCGCTTATTTGCGCTCAAGTATCAGCCAGATATTCTTTTTTGGCAATTATTCAGCGGCTTATGGCAGTACCAACCCAAACTTTATCGACATTGTAACAGCATTCTTGTTTTTTGACCACAGCACACTTAACTAATTTGCCCTTTGGTAGGCATTATTCGCGGTTTTATTTCGCAAAGAAAAATGATACATCTTGTTTATGTCGTGTGATGTTGCTATTATTAGCCCTCATAACAACACAGGAGGGTTGGGTTCTTTAATACGGGCGTTTATTTGACCAATGAATACACTGTAAAAATGGGTAAAATAATATGTAATCACAACATTCACAAGAACACTTCAAAACATCAACATGAATCGCAATGCTCATTGAACTGCAGTGTGACAGACTGTCGGAGTCTCCCTCTTGTGAACTTTTACCGCCAGCTGGATAAAGACAGGTACCAAGAGATTCGGACATTTGCCAAGAAAATTTTGAGTTTATTTCGCTGGACATATGTACCTGTGCGAGAAGACATTCTCACTTTTGAACTTTAACAAGAACCGTGTGAGGACAAGACTAAGTGACTCTCACTTGCGTGACAAAAAGGCTGCGTGAATCTCACGAGAGTCTCGTCGAGAATCATGTGTGAAACCAAGCAAGCTGAAAGGACAACATCTGTACAAATGTTTTGGTATACCCTTATTTATTTATTTGTTTATTATTTTAAAAGCAGGGAAAAACAAAAGACATTTGACAATTTCACTCAAAAGTCAAAAAATGGGCAAAAAAATTCGATGCAAGTGAATTGAGAAAGATGGCTAAGCTAAGCTACATGCTATAGCTTGTAGTTCACATGCTAACTAGCTAGCTCCCTTGACATGCTGGCTTGCAAGACTGTCTGGAACCAAAGTTAGTTGACGAAGAATCAAGTCCCCACGTACAATATTAGCCTCCCATTCCACTAAGTGATTGCAGCTATAACGGTAGAAGAATACTTATTAAGAAAATTATCGTATGCTGTATGATTTGTGATTGAGCATCTACCACTCAATTTATAGTATTTGGGTTCGCTGGCCGACGTGACCGTACGTCACCCCGCGCTTGCGCAGTTGCCTGGTGACCAATTAAAAATCTCAAAATCGTGCTTCAACGGCTCCCATTGAAAACGACGCCATCCCACAGTCCATTCTCTTCTACTGTATATGGTTTAAACAGGTGCTCTAGCCACTGCCCCACAGCACCCCCATACCAAAGCATTTGTAATTACAACACTTTTCTGGGTGAAATGGTGCATTTTCTGGGAAAATTCCAGGGTTGACATTAATTTTTACTATGGCTGTAATTAGTGTGTTTTAACAAACACTTTCAGCTAATGTTTATTTAAGGTTGATTTGTTAGGCGGAATAATGCATTGGACAATTTAAACTTATGTCATGTTTCCTCGATTACACAGGTACCATCTATGAGGGGACATCTAACATCCAGCTCACCACCATGGCCAAGTTCATTGATCAGGAATATGACCAGTGATGAGGACATTCATATGCATTCCGAATAAAGCACCTTTGCCGCATCATCTAAATTAGATGCTTCTCGTGTAGTTGATGGGTTGATGCAGTGTCTACTGTTTGATGTTATCATAACGTTTCCTGGGATTGTTGAATAGTTTTGTCCACAACCACAGTAGGACATAATCATGTGCATTACAGCTGCATGTGTTGTACGTTTTCTACCTGTTGTTTGTTGTTCACTATGTAATGTAGGGAGCTTTAATGGGTTTGTTGTTATCAGTTTTTATGCCTATAATAAAAGTTTGGAGTTTGTATGTTAGGGGTGTCAAACCTTTTTTTGTCTACTTTGAGCTAATCGTGGCTGAAAGCCATAACACTTATTTAACATTAATTTAAGTATTATTAGCAAATCTCTGTTGAAAGTCATAGAGATTGCTGTTGCATCATTTATCATGCAGAGCAGTTGAGAGTGAGACAAACACGTTTAAATATGTGCAGAGAAAAAAAGATTTTATTAGCCTGGTTATTTTTATAGAAACTTCAGGTCAAACATCAATAGTCAACATTACTAACTAGCTAAACTAAGTAATTAGACAACAGTAAATTGGAAACATAACTTTATAAATTCAGCCGTTCTCCGGGTCTGACAGTAGGATCTGAGAATCTGGCAATAGCACTTCAGCTATTAGCTTAGCAT
Source organism: Coilia nasus (assembly GCA_027475355.1). Classification (NCBI taxonomy): domain Eukaryota; kingdom Metazoa; phylum Chordata; class Actinopteri; order Clupeiformes; family Engraulidae; genus Coilia; species Coilia nasus. The sequence goes on from CM050210.1 coordinate 28,577,183, forward strand.
AATTTATTGTATCGGATTGGACCAGTTAGCATGCTACTGGTCTAATACGATTCAGTGATTTATGGCAGAGATACAGTAGCAAAAATGTGTGTGTGTGTGTTAATCAAACCATCCATTTATTCAACTATCAACAATTCAAAATCTATCAATCTGTCATTTGTCTACAGATTCAACCATGATTCTATTTAGCCGTATTATGTGATCATATGATATGGTAAACTTGTTGGATTTTTTTTTTTTTTTGAATGCCAGGGCCCTTGTTACATTACCAAACAAGTGGGGAGCAGTTTCAAGCTGTTTTAATGGTTTAAAAATTGCTGTATCTTTAAGCTTCTGTCATGCGCCAATCACTAGCATTGTGAGCCTATTCTACAGAAACAGTAAAAGTAGTTTAGTTTTGAATGTATCGGGTTACATCTAACCAATGAGTCTCTGACATGACACAATGTGTAGTAAAGGGTGAGAACATTTCCCCCACCCATGCCCAGAACCCTGTAAAGTTACTGTTATTTGAAGGTCAAGTGTATTATCATGTGTGTTAGAAATACAGTTTCCTCAATCATTATATTGTGTGTATTATCCTTGTTTAATTTTTTTTAATGTTTTGTCATGAAATACCCTTCATATCAGGGAGCATACAGATAACCTAAAATCCCCTTTCTGCCCAACCCCAGTATCAACATATAACTTTCTTTTTTTCCACAGATATACGTAAACAGATACCGTTAAAACAAACAAGCATTTTCAGCTTTGTGAAACTGCTTTTTTCAGTTGTGAAACTACATTAATGATATTTTCCGTTGTCTTTGCTCTTGAACATTTTAAATTCTCCCTCCCACATGTTTTCACAAGCAAGAGTTAACATAGCACTATTGGTTCTCAACTGGCACTTTGAACGCCTCAAAAGTATGTAGAGCTAGTAAAGAGAGAAGAAAGCGGAAGACAAGAAAGAGAAGGAAAAGAGCAGAAGGAGAGTGAGTGCATCATTTTTATGAGAAACAGCTGTCACGAACACAGCTGTATGGTCATGATGTTTGCCTTGTTCCTAAGAGGATGGTGTAGCTGTTACCTGCCTTTTTGTCTACTTATAGTCCTGCTGTGTCTTTCTTGTGGTTATCCGGCTGAGGGAGACTATCAGTATTGGAAAGACCAACTGAAGCGTGCACATGATCACAGCATACCTGAATCAGACCAGCTTTTCCCTGAGGAGCGGCACCATCAGCAGCAGAAACACCAGCAGCAGGGCATCAACCACAGTGGAAAGTATGTCTTCAGCAGAGCACAGAGAAAATCCGGCACAGAGAAAAGTAAACAACCTTCAAGAGGATCAGAGAGTAAAGCAGGTAAAAACTGTTACTTAACCAGGTAGGCAAGTGTACTCTGCTTTCTTCCAGTTAACTTTTTTCCTCTAAATGTATATCAGGAAGCTTTTTTAGGTTTTAGCAATCCACTATGGTAAACGTTGCCAAAAGCAGTATGCAGTGGCAAAATTAAACATGCATTTTGTAACATTTATACAGTTGTTATACTTTTGTGGCTACTTGGTGTAAGGGGGAAGTAGAATAATGAATGACAGTCTTCAGCAGGGCTGTAAAGCTTTTTAGGATACAGTTCCCTCTGAGTTACTCACGAAACTGATCTGGGTTTGCGAGTCATTTGAGTTACTTGTGTCAGTCACTTGTGTCAGTTCGAGGTGCACTAACTTGCTCTTATAACTGATTATGTTTCTGGCTTTAGAGAAAGTTAACCAGCGTTGGGATTCACTCATTATTGAATGTGCTTCGGGAAACAAAGACCCACTTGTGTGAGCCATTCATGGTGTAGGAAGGACTATTGGGGTTAATGGAGACTGCAGATTCCGGACTCACAAGTTATTTAATGGATCCGGGTGATTAATCCGGATGGTTCATGAACAGCCCAATTATAGTATTCAGAAGGGCTATTCTCCTGGGGCCACACATTTTCCCATTTTGAACATTTAAGAGGTCAAGGATATTACAAGGATACAAGGATATTTATTTGTCACATGCATAGACATACTGGATAGTAGGACATGGAGTGAAACTGTTGAATCGAATAGCCTGGTAAACCCGCCCCTCGTACTTCATTTCATTTTGTATAGTAGGTCTGGACCGGAATCTGTTGAGGAGCATGTAAGAGGACCGAGCAACTCCTATCCAATCAGCGAATAGAGGGTGTGTTCGTGAACCATGACGCTGACTTTGTGTACTACATTTGAATTGTAGTGCGTAGGTAGGCTAATTGCATACGTGACGACCAGGCGTTAGAGATTGGGTAAAGGAAAAGGCAAAGGAAATCATGTCTCACGACCTCTGCTCCAGAGCCTCTGTACAAAATTAAATGAAGTACGAGGGGCTGGTTTACCAGGCTAGTCATTGGATGCTTCTATTTGTAGAATTCTCATGTTTCTCAGGACCTTAGTTCCTGAGGTTACAGTGGCCAAAATAGCAAAAGAATGAAAAACTACAGGTATGCGTGAATAACTGTCTGACCCCTCTGCTGGCAAAGTGTTTGAGTTTGAGAAACCTGATATGCTAATAAGCTTCTGTTTGTTGCCCTCCCCATTTCCGCCACTACTAAGTTCATGGCTGTGCTGGCTAGGTTTATGTCTGTATAGTAGCTCAGTAGTAGCAACAAGTATTTGTTGTAGCAGTATGATGATAAAGGAAGATCATATTATTTAGCAGTTTGTTTTTTATTTGTGAGTGTAATTACAGTACTGCACAATTGAGTTGTCATTCAAATTTAGCAATGAGAGTGGTTGACGGCAGGGTGGGGGCTGTGAGTGATATGCCTTTCAGCATTCATTGTGCCTTCCAAAGTATGCACACTGCCTTATTGTGCACACTGATGCACCCACACACCATCAGCGATGGTGGCCTTGAACTGATTGCTAATAACATGCTGATAGGACTTTGTGTTCTTTAGCCTGAAGAACACAACGTCCATGATTTCCAACAAGATCGTCAATTTTGACTTTGCTGACCACAGGACACTGCCATAGTCCATTTTAAATGACCCTAGGCCCACATGACAAAGCAGCTCTTCTACACAATGCTCACGTATGGCTTCCTTTTTGCATAAAAATGTGTTGGTTTCTCTGGATGCCACAGTGGATTGCGTTTACAGACAGCTGTTTCTGAAAATATTCCTGGGCCCATTTTGTAATGTCAATGACAGTCATACCAGTGAGTGAACAGTTGTCTCTCCCTTGCAGAGAGCAATTGTTCCAGTTTCTATGCATGTTCTGATAATGTAAGCATTGGGTAGCACTCTATAATAACTACTTCCCAATAAGCATTTATTTTGCATTTGCATTTATTTGCATCAGTCAATCATTTATAAACATACTGACACACATCTGTCTGGATATATATATTATATAAATGTTATTATTATTATTATATATTATATATTAGGAAGCAGTAGAGACCCAAATGACAATACAAAAACGCGCAAAAATTATTTTTGCATAATAACAGGGTGCACATTAATTTAATATAGAATGGCCTGAGCATCCTGGGTCCCAGCTTGTTTTCAAACTAGATGTACCGCATAGCGGTACATGGTATGACCGCCGCAGTATATTGAAATGTGGGAACTGTTGGTATGATGAGTGTGTGGTAGAGCAGTGTTGTGAGGTGAGAATTTCTGTGGAAATGATTTCCTGGAAGTGGGCATGGATGTGGGTTTTGAATGAATGACATTGTGTGTGCTTGTGTAGTGTGTAGGAGTGATTTGTGAAGGCAAGGAATAGGCAAAATTAGATTTTGTACAATTACAGCGCCCCCTATGGACCAAGTTGTATGGCACGTGGTGTGGTTTTAGAGGTCTTTGTGCTTATCGTGAATGACGTATTTTGTGCAGTTCCCACCTTCTTGGTCCAAGATATTGGCAATTCAAAATCCCAATTTTTGCATATACCCTTATCACTAGGTGGCGCTATGCTTCAAGTGAGTGTTTATGGGCTGGGTTGATACACCTCTGTAACACCGACATACTAACACAAAATCGTTGTCTTGGGCAAAATTGTTAACAAGTTATTTAACAAAAACTGTTTTTTGACACCTAGCTTCGCCAATAAACATCGCCCCCTATGACGAAATGTCACAAAATGTAGTACACATGAAAAGAAAGCTGTTTAGAGATGGCATGTCAACTTTGACCAAATTTCAGCAATTAAAAGCCAAGATATGGACATTTGAAGAATTGGTATGTGTTAAATGTTCATTGACGTGTAACTTCGGAACGGTTTATCTCAAGATAAATCCTTTGATAACTTTTTGTCAGCATTGTCTGTAGATGACATATACCAAATTTGGTGAGATTCACATGAACGGCCTATGACGAGTTTGTTCAGATTTGTTTTCGCAATGTTAAAATTTCACGGAAATTGTTCTCGTTGGAAGTGGGTGTCGACCAGTGTTTTCAATGCGTGAGGATCAATAGATTTCACGATGTTGTAAATGTTACAAAATGTTGTTGACGATTTTGTTGATGTTACAAAAAAATGTTGTAAACGTAAGCATTCTCTAGATAATATGCAAAATGACATTTTCTACAATTACAGCGCCCCCTATGGACCAAATTTTATGGCATGTGCTGTGGTATTAGAGGTCTTTGTGGTGATCATGCATGACATATTTTGTGCAGTTTCCAGCTTCTCGTTTCAAGATATTGGCAACTCAAAATCCCAATTTTTGCATTTACCCATATCACTAGGTGGCGCTATGCTTCAAGTGAGCGTTTATGGGCTGGGCCGATACGTCTCTTTAACAGCAACATATCACAAAAAATTCATGTTGTTGGGTGAAACGTTCATTGAGTTATTCAGCAAAAACTTTTGACGGTCTCCCCCTCTTTAACGGACACTGGCACAGCGGAGGGGTGGCCCTGGGGGACGAAAAGGCATTATTCGCTCACAAACTTCTAGGGCTACATGCCTACAAACATTCATGTCCCCCCGAGTTTCAGTGTCCCGGGAATCGTTGATGAAAAATCGGTGGGGGAAAAAAAAAAAAGGGAAAAATTACGCGGCAACTCCAATGTGACCGCTAGCGGCGGTCATAATTATCCAGCTTGTTTTCCTTAATGCAGGGACCCACGGCATATCAGACCTTAGAATATAGGTCGTCTATACAGACAGTATAGGAATCAAGGTTGTCCCTGCTGCTACCATTAGTGTACTGCAGCTGTGCACATTCCAAGCCATGGGTTTGATTAAGGGATCCTGCTGCGAGCAGAGGGGGTGGTGGTGCTCTGCGTTTCTTGGGTGCAGTTGTAGATGGGTATACAGTTGAAGGCTGTGGCTAGTAAAGGCCTTTTCAATGGGGATAATCTGTGTACACTGCTTGTTTTGAGTGTCTCGGGGTAGAAAAAGTCAGTCTGGCAATCAGCAACAGTCTTCACATACTTGTAGGGAATTGCAGGCAAGGTAGTGATGGAGTTGGTAAAAACCAATCAGGGGTTTTTGGTGAAGCAGTTGTGGTTCGATTCTCTGTTATTCTTGATGTATCCACGCATTCTTGCTCCTTTAATAGCGTGTTGTCAGTCATGGTGAGTGGTCGGGATGTTCTTTTGTTATCTGGTGCTACATGCTCATAGTCTCCATTTGATGGTCAAGGTCTGGGGCAGCCTGACACAAATAATTGGTACTAAGTCACTCCAGTAGTGTCCTTGTCATCAAGTTCCCGCAGTGGCAAGGAGATGGATGGTGATGCATCAACCATTGGATGGTTTCCCAGAATTGTATCAAATACAGACACGTGACCATGTCTATGACCCTCTACAACTCATAGCTTATTAGCAGCCTTGGTTAACGACTTGGACCTCTGCTTAACTTCACTGTTATTAGTGTCATTTTCCTCATAATCTCTGCTCATTTTCAGAGAGCCCGGAAGTTTAATGCTGATGTTTGACTTTGAGTCATTTGAGCAGTGTCCTTCTTATTATGGTTTTGTACATTACAATCCTTCATGGTCCACAGTTCAGTGCAAGTGTTGTATGCAGCTGCCAGAGGCATATCCAAGGTCCAAAAACAGAAGGTGATTGGGCATTTCTCTCTTTCACCTTGTTGGGGCCATTGTTTTGGTTCACCCGAGTGTTTGTTGATGTACATGACAGTTTGTATCCCAACAGAGTCTTTAACAACCACGATTGGTTCTGTCTGCATTGTGACAGAGTGCTAATGAGCAGGTAGACCAAAGGTCTGTGGAGAAAAGGTTGCATGACAGGCAAAGTGGTCAGCCAAGGCTTTGGCCCCAGTCCAGCCGAGTTCTGTGCTATTTGGTCCGAAGAAGACTCTTAGCCAGTTGTGGTGCATTCTCCACATTCCCACTAGTGATATCACTTGCCGAACTCCATTTATTAGGTGTCCTGTGTAAGTCATCAGTATTTGATGGATGGGCATCAGTTTTTGATTCCAGGATAGAAATCCTCTGTTCAAGTTACAGGAATTCCTGGGTCTTCACATTTTGTTATAATCAAGAGTCAAGATGAACTGGTGTCTGACATTTAGGCTGTCTTGTTTAAAACACTAATAACTAAAGGTTTCTGTCCTTCTTTGATAAATTGGCTAAAGTTGTGACAGTAAAAAAAAAAAGAAAGGAAATCAAATAGAAAAATAGTGGAAATAGCGAAAAAGAGAAGGTCAAGCAAAACGAGGCAAAAAAAGTGTCCTACTCGCTTATTTTCACCAGACTGAGCACCATTTAAAATGGACCAGTAGTAATCAGAATGGGCATCACCTAGGGCATCTCTGCACGTATATCTTCAGTACCTAAATAAAAAAACTGGCCTAACTGTCCACTCATTGCTGTACATAGAGCCCAGACAAGTGACTGTCATTTCCCTGAGCTCTAAGATGAACTCAGGGAAATTATCAGGTGGCAAGGCAAGCCTATTCTTTACACTGACTGAGGGTCAAGGGTGATTCAGTTGTCCAAAAGGAGGACTGTCAGGAGAGGAGAGTTCATCCTGTTGGTCAGATGAGTAAAGTCTAAAGCAAGGCAGCAAAGATGTTGTTAATGTTATGTTATAATATTACATAAAGGTACATAAACATATATATAAAGGTACAATTGGTCAGTGTTGCTGATTGCACAATTCGTACCATATTCAAACATATTGATTTTTTTCTGTAGATTGTCCACCAATAGGATTGGAGAGCCTAAAAATTGATGATGTTCAACTGCATGCATCTACTATGAAACACTATGGCGTTGGACCTCAGCGGGGACGTCTAAACATTCAGGTGTGTATATTATCTGCAGAATTTCATAAAATGTGTGTTGTAAATATGTGTTTTAAAGGATCAATTATTTTAGCGCTTGAAGTTGATTCATCAAGGTCATACATTGAAACATGTAGTCTGCTAGATAAATGTAAAATAATTGTCCAAAAACATCACTTATTTTGCCTGTAAGTCTATTTGTAATAAATGTTGCTTGTAAGTTTATTCTTTGTCTATTCTATTATAAGTCTAGTCTACTCTTTCATCAAGTAGTGACTGGAATAAAATATATTGCTGATGAAATTGCCTGCTTGCTATCAGGTCAGTAGCCTCTCTGTTTACCCTGGAACCACCTACAACATTTTGCCACAGAGAAAATGTCACCTTTAGCGGAGAGCTCAAGGAAAACACTGAAAGAGACGAAATTACTTGTGAATAAAAAAACTTAGCAGCTTAATTCAATTCAACACATAGCAATTTTGTTGCTGCTTATTTCCTGGGCAAACTGTTTATGATAACAATGACCAAAAGCAAAACCTTTGTTTCTTTGAAGACCATGGTGCTGGGGTGCAGTTTGGTATACCTAAGGTGCCACTCAGGGGACTCAGAGAGGCAGTATAATGACTCTAAGACTTGGTGTACCTGGCATGCGGTTTGTTGAGCTTCCTCTAAGAAGGGAAGTAATCGATTCTTCAGGATTAAATCATCTGGGGACATCCAAGCAGAATTAAATTGGTTAAAGCATTTCATCACTTGTTAAACCATTTCATCGCTAGTTATATGTGTATAATTGAGTATGTGACAAATAAACTTGACTGTGAGTGAAATGCCACACACTTTAAGGTGGTCCTCTATAACAGCCTACTTATGGAACAATGCTGAAATAATATATAAACTATTTTTGGTGCCAAAATGCACTAAAACTAACACAGTAAAAGTCCTGCCAGGTATTGGTTAAACATGACACATAGCCCAGATATTTTCACTAATTAGTTCATCTACCTGGCTGACGAGTTGTGCCAATCAGAATCAGCTGGTTTTGTAAATGGCTGAAATATGTGAATTATGTGGTTTGGGCCTTTTTTTGGCCTCCTTAAAGCTGGGTTGCCCACCTCTGCGGAAATATAGCCCGCTACATTATTTCATTCATTCATTATTACTTTCATCAAGTAGGTGGAGCAATGCCATGTAAACATAAAAAATATATATAGGAAAGGTATGTCATTCTAACAAGAAAGAGAGGTTTGATATAACTATTATAACGGTAAAAATATATCTACAATGAAATAAACCTTCATGAACATCCCAGTTATATTCCATATTATACAAGCTCTCAAATGCAGATCACCATACAACATTATGTAAAAGGGGACACATTTAGGTATACAGCATGGAATATAAAGTATACAGTAGATCACAGATCCTTTCATACCATCCCATGTATTACACAACAAGTGGATTTACAAATCTGGATTAGTATTGTACTGAATTTGAGCTTTTTTTATTCAACAATAGGATGGATTGGCACACAAATTTTTAAATCTGCTACTTTTATAAGAAGGAACTCTAAAGCACATGTTGGGCAGGAAGTAGTTGATAGTCTCTGGACAACACATGTGAGGAGTCAGAGGAAATGTCTCTGGGCAGCCTGAGCATGCTCTTGTTCTGAGTTTCCAAACAATATGTAGTCCAATGGTCTTTTTGCACATTTTAATTTGATCATTTGAGCAAATTCTAATTTGATCATATCTTCAAATTATATTGATCATACCCTGAGGTGTGGTGATTGGCATGGACTATATTTAAATAATTACCAGCTGTATTTTATAGAACTCAACATGTAGTAAGGAACACACTGAAATTTTTTTTCTCTTTGTGGTGCATCGCCCAATTGCCCCTGTGAACACATCAGAGCTCCCATACCTACAATACTCTCCAGCTGACCCTTATCTCCCTTTCTTTCTTAATATAATGCCGTTTTATTTTTTTGCTTCAGAAGCTGTTGTTGCTTGGGCAGTTTCCTGTTCTTGTTCATAAACAAATCTGTCTACCATCTGTTACCTTCTTCAACATCACTTTTCTTTTGAAACCCTAAACTGGATTTTTTTTACTATGAATCATTTGCTTATGAAATTGGCATACAGAAACAAAAACAAAACAACAACAAAAAGTTTCAAGAATAATTTCAAAACAAAAAACTTAACAAAAGAAAATGGCACCTGCCAAACACAGTCACAACAGTCGATATCGGATATGGCCTGGCCTCCATTTGCTTTGATGCAGGCGGCGATCCGTTAGCGCATGCTTTGGACTAGGCGTCGGATAGTGTCCTGCGGAATCCTATTCCACTCTTGCTGTAGTGGAAGCCTGGCCCATCGAAGTCGTGTCTGGCGTTGAACCATGGTCCATGGAACCATGGTGCCATGGAACCATGGCGTTGAACGCCAGGATGTTTGCGCGTAAAGGCAATCATGCTTGGAGGTTGACCTCCCGGTCTATCGTCAACAGAGCCAGAACCAGGTTTCGAATTGTGGGTTTGGAACAGCCCATACGCCTGGCTATCTCACTGTAGCTCAAACCGGCCTCCACCATACCCAGTGCCCGGAGTTGTTGTTCATGTGATGGACGCGGCATAGCCTGGACTAATGTGGCCTTTTTTGGGCCTTTATATAGGCCTTCAAAACCAGTCCTCAAATTGTGCAGATACCCACTGAGTGATGCTCAATGTGTATTTGGTGCACTTTTGCAAAGAGACCAACCCATGTGCAATGAACCGTGATAAGAACACAGCTTATTATTATATCAACTACCCGAGCACTAAATCATCAATAAATCCACAATGAATAATTACAATCCCCCTACAAGTAGAAATGTGCATACATTTCTACATCAGAGTTTCTATTGACTGTCAGTGTAGTATCACTTAAGCCAAATCTGCTCTTCTTCTCTGCATGCTAAGTTCAGACCCATGCATGTTAAAAATGCTATTAATGAACTCTGGTGTATTTCTGTTCTTGGCAACACTTTATAATAATTACTCCTTATACATTATGCAAGTGTATTTATTCACTCTTACTTAACATTTTGTTCATCATTTGTTTTTACATTATGCAAATTAACTTTCTTTGGGATATCTTAAGGATGACTGGCAATGGCTCTGCTGAGATATCCTTACATGAATGACATTAACGGACTTCGAAGCAACTCTTGGGAAGAGCTGCAGGCTCACTTGATTTGCTGACCAGCCATTGTCAGCTGTCTGGTGTGTTTGTGAGGACTCTGGACTGAATGGACATGAGGCAGGCCATACAGTTGCGATCAAAATTATTAGCCCCCTTTATGAAATTAGACAAAACTCTTGATTTCTCCATGGAAATGACAACGATGATAACAACAAGTGTTTATGGTGTATTTGTTATCAAAATAACAAAGACAATATTTTACTGATACACTAAGTTAAAACAAGAAAGGGCAAAAATGGCATGTTCAAAGCAATGTTATTAGCCCCCTGGCCATCAAGAGTCGATAGTTTACCCTTTCTGAGTCACACCCGATAACAACCTCTTAGAGTAGTTCTTTACTGCAGGAGACCAGTACTTTACTGGTCTCCTGATGGATTTTGGCCTATTCTTCCATTGCTAATTGTTCCAACAGGTCCAAATTGCATGGTTTCTGAGCAGGGACATTCACTTTGAGCACCTGACACAGATTCTCAATAGGATTGAGGTCTGGGCTCTGTGCAGGCCACTCCAGGACCTTGGTTTTGGTATCCTTGAGGAACTGTTTGACTAATTTTGATGAATGCTTTGGGTTGTTGTCTTGTTGGAAGGCAAAAAATATAATCACAGGTGAAGAGAAGCGTAGAAGTTATTTCACTGCACACTGTTTTGCTCCAGAAAAAAATAATTAAAAAAAACAACGCAATGTTTCAAAATAAAATCTGTTCTGGAGCAAAACAGTGTGCCTACCACCTCTTGGACATACCTGCTGCACTTTTCTAGCACCTGTGATTATATTGTTTTGGATGTGCGCACCAGTTTTCTTATTTTATACTGACAGACAGCCAACAGACAAGCAGACAGAATATAAACATGTTTATAAGTAATTTATTGATGACACATAATATGAAAATAACCAACAACAAATAATGAACAAAGTGTTAATGAAGAGTATACTAAATACTTAGATTTTGACTTACAAACGTGTATCAAGTCAGTCAAGTATATTTCAATCAACAGATTTGTGGAAAGTATTATGGATCAAATTGCAGGACAATCGCTGAATGATGTGTGCCCACTTGACGTAGATGTAAGAGTTGACTTGTCCTGCCCATGCCTGCTGTTTCAGCTGTTGCATTTCTTGCAGAATAGCATTTTTCATCGTATACAACATTATGGCGGGTTGGCATTTCTATCATTGTATTATAATCTTTGTAAGTCATTCAACAATAGCAAAGCCTTTTTTCTTATTCTTAATTGTTTACAGACTGTTTACTGATATATATGTATTTTATTGCATTACACAAAACAGTATTGCATTAAATATATGTCATGAAATGTTTTTAAATGTTCAATTTTGTGAACAATTATTTTTATTTTGTAAAAATGCACATATCATTGATATTCAGTGCAAATTCCCCCCCTTCCCCAGCCCTGGGCAAACATCTGAATAATTAAGGATTATACAAACATAAGTGTAGCGTATATTGGTATGTATACAACAAGCATACAATTGTATAAAAACTAAAATAAAAAAACATTATTGTCCAAGACAAAAGTGAAGACAGTTACAAGGTATACAAAGGTATGTTGAGAACAATAATTAAAACAAAAGTAAAAATCACATTAGACATGAGTATCAGCAACAAAAGTTTTAACCCGATCAAAAGCACGACTCCACCTCATTACAGTTTGAGATCTAGCACCATGTATACGGGCTGTTGGGAGCTCCATTTATATAATGTCAAGCAAACACAGAGACCAGAGGAGTCTACACAGAGTGGTTCCAACGACTCACTAACAGTTTATTGGCTGCAGTAGTAAGGCACCTAGAAGTAGGGTCCTCTGGAAAAGTGTCAGTGAAAGGTTTGAAAAATCATTAAGAAACAAAAGACTAGGGGTTACAACAATATCTGTGTTTATCAGGATTGATATATCTTTAGATAGCCACTGCCAGAAAAACACCAGGGCTAAACATTCCCAAAAGAAATGTAAAAAAGTCCCAGTCCCTGCTTATGAACAAAAGGTACAAATGGGAGAAGTAGGGAGGCGCATATGAAATCGTTTGAGTGGCGTTAAATATACTCTGTGTGCTAGTTTCCAGGGAATCATCTGATGATTAGGATTCTTAAATGACATGATGATTGTCTCCCATGTCTGATCAGAGAAGTTATGGTCTACGTTGTATTGTAAGTCTTTTGACCAAACTGCTATTATTCCAAGAGGCCTGTATAGTTTTTTGAGCCGACTGGAGTAAATAGAGGAAATAGAGGACATAGGGATGAAATCGTTAAGATAAATAATGTAAACTACATTAAGTTTTTGAAACAAGAGTAGCGGCCCACAGGGACAACAGATATGACTCATCTTGGAATATACTGTAACATCTGTAAGGAATGGTATTACTTTTGAATGGCATTTCCTGTGAAGTCTGCTAGGGACAAGAAACAGTTTGGTCAGCAGTCTGTTTCATTACCAAGACTTAAAATATTGGCCTCAATTCCAGAAAGTAATGACTTCAGCATGTCTGCATACACACACACCCACTCACACACAGTGTCTGTTACAGGTTCCCCTAGATACTAAAAAAAAACAAAACAAAAAACATGCAAAATGTACTTACACCCTTTTTGAGTCAGGAGAAGACATTTGTAAGTATCTCAATGATCATCTACAAATGTCCTTTGCATAACTGGCTTAAATATATCATAATAAAATGAAACACGATTAAAATAGAAAACAGTCATGATCAGAATATGATAAACACACATTGCAATAATTGGTATGCTGAACATTTCTGAAAATTCACTGTCATATGGAAAAGTTTGGGTAACCATATAAAAATTAAGCAATATAACAGGAGTGGAAGTGAGGCTGTATGGGTGTGGTTCGGTCGCAGGCACGAACACCTCCACGAACACAAGTGTTATATTGCTTTTGTACAACAGTTCCATTGCCAACGCAATTAGTTTATAGAGACTATTTTAAAGTTCATTTTTAAAGTTTTATTTAATTGTATCTCAGTTCACTCCAGTTTTTGCTCCACAAAATAGTTGCAGTTCAAGTTAACGGCGTCTGTGGTTGCTATGCAAAAAGCGTCTATTTATACCTGCACTTTGATTTGGACATTCCACTGTATTGTGCTGCTGCTGAGATATGGTTGTTGTTGTTCACAGTCCGAACGCGGCCTGATGCACAGCTGCTGTTCTGCACTCTTGGGTGTCTTGTCTGGCATAGTTTATAAATGGACTTTTTTTTTTTTTTTTGCTCTTCTCCCAAACTATATAGAATGGAATGTTGGTGTAAAGTTTTAATGGTTACATTGTATCTTTGGTGGAGTGATTATTAACTGTGAGGAGTCACTCATGGTATACCGTGGGATATCGTCACTCCCACTGACGCTTAGAATGCGTCTCATCCAATCATAAATTGCTGAATAGTTCAACTGGACCTAACTGTTGTATAACTGAAATTATACATTGAAGCGCTTAGATGCAAAACCATGTAAGTCCATTTGTGATGAATTTACAGAAATATATTTATATAATTTTGATAACTTGATAAACTCTGATTATCACTCCACCTCTAAATGGATTGTTTTTGCTTGATTTGTTTGTACATGTACAAACTAGAAAAGTGCTCAGAGAGCGCGGACCTCTGCTAGGGCAGCTCAGATCACCACCAAAGTCTAATCACTTTTAAGGTAGCTCATTTTTGACCTACCCTGACAATTTAATCAAAATCCATCTATAACATTTTGAGTTATGTTGCTATCTAACAAATAAACAAACGCCAATAATTACATAACCTCTGCTGGCGGAGGTATTTAGCAAGTGTACAAATTGCAGTTTGATAAAGATTACTTGAAAATTATTATAACAGTAAGTTATTTTTTTAATATTTCTGAAAATTGACTTAGAGGGGTGCATCTGAACTCCTCAAATACTTTAGATATCTTCTCATACTGCCTGTGTTCAAAATTGTGTTTTGAGTTATGTTTTGGATAGTGGATTAAAAGTAATATTTTTAAAACAGTTAATACTAGAGATTTCTAAAAAAGTTAACATTAGAGACAGGTGGAATCATGCTACAGTGGTTCTATCAGAAATTCGTGGAGTATAAGGACTATCAGATATTATAAGTGAAAGATCTATAGAGTGGGGGAGATGTGTCCTTCTCTTGCAGACTAACTAAACTCCTGGTTGGCCTCATTTGAGAATCACAACATTGCAGAAACAGGAGTTTTTGTTACAGTGAGATTGCTGCCCATTCTTAATATCTCTGACAGATGTGTGCAAATGCAAAAGTCCACAACGCTCCAGGACCAATCCTGTGTTCTTAAAGTTTATGCAACTGGCAGGAGTCTTCGCTGACATCTTTAACCACTCTCTGTGCTTGTCAGTTCTTCCCACACGGTTCACCATTATCCCAGTCCCCAAAACACAAACTATAAGTTGCAAGGACGATTATCTTCCAGCTGCACTCACCTCTGTGATCATATTACATCCTCATTGTTTGCCATATTACATCCCCTCCAGTTTGCTTACAAATTAAACAGGAGATAATGCAGTGTCATTAGCTCTAAATCCTGTTCTCTCATGTGGATCATTTTAACACCTCTATGTGGATGTTCTTTATCAATTACACCATTGTACCATCCAAACTCCTTATGAGGCTTTATGACCTGATCATCAATTCTTCCTTGTGCAGTTGTATCCTAGCAATTCTGACTAACTCATATGTTGGGCAGTATGGCTTGGTAGTATACAATCCTCCACTGTAAAGCGCTGGTTCCTAACAGGGTTGTCTGCTGAACCCACTGCTGTATTTATTGTTAATCCATGTCTGTACAGCCACACACTTCTCCAAAACCATTATCAAGTGTTCTCATGACACTACTATAATTGGCCTCATTACAAATGGTGATGAAACTGCCTACAGAGCAGAGGTCGCATCCTTAACATTTTGGTGCCAGGACATCAACCTGTAGATCAATGTCAGCAAGACTAAGGAGCTGATAGTGGCCTACAGGAGGCTACGAGTAGAAGAGTATCAGCCATCTGCATTGGGCAGAGCAGCAATGACAGTCCTTGGAATTAACATCTGTGGTGGCGGCATCACATTGATGTGTAGTCACAAGGATAGCACAACAGTGACATTTCTTTTTAGAGATTTTGTTTGAACAGTAGAACACTGTTCAACTTCTACCACTGCACCATTGAGAGCTTGTCTGGTGGCATACCACGGTATAGCAACAGCATCGCTGTTTGGGCCAGATGTAAATACATTTACAAACACAGCACACTTTGTGCCTATCTCAGGCTACAGGAATCACATGCTAATAAGGTGCTAATGGGGCAGCTGTGGCCTAGTGGTTAGGGAGTTGGTCTTGTAATCGGAAGGTTGCCGGTTCGAATCCCACCCAGCCATGGTTGAGATGCCCTTGAGCAAGGCATCTAACTCCACACTGCTCCAGGGACTGTAACTGAAACCCTGTAACTGAAACCCTGTAAATATCTGTAAGTCGCTCTGGATAAGAGCGTCAGCTAAGTGTAATGTAAATGTAATGTAAGGTGACGTATATACAAGGCCTGAGGCTCATCACATAATCAGCGCTTTACCCTTCCTTTATCGTAATTAGCTGAGGTTTAAGAAGCATGATTTAAAGAAGTGGTGGTGGATTTCCACAAGAGACAACATTCCTCTCCAACACCAGTGAACATCCAGGGAACAGACAATGACATGGTGCCATTTTATAGGTCAGCATGTTCACTTGAACCATAAAATGAACTAGACTAATCATGCCACTGCTCTCTACAGAAGAACTGTTGAGTAGATTGATGTCTTTTGGGGAGCAAAGGCATCAGCCATAAAAGTGGTCTGCTAGGCCAGTGCCATCTTAGCAGCAGACAGGAAGAGGATGGAGAGACTGTTTGGGTAACGCAGCTCTGTCCTGGGATGCCCTGTTGACTCAGTGGAAGTGGTAGTAGAGAGGAGACTCATACACAAGCTACCTGCTCCACCCTCTACAGGCAGGGTCCACACGGGGGGCAGCATTAAATTTCATTTGAGCAGAATGAAAGAAAGATATTAATGACAATTTTTCATGCTTACCAGCACATGTAACCAGACACTAAAAGAAGTGTGTGCCTGTAGCACAGGGATCACACTATTTAGGGTGCAGTGTTAGGGCACTGAATCTCATCCACTTTATGACTAGACAAGTGTAACATACCTCTCATTTATAATAAACAATGTGCAATGCATTTTTGTTCTTATTTACTCGTAGCATACCTCTCAGTAAACTGAATCTCATCCACTTACGATGGTACAGTGTGTGTCACAGCTCCACAATCCCCCTCTTGCCACACCCACTCAGTCATCTGCCACTTCGATCATTTGATCCAACTCTCCAGTGTTCTAATCACTGCCCAATTATCTTCCTCACCTG
Source organism: Coilia nasus (assembly GCA_027475355.1). Lineage (NCBI taxonomy): Eukaryota > Metazoa > Chordata > Actinopteri > Clupeiformes > Engraulidae > Coilia > Coilia nasus. The sequence continues at coordinate 28,594,104 of CM050210.1, forward strand.
AACTGCATTCCCACTTATCAGCCACATCACCTAAGTTCAGGATTTTACCTCATTCTTTGTCTGGTCTCATTAACGGTAGCATCAAAGCGAAAGCTCTACAGTTTTCTTCAGTGGTTTATTTTTCAAGAAAGCATTAGGACTTTAGATTGTTTTGGACTAAGTACCATGATTACCCAGTACTCAATTTGTTTTGCTTTTTTGGTGTCTCCTGTGCTTTCCAATGTGTTTTATTCTACATGGTGTATTTCCCAAATAAAAGTACTCTGGATTGAACATACTTGTGAGAATAGTGTTTTTATGATCTTTTTACTCATATGCTTCAAACATAACATGTTTGTATGTGCCCTGTCTGATCTCTTTTTTAAATACATTTACCTTGTTTTAGGATAACGTTTAATTACTGCGCATAAGTGGAAATAATACAATTCAAGATTAATTGACTTTTCCCTGTGTGCTTGTTTGACTGTAACTAGGCTGGACTGCATGAGGATGAGTTCTATGATGGAGGCTGGTGTGCTGGAAGAAATGATGACTTGCAGTGGCTTGAGGTGGATGCCCACAGGCTAAACAAGTTCACTGCTGTGATAACCCAGGGCCGAAGTTCACTTTGGTCGTAAGTCTTCCTTTATAACAATCATATTTGAGATCTCAATTTTAAGATTGAATCATTCTAATATGGCTTATACATTTTTGATACTTCTGAAACTTATTTTACACAGTTAGCATTGAAATAACTATAATTGGAGAACAATTTTAATATATTAGATTACTTTGATGCCAGCAAATCATATGTATTTTGCATTTCTAATAGCCATGGCTCAATAATGAACTCCTCAATGTCTGAGCGTAGAAAATGTATCACTTTGTAAGTCGATGGTCCAGACATCGTATAACAATTTTCACAGCTGTATAAAACAATCTGTGCTTGTGCAAATGAAATTTTGTACCCTTAGAAACCATTTGCCTGCGGAGATATGATTTGTAGGTGTACAGCGATTTTGTATAGCTGTAGAAATATTTTGTGTATGTGCAAAGAAATGGTATATGTGCAGAATTTATTTGAACATGTTTAGAACAGTTTTATAGCTGTAGAACTATTTGGTGTGTGGGAGAACACGTGCAACATCTACCGTTTGTATACAACACTGAACCCAGAAGTTGCAAAGCTGAAGCTGCGGCGCAGGGGCGTGGCATGCCGCCCCTCTAAAACGCACCCGCAATGTGACAGATTTACTGTAAAAATCTGAAAGGTGTATGCGAGTTTTATTTTGTACACTGGAAATACATTGGAATGCAGTTGACATGGCTATTATGTGGCAGTGCCATCTTTGCAATGTAGAGGAAATGTGTTTTGGGGAAAATGTGAAGTGGGAAGATCTATGTGTGTGATTTATTGTGAAGATCTGATATGTGCATGCTAAATTACATGAGCTTTCTGGTGGGATTGAGGTTAAGCACAGGACACTGGTGGACAACACCTTGTAGAGTGGTTTGAATTGAGTGACCTGAGGCTGAATGTTATGAAAAGAAGGGAAGTGGTGATAGACTTCAGGTGGAAGAACACGTGTTGACAGTCAGTACGGATTAGGGGAGAGGTGGTGGAGAAAGTACCTGTGAGTGGTGAGTGATAACAGGTTGGAGTGTAAATGCGATAGTGAGGTTGTTTATAACACGGGGATGAGTAGACTATATTTTGTTAGGAAGCTGAGTTGCTTTAATGTGTGTATGAAGATGGTGGAGATTTGCAACCACACTATAAAAAACAACCTATAGAATTTACTCAATAAAATTGAGGTAACAATTTGCACTCACTCCATTTGAGTACATTTAACCCCATATTTTTTGAGTGAAGATAAGCCAATTTCAGCAGCTATGACACACTATAAAGGAATCACATGGTCTTACTCAATATCTCAAAGAAATACTTAATAATAAAAATTGGGTAAAATAAACCCTTTTCATATAATCTCTTACTATTACTATTTATTTATTATTTAATAATTATTAATTATTAGTAGTAGTATTATTATTAGAATAAAATAACTGACCAGACACAGAAGACACATTAAATGTAAGTTTGTTTTTAATTAAGCAACCAGAGATGATGTGAAAAAAATACTCAGAGATAGGTTCATCATCGCTTGTAGCCAGGGGCGGAGCTAGGTGGTGGCTTTTGGGGCTGAAGCCCCGAATCTCACGTCAAAAGGCCCGAATCTTTTTAAGCGTTAAAAAATCATGACAACTCTGAGAATATGCTCCCTGTAAATTACATTAAAACTGATTAATGGGCAAATAGCCTACAACAAAACCCACACTTCCCACATTCTTAAAATGCTGTCATTCTAATGTGACCCAACTAGAAAAATAGAATCCCACTAAAACAAGGGGGTGCATGTGTTCTAATTCTAAACATTAGCTGCTAACGTGTTCTTTGTACAGTCAATGCTCGTCTGTCAGAACTCGTCTGTCTTCCTTCAACCATGGACATAAGACATTTCTTTAAAAAAACTACTGGTACCTTGTCATCAGCAGCAGCCAGTAAGTTGTCACACGTTTCAGGCCAGTGATTAAAACGTTATTTTGGGTTAGCACGGCAGTCTTGACGTTTGGTAGGCTACTAGCCACAGCTTGGCTGTTTACATCGGCTAGCTAGGCTAGGCTGCTATAATAATTCTAGCCTGGTAAACCAGCCCCTCGTACTCATAACTCGTGTTATGATACATTAACTAGTAATTTTCTCCATTCCTGATCTTTGATTGCCATCTAGTGGAAAGTATATGCAACAGCATACTTAGCTACAAAAGCATGGGCCTATTGTTCACTAAGCACAGTGAGGATATTTTAATGTCACATGCATAGGTCTATAGTGACAGAGTGTAGAAAATGCAGTGAAATTGTGTCTGTCAGTCTATTTATACCACTTCTAACATACAAAAACAAACAAACAAGTAATCCATCTCTGCAGTCCGAATCTACTGAAAGTTTGAATCAGTTTGAATCTACTGAAAGTTTGTATAACATGAGTCTCAATTTTGCTATTGTTTACATAAGAATCTCTAGAAGTCAGTAATGAAGTGGTTATTGTTTCTTTCCATATTGTCTTGTGCAGGCCATGCAACTGAGAATATAGGCTATGAATTAGAAGGGATTTAGGATTTTACATGTCTAACAAATCCCTCTAAAATGGACTAGAATGCAGGAAATTGCATCTAAGAAATCCAAAAGCCCCCCCCCCCCCCCCCCCCCCCGGGCTAAGCCCCGGATGTTCAAAACCTCTAGCTCCGCCTCTGCTTGTAGCCCAGAGGAGGTCAGCACCTGTAGTCAGATGACAAAACAAGAGCATATTTTCAGATGCACAACATGTAAAGTTTTTTTCCAAATTCTTAACAATGAATGGCCAACAATAAATCGTAAAACTAACTATAGGTTTAACTATGAAGGCAATAGGCATTCAACAGCTGAGAGCTAATGTGCAGGCGCATTCACAATAGCCATCACTGGGGCTTCTAAATGTTGAGTAAGGTGCTATCTTTAGGACGTTGGCATTTTATTTGAGCTACCTCCTGCATCATCTTCGAATTTATTTTGATAATACATGGCCATAAAGAACCGCTATACCTGTTGTTATGGATTAACAGTTAACCATGGAAAGCAGACCTACCACTAAATCCAACCAGTTAGCATTTGACAAGCTAGGCAAACTGCGCTGCAAACGCCTTTGGTTGATGACGGTTCTAGCAGATTCAACATTGTGAGAACGGTATTGGTAAAATAGCTAACCCTGAACTAAAGGCATGGTTGTTGTGGTGGTTTTCGTGAAGTTTCTAGATTGTGAGAAGGGTGGTAAAATAGCTAACCTCGAGCTCACTGCATAGCTATCACAATGTCTAAATATCGTGAAATCTGAATTACAATGGTTTTATTCAGGCCACTATCTACAACTCGAATGTGATAGATTTCCTCTTGAACAAGTTATGTTTTTTTGCATTTAAGGTTAAATACTGATGGTATTTGAGTAAAAGTAATAATTATGTGGGCTTGCTACCTAGCAAAGCCCACATATTGTTCTTTCCCCGTTTATTATGTGGGCTTGCTACCTAGCAAAGCCCACATATTGTTCTTTCCCCGTTTATTATTTTTCAACACCCAGATTTTGCCTCCGCTACTAGTCCTCAGGCTTTCGAGATAGAGGCGCCGTTCAAACTCTAAAACGACCGGCCCGGTTTGGAGATGGTACCTCACATTCGGATTTTCCGTATCTCTTGTCGTTCGTCCGTTATTGTCGTTTTTCTGTCGTTTTTTGTCCCATTGAAATGAATGGTGGAATGTTCAGGCTGATGATGTCACAGTACAGTGCTCCACTCTAGCAGCCAGAGTGAGCTCTGCCCTCACTCTAACCTCCACTCACTTTTTAAGTGATTAAAACTGAACCGCTTAACCTATAAACTTGATTTAAACTTTGTCAGAGAGGTCTGGGATCTGACTTTAACCTGTGTAATTTTCATGTGCCAACTATTTAAACTGTTTGAGATAGGGCAGTTTAAAGATGGTATCAGAAAGTCTATGGGATTTTGCCATACATTTCATCATCTCACTCTAACAGGTCAGGGTGCATGTCTGAAGTTTTAAATGATAAAAACTGAACCGCTTAAGATATGAACTTGGTTAAAACTTTGTTAGAGAGGTCTGGGATCTCACTGTGACCTGTGTGAATTTCATGTGCCAACTATTTAAACTTTTTGAAATATGACAGTTTAAAAATGGTGTCAGACAGTCTATGGGATTTTGCCATACATTTCATGATCTTACTGTTACAGGGCAGGGTGCATGTCTGACATTTTGAATGATAAAACTGAACCGCTTAACCTACAAACTTGATTTAAACTTTGTCAGAGAGGTCTGGGATCTGTCTTTAATCTGTGTAATTTTCATGTGGCTGCTATTTAAACTGTTTGAGACAGGACAGTTTAAACATGAGGCAGCAAATATTGGGGCCAGTTACTGCTGTACCAACTGCCATTTTTTGAATTTGGAATGTTCAGGAATAGAACTCTCAAGTGATGTCATAATACCCCTGCCATGGCCTGCCTAATGTATTGCAATGGGTTTCTATTGAGGCTGTTAAGTGTATTGAGTCTATTGAGCTATTAAAAACCAATAAGACAGATCTCTCCTCCAAGCTGTGGTAGGTGTAAAGGGAGCGACAGCAAGATTTGACCAAAGCTGATAACAATAGCCCTATTCACCTGGACCAACTGCCATTTTTCTACATTTGGAATGTCAAGCAATAGAACTCTCAAGTATTGTCATAACACCCAAACACATTAGCTGAGTTAGCCGAGTGACGCTGTTAGCACAGTTAGCTACTTAGCCTTGTTAGCATAGTTAGCATTGTTACCATTATTGCTACAGACATTTGCTTAGCTAACCGGGTAGCACTGTTAGCATAGTTAGCATAGTTAGCATTGTTAGCAATATTGCTAGAGACATTTGCTGAGCTAGCTGGGTAACACAGTTAGCATAGTTAGCACTGTTAGCATAATTAGCATAGTTAGCATTGTTAGCAATATTGCTAAAAACATTAGCATCTGATCATCAGATGAGAGAACTGAGTAATGTTGTTACCACAGTTAGCTAATTACCCTTGTTAGCATTATTAGCAATAGCATTAGCAAGCCCACATTTAGCATTTTCTGCGGGAATGCAATCTAGTTATATGATAAAATGAAAAAACACCCTTGGTAAATTAAGGGATGTGAACACATATAAACAAAGATTGACACCATTCACGAAGGGTTTAGTTCAGAATATTTATTTGTAACATAAATGCCCATTATTGTTAAGGGTTCTGGTTTGCATTGCTAGCCTTGGGGACATACTGACGCACAGGGTCTGATTTCACGTTGCCCCTCGCTTCAAAAAAGGAGTATGGATTATGACATCTGAAGACCAGACTGAGGGCCAGACACTTGCTCTCGGGGACATTAAGTATTTGCTTGGAATTATTATCAGCAAGACGCTTTGACTGATGCATTGTACAAGCCTGACTTGGATCTGATAGTGGAAGATTCCGCTACTTGGACACATATCCTTCATGAAAAACTGTACCCGTGACTGGGCTGCTTTGCGAGCTGCCTAGCCAAATCGTTGTCCAGCTACTGCACCGCTCAATATTGCGCTGAACTCATCATCATGTGTGCGTCTTTCTCATAGCCACAGTTCCAGCAGGGACCACCAACTGTGTGACAGCTGCGCAATTCAGTGGCTATGCCCCTTCTCACGGAGGGCTAGAGGATGGATGCGCGGACAAGGCTTGCTCAAATGACCCCTCAGGATGTCCAGTGCTGGCCTTGTGGGGGTGTGGACACTATTTCCTTCTTGTGCCCAAAAACTCCAACAGACTGTCGCGGGGGTAGGCGGGGGTCGAATTCCAGTGGTCAGAGTCTCCAGTGGTATGTCATGTGAATTTTGATCCCATGGGGCATTATTGATTAGCTTTTGAATTAGATACAGTCTGTCAGGTAACTTAGGGACTAGATGAGGAACTACATATTTGTGCAATAATACAAGGACACACACTATCATTATTAGTTGATACTGGAGCCACTTACACTTACACTTATATATTTGTGTTAATGTTTATATCCCACATACTAAGAAAGATGAGTTAGGAAAGGTCATTAGGACAAGTTTAATTGCTTCCATTTTCTGCAGTCACAGTTCAGGTAGGAACACATATCACAGTTATGCCAATATTGTTGTCTTCCTTAACCCTGTAAATCTTTTGGGCTGGGATGCACTGTGCAAATTAGGTCTAAAAATAGAGTGTACATTTTAGGGGGTGTCTGTGGGCGGCCTGTGGCATATATGTCCTCTCTGACGCAGGCTGATGAGGAGGTGTCTTGTTCCTTATCAGTGATGCGTTTATCAGATTTCTAACTAATGTTAGTATGTTGGAAAGTATAATGATTTGTCTTTTGTCCAGATGTTACTATTAAGATATGTGATATGGCAACTAATTCAGCGGATAGGATTATGAAGGAACTCCTGTGTAGTAGATTCTTTAGCTTTTCTAAATTATGGCCAGATTTAGAAAGTTAACCTCTTGAATCTGGTTTGGTGTTTTTTGTGGATGGTTCTAGCTATAATTATGACAATAAGACATATGCAGGATTAGTGTTATTCAGTTAAAGGAAGTAGAGACTTCTGTAATGTGCATTCCTTGTAAGCAACCATGTTCAGCACAATTAGCAGAGTTAAAGGTGCTTACTGAGGCTTGTTTGTCAGCTGTTGGACGTTACTATTTTTACTGATAGCATGCTGTGTAGTGTCTGTCATGTCCATGGTACTTAGTGGGAACAGAGAGAGTTTAAGAAATCAGATGACTCTCCAATTCAACATTTGGATGAAATATAATTGTTATTAATTGCTATGATGTAACCTATTTGTTGGCTATTTGTAAGTGTTAGGTGCATGAAAAAGGGGAATGATTTAATTACATGAAGCAATGCCTTAGCAGATGAAATAGTAAAGAATGTATCATTAAGGGCTAGAGAGTTTGATTCACTATGCAAACAGTGAATGATGCTTGAACAAGTTGTTAATTGCTCAATCCATGTGTTCTTTAAAGAAACTCCAGATGTTATATGTTGCAGAATTAGGTCCAAAGAATGGTCGCCATGTACAACTTTGGCAGACTCCTGGCGTGTATTACTTCTGTTAACCCGAAGGTCCAGTTATTGAAAGTATTAATATACAACTGAAGTGTAAAAATATAAATGCTGGAGAAATACATATGTTGTTGCTGCTGATGAAGTTATTAATTACCAATTAGGAAGTTGTGCTAAAATTAGGTTCAGTTCACCTACATGGGGTAGTGAGAAGATAAATTGTTCTTTGGTTTCATGGGTTCATAACACGGGTGGTGTGTATTGCCATGCTAAGAGAAGTATTTCTCGAAGCCCTGATGATATTTATTTGCCATTTTGGGATAATAGTTGTTATGATTGGGTTGAGTTTACTGCAAAAACGTATCATCTGTAGGAAAACTATTATGAATGTGCACAGGCATGATCTCCAATGATTGTTATGCATCTCATTGTCATTTTGGTACTTTAGAATATAATGATCAAGAATGTAAAAAGTGTTTTCCAAATCCTACTCACCGTTATCATGAATTACCGTATGTGCATGAATGTTTAAAACCATTATTTGGTAGTGGTTATGAATGTTTGGTGGGATTAGGAACTGTGAATTTTGAAAACATTATGAGAACTGAAGTATGATCTGTTTAAATCTAAGGCATGTGAAAAGTCATCATTCATTTATCATCATTAGAACATCAAAATGTCTCTCTGGCAGATTATTGGTGGGCCTGTGGCCCAGAGTGGGGATTGTATGGTATTCTGCCAGAAGAGTGGGGTTTTGTGCATGTGTTAATGCAATGCAGGATAGTTCAATTGTGTATGCATTAAATAATAGAAGTGTAGCTCATGTTTCATTTGGTAATTATTTAACTTTTGAGTATTGAACTTGCAGAAAATGCCTGTCGGGATACTGAGATTGGTCAGTGGGTTTGATCATTGGATAAAAACTACCTTTGGTTCTTTTACTGCATGGTTTGTCAAAATAGCTACTTTAATTGAAGACATTCTTCTCATTGTTTCTTTTGTTTTGTTGTTTTGTTTTCTGTCTGAGAATCTTGTTCATGAGGATAGTGGCAGGACAGGTTAGATCTCAAAAGGTCCTGTCGGGGCTGGCTGACGAAGGGGAGAAAGGGGGTCAAACCAGCCCTGGCAGGAAGGAGCAGTATACACTTAGACAAATATAGAGTAGATTCGAAAAACAGTAACCTATATATTCTGGTACACTCATTGCATAACAGCATGAAATGAAATTCACATACTTATATGCGTCACACTTCATAAAGATTGCAATACAGTAACAAAAGAATAAAAAAAAACTGACATGCACGTACACAGAAAGGAAAATTCATTGAAAATGAAAAGGGTTTATTGCTATTCTTTTTCAGGATTATTATCAATGGGACTTTGATAAGAATGAATTTGCATTTAGTAGCTTGTTGTAATGTTAAATGTAAGGAACTAGTTGCATGAAGAGAGAGATATCTCTTAAGAAAGGGTTTTCACAGTATTCTGGAAATGAAAGTTATGGAACCTTCTGAAAGATCAAAATGATGTCAGAATGATGTTTGTGAAATGTGTGTCATGGAGAATCAGACTAGGGAGAATATACCTTGAGGTTTCAATGGTTAAGGGATATTCTGCAGATAGTCAGATGAGACTGTCACCGGGAAAATTTGGGTGATTGCATGTTGTGTTGTGTGTGATAATGATGTAAAATGCTGTTTATTGTGTTTCGAGAAGCATAGGCTTTCGAAAAAGGGAGGAATGTGGTAATTTTTGTAAGTGAACCTGTAAAGAGTCTGGAAGTCTGTGTAACAGGAATAGAATGTGGGTGTGTGTGGCATACTGGAGACTCAGCAGGAAGAACTGCTGACAGAGGAGAACCATTGCCTAGGTGTATGCTATTTGGGAGACACCCTTGTAAGGATAACAAACTGGAAGTCCACTGTGTCTGAATTTGGACACTAGTTAACATGATACTGATGTGTGTAGTTTAAAAGCAGTCAGAATGGAACTGAAAGTGAGGATGGCTAGGAGATGCTTCTGTTGCGGTCAGCTTCCTCTCGATGAACACGAATAAAGACCTGTGAACAGTAAACTTCCTCCTTGACTATTTCTCTGAGAAAACGACAGTAGTGAAGGTATATTCTACCCCTTGCATTACATTCTCTTTGTGGAGTAATATTCTTGAGAAATATTTAAACAATTTTTATCAGTTGAATGTACTACCCCACAAAATCATTTTTTACAGTGCAGTATGTTGTAGCTAGCACTGAGTGGACTGCTGTTGTGTGTTGGGGTAGTAGCATTGGAGCCAGCGACACAGACTGAATAAGATCATTAGGTTGGTTCAGTACTAGCCCTCAGGTTCCTTTAGACAGTGTGGTGAACAGGAGAGTGGAACAAAGTGTTAACAATTATGGGGAATGGTAAGCACTCTGCACATGACACTGTTGTACACAGTGGAGTATGTTGTCCGTTACACTTGTTCAACTATGCTGCTGTAGGGCTAGATACAGGAGATGCTAAATCGTAATCACATGCTAAAATGTCACACTGAAAATAAGTGGATGCACGACATTTGTAAACTTATCATCATTTATTGAACCAAGTATTAATAAAGAAAACAGGTAATATGACTTTATCCTAACTGGACATTATTTTCCAAGAAAGACAAAAATAAAATAAATAATTCATACATATTTATAATAAAGTGTTATTTAAGATATCATTAAAAAAATGTATGCCAGCAATGTAATTAGGTTATTGTATTTGATGTTTGCAGGCAGAGACGTTTTTATAGGCTAAAGTCTAATTAGGCGCCTGTCACTTTAATGTTGTCCTCATGATGCTAAGATGACAGGAACTGATGTTCTTAAGTTTGTTTCTGTGTGGCTAGGGTTATTGCAGATGTAGAGTCATTTGATTGTCTTTTTTCATGGCAACACTTTAAATAATATTCATAAAACAACTGGAGGAGAATCCTTATTTGTTAATGCGAGACATGTGTCTTGCAAGGTGCATTTTTTGTGCGTTTTTGGTGACTACCGTTAGGCTGCTACATAACGTGACGTGCAGACTTAACACGAGCTGGTTGGTAAGTCTGCCAACAGAAGCTATCCAAGTGTAGTACTTGCTGGTTAGAGATGCCAACATTGTTGAGATGTTGATATTCCACAAAAATACACCTGTATAGATAAAAACTACATGTGTTTTTTTACTAGGCGTAATATAGTGCGTACATTTACAACAAGCCCTATTTGTATAGGTTGACAACCTGTGGCACTAGCCTAGCCTATTGGTGCCACAAAACGAGTGTCACTGTCACGGTGACAAGATGTTATAACATAAAAGAGACATGTTCATTTCATAATTAGCACATATACTATGCCCAAACTTGTCTAAGAGATATGCGCTAGTTTGATTGGTCATTCATAGAATAATTGCAGCAATCAGCTAACAATCTGACTATTTTGAAGCTATTATCAGTAGCGGTTTTTCATAGGGGCCAGTAGGGCCACCGCCCTGGGCGGCATTTCATGAGGGGCGCCATTGGTATCACAAGCACTTGAAAAAATATATATTATTTAAAAAAATATATATATTATGTATCAAATCACTGTGTAGGAAATTGCCAAGTTTGCACCCCCTCTGGCTGCAGGTGCCCCTGCTTGCTGAGAAGGTCCAGTGCAAAGAAGCTGTATAAGAAAGGGAAAGGGGAGGGGGCGTGGAGGACAGTTCACCTCTGGGTCTCTCAAATGCAATGCACAAGCGGGCAGTACTCTGCAATTAGTGAGTGAAAGTCAGTCACACATCAGCTTTCTTCCCAATAACGCACATTTCATTCATAATATTATATTTACAGCTTTATAATCCCTGGACGTTTTATTTAATTGTGTGAAATGGCGAATAAAAAAAGGGGAATACAACACGATTATGCGGTCACCAAGGTGAATTGTTTACTCCTGAGTCCTGGTTGTCACTGTCAGTGTTTGTGGATGGGAAATACAGTATGTTGACTGTCGAGTGACAAATGGAAGGAGATGGACAGAAAAAGGTCAAAGCCATTAGAGGAGTAGAAACGAGCAAAAGATAAAGGTATGCAACTGTTCTCTCTGCATGATTACGTTATCCATGCCATGGATGAATGGATGCTAATGTTAATCATGATATAACTCTCACGCTTGTTAGCCTTCTAGCTATGATGCTATGATTGATATACTTAACAATAATTCGGTTTTAGCTCAACAAACACAAGATCCAATTTCACCGTAAGATTTGTCTTTGCAACGAAACTGTTACAAGTTCAGTTATTATTGTTTTCCATAATTTGGGTTAACGTTGAGCCCTGTGATTAGCCAACAGAATGTTATTATGGTAGTTTCATGGTGGGGGGGAGGGGTGGCGCTCAGAGGGGGTCTCGCCCGGAGGGGGTGTCGCCCGGGGAGTAATTCAATGTAGAACCGCCACTGGCTATTATTGTCGTTGCGTGTCACTTTCATATTCCGTACACCTGAAAGGCACACTGTATGCTTCTGTCCAGTCTAGTTTGCTAAAGAGGCAGCATATCTGTTGGATAAGTTGTTAGACAGACACACCGTGGTCTGTGTTTGAGAACTTGGCAGAGTTAGCGACGGTAACTGAGGGCAATGTCAGATGATCAGTCGATCAGTCATACCAAACTTCTCATGGACATCTCTAGTCATGCCTTCTCTCACCTCTCCAAAAATCAAAACCGAAACCTTAACATTACGGACATACTTTACGTTTAGCTTTTTCTTCATAATGGGCGCCTATGTAGAGGAAACAGCTTAACGTAGCTTAATGTCAGAAAAGAGCAGCCAACCAGCACCAAACTTCTGACACTCTTGACGGTAAGCGTTAGACAGTTTTAATGAGGATATATGTATGACGTAAATACATATTTATTATTGGTTGGAACACGTAATTTTATTAGGCTGATTTATTCCATTTGTATTTGTATTACATAGTTGATGGAAACATGTGCAGATGCGCATATTTAACAGCCGAATTTCCATTAATGAAATAAGTTGGATAGAAACCCACCTATTGTCAAGGCATGCTTCCAAAATGTCACCCCGGTCTTGTATTGACCTTTTTTGTTCATCTTAGAGAGATACACATCCCTACCAAATTTCGTACATGTACCTCAAACTGTATGCCAACCACGAGTCTTCTAACAACAAGGAGCACTCCATGGTCCCTGGGTCAAATTTCACAAGTTTTCATACATGGCAACCACCTCAAAAAAGGCCCAACAGCGTGGGAGAACACAAAGAATAATAATAAATATAGCCGCAAGTGGCGATGACGGGCCCTCACACCTGCGGTGCAGGGATGTCTGCCTCTGAAATGCACCTGCAATGTGACAAACGCACTTATTGTTAAGATCTGATATGTGCATGATACATTGTACGAGCTTTATATTGTACATTGGGAGTGCCTTGCAATTCAATTGACACAGCTATTACTTGGTGGTGCCATCTGGAAAAGTGTGTACATGTGTTTCTGTGTGTGTGCCTGTGTGAGGTCTGTGTGTGTATCTCAGTGTGGATGTGTGAAGTCAAGACACTGCTGAGTTCACATACAATGCACTGAATTAATCTGATCCATTTCAATGTATATGCATTAGGCATATACATAAAATCAGTCATGAAATCCAGTATTTTGTAAAGTTTCAGTACAACTCAGCAAGGCATTGTGCATTTCTGGCACACTTCTTGTTTGGCCAGGTGGTGGCGCTATACTAGACACTAATATTGGATGTCTGGATGTCATTATAATCATAATATCAAATAACTTGAGAGGTTTTAGAAAAATCTTTCAATGCATTATAACTTCATGCCACATTTGCCTTTTATGTGCCGAAACAATACAATTCATCATCTTGTTATTTCAACATATTACAAAATATCAAACAATTTTTCACAATTCAACATCAGCAACATCTTGGTACCATGTATGCCAATTTTCATGTGAATCTGATGAACTGCCTAGGAGTAGTATGTTAGAATTGATCATGTTTCCAAACACATATAATCCCTATTACCTCATTGTACCCTGTTGGGCATGGCTAATACAATGTATATACAAAAGTTGCTCATCTCTTTGACATACTCACACCTACCCTACACTAAGTTTGGTAAGTGTACCTGAAAGTATATGCCAATCATGAACACAAGCACCTCTTACTGCTACCACATGGCGGCGCTACAGCAGAATGCCATTTTACACCTCTGAGTGCGTTCATATTGATGATAAGCCATAACTTGTGATGTTTCATTTATGTCAATCAATGCATGGTGAATTTATGAGACATTGTGAGAGTGGTATAGTGAACACCATTTCCCTATTTTACAACGTATCAAAAAACCCTTTGCAATTTAGGATTAGCATCATCTTCACATCATGTGTACCAACTGTAATGTAAATCTAGTGTACGGTATGGCTGCAGTACATTTCAAAGCAGTTCATTCTGCTACCAAATGGCAGAGTGCCATTTCACTCCCATAGATATGTTTGTAGTCATGATACACAACAACCTGTAAAGTTTCACTCTTGTTAAACATTGCATAATGAATTGGTGACACATTTCCTGTTCAACTAGCTTCTTATAAGTGGATACCTAAATTCATTAAACTCCTATTTCGTTATCTTACAACATATTAAAAATCCCTTAAATGATGTTAAAAATTTAACATCTACAACATCTTGAGATTATGTACACCAAAAATGACACAAAACTGATGTACGGTTTAGGAGGAGTGCATTAAATTCCATTGTATGACAAATCACACAGACGTCCAAATATCTCACTTCCTGTTGGGTGTGGCCATGGCATTGTTTCGCATTTGTTCGTCTTAGTGAGATACACACCCCTACCAAATGTCGTGCAAGTAGCTGAAAGTGTATGCCAACCACGAGCCTCCTAACAAAAGGGGGCACTCTAGTGTCCCTGGGCCCCATCATGGGCTGGGTCTTTGTCTCTGAGTAGCGGGGAAATTTCTGACGTGTGTGCCAAATTTCATGAGTTTTCGGCGTTTCGCTGAAGGAGGAGAATAATAATATTAATAATAACCGTAGCAGAAACAATAGGGTTTCGCACCTCCGGTGCTTGGGCCCTAATAATAATCCTTACAGAAACAATACGGCTTTGCACCTCTGGTGCTTGGGCCCTAAATATACAAGACACAAACCAGGGGTGCGTTTCTCGAACACAAAGTTGCTTTAACGTCTTAGCCACTACCCATTGTTATTACTTCCGAAGTACCGCACCAAAGGCTACCTTCCGTTTCTCGAAGCCTACTATGGTAGTACTTTACTTGGAAGTACCAACTACAGTAGTGAGAAACTTTGGAAGTACCTACTTTGGTAGTAAGAAACTTTGGAAGTAACAACTGTTGTAGTGAGAACTTTGGTAGAAGAGAACCTTCTATGCGCTTCTCGAAAGTTGTGAAGTTCTCACTACAGCTCTCTAAGTGAAGTCAGAGCCTTAGTACAAAGGTTGACATCACCTACGGCAAAACTGTACGTTTGGTTGGAAACTGTTATGAGCCGAATAGGCAAGTTGACAAGATTATCAGTGGTGCAACTGGTTGAGTGGTCATACTCGATTGGATTTAGGAAAGACACGCGCTAGTTCGAGACTGGCAAGAGTCATATTATAGAAATCTAAAATGTGCGTGGCCTCACAAGCACATTACTGTGGATTTATATTACTCTACTCTGTAGTTTGGGTGAACATTAAACGACAACATGTAGAAGGAATGCATTCTATTGGTATAACAGGTCAGTGATCCGTGACTGAAAGCTCCACCCTTACTCAGCTTAAAATGTTGTCGTGAGTGGTGATTGTGGAACGTAGGCTAAATGTTACCCCAGGTGTGCAAAGGATTTGAACTCGTCACTAAATGGAACAGGGTCGGGTGCACAGCACTTTGCCACTGAGCTATACCTGCAAGTGGTAAATTAGTCTCATGGCGGAATTTATCAATAGTATTGACAGATGACATCAAAACGCTGTTAAAAGTTATGGATTTATAAGAATATAATTTTCTTCACTACATGCATTGGCTTTGCCATATGACCACGTTTTAACGCGGTAATTGGTTTAACCAGATGTTTGCCATAGCTTAATCATTATTATCACCATCATATAATTTCAACAAAGATCTACTGTATAGCCTGCTTCTCCGTCATGGCATGGCAACAAAAAAGAGCCATCAAATCAAAACGGCTTTCCCCTGCTTTTCCTCCGTTGCTTCCATGCTTCACACACTGAAGTGAGAACAACGGTAGTGCCCACTATGGAAGTACCAACAATGATAGTTCTACCGAAGTACGAGTGCTTCGAGAAACGGTCGGGTTTCGCCACTCCCATAATACATTCTTCGGTAGAACTACGGCAGTAGAATGCTAACCTAGGAAGTTGTTTGAGAAATGCACCCCAGGTTTGCAAGTACAGATTTTTGTCACTGTTTTACGTGACCTTTCTGAAGAGCCAATCACCACCTCGCTTACTGGTTATATCCTGGTTATATTAGCCAATCAACGCTGCACACTGACTACATGAACTGTGGCTCTCAACAGAACACAGCAGTAAGACTTGAAGACACATTGTTGACATGCAAGTAATTGAACTTCGACTTGTTATGAAAATGAAATGTGCATAATACATTGAGCAGGTTTCCACACGACAGTTCTTCCACCTCTATTATGTTATATCAAGGATATGGTCTGATTTGGCAATGTACAAGTATGACATTACCTAGCAGGGTAGCTAGCCTTTATCTTTTCTACTTCGATTGAACGCATCTATTTGATGTATTTTGCATGACAAATTTTAGAAGGAGTGGCATTACATTTAATCTGAACAAATGTGTGACTGTGTTCATTTGAAAAAAAAAAAACCCACCAAATTCATAACAAACTCTCTTGAGAGTTGCCTAAACCATGGCGAATGGCATCTCTGTGTCCAGTTCTTAATGTGCCAACCATGAGTGCACTGCTTACAGTCCTAAGTTAACAAGGGAATCAAACGATGCACATGTCATTATCTGCATGTGCTTATTACATGCAGGTCTACTTTAATGCTATCAGTTAATCAGTTCTTGAGTTTTTTCCCTTATCTCAATGTTCATGGCTTGCCTCGGTGACCTTAATACTAACCTAAGCTGAATGTGACTTGGTTAGCAAAGTTGGAGTTGCAGTTAGCCTGTGGCTTCACCAAGTAGTTGATATACCTGATTTGTGTGTTGATTAGGATGAACTAGTTCAGAAAATAGTTCAATCATTTATGTACACTGCATCCGAATCCTCAGTAGGGAACTCAACATTGCATTGTTCATACTTCTAAATGATGTGAATGCTATTTCATTATTCACATGGGAAGGGCAATTTTAGGGCTCATCTGAAATCGGGCCCCTGCAAACTTACTGATTGGTTGCTTTTCGTATCAGAAGAAGCTAAAGTGTTAGGCCTTAATGTACAAGAAATGCATGCAACTAATTAGAGCTGAATGTCATGTGAGAGTGAGACTTGAGGTCTGTATAGGAGCGCTCACACACCGACCCACTACTTTATCCAAAATGATTTTTTAATGACTTTTTAATGACTAAAAAACTATATCTACCGAGCCAATCTTTTTCGGATCTTGATGTTACAGCAAACAAACATTTCTAAGGATGGCCCAACAGTATCATTAGCAGTTGACAAAGCTTGTTTGTCATGTTCAAATAAGTGTGTACCATGTGACTTTTGATAACTTGGATGCACTTTATTGATCCCAACTCTAAGCAGTGCCAGCTCTTTACATCTTCTAGGTTGAATCTCATCAATATGACTTACTGCCATAACAGTGGAGGTAAGCAACTTCAATAGAAACATGTCACTGATCATCAAAGATCATGCACAGAAAGCAGATCAGAGCAAAATAAACATAATAATAATGATAATAATAATAATAATAATAATAATAATAATAATAATAATAATAATAATAATAATAATAATTGGAGCGGATGAACACAGTAACAAAATGACGTAGTAACGCAATGCCCCGTTAATGTGGGCTCTTGCGTGACGCAATAATGTAATGTCACAGCATCGCAATGCCCCGTTTATGCGGGCTCTTGCAAGGCATAATAGTGCACTGTCACAGCAACGCAATGCCCCTTTGATGCCGGCTCTTGCGTGAACACGAGTAAGCAGTCCTTGTAGACCAGAGGCGCTAGAATGATGCAATGTCCTATTGATGTGGGCTCTTGTGTGAACACAGGTCAACAGTCTTTGTAGTCCAGAGGCGCTAGAACAAGGGGAGTTCATTTAGGCACAGTCGGGTTGTTAGTGTCCCCAGGGAGCAACAGGGGTGAGGAAAAACTACCTGTTTGTTTGATTTATGTGAATTCAAGGAAGGAACCTCTGGTATCAGTAAGGAAAACTCCCTGTTTTTCTAGGAAGAAACCTCAGGAAGAACCACATCCACCAGGGGAGCCCATCTGCCAGGGCTGGTAACGGGAAGTCTCTGACTGTCTAGAAGGCCTTTGATCTAAGCAGGGAAGTCTGTCTGAAGGGACTTTGATCCGAGCAGTTAGGTATAGGCATGGTTGAATGGGTAGGTCTTTAGTTGTCGTTTGAAGATGTCGATGGATAAGGGATAACATTTCCAGTTGCGTGTTTCAAATGTAGTTTAACATATTTTAGCAAACATAAATGTGATTGTGATTATCTTAAATAATCAAAATACCACACTGCATAGTTACGGAGACTTTTTTCGTTCTTACTACAGACAGTAATGATAGCAAATGAAGTTCATTGCATGTTTTAATGAAAAACACAAAAAAGACTTTTCTGAATCTTGTTACTTGTTTAAATCTTTTACAGCCCATATAGGAGTTATAAAAGAGAGGGCACAGGAACACCATGAGTGACAAGGCCTCCATACAGATGTTGAGTGGTTTGGCTTCGTTGGAGTTAGTCGCCTGGAGTACTTGTCCTGTAACCCTGGCAGATTGGTCCTAGTGATGTTTTTGGCACAGAGAATTATTCTGTGCAAGGCGATCTTATCCTGAAAGGTGCAATTGCTGATGCCAAGATGTTCCCAGAAATTACTCTACAGTGGCAGTATAGAAGGTCCTCTGCAGCTCAGAAGGGATCTTGAACTTCCTTAGCCTTCTAAGATAGTACAGACGCTGTTTTGCCTTTTTCACCATGGTGGAGATGTGTGATGACCATGACAGATCTTCAGTGATGTGAACTCCAAGATACCTGAAGCTGCTCACTCTCTCCAAAGGAGCTGCATAGATTTTGAGTGGTGTAAGGTGGCGGATCCCAGTGGCGTTTGTACATCGTTCTAAATCGTAAAATTGCAATTGTTGAAAAACTGCAGTTATAGACTGCACAACAATGGCTTGGGGGGTGTGGTGGAGACCTGCACATGTTTGACAGCCATCAGAGAACCGACAGACAGCTTTGTCGTGGTCTACGGCGACAAAATATCTGTCCACCACCTTCCGGAGCTGACTGGCTGTAGGCTGACTGAGCTGCAGGTGCAAGGCAGTTAAAAGCCTATTTAGGAACCACAATGCATTTACATAAGGGGGAGAGAGGCTCAGCATGAGAAGGCCATCACTCACTATGGTAGTCACATTGAGGTAACATTTTACATCCTTTATGTTGGTCAATTTCTTAGAAGGGCGCGTGCTTTGGGCGAGGTGGGCATGGGTGCGCCGCAGATCTGGACACTCAGACTGTAGGGATTTCCATGCTGTCCTACTTGTGAAAGGTAGCCTTGCACGACCAGATAAGATGTCCTCCCTGGAGAGCTAGCGCTTAACTATCCAAAACTGGTCATTTGGATGTAGTAAAGTGACAGATTGGCTGGAGGAGCCAAAGTCAAAGTCACTTTGGAGAGGAGAGGGACGCTTTTTCCCTGTCGAAAGCACAGTGCAGTTCATCTGTCCATGGTCCATGGTGTCATCCAAGGGAGCGAGTAAAGAGGAACAGTGTGGAATAACATGGGCCATCACCTTGATTGCGCTGATGAAGAACTCCATGCCACCCAAGTGGCCAGAGTCGATACTCGATGGGGGCTTGGTTGGAGCTTACCTTGGGACCACACCCAACCTAAAACTTGTTGAGCGTGGGTTGATGACTGTTTTGGATGCCGACAGGCGCATGGCAATGCCATGAAATAAGGCCTGTATGACTGAGGACCAGTTGTCTAGCAGCTCTTCTGGGGAGTTGCCGCCACAGTATAAGTCTTCAGCAAGTTTAGCCATGTAACACCTGCTTAAAGGAGATCTCCGAGTACACAACACATGAGCTCTTCAAGTGCAGTCTTGGAACTAGGCATGCCCATTGCCGACCGAGCATATACATGGACTCTACAAAAGGGGGTTCGACAGGGCCTATTATGGCCGTATTTATATGAAGACACGACCACAGTGTATTCCACATGCCATGCTCTTTATTGTACTACCAGTTACGTCCTGACGTACACCCTTTACAGCAGTGACACACCCACTTTACGGCAACTGCCGTGCTCAACCAATAACTCATATAAAGGCACAGTAACAGTGCTCAGTAGTGCAAACATAGAAAAGCCCAACAGGCAAAGTGTAAACATCACATTTCTCCCCCCCTTTCAAAACCAAAACCGTGTGGTCAGCCCCCAACCCTACCCCCCCCCCACCAGCTACAGCTACCCCGTTTTATAGTCCGCAAGCCAGACAGGCGGGGCCCTCAGTCTCTGAGGGCGTGCGGTCTGACCAGCTGCATCAGGAGGTTAGCCGGGCAGGGCCCTCGATTGCCGAGGGCTGGCTGAGCAGCCACATCAGGAGTTTGAGCCGGTTGGGCCCTCAGTCCCTGAGGGTGTGCCGGTGAGGTAGCCATGTCCGGTGGTTGGGTTGGCTGGGCCCGTGCTGGACTAGCGGCAGCCTCAGGTGAAGGAGGGTTGGCGGCCCAGTTTGCAGCGGGCCTGCGTGGCCAGCCTACTGCTCCTGTTTGAGGCTGAGGTGGCTCTTGTGCTGGAGGACTGGCGACCTGGTGAAGGCGGTTTGAGTGCCAATGAGTCCCATCACTCAACTTGTATGTGGCCGGTCCAAGCTGCCGTTCCACCTGGAGCGGTTCTGACCAGTACGACTGCAGCTTGTTCTTGCGATGGAGATGCTTAATCCTAACCCAGTCCCCAGCAGCCAGCGTGGAGGGTCGCACTCTGCAGTCCATGTCGAATCTCCATTTAATTTGTGCCTGTGACCTTGAGACCTGAACTCTGGCTTCCTCCAGCCCTGGGCTCGCTCGAGCAGGGGTCGGCTCAGCTCTCAAACAGTCCAGTGACTGCCTTAGTTCACATCCAATCATCAGTAGGGCAGGTGAGAACCCTGTAGTAGAATGCTTGGATGACCGGATGGTCAGTACAGTCTGATTTAGAGCATCACTGAATGTTTTCTCTTCTGCCAGACAGGCTCTGAGTCCATCTTTGAGTGTTTTATTGAGCCTCTCCACCTCACCATTGCTCTCCGGGTGATAAACAGCCGTTCTGATGTGCTTGATGGACCGCAGTGCGAGAAACTCTGTGAACTCTGCCGATGTAAATTGCGCCCCATTGTCCGTAGTGATAGCACTGGGAAGCCCCCAGCGCCCAAACAGGCCATTCAGGCGACTGATGATGGTGTGTGAGGTGATGGAGGTCAGTGGAAAAACCTCCGGCCATTTGGAATGAAGGTTATGTACCACCAGCAGGTAACGACCCGAGCCTTTGGTCGCCAGCAGCGCCGTCAGTGCCTGGTGATCGGTGCAAATGGTGAACGCCCGTCCGTACAGGTAGACATGCCAGCGTTCGCATGCCCACAGACAGGCCAGTGCCTCCCTCTCCCCCACCGAATACTTCTGCTCTGCAGGCATGAGCGCACGAGAGGCAAAAGCAACCAGGCGCTCTACCAGGAGCTGGATTTGGGAGAGTACAGCCCCGAGTTGAGGGCGCATGCACCGCCACGTCATCCAGAAAAATGGAGACCCCCTGAATGTCGGCCAGGATGAGTGACATTATCTTCTGGAAGCAGCTTGGGGCTGACGACAGCCCAAACGGCATGTGTTTATATCTGAAGACCCCCATGTGCGTGACGAACGCCGTAAGGTCCATGCTGGCCGGTGCGAGGGCCACCTGCAGGTAGCCGTGCCTTAGATCCATCTTGCTGAAGATGGTGGAGCCATGAAAATGGCTGGTGAGTTCTTCGGCCGTGGGCAGGGGGTACTTGTCGGGGATGACGGCCTTGTTTACGTCTGTCAGGTCCACGCAGAGACGCAGTGCACCCCCTTTTTTCTCAGTTATGACCAGGTTCGATACCCATGGCGAGGCGTTGATTGGTTCAATTACGTCTTCGTCCAGCAGGCGGTGTAGCTCAGCCCCCACTGCGTCACGGAGAGCCAGGGGAACGCGCCGCAGTGGTTGGATCACTGGGCGGACGGACGGGTCCACTGTGGGCTGGTGCACGAAGCCAGACACGTGGCCTAGGCCTTTGAACAGATGTGGGTAGCGGTCAGGCCAAGCGGTGGCCACCTGCAGCACCCGTAGGCCCCTGGCATCAGTCACTGTGAACTCCAGGGCAAGGAACAGGTCTAAACCCATGATATTGGCCCCCCTATGAGTAATGCAAAACTCGGCTTCGGGGACAGACTGTTGGCCATACCTGACAGGGAGGCATGCTACGCCTAGGGTGGAGATGGGGAAGTGGCCGTAGCCCAACAGGGGTTTCGCCACTGCTCCCAGCGGCACATGTCTGAAGTAGCGTTCATAAGTGTACTTGTTCAAAATTGACACTTTAGCTCCTGTGTCCACGAGGAGCGGAATGTGTGTTTCCCCCACCTGGCATGTGCAGAGTTTGAATGAGGGCAGGGAGCTTTGCACTGAGTTGATGGGAACGGCACCAGACGCAGTGTGTGCAGGGGAGGACCGGCAGAAGCGTGCGAAATGGTTCTGTTTATTGCATTGACGGCATCGCTTGCCCTGTGCAGGACATGAAGGGTCTCTGGCTTCATGATTTGGAGAGTCACCATTGCTGCAGCCCTTGGGCCCACTCTCTCTGGGCCGCCTGTCCACTCTCTGAACATCCAGACTGTCACTCGCCTTGACCGCGGCCACCGCGGCCTTGGGGTCTGTGTTCAGGGCTGATGACGGTGCTGACATCACAGGCTCCTTCACAGCGCGGCTGAACTTGCGCGCCTCCGATATGGCTGATTCTAGCAGTTTTCCGATCACCAGAGCACCCGCTAAATCCATGGAGTCTGGCTCCAATAACAGTCTCTCCCTAAGCTTGTTGCACAACGTTTTTTCAATTAATTCATCAACGATAAGTCCATCCTCTAAAGCCCCAAAGTCACAGCGCTTGGCTAGTTCCCTTAAAGCTAACACAAACTGAGCAACACTCTCACCCGGTTTCTGTGTTCTCTGACGAAACTCGAAACGATGCATTTGCCGGCTTCCTCCCGAGCTGAAATACTTCTTCAAAGCGGCTGTTGCTGCAGCATAAGTGTTCTCCTCTGACAGCGAAAGCGTTGCGAAGATTCGCTGTCCCTCCTGCCCCAGACAATGGGAGGAGGATAGCACACTTTCTGGCATCCGGCACGACTGTGTAACCCACCGCCAGTAAATAGTCGTCAAACGCAGTTATCCATTGGTCCCAGGGAGCAGCTGGGTCGCCGGGGACAGGTAAGGAAGGCGGTGGAGGTGGTAGGGTGAGCGTAGTCATCCTCGTTCGCCAAATATTATGTCTGTATTTATATGAAGACACGACCACAGTGTATTCCACATGCCATGCTCTTTATTGTACTACCAGTTACGTCCTGACGTACACCCTTTACAGCAGTGACACACCCACTTTACGGCAACTGCCATGCTCCACCAATAACTCATATAAAGGCACAGTAACAGTGCTCAGTAGTGCAAACATAGAAAAGCCCAACAGGCAAAGTGTAAACATCACAGGGCCCATACTCACCTTAGCTTCAAAGGCCCTAGCACGCCATTGTAGCCAGAGATAGATGATGGATAGATACATAGATAAAAACCTCATCGTATTGGTCCAGTACTGCACGGAATTAGCTCTTCATGCTGGGTGTGAGTAGGCTGTCCGGGTCTACCTGGACACCCTGAGAGTTTTGTCCAGATACAGGTGGCACAATATGTCTGACAATGGGTGTGGTAGTGTAGGTGGCAGGCAGCAGTTGTGAGAAAGAGGTGGTCAACTTAGCGTTGAATGTGCGGTCTGTCCATGACCGTCACAGTAAACATCTAAATTTTCCACAACTAGTCAAGACAGAATGTGAGGCGGGTTTCCCCAACAACCTCCATGACCCATGCGCCTGATGAGCTGACTGGGAACTGGAAGTGACGTGTGTGCCGAGCAGCACATAGTCTGATCATGTTACAAGTAGCCCCGCTGTGAAGAATGATGCGTGCATGATGGTACTTGTAAATGGAGTCAGTGTAGGGTGACTGGTACACTTGGACGGCGTGAGCACATGGCTGTGCAGATTCCTTAAACTCATGGGACAGATATTCATCAGTGGGGAGCTCATGACAAGCAGCTGCTTCCTCTGTATCATCGTCAAGCACAGAAATGATTTGCCTGGCCCTCAGCATAAATGTACAGTCCTGCATGTGCTGAGGTAGTGTGTGTCACTGGGGCGCCCTTCTTGTTTGCAGGATCTCACACAGGTATCAGCTCTAAAGTTATATCTATATAAGGCTTGTGAAATCTCAGGCTTAATAGATGCTAAGGTGTGTGTACGTAGCTCAGTGCCGCTCTTCGTCCTCAGCTACATTCTCCCCATGATGGGACAAAACACTGGCTTTTAGAAGCCTATCCTCTGTGAACACCATCAGATGCTGGAATAAATCCTCAGGTTGCTCATCTTTTTCTAGGTGAATGTTAACAAAATCAATAAACTGGGCGCGAGTGGTTTGAAAACTGTAGTGCAGTCTAATCGCTTGCCAGATGCTGTCTATTATATTGAAGTAGAATTCTTAATGCTAGTGTTTTGCGAAATCACACATTATTAATGTTATATGACCTAACATTAGCTTCATTACTGAATCGTCAGCCCTACTCTTTTTAGTCCCTGTCGCACCCTCGACGAGAAACAGAGTAAACAGTGCATCCAACAGCAAAGTGTAGAGCAAGTTCTGTTTCCAATTTTCAAAGAAATTCAAAGTCTCTTGGTTAGATAAGCACCACTGTGTCAGTGCATGGATGCTAGCAGTCATGACAGATACAGTTAGTCTACTACCTTCTGTAGAACCCGGTTGTTGACTCTTTTGTCAAAGTTAACATCGCTGGAAGTTTGTTTCGGGCTGGGTTTGATGATTTTTTTCCTGCCACCACGCCAGTGGTTAGGAATAATTCACAACTGAGAGTGTGTGCGGTAAGTAGGCAAAAACTTTACTGTAGAAGAATAATGGCCGAACAGACACACGACACAGGCGGGGACTAATGAGCAGAGTAAACTTCCCGTTGCCCCCTGCGCCTCCTTCCCCTTTCCCCTTCTCACACAACTTTTGTGCCTGAAGCCAGAGGGGGTGCCAATCTGCCAATTTCCCGCACAGTGATATGATCGATAATACTTTTTTTTCAAGCGCTCGTTAGTTGTGATGACATTAAGCTGTTTTGCACCTCTTTTGAACCATGAAGATAACACATCGACTTCATTTAAGTAGGCTGTTTCATCATTGTTTGAGATGAGTCTTACCACCACTGTGTCATCTGCAAATTTCGCTATAGAGTTGGAACAGTGAGTGGCAGTACAGTCGTGGGTATAGTAGAGCAGCGGACTCAGAACACATCCTTGGGGGGCACCAGTGTTGAGGGTGATTATGCTCAAGTTGCAGCTGCCAATCTCCACTGCCTGAGGTCTACCTGGACTGAAGGATAGATGCGCAAAGGGAAAGACTTAGACCAAGATTTTTAAGCTTGTTGACATTATGAGGCCCTATCATGCCATGACGCACTGTGCATTCACGACATGCGCATGGTGTCATTACTATTCTGTGCCAGCGCATTGTTCATTTTTTCAGGCAGAAAAATCATGTTGTCTAGATAGCAGATGACACTGTGCCGTCATGGGTATGTCAGCGAAAAGAAGAGGTGTGGTCTGGCGCAAAGTATGCCAGATGCTATTATAAGGACGCAAAAATTAAATATGCCAGTGACCAACTGGCGTCTGGCGCATTGCTGAAAAGCTATTTTAGGGGGCACACAACGCTTTGGGATATAACGAGAGAAATCCCCCTCTTGATGAGTCGCTGTTAGGGGACGATGGCTATCCACTAAAGGCATGGTTATTAACACATACATCATGCCAACAACAGTGCTTAAAATGTCTTCAAGCTCCAAAAAGATGTCCAATTGCATACGACTAAGAATCTGATTACTACCTTACTAAGTGCAAAGACATAAACACTAATACTTATTTTGCAATAATGCACATTTATTGAGCAATCTGTTTTTTTAATAAACATACATTGTTCATAACCAAGGGGAAATTGTGTTTCACACAAGTAAGACCTAAATATCTATCCCCGAAGATGAACTGCTCATGCACGAGCAGATCGGTCTTCAAAGAAAAATGCTCGTGATGGGAAACACGCTATCGTAATAGCAACAGGCCATGGACAAAGCGCGGCTGGCATTTAAAGGGAATGAGAGTATAAACTCTGATTGGTACGCCCCGAACACACCTATGATTAATTGGGTAACTTAGGACCAACCCTTTTGAACCATGTGCCAGGCGCAATGTTCGCTTTTCCTGCCGTCAAAATACCAAATTGTGTTGGGAACGCCCCCAAAGTAAGTTGCGCAACAGACTTTGGACAATGCGCATATGATCGTGAAAATAGAGCTCATGGTGTTAAAGGCTGAGCTATTCATTTAAACAGCTAGGGGTGACCTTCTTAGGTACAGGTATGACGGCAAATCTCTTAAAGCAACTGGGAACAGTCAAGACTTGGTTCAATATTGTGAACACAGGTGAAAGCTGATTAGCCGATCAGCATAATTTTCGCATCAAAAAATTATTCTTTCAGTACATCAGCCTGTTTGAGCTGTATTTTGTGTGAACAATTTACTTTAATGCATACACTACAGAAGGCAGTATCAGGCACACATTTCATAAATTGCTTATGTATTTTATTTAAACTAACATTTCTCCTCTCTCTCAACAAATGCATCAATCCACTGCAGTGATGCTCTGGGAAATGTATCTTATGGGAATGCTACATGGTAAAAGATGCTAAGATAATAAACAAGCTATTTTTTGTTACAGTTTATGATCTCATTTAGAAAATAACTGAGAAATAGATAATGCAAATACTGTACAATTACTATTTTAAACTGATTCACTCCTGAGTATGAATAAGGCTACTATTGACTTTAGTGTCATCTTGTAAACACTACACAGAATGCTAATCTTTGATATTGTGGTTTTCTTTATATCACCTATTATATACACAAATGATATTTTTATTGTAGTTTTGTAGTAATACACTACAAAATCATTTGTGTAAATAATAGGTGATATAAAGAAAACCACAATATCAAAGATTTGCAAGACGACACCAAAGTCAATAGTAGCGTTATTCATACTCAGGAGTGAAATTGTTGATGTTCAAAACAACGTTTGATGGTATTGCCAGGTTTGTATTAACATTGGCAAAATGGAAAACTATGGGTACCGTAAACCATATAGTTGTTGTAACTGAGAAAAATTGCAGCAACTGGCATGATACCGGTGTTCGGTTAGCTAGTCTGATAAGTGGAAAACAGAAAGGTTTGGATGCAGTATACATATTTGATCCAACCATTTTTTGAATTAGCTGATCCTAATGAACACACAAATCAAGCATATCAACTACTTGGTGAAACCACTTATGCTAGATGCATCGACTTCCTAGCAACATAACTTTGCTAACCAAGACACATTCAGCTTAAGTTAGTATTAAGACCACCAAGACAAGCTATGGACATTGAGATAAGGGAAAAACTCAACAACTGATTAACTGATTAACTGATGTAAAAGGCACATGCAGATAATGGCATATGCACATCATTTGATTCCCTTGTTAACTTAGGACTGTCAGCAGTGCACTCATGGTTGGCCCACTAAGAACTGGACACTGAGATGCCGTTTACCATGGTTTATGCAACTCTCAAGGGAGTGAATTCGGTGGGTTTGTTCAGATAAATACATTCATACATTTGTCCAGATTAAATTTAATGCCAACCCTTCTGAATTTTGTGTCAGGCAAAATACATCAAATATACTTAGTCAGATAGTCTGATAAGTAGAACAAGTAAAGGTTAGCTGCCCTGCTAGTTTATGCCATACTTATACATTGCCAAATCACACCATATTCTCGATATAACGTAATAGAGGTGGAAAGAATTGTCACGTGCAAACCCGCTCATTGTATTATGCACATTTTATTTTCCTTAATAACAAGTCTAAGTTGACTTACTAGCGTGTCTTCAGTGTTACTCCAGAGCCACAGTCCACATAGTCAGTGTACAGTATTGATTGGCTAACCAGTAAGCAAAGTGCTGATTGGCTCTTCAGAAAGGTCACGTAAAACAGTGCCAAAAATCTGTACTTGCAAAACTGGGGTGCGTTTCCCAAACAATGACGGAGGTTAGCATTAATCCATTGTTGTATAACGTAGGTTCAATCGACCCAGCAACCCGAGTCCGACTGTCCCCCACCAAAGTACAATAAAAGTCTGAACTATGTTAGTTTGGACTTAAGGCATTCAAACAGCAAAGTATCCAGATGTTTTGGAAGTGTTCGTAGAGTATTCGGATGCAGTCGTTGCGGATAACGACATACAGAAACAACACAAAACGTAGTCTCATTTCATTTAAACTTGTATAACATGTCTGTATATTTTATTTATACTACGGCATGGAACTATGGCAATAAATATTTATAAATAACTACTCTCTCTATGCACTTGTAAGTGGTATGGTGGATGAGTGGTTAACTTGTCAGCTTTCAAAGGACAGGTGCTATCTTTTTTCTGTGAGATATGGGTTCAAATGCTGCTGAATGGTAAAAGTAAATGATCTGTAAGGCAATGGAATAACCTTGATTGTGGGTCTGTAATCCATCACAGTATATCACAGTATTACAGAACATTCATTAACATTACTGACGTAAATTTACTTTGATCCAGCCACATTTTGCAACAGCTTTTTTTGTGTTACTCTGTGTATTTCCTGTATTCTTTTTACATGATCTGGCATTGCCAGACCAAAAATGAAGTGAGTAAAAGTAACATCATTCATGCAGTTGGTGGCAGGAATGCATCAAAGGCTGCCCCAAGAAGGCCAAAGCTGACAAGCAAGACGTCATGTGAACAAACATGATGGTCTAACGACAGGTCCATCCTAATTGTTTGAACTACACAACTTTACTGTGCAACTTCTGCAACTTCGTCCAGACTTTGCTGTTGGGAAAAACTTGCGTCGGTGAACAATCCATCGGACTAACATTGTTGTAAACATTGTTAGTTGCTTAGTCTGGACGATGCTAGTGGGAAACAGCAGTGTCGTAAGTCCATCGTTCAAACCACTGAAGTTGCTATTGAAGTTAGTAACAACACTTTTAGGAAACGGACCCGTTTTGTGCCTTGTATATTTAGCTTTGCAACTTGTATGTTCAGTTGTATATGAATTGCTGTGTATGAATTGTAGATGTCGTATGTGTTCTCCTCTCCATTAAATCAAAAATACACTGTCTTTTCGCTATGTTTTAAAGAAACAAGGCTGGCGTCCACCAGACACAGAGTGTCAGATGCATGTTACGGAATGCAACACTTGTGATATTTCCATTCACAGTGCTGCTGTCAAAATGTAGCAAAATTACACAATTTAAGGCACAACAGTGACAGAAACAGATAGTTTTAATACTATTTAGGCCGACAAAGGCTTTGTGGACATTACTATGCAATGAAATTGGCATATTTATCGGCCAAAGATGAACTACATCATCTATATTGAATTACTGACTTTTGTTTACCGATGCCAATGGATGTTAAAGGAAGAAAAGTCTTATTTAAACCAACGGTATTACAAACTTCTGTCTACCTTTGTACTCAAGACATTCATTGGACCTGAACTGCTTGAATTTTAATTAAAAAAAGGAAATTAGGGTGTCCTAAAACCTTTGACCAGTGGTAATTTTGTAGGGCTGTCAAGTAATTAAAATGGTTTTAAGCAATGAATGAATATGACTTATGTGCAGTTGTGGCAACTTCATTGTACTGCAGCCTATATTTTGCTAGACTATGCATGTACTAAGTGCCAGCAGGCTGTAAATATGCTAAGAGCTCAAATCATTGCCATGCATTATGATCCTTTGCTAGGTAAACTAGTTCATTGCTCTGATTTGTCGTAGCGCTATCCTATTG
Source organism: Coilia nasus (assembly GCA_027475355.1). NCBI lineage: Eukaryota > Metazoa > Chordata > Actinopteri > Clupeiformes > Engraulidae > Coilia > Coilia nasus. The sequence continues at coordinate 28,624,227 of CM050210.1, forward strand.
CATGCAGAAGCATTTTAAAAGACAACTGTTAATGCTGCCCCTTGGACTGTGCCTGGCCTATCTATCATGCCCAGACCACACAATTTCATTGGGCTGGCTTGTCAGGCTAGGCAGATGGGGTATTTACGAAACCCTGCTCATATAAGTAGGTCATCCCTAATGAGAAGGCAGCTAACACATTACCTTAAAATTCAGCTACTGTGACTATTCGGAATAGCATCATTCCTGTTTCTTTCTGTACCCTTTGCTTTCAGGAGTGATTGGGTGACATCTTACAAGGTTCTGGTCGGCAATGACAGCCATACTTGGGTCACCCTAAACAATGGATCTGAGGACCTGGTGAGTAGCTTAAGGCATCAATGATTAAAATATGAATGTTATTTTATAATGCACCCTACTGACAATCACGGCACAGTGACATTGACATATTTACTTCTTAATTCTCTTTACCATTTGTACTATAATCAAAAAATGGTCTATACTTTTAAACCTTCAAAACCACACTTGTTTATCAATTAAAATTATTTATTTGTACCATTGTACGAATTAACAATCCATCGTTATCATAAATGGCGTTAAAGTTAGTAACACTGTCTATCATACCTGGGGCAGTTAAAGGAAACTGTTGGTGTAAAATGGAAATTGGCATGTTAAAACATCATACTGAGTTAGTATGTTTACTGAGGAGGAAAACTAGGCTAATACATTGCATTCACAACCAGGATATTTTGGACTTCTTTTTAGAGCTTGAAGACATTTTGGAGGAAACTTTTTTTCAATAGCTTTCACATAAAGCGACCTTGGGACCCCAAACCTTGTATCATGTGTGTGTCTTACTATTTTCTTGCTATGTGTCTTATTTACATACAAACTTTCTATGTGGGACTCTACTTGGAAAACCATGAAATTTGGAGCTGTGTTTTCAGCCATGTCAGCCAAGCCTCAAAGTTCCCTTGCAACTGTATTCCAAGAAATATCCACTACAAAATTTGCAATAAAACAACTACGGTCAATGACCAAAGTAACTCTCACTTCTATCATTTTTATATGGAAGTATCACTTAATCTCGATCAACCAATGAGCAAGAGGGTGACACCCTGCGAGACAGCCCACCTCATTTGCATACGAAGGCAGAAATGTAGAAATAAATGTAGGCATAAATGTAAATGTAGAAGAAATAAATGTAAAAAGGAGTGACTAAAGTTTTAATACAATACAAAATAAAGACAATCCAGTTTTATGTGTAATATATTTTTTCACACGCTTTCCTGGGCACATTGTGCATTTTTTAGTCATTTTATTTATTTATTCATTTATTTATTGATTTCTAAGTCATTTTTGGGCCTCCATAGTGGTTTGGCTCCCTGTAATTATTGTATTCACATCATAAAACTGATCTTAGATGATAATGACTTCAACAAGTGCAATCAGAGATGGCAACCTGGTCCCCCATGTGGACAGACACATACACATACGGACAAGGGTCATTACAATACCTGGTCAATCCCCTCTGGGGGACCAGGTAATAATTTCAACTGTAAAAGTTAAAAGCCAGCTAAATAGCACTTTTTTATAGATATGCATACAAATTAAACAATAAACTAGAGAATTCTGCTCATTCCTGTCCTGTAACTATTACTCACTCTTCATTTAAGTAACAGGACTGAAAGTAACAGGACTGACTTTTTAGCACAAAGTTAGCAAAAAGATGAAAGATAGCTACATGGAGGCTAGGCTAATGACACGAGGTCATTTTGCACATTCTAGTGATTTACCAAAATTAATATTTCGAAAATAAACAAAAAGTATCTAAGACATAATTTAGGTAACAGGACAGTATGTTGAGATAGATCTGTCTTGGCTATATTTCCATTATCATCAAGTCAGTGGAAAAATAAATCAGAAAACTTACTTTTGGTCTTCCCATGTCCTTCAGATATTCCAAATGATTTAAGTTCCTGGTAAACGTGTGACTTGTGGAATGTTCCAAGTTTTTTAGAGGGGTAATGTGTTAAGGTAATAGGATTGAGTGGAAACTTTGGGACATTACTAAAATGTATATTTACAAGGATACAAGGAGGATACAAGGAGTTTTATTTGTCACGTACATAGACATACTGGGTAGTAGGACATGCAGTGAAACTGATGATTGTGGGTGTAGACTGTGCATGGGGAGTGGGGAGTAAAGTGCGTAGAATGCATTTGGGGGGGCATAAGAAGGGCAGAGGTAGAAAAAAGGTGAAGGGGGGTGGGATAAAGTGCATAAAGTGCAGTTATGATTGGGAGGAAGGACTGGCTGTGGTGGCAGATGACGGGCTGTGTGGGGGTGGCACTGCATGTGCAGCTGACAGCGCTGAGGTGGGGTTGGACACATGTGTGTGGAGAGGGCTGGGGAGCAAAGATATGTGCTGTGTGCCTGTGGGAGGGGGGCTTGAGCCGTGAGGGCTGTGACTTCTGTGCTGTGTGTGGGGGGGGGGGGGGGGGGGGGGGGGTGGAGGGAGGTGGCATGAGGCAGGCAGCAAGCTATATGCTGTGTGAAGTGTGTGTGTGGGGGGGGGGGGCTGCATGCTTAGTGTGTGTGTGTGGGGTGAGTGGGCCTTGAGCCGTGAGGGCTGAGTCCTATGTGCTGTGTGTGTGTGTGCGGGGTGGGGTGGGGGGGGGTTGGGGGGGTGGGGTTGTTGGTGTGAGAGCTGTGTGTGAGGGAGGCGACGTAGGACCGTGTCTTGCTACTTGCATGCTACTTGTGTATGTGTGTTGGGTGGGGGTGGGGTGGGGGGGGCTGTGTCGTGTGTGTGTTGGGGGGGGGGGGGGGGGGGCGGGTTGCTGTGTGTCCTCTGTAGGTATTGGGGGGGCATATGCTGCGTGATGTGGGGGGGGGGGCTGTATGTGTGAGGGTCTGTGTGCTGTGGGTGTGTGGGAAGGGCATAACACAAGGAGCAAGGCTATGCTGCACTGTGTGTGTGTGTGGTGGGGGGGGGCTTGAACAACGAGGGCTGTGTGCTGTGGGTGTGTGTGGAGGGGAGCATAGCACAAAGACCAAGGCTATATGCTGCATGCTGGGGGGGGTGAGGGCTGTGTGTGAGGAGAGGAGGGGGCAATGTGAAGGGGCATGGGCCGCACTAGAGCTGTTTCCTGGGGAGGAGGGGGGGGGGCGAGAGCTTAGGGCTGCGTGTTGTGTGTGTGTGTGTGGGGGGGGGGGGGGGCTTGAACAACGAGGGCTGTGTGCTGTGGGTGTGTGGGGAGGGGGCATTAGCACAAGGACCAAGGCTATATGCTGCATGCTGTGTGGGGAGGGGGGGGTCAAAGTCAAAGTCAGTTTTATTTGTGAATTTCTTCACATGTGCTTGACATACAAAGGAATCGAAATTACGTTTCTCACTATCCTATGCGTTTACATAGACGACAACAACAACAACAACAACAACAACAACAGTAAAGTGCAAGTGCAAAAGACAAGACAAATCCTGAGTTAAGTTATTGCAAATAATAAATAAAGTGCAGTTGCTTAAGGCTACTGTTACCTAGTGTTGCTAAAAACTAAACCAGGTATGACAAGTCAAGACGACAAGACGGGACAAGACAAGACAACACTGAGTGTGTGCATGTAGAGGTAGTTGTTCTTGTGAAAGTGATGGCTAGTGCAATAAAAATATAAATATAAATATAACAGCAGCATGTGTGTGCAAGTAATGGCTAGTGCAATAAAAATATAAATATGATAGCAGCATGTGTGTGCAATTTTGCATATGCAGAGTCTCAGTTTGGGTAAGGTGGGGGGTGAGAGTCCAATGTCGGGGGGGGGGGGGGGGGGGGGGGGTCCAATGGTCCAAGGGTGAGGGTGAGGGTGTGGAGGGGAGAGAGTTCAGCAGTCTGGGGCTGAGGGTGAGGGCAAGGGTGAGAGTCCAATGGTCCAATGGTCCAAGGGTGAGGGGGAGGGTGAGGAGGGGAGAGAGTTCAGCAGTCTGGGGCTGAGGGTGAGGGTAAGGGTGAGGGGGGGAGAGAGTTTAGCAGTCTCACGGGTGAGGAGGGGAGAGAGTTCAGCAGTCTCACGGCCTGGTGGATGAAGCTGTTCGTGAGTCTGGTGGTGCGGGAGCGGAGACTCCTGTACCTCTTTCTGGAGGGCAGGAGGCTGAACAGACTGTGTGCAGGGTGACTTGTATCGTTGACTATTGTGATGGCTTTGCGGGTGAGGCGGGTGGTGTAAAGGTCTTGCAGGGATGGGAGTGGTACACCAATTATCCTTTCAGCTGTTCTCACGATGCGTTGTAGAGCCTTCCTGTTGTGAGGGTGTGAGGTTCTGTGTGCTGTGGGTGTGTGGGAAGGGCATAACACAAGGAGCAAGGCTATGCTGCACTGTGTGTGTGTGTGTGTGTGGGGGGGGGGGGCTTGAACAACGAGGGCTGTGTGCTGTGGGTGTGTGGGGAGGGGAGCATAGCACAAGGACCAAGGCTATATGCTGCATGCTGTGTGGCACAATATTAAGCTACAGCTGCATGCTGTTAAGCTACAATATTTCACATTCCCGATTTTTAAAATGTATTTAAAGCAAATGTGGGATATAGAATTATACAAAAAAGATTAAAAAATAAGAATTCTTAAGGATTTTATTAAATGTATTTCATGGCAAAGTGTAGTGTTTGAAAGTGGGGACAGGTAACAAATGTAAATTATTTCTTTTACATTTTCAATTCAATATTTATGTGGGACATGTTATTTTATAATATAATGCATACGGCTATTTTACAGCTATTTTACATCATATTTAAAGACATAATGTCCTGGGGACAGAAATGGTGCTCATTTGGTAGGATGGCCCTTTTACCTTTCATCCAAAAGGCTCCTTCAGTTCTGGCCTGATGATGGGTAACCAGGAGCTATATCTCTGGATCACAGGAGGTGGAGCTGTAGACCACATCCCTCATAGTAAAGTGGCTAAGCTCAAGAATTGTGCACTTTTTGAAGAAAGCATGAAACTTTGTACAGGTGTTCTACAGCACCTGAAGTTCATAAAAAATGGATCCCGAAAAAATAAGCCAAAATGGTGGCCTTACGCCATGTATTTTTCTAAATAACTCCCTTAATATAATAAACAGAAACAAAATTCCACCAGCTAATCATATGTTTTCAGGGGCTAGGAATTTGGTGGAATCAGTTTTAGATGCAGTAGAGGTCAGCCATCTTGGGTTTCAAGATGGCCACTCATAATATTCCGGGTTATGGTGCATGTGTTTTACAGCAAATGGCATTACTACCTACTTACAACAGTTCCCACCACATAGGCAGAGTTGTGTGCAGGGCAATTTTGCTTTGTGGCACTTGAAATTCCCCTTGCAAGACTTGGTGCATTTGCACATGATCAGTTCAAGCTTGATTGGCAATGTGGTCCACGTTGAAGTGTAGCCAGTTTTCTCAGATCTCTCTCATCCCCAATCAGTGACTTCTGGAAGTCCAGGTTGCAGTTCCAGTGATTGGCTCCATACATGTCGCACTTGGTATGTTGCTCTCTTGATGTGTTGTTCCAAAGCTGCTCCTGTTGGTGATGCTCTCGATGTTGCGTGACATTTTGGAAAAGAGGGTCATCTGGGCTGAATTGACACGGTGCTCTTCAATGGTGTGGCAGAACATCAGAACAACGAATCATTCCAGTTGCTGGATGGTTTCGTCTGGCAGGTTGGCAGTACAAGGCAATGACAGAGAAGCAAAACAGTTGTTAACCTCAGTTAACCGACTCTTGCACAGTGGATATGATGACCTTGGTTCTTGTGTCATTGGAAACCTACTGGTGCCCAAGGAATTGGAAGAGGTCCTCCTTTTTTCATCATTCCGTAGGAAGTTCTTCCAGTTTCCTGGAAGCTTGGCATTGCTGGACACACGTCTGCATGTTTCAGTTCCTCTGTTTTCCCTCGTTGAAAGCTTCAGACTGTTCTTTTAGTACACATCTCAAACAACATCAACTTGTTGTGTTGTTTCCAGCTCTAACAACTCATGTGGAATGAATACATATTTTGCATAATCTATGAAGGTTTTTGATTCTACAACTAGCAGGAAATAGGCAATAGCTGCACCATCCAGGATTTTGACTTCTACAGATGGAGCATTTATGGCAGAGGAAGATTTCTTAGCTTCGAGAAGACCAACAAGATCTGATTTCTTCCCCTGCTTCAGCTTTCCAGATGAAGACAAAGATGGCGGATGCTTCTGGTTCTCATGCTTAAAGAACTCCTCAAGGTCAACTTCTCTGGTTTGGCTGGCAATGTAGAGTCAAGAAAACAACATGCTGTCATTCTTAAGTTCAGAAAGTTTCATCTTGTGCTTGGATGGTTCAGTATGCCTTGGTCTGTAAAAAAGTGAAAGGGAATTCTGTGCAATTGGTGCAGTAATTGGTGTCTCATTCTTCAGAAGGCGTTCGTTGATGAAGTTTTGGTATTTGGTCTCTCCAATGATGCGGATCTGTCTGAGACTGTCCACCACATGACATCCTGCGTATTGATTGAGAACAAATCCATTGTACAATCCAGAAAAGGACTTACAAGCTCAGCCAGCACCTCGACGAGAGAATGAACATCCCTGGCAAATGCTCTCTGCCGAGTAGGACTTTGGTCATGGTGCTTCACATTGCTATTCATAAGCATGTTGTCCACACTGTCTTCATATCATTTGATGATTATGGCCAGGTGAGGCCCAGCAACCATGCAATGACGTAAGGCACTTGGGTCTTCTGTGAGCCCTATGGCTCCACCATCGCCCCTTCACCTGAGCATTTATGTGCTCATAATAATAATAATCACAATAATAATAATAATAATAATAATAATAATAATAATAACAATAATAATAATAATAATAATAATAATAATAATACAATAAAAACTATCTTTACTTGTATAGCATAATTCATACAAGATGCAGCTCAAAGTGCTTTGCAGTTTGGCAAGAAAAACACAAGACAACAACACAAGACAACATTTCTTGCAGTCCAGTGGCACCGGAGCGGACGAACACAATAACGCAATGAAGTAATGAAGCAATGCCCCGTTTATGCGGGCTCTTACGTGACATAAAAATGCAATGTCACAAGGATGCAATGCCCAGTTTATGCGGGCTCTTATGTGACATAATAACGCAGTGTCACAATGACGCAATGACGTTGATGCGGGCTCTTGTGTCCTTGTAGGACAACAGTCCTTGTAGTCCAGAGGTGCTACAATGAGAAAAGTTCATTGAGGTGCAGTCAGGTAGTTAGTGTCCCCAGGGAGCAACAGGGTTGAGGAAAAACTCTGTCTTTGGTTGATTTGTGTAAATTCTAGGAAGAAACCTCAGGTATCAGTTAGGAAAACTCCTTGTTTTATTCTAGGAAGAAACTTTAGGCAGAACCACAGCCCCCAGGGGAGCCCATTTGCCAGGGCTGGCAACGAGAAGTCTCTGACTGTCTGAAGGGCCTTTGATCTGAGCGGGGAGGTCTCTGACTGTCTGAAGACAGCAGTCTGAGCAGTTAGGTATAGGCAGAACAGGTAGGTCTTTAGTTGCCGTTTGAAGGCGTCGATGGATTCTGCTTCTCTGATGTGCTGTGGTAGGGCATTCCATCTTTTTGGGGCGTAGTATGAGAAGGCTAATTCCCCGATCCTTTTGGGTGGTGCATCTGGCATCAGCGGATCTACAGTAAAGGCTCGTGCAGGGGTGTAAGATGATAATGTGTCAATAATATAGCACTGGGCAAGGCCATTTACAGCTTTGAAAACTGGTAGTAGTACTAGTCTATTCTGTAAGATATATGTGTAGCCATTGTAGTTCGGCCAGTACAGGAGTGTTTGTTGTGTTTGTTTAGTAATCTTGCAACCAAATTTTGAATAAGTTGTAGTCTTTCAATTGACTTTTTGGGAGGCCTTTCAATAAGGTGTTGCAGTAGTCCAATCTACTTTTAATAAATGTGTGAACAAGTTTTTCAGCGTCTGGCTGGGTCAAGAAGGGTCAAACTTTTGCAGTATTTCTTAGGTATGCTGTTTTAGTAACTTTATTGATGTGAGACTTGAGGCTTAGGTCAGAATCAAGGATGACACCTAGGCTTGTTACCTCTTCTCTGACGTGTTGTTTTTTTTTTACCTAGACTGAAGTGGAGAGATTCACATTTATTTTTAGAAAAATATTGCTCATCTAATGTGTGACAGCTGATAAACAGGAGGTTAAAGAGTATAGAACTGTGGTTTTGTTTGGCTCAACTGAGGCGTAAAGTTGTGTATCGTCGGCATAGCTATGAAACTCTATATTATGTGTTTTGATAATGTTGCCCAGTGGTAGCCTATATAATGAAGAAAGGAGGAGGCCAAGGCAGCTACCTTGAGCAACACCGAAGGATACGTTGTGGTTTTTGGATACATGATCTCCAGTACTGATATAGTTCTGGTGATGTATGACACAAGCCATTTTAGTACATGGCCTGAAAGGCCGACCCACGTTTTGAGACAATGTAGTATGCTGTGGTTGATTGTGTCAGAGGTGGTACTTAGGTCTAGGAGGACCAGAGCAGAGACTTTGTTTGCGGCTGTACTGAGTCATCATTTACTATTTAATGAGATCATTTACTATTTTGGTTAGGGCAGTCTCTGTACTGTGATTTGCTCTAAAATCTGCTTGGAAATTTTCTAAGATATCGTTTTTATTAAGGAATTGGTTGAGTTGTTTGGAAACAGCATTTTCAAGTATTTTGCTGGTAAATGGGAGATTGGAGATCGGACTATAGTTATTTAGCATGTTGTAGTCCAGGTTTCTTTAGCAGCGGCTTCACTACAGCAATTTTAAAAGTGATTTAAAACCTGTGAGAATGGAGGCATTAATTATCTGTAATAAGGGAGTGGAGATGTAGTTTAAAATGTTTTTCATAAGGAAAGTGGGAATGGGGTCAAGGCTGCATGTTCACTGCTTGCTTCGTTTAACAAGATTACAGTTGTTACCCATTCAGAATGCTGATTTCACTCACGCAATCCGTGATTCACGCAGTCCGTGAAATGTCAGTACCACTGCAGCCGCTAGGAGCAGCATAGGAACACAAATCTTACTTCCAAGGTTGACCCACCCACAGCAAAACTTGTAGCATTTAGTTGACTGTAAACATGCCATTATCTCGTAATCCTGCGGTTCAATTGCAGTGAAATTAAATCGATGTGCAGAAATAGTGACAATACAGTTGTCAAAACGTTTAAAAAGCAAAATCACGTCATCTCATTTTCCTTGTTAAAACCGTATGCCATGACTTCAAAGTTTAACAATTTAAACAGCAGCATAGTCATTTCTACAAACCGATTGAGTTTCGCTGAGTTTGGACAGCACTACTGTAATATATTTGCAAGTTGGCCATGAAGTAGAACATTTACCACGGTAACACTGGGAATGTTTGGTTTGTGACACACACAAGAGGTACTGATATCGATACGTGACTGCCTATTCAGCTGTGGTCTAGTGGCTATGGAGTTGGTCTTTAGTTCGAGTAGTAAAAGGTTCGAATCCTATCCTGATATTTTTACTCGTTTATTGCACTTCCTTGTAAAAGTTCGGTACATTGTAGCGAGATGGCACTCATACCAAACAAAACAGCAGAACCTGGGCTTTACATCATGACCGCCCGCTTATTTGCGCTCAAGTATTGGCAAGATATTCTTTTTTGGCAATTATTCAGCTGCTTATGGCAGTACCAACCCAAACTATATCGACATTGTAACAGCATTCTTGTTTTTTGACCACAGCACACTTAACTAATTTGCCCTTTGGTAGGCATTATTCACGGTTTTATTTCGCAAAGAAAAACCATACATCTTGCTTATGTCGTGTGATGTTGCTATTATTAGCTCTCATAACAACACAGCAGAGTTGGGTGCTTTAATACGGGCGTTTATTTGACCAATGAATACACTGTAAAATGGGTAAAATAATATGTAATCACAACATTCACAAGAACACTTCAAAACATCGACATGAATCGCAATGTTCATTGAACTGCAGTGTGACACAGACTGTTGGAGTCTCCCTCTTGTGAACTTTTACCGGCAGCTGGATAAAAACAGGTTCCAAGAGATTCGGACATTTGCCAAGAAAATTTTGAGCTTATTTCGCTCGACATACTGTACCTGTGCGAGAAGACATTCTCACTTTTGAACAACCGTGTGAGGACAAGACTAAGTGACTCACTTGCATGACATCTTGCGCATGAAAACCACTGCGTTTGAGCCAGACTTAAGTGTCATGTGTGTGTGTGTGTGTCTGCGAACACGCCTGTGTGTGAAACTGACGGCTTCATAACACACACCTTTAATTTAAGATGGGTCAGATGCAGTGACAATTGACCTTTTATTTAATAAGCATAACATACGGAACTCTTTGTTGGGCTGAACTGGCGATATACAAAAAACAGCCTGCGGTTCGTCAGAAGGTAGAAACAGTTTTTGTTACATACACTCTTAAAACAAAAGGTTCCATATTGAACCTTTAAGGGTTCTATAGCTTGGTACATATATGGCACCCTCAAAAGGGTCTATATAGAACCATTTAAGAGGGTTCAGTTAAAAGAACCTTAAATGGTTCTTTGTTTTTCTTAAAAGGGTGCTAAACAGCACCTTTAAAAGGTTTATTATTATTATTATTATTATTATTATTATTATTATTATATATGAAGATATAATATATGAAGAAAATATCCAATTAGAAGCCAAATCTAAGCTAATAAGCTGTAAAACCATATGAAAGAATTAAGAACGGAGAGGTGATTTTAAAACTGACTGTATTGTTAAAAACATGAAATACATTCCAAAAATCTATCATTTTAAAATTCAAATACATTCTCCGTCTTCTTCCGATTTAATACTATAGTGTCCAGTGAGCATGAAAATGCAAATCCATTCAAATATGTCAAATGAGTTAACATAAAGCTAGATAACAGCATATATAGAAAAAACACAGAAATAAACATCAGAATTTAACACAGAAAATAATCATGAGCAAATTTGATTGTACAGTTTAAGGACAGGAATAGAAACTGGAGTTTTTTTTATATTAAATAAATAATGTTCCACAAAACTCAAAGTGTGGCGGATTTGTTTTGGGTACCCCACACCAAAAATAAAATACACTTCAAGTAGACATTGGAGTGCATGAGGAATGTCCATCTCCCCACTTGTGATGTTTACTCCTTCCATCTTGATTTACACATTGTTGCAAAGGAGGGGAGTCACAGCGTTGTGGATGATCATAACCGGAAATGGGCTGGATGGCTCCTATATAGACGAACATTTTTTTTTAAAGAAACCTTCTGATAGAATTTTGGATGTCTTAACAAAAGAAAGAAAGGAAAATTACAATTACAGAAACAGTACATACCTCATCTAAGCAGTAGAAAAAAAATGTTTTCTCTTTGAAGAGCTCTGGCAGGATGAGGATGGCAGCACTCTTCTGAAGGTCTAAATTTTCAAAGGAAAACTTATTTTTATAAAGCCATAGTTTTATAGAGATAATCCAGGGTGTGTGTGTGTGTGTGGGGTGGTGGGGGTGGTGGGGGGGGGGGGGGGGCGGGGGGTAATACAGCTGGTGCCATACCATCTGTGTTGGCCTCAGTCAGCAAGGTGGCCAGTAGCTCCTTGTGGTTCCCCTGCTGAGCTGCCCTGATGACATTTGGTGTGATTCTAGTGACGGCATTCTGAAGGTTTAGCTCCATATCTTGACCGAATCGCAGCTTCATTTCATGATGCATCTGCAAAAAAAAAAGACAAAAGGGCGGGGGGGTGTATTAGCTTTGGTCCCAAAAATGCTGAAGCAATATTAGACGAGTGAGAGTGAGATTGTTCACGGTTATCAGTTTGACTTTAATTACAAATAGCTTCTCACCAGCTCAGGCACCTGAAAAAAGGGGAACATCTGCATCACCTCGCCTGTTGGCTTGGCCATGAGTTCAACCCTTTTATACAGAGTGCGCTTCATCCTGTCCATGATGTTTGGAAGATCCGGCTGTCGCCGGCGCAGCTCATTATTTATGGCATTTATATGTTCCTGGAAACTCAGGTCATCCTCCCCAACACTTTCAAGTTCCACTACAATCTAAAAAACACCCATAAAATACAGAAATTAACTATTATGTGATTAATGTGCAATATACAGGAATTATGTGAGCAATGAGCAGTGTTTGAATTATTAATATTTTGTGCACCTCTTGTATTTGATCCAAACTCCCCCAACAATCTGTCCTGCATCTCTTTGCATTCTGAAATTAGTCATAAGATATTGGGCAAATTTCTGAACAGCACTGGTAAACAGTGACCTCTCTGACTAGCAAGCTGACAGGCAGACATATATGGGCAGACACATAAATGGGGTAAGGAAAGAAAGAATGGTGGTACCTGATGTCCGAGTGAGTCCTCCAGAGACTCGTGGTCTACACTTCTGTGTTTCTTTACACCAAACTTCCTTTTCATTGCCATTACGTTTGGTAAATTCACCAAGGGAGACCTTTCCTTTTTAAACTTATTACGTAAACACTCCAGCAGGGTATCCTGTGGATATTGGCATATATTTACGTAGTAGTTTAGTAATTGAACTAAATAAAAATATCTGACATAAAGAAAGTTACAGAAACGTAAGAACTTACATATCCAGAGCTGCTGTGGTCTCTCAAAAAAGGAAATCTAGTGATGAGACATCCCAGGACATCTGTGTATTTTTTATGGTTAGGGTACCTGAAAAGTATGTTTAGAATAAAAAACTTTCCTACATTCCCAACATTCTGACTATTCCAACATTCCTACTAAAACCTAATGACAAGAAACAGAGTATAGATCAAGGGTAACAATACCATGTGTACATTGTGATGTTGTCAAATAGAACTTGGATCAGCAAAGCTCTCAAGTGGGATTTGTCCTTTTTTTTTTAAAGAAGCATCTTTTCTTTGTAGAGCTTCCTGTAGCTCTGGTGGCATAACAGGCAGGGTGTACAATGCTGGCCATGACACCTGAACTTGTTGTCTACAAACATAAATAAGTAGAGACCAAAATCATTATTCTTTTTTCATTTGTCATAAAAAAATTCTCAGAATGGCTGAGGCATTAAAGTAAGGCAACACTGAAGTGCTGTAGACTTACTGACTACTTGGCTCTACAGGTAGTGTATCGCATGTGGGATTTGATATTCTATAGAGAGAATAGAGAAATTTTTTCATCCATTTGGCATTCATGGCAAGAAATGATTTTATGATAAGTAATTCAATTCTATACTTACTGAGCCAATGATGATGGACTGCGCAACTTCTCCAACTCTTTCAAAAACAAGACCTGATGTTTCATGAGGGGAAAAAGTTTTTCAGTCATGCGCTCAGTAAGTCCCAGGAGTGTTTCACCATCAATTTGTTGTTCTGTTGATGTAAGAATTACAAGCAATGCATTTCCGTTGTTAGAAATTGAAACAAGGGCTTAGTTACACCTATATCGTTTTTCAACAAATCTACTGTTAAATTGTAAACCCAGTTTGAGGCAGGATTTTACCTGTGGACGCAATGATGAAGTGGAAGGAAGATATTGTCATCAATGACATAGCTATCCAGAGAATGGTAATCTTTTTCATCCCCTGGATGAACAACAACCCATTCCTTTTGTTCCTCCACAGCGAAGGCATGGTAGTGACAAATGAATTTCTTGGGGGTACGTAGTTTTCCAAAGATAAGCCAGAGAGCTCTAAACTGAATAATCTTTGCTATTCTCATAAAGATGGGAATGTCCTCCTCTATCACATCTATTATGATGTTGTCGCCCTCTTTGCATGGGCAATTGTCGGTCAGTAGAGAGCTAACAACTCCTACTTTCTCATGTGCTGGAATGTCGTCCACATCACTCTTCAGTACAATGCCTTCCTGAATGTCTAATGGAAGAGATCGGAATGGGACCTGACGTTCTCCTTCAGTGTATGTGCCCTGGCGAAGAATGTCCAAGGATGTCAATTCCCAACACTGGCGCAGCTGGTGTCTTTTAGCAAGGGTGTAACAAAGATTTTTGAAGTTGCTGGTGTTATGGGATAACCTCTTAAAGTACTGATGTTTACCCTCAAAGCGCATGCACCACAGCTGTTTCAGTGGACCAAATTCTAACATCAGACGAGGATAGTGAATAAGATAAGTGAATAAGAAGAGGGAAAATAGTCTTGAAAGAGGAGAGAAATTCACCAATTTGCAAAGTGAGGACAGGAATAGTGCTCTTCCTGATGCAGGGAGCGAGGATTATATCACCTATTTCTCTGCACTTGAGATAAATATCCCAGTGTACTTCACCCTCTGGAATGTAATGTCCAATAAGCAGTGGGAGGATCTTAAATAAACACAGGTTTTGTGGTGCTGATCCAGTTAACTTCTGTTTCAGTATACTCTGTGGTAGTGCCTGAGGGATGTTACCTCTATCATTTTTCCCAATTGTGAATGCTTCCAGCTCCAAGTTAATGCCATTCAGTGTCACAATTTTCAACTGATGAAGTGCAGTGATAACTTTACAAAGAACAACTGGTATGATGCCCTCTAAAAAATCATGCATCAAATCTGGTGGAAATTGTCGGGTGACATCAAAGTAGTTCAGCTCAGTGAATGGACACTCCTTTATTACACCATATGTTTTTTTTGTTAATTGACTGTTTTCTTCAAGGGCAGTTAGGTGGTACTTGTGGACATCTGAAGACCTAATTTGAACTTTGTCTTCATTAACATGGGCCTTTAAGTCTTCATATGCAGTCATGCAAAATCTGCACACACGACCACTGTTAAAACAACATGTGAATCCTGCTAAGTTGTGGGCAGACAAATTGTCTGCTGAAATGGTTGCTAGAGCCCCTTTTAAAAAATGGCGTCTATCATCCACACAAATTTCAATTCCCTTCGCGTATAACTCCTTCAGGTCAAGTAGGAAAGGGCGAAGAATGTCCTTGTGGGGATACCTCTGAAAGAGCTGATGTCGTATCAGAAGACACAGGTGTATGTGCCGCAATTGGGATTTGTATTTCTGTTCAAGATTTCCAATTGTGAAATAAAAGGCAGTTATTTTATGTATTGCTTTTTTAGCGCCTAATGGATTCACAACTTGAAATTCATCTGTGTATAGGTGAATACGAAGAATGCTTGGATCACCACAAAATGGTGGAGTTTGAAAAAAACTACCATCTGTGAAATCTTCCAAAAAATCTTTTGAAATCTTCTCAAACCCTCTTTGAAAAGAATAAAAAATGTCCTGTTTCTCCAAAAAAACCTTTAAAACATCATTCAATGGCACATATTGGAAACTGTCCTCTTTTCCCCTGCTATTAACACCAAGAACATAGCGAATTGGCTCCACAAAATCCAGATTCTCTTTACTAAACTGTATTAATCTGTACTCAGATTTAACATACTCAAATGCACTGTCAAAAATTGTTTCGTCTGACAGTAGATTGTCCAATTCCTCATGGTCTCTTAATCTGAATCCTGACTGATCCAAGTAAAACTTAATGAGATCAGTATAATGTTGTTGAAAAAATCTCAGGACAAATTGAAGATTTTCAACAATTGTGTCTTGTGTAATTTTGGGGAGAAGGTGCTTCTGTAGCAACTCATAACGTAATAAAAGCTCTTAATGTAATAACAGCTCTTAACGTAATAACTGAAATGTAATAAATGTTCATAACGTAATAATCGACTCTTAATGTAATAAAATCATGAGCGCATAACGTAATAACGTCTTTGCGCATAACGTAATAATGTAATAACCTATTACGTTATGAGCTCCACTATATAGCAACTCATAATGTAATAAAACCTCATGACGTAATAAAGTCTTATACTGTAAGAAAAGCTGCATTAACACTGTTTATGTAAAAAAGGAATGGTTTTCAGTATATTATATGTAAATTAGAGAAACTGAGTAGCCTTTTATTTTAGTAGCCTTAAATTTTCTTTATCATTTTTTTTCACCTTTGCCATTGCTGCAAGGTGAAATGTTAATGGTTAACTAGCACTTTTAAAGCAATCCTCTTGTTTATTAAAGGTGCACTGTGTAATATTTTTAGTAGTTTATGTCCAGAATTCATGCTGCCCATTAACAAACGTGACCTTTTACATGAATACTTACCACAACCATCAAATTCTAAGTACTCATTGTGACTGGGAAAATTAAACTGTTCATAAATGAAAACTGCGATTTTCTCAATTTTTCAAATTTGGCCATAGACAGCAAGTTTTTATTTTTTGACATTTCAATTTACTCTAATCAGAAGAAATTAATTGACTTCTGAGTAATGGAATAACTAATATGTTAATTAATGTTAAGCAATACATTATAATAACTCAAAATGCACTTTGAGCTTAGATATCCATCTGGTCAGTTCAGTCACCCCTTGTGGGTAATGAAGTTTCTGTTTATTTTGTTTGTTTGTCTGTTTTTTGTTGGTGGTGTTGTAACCACTGATAGCATATAAAAGTATTGACAAACCCTGGCAAAAACATAACCCCCCTTGGTCGAAGTACCTAAGAATAATTGTTATAAATGTTATAATATATTGTTATTATATATTGATATAATTGTTATAATTCATAATAACTAAATAATATTATTAATAACTGTTAATTAATGTTTAATAATTCATCATGATTATGATGAATAGCTGCTAGCTATAATACATGCTAGCTAAAATAGCTCCTAGTGAAGGCACAACAAAGAGCTGTTAGATAAAATACAAATAATAGTACAACAAGTAGTGGCTCACTAAAACATTGTGCAAAGAAGCATCTTAACACACAATTAAAAACATGGTGGATGGATTCATTTAACAACTAATTCAACTTTAGAGGTTACAAAAAGCTCTGCTTACCTGCAGTAGTCAGTAGATGTGAGTGCAGTATTTTCAATGACCCAAAACAAAGCTCATCGGTGCCACCTAGTGGCTTAACTTCATACATACAAAATGTAAGAATACAGAACTATCAAATAAAAGGCTACTCAGTTTCTCTAATTTACATATAATATACTGAAAACCATTCCTTTTTTACATAAACAGTGTTAATGCAGCTTTTCTCACAGTATAAGACATTATTACATTATGAGGTTTTATTACATTATGAGTTGCTATATAGTGGAGCTCATAACGTAATAGGTTATTACATTATTACGTTATGCGCAAAGATGTTATTACGTTATGCCCTCATGATTTTATTACATTAAGAGTCGATTATTACGTTATGAACATTTATTACATTTCAGTTATTACGTTAAGAGCCGTTATTACGTTAAGAGCGTTATTACGTTATGAGTTGCTACAGCTTCTCTTGGAGATTTAATATAAAAAGTGCCACATGCTTCTGAAGACCTGATAGCAAGGTATTTAAATCAGGCAGTTCATGGATTGATTGTACATCTTCTAAGCTGTCCACCTGGTTGCTGTCATTTTCAATAGAAGGTATAGAACTGCCAAAACAACTAACTGAATTTTTTCTGAGGGCAGCCCTATGTTTCCTGCAAATATGTGTTCTAAAGCCAGGTATAGGTGTATAACTCCTTGTGCATCCGTCTATGTTGCAAACAGCGCAGAAATTGGGTAGATGATGATGCTGTAGCTGGAGATGTTGCAAATATTTTGCCAGATGAAACTTGACAACGTCACAAATTGGACATTTGAAGATTGTTTCCATTACCTCTAAAGACTTCCTTTGCGTCAGTTAAATTCACAGATTGGAGCCATTTGCAGACATCATCAACACTCCAGTGCTTGGTCATCTAAAAGAAAAAAGAGAAATATTAGGCCACAGTATATCCCCCCAAAACATTCATGAAAAAACATTATTTGGACATGAAAACACTGCAATCCTGCTAGGAAAATACTGCAGGACAACTGGCTGTGCTATGTTTATTTATAGTTTAGTTTATTACTTTGGTAAAGTGTCACGTGTTTATGATTGTTTTTAAATAGTTCTTAGGCTACAAATATTACAACAACTTATGGATTATAAGACTAGGAATGTCTGAATAAAATGGTAATGGTTTCTTTAGCTGCTTCCATTAGGTCTATTTCTAGTTAACAACACATAATAAAAAGCATTATACATTCATTAGGCATTCTAACTACCAATAGGCAGAGGGCTCTGCCACTAGACTAAACATTATCATATTATTTAGAGAGCATATAGCCTAAAACAGTTCCGATCTACAGACGACAAAATTTGTTGTTCTAAATAGTGTCAGCAAGAGTACAGACGACACACTAACGACTAGCCTACAACAGCCAGCCGACTAGGAAACAGGTTGTGATCATACACTGTACAGAGCTCCAAAGGGACTTTCTACTTTAAACACCTAGCCGCCTAGCATTTCTTGCTCTTCGACTGCGCGCATCTCTAAATGTTTGAACAAGAAACGAGAAACCTTTTAATCTATTAAACGTGAACCGCTTAATAGCGGGTGTATTATATGTATGTCGTGATGATTTGTGTTCACACAACATCTGATTGACTGATAACATTTATTTGTTCCAGCAACTGGACGAGACATGACATTAGCTATTGCTAGGTGGCAACACAACTTGGAATTGCCGTCACCCTCTAGGAAAAAAAAAAACACACACACAACAAAACTAAAAAAAAGGTGAGATCATCTCTGATAAAGTCAGTAATGCTGACGTGTGTAATCTTTACAAAATCAACTAATGCTAGCTTATCGAGTCTAATAGACCAGGGGTTCCCAAACTTTTCAGACTGCGACCCGTAGTTTTAAGCTGCTGACGACCCGCGACCCCCGCAACCATTCTGTCATGTGCGCGTGTTCTCGCTCTCTATCGCTCTCTTTCTCTCCCTACCTCTCTCATAATGTTTCTGTGTTATGCACAGAAAGGCAGTAGAGCAAAAACAAAACTGAACACAATCTCTAAACTAGTGTATTTTATTACCAAACTCACGAGCGAAAACAAATAGGCAACATCCCATCATAACGTATATAAAATGCTGAGCATATACGGACATATTACAAATATTACGAACAAAATCCAAATCGTCGCTATTGCTGCTAGTTTCATTAAAGTTTCCCCAATCGTGTGGGCCATTTTTGTCTGCGCAATTAAATATGCCACCTCATATGAAGCCTTCTACGCCTTTGCAGAGATAGGGTTTTCTTCTGCCCCTGTAACACTCTCTTTTCTGCGAAAAAAGTCACTGGCTTTATCTGTGAAGCTGGGATGTTTGGTCTTCATATGCCTACATAATTTCACCGGTTTAGACTCTCTTGTGCGAGGACTTCAAAGCACACAACGCACGGAGGGTGTGTACCTGATTTATAATAATACACGTGAAAACCCGACGCTGGGACACAGATTTAAACAGTAGGTGATCGCCAGAGGAGAGTCTGCTGATAGCTATGCTAATCGGGCAGGGCAGAGCAATAGAACAACAACAGGTCACACATTTGGGAGAGTGACGGTCCTCTGGTTAGCAAACAGGCAATAGCATTATTTTTGGAAATCGTCTCGAGACCCCCCTCCACTGCCCTGCGACCCCGACTTTGGGAACCACTGTAATAGACCTTCGTTAAGCTAACAGGCTAACATTAGCAAAACAAAGTGTGGTCAACGTTAACGGCCCTCGACGTTCAAAACCAGTCTTCAAACACACCCCCTTGACGTTCAAACACACCCCTTCGCATTATTAAAGACAAACACGCTCTTATTTGTGTGACATTTGTGTTACATAATACCATAGACAGTAGAAGAGAATGGACTGAGGGATGGCGTCGTTTTCAATGGGAGCCGTTGAAGCACGATTTTGAGATTTTTAATTGGTCACAAGGCAACTGCGCAAGCGCGGGGTGACGTACGGTCACGTCGGCCAGCGAACCCAAATACTATAAATTGAGTGGTAGATGCTCAATCACAAATCATACAGCGTACGATAATTTTCTTAATAAGTATTCTTCTACCGTTATAGCTGCAATCACTTAGTGGAATGGGGGGCTAATATTGTATTTGGGGACTTGATTCTTCGTCAACTAACTTTGGTTCCAGGCAGTCTTGCAAGCCAGCATGTCAAGGGAGCTAGCTAGTTAGCATGTAAACTACAAGCTATAGCGTGTAACTTAGCTTAGCAGTCTTTCTCAATTCACTTGCATCGAATAGTAAAATCCATAAAGATAGCGATTCTGCTTACAAACAAATACCAAGTTCTACGCTTATTGTTCGGGAAATAGTGATGTAAATGTTTCCCCAACATGAATAGAAAAGTAAACGAGCATGACTGTGGCTACAGCTTGTTATCCAACCAGTACGGTAAATTTTCTCCTGTGCGACAGAAACTCACTAGCCGTCGCATGATTTATGGCGTCATTTTTAGCATAATTTCAGATAAATGTTTCTTACAAGGCAATAACATGACAGATTTCTGATCGAAGCAAATATGTTTTGCTGTGCCCTCTCCGGTTTACAACAATGCCAATATCAAGGTACGGATGGCTTCTCATGTAAAGTTGTTTGATTTCAAAGTGCCGCTAAAATGAATGGAAGTCAACGGAATGCTACATGCTATTGGTCATTTTCCGGGTTGAGATTTCCCCATGGGTGCTTCCAACTTCCGGATATATTCCTACCCCCTTGCATAATACAAACATCCCAACCTCCACAAACTCAGTTCCGGGAGATGTCCATCCCAGTTCGTAGTTTTGCTCCAGGCTCTGTAGTGCTCCTCAGAGATTATGGAACGGAAGAGCAGACATCCGTACCTACCAACTTGGCTGTGGCTCTGTTGGTGTATTCTGGCGTGGTCTGGCCCAACGCCCAACGTCTGCGTGCTGGTTAGGAATTTGGATGCTGTTGTTGAGTGTTGCAGAGAGGGCCAATGGCGACATTTCCAAGGGGAACGCTGATGCAGGTGGTGCAGGTGTTGATGTAGCCTATATCTGGGGACTGGTCTTTCAGGCTGGATATTTACACTTGTATGTATTTTGTAAATAGCGCATGTGAGTGTCCCAATAAACAACAGCATTTCAGTCTGAGTACTTTATTTGCTTTATTGTGCTTGTCAGACAACAGGTGAGCTTATGAATACAAACACAGCAGGCAGCAGAAAAGACAAAGAATTGTAAGACAGCAATCAACGTGTAACATCGTTAAACTGTGCAATAAAGAACAAATCGAAATTTGGCAGTCTATCACCATGTAATTGTAGGCTGAATTGAAATTCCTGCACTTCACTCCTATATACTGAGTAGCCCCTGAAAGATAATAGTTTTATAGCATGCTAATACAGGGACGTTGATTACAGAGGGAGAGGGGCTCAAATCAGAAAAGGGCAGTACAGTATGTCCGCATATCTGATGCTCCGTGGAGAGAAACGAGGAATGCAAAATAACAAAATGAACTGGATCTGCAGTAACGGCTGTGACAAGGGCAACAAAAATATCAAGGATGACTTGCGCATCTGATTCCTCCATCTGAAAGATACATAAAGGGTGCAACTGTAAGGTTATTTGTACTTATTGTAAGGTCAGACAGACCTGGTTTAATCTGTTTGTCCAATAATGTAAGACAGAACAAAAAGTTAGGTTGACACTTCTGATGCGTTGGAGCTATATATATTTACTCACCAAGTCAAGCCGTCTCTCTCTCGCTTTTGCAACTTGCAGTCTGGCAGCATACATAAAATGGCCATTGATCACTTCCTCTGCATGCATGTGTGTTAGGAAGCTGCACTAAGGCAATATTATGAAGTTTCACTAACTTAATACTTTTCCTTGTTAAGTGAAAGCAGAAATGCTCATCCAAAATCAATGTACAGTGGTCCCTCGCTATATCGCGGTTCACCTTTCGCAGCCTCACTGTTTCGCAGATTTTTTTTAGTGCATGCTTTTTTTTACACCGCATTGTGTTCTGCGCTCTGATTGGCTAAGGGACTGTAGAACATTGCCAATCAATCTCCTGTACAGTACAGAATGCGCTCAGCTTGTTGTTGCATAAATCTTTCATCACTAGCTGTGTGACTCTGAAGTGCCTTATGTTTGCAAGTTTGAACTTTAGGAATAGAAGAGAGAGAAATGTGAGAAAATGCCAGTGTCTGTCTGAGAAAAGTGTATAAAGTGTGTAGTGAGGGGTTTTACAGCCTTAAAACATCTATAATAATTGTAAAAACTAAAGCAGACTACTTCGCCTATCACGGGTTATTTTTAGAATGCAACTCCCGCGAATAACGAGGGACCACTGTATTTAGGGTTGCGAGTAATTTCTGCTCTAATGGCTAATATTTTATTAGTGAAGAATTCAGCAAATTCCTTGCACTTTGACGTAGTGGCTAGACTAAGCATATATCACAAACTGGCGCAGGATTTCGCAGTTTTTCGATTGTGGAGAATAATACTCTTGTGGTGTTGTAATAGTCTGTGATCATTTTTGAATGACTCTTCTTTCTGCGCGTATTGCATTGTTGTAGGTGATAATACGTTCTTTTAGGATTATATGATTGACCTCTAATTTAGATTTTCTCCATGCTCATTCTGCTGCTCTGCATTGCCTTTTTTCTCTCTCATTAAATCATTTATCCATGGTGAGGTTTTAACTTGTGTGCTACGTTTTACTTTTAAAGGAGTAACTTCGTCTATTTCTTTTAAGTTACTATTAAAGCCAAGTGATTGGTGGCCATTGAGGAGGTCACGGGTGTTAATAAGTTCAGTGAATTTTTGTTCTGCTGATTCATTTACATATCATTTGTGGGTTACATAGGTCTCTCTATTGCTAAGTATAGTACGTGGGAATTCAAATAACACACAGTAATGATCGGAGATGGCGATATCCGACACGGAAATATTATTAATGTTTGCGACTTGCAATATTACTAGTTTGAGCGTATTTCCTAACCGATAAGTAGCTTCTGTTACATACTGGAATAGTCCGAAACCATCCAGGGTGTTCAGCAGGTCTTTACCATTTAAGTCACAGCTTTTATTAACATCAATGTTAAAATTTTCCGTGATAATTACTCTGTTGTATTTTGTGAGCACCGAGGGAAACGAGGGTATAGAAGTCTAGTAAAAAGGTTGGTGAGTTTTTCGGTATAGTGTGATAAGGATTAAGGTCTTGACTTCAATCGCTAGGTACTTGAATGACGTGAAGGTGCCTAAACCTCTCATTACAACTGAATTTGTTGGAAAAACTGACAACTACACTGCCACCTCTTTTATTTTCTTTTGTTGACTGATAGAATTTATAGTTAGGAGGACAGGCTTCAATAAGGGTGGTAGCTCCGTCCTTTTTTAACCAGGTCTCCACAAGAACATAAAGTGTAGTTTATTGTCCAAAATGTACTCATTTTTGAAAAAAGCTCTTGTTGGCGAGGGACCTTACATTAGGAAGAGCAGCATTTATGACAATTTTAGGATTAGTAACCTGACGCCTGAGCGGCATATTAATTAGATGCCTGTGGTTCTATGTTTCCGTTGCCTATGGCAGGTTAAAAAGGGAGGAATTTGATGGAGCATATTTTCTGACTGGGCCAGGTACACAGTATTCCGGGAATTGGTGGTGTTGAGGTGAGATGCATCATCAGCTCGGGTTAAATTGCTATGGAGGTGTATTGGCTTAGAACTTACTTGTTAGTCTAGTGTCTGATCCAATCCAATTGCAGAGAAAGGATTTCCAGTTGTATTTGATGTGAAGGCACCAAACATAAATTGCTTCTGAGCATTGTTGGTCATGTCTCTGATGTGCACGGAGATCCAGCGGGCATAAAGGACATGATCCAAGCACCATGCTCCAGAATTGAAACATAGGGTGAGCCTTGCTCATCTGTTCACACCATTCTGTGAAGATCTCCTCGTCGGACTCTGCAATGTTATCAGTAGGCTGTTCATCCCGGCTTTGAAAAACCTGTCTCTGAAGAATGTAGAGTGAGGCAGCTGTGACCTGATGTGATCGTCTTGTTTTTGCTTCATGTGGCGCATGTATGAAACTGTCTGCAGTTCCTTTTGTAGCAACTTCTGCCTGGCTGATAGCATTAGTCCAACCAGTTCCATTGAGCAAATCACCCAGCACTTTCAATGCAACCATCTTGAGGTTTACTTGGTTGCTCTAACACACTTGCGTGGTATGTAGCCCAAGATACATAGTCACCAGCAGCCAGTTCTTCTGCTTTCATCACTGCCATTTGTTTGTCAAGCCACTTGTACTCCTTCCTACTGCCATCTTCTAGCTTTTGTGAGTTCTTTGGTCTCATCGGTCCATAGATTACTGGTGCTTTGATTTCCTTTGGCATGTGTAACGGTGCGGTAGCCCGTTACCGGTTTTACACCACACTACCTTAACAAACACCACAGCAACACACGTTTTTAAACACAGCCCTTTTTTTTTTTTTAACCACAAATGTGAGCATGCAGCTGGCAGTCACGGAAGCACAGCACCTGCAGCAAAAACACACAAAACGAACTTTTATCAGTAACATGCCATAACTCAGGAGTTGCCAACTGAGAAGAGGACTATGGACATTACAAACCTTTTAACTTTGGCAAACAATAACTAACTAACTTGGGAACTTGGGAACTTGGGAGCTAATTACAAACAGAGCAGAGCTTACCTAGTTGCAGGTCCACTTCCTGATGGTGACGAAAAGACCCGACGGGAGCTCTCAAGGGTCAATTATAGTTTTGAGAACTCGCGTCAGAGATGTGCCGGTTGCATGAGTGTGTGGGGAAGAGGGGTGTTTGTGTGTTGTAATATTTTATGGTGTTTATGAAGCATGTGGTGTATATATTTTAGAACCGAAATATTTATTGTTTTTAAACAGAGTATTTATATATATATTTTTGTACTGGTTCTTAGCTTTTTAAGATTGATTGATTTTGCACATGATTTGGTTCATTCCGTGGGCTAGAAAACCCAGGGGGAAATCACCAGCAAGGGAGTTGGTTTTAGGTGAGCTAAAGTGAACACCTGAGTAACCAGAGAGAAAGAATTTTGGAGCACTGAATTTTGCTTTATATTATTGAATATTGATTTATGATCCTTTGAAAGTTTAGTTTGCATTTGAAAGTTTCTGATTGAGAATTGTGTTTGGAGTTTTTTTTCTTTTGTTTTTTTCTCTGGACCATTTTCCTGCTTGGGGAAGGAAAATAAAAATCCTTTTTTGAACATCTAAGCATCGACTCGCTGTCCTGCCTTCCAGGCCGTAAGTTTAGCCTGACTACAGCCTGGGTGGAGCATGTAACATGTTTGTGTAAGTCAAATTTAGAGGAGGAATTTACTTTTTTGATACATTTTCATTGGACAAATTGATGGTGCAAAAAACAGTTTTAAAAAAATCTTTATAGGAAAACTTGAAAAAATTGGCATGTTAAAACATCATACCGAGTTGGTATGTTTGCTGAGGATCAAAATTGCACTAGCCTGTTGCATTTAGAACTTCACTATTTTTTACTATTTTGGCCCAGAAGGCTAACAATGCTAGTGCTAAGGGCATAGACAAAGGCTGAGGAAAGCTGGTTCGTGTTCGTCAATCAACTTGTATGGACTTTCCTCATGACAGCGACAGCGACAGAGACTACCCTAAGGTATTGGTCTTTTTAATAAAGGACTTGTACACTTACAAAGTTCACAATGCCTTGTTTTAAATGGCTATATCTTCTTCAAGCTGCCATGCCTTTGTGTTTCAGTAGCTAGCATTTGACCATGGTAGGCAACTAGCTGTACAGTCTTTCTAAAAAACTGTTTGTACACTTAGAAAGTTTGTAATGCCTTGTTTTGAATGCCAGTTCCCTTGTTACATTACCAAACAAGTGTGTAGCAAATTCAAGCTTTTTATTGGTTTAAAAATAGCTATATCTTCAAGATTCTGTCATGCCCTATCACTAGAATTGTGAGGCTATACTACAGAAACTGTACAAATAGTTGCTAACAATTTATAATAAGGTCCCACAATACATAGCAGTTCATATTGAAATAAACAGATGAAATATTTATCAATAATTTGCAAAATAATATGTCATCAACCTGTATCTTAGCATACAGTTTGTAAACAAACATTTTACAGTTATAAATGATGTTAAAGCCACTATTAACTATTATGTCCATGTTACTGGTGATATCACAAGTTAACATACACAAACACTGCTCATTCGAGCCTTGACAATGGCTCATTTTCCCCAAACATTTAGGCCTATAGCAAATCATATGTTATACTCCAAATATAAACCAAACTATCCCACTACAAACGCTTTAGGACCTTTGGGAAGCAAGAAAAAGTCTTTGTCATGTATGCACAAAATAAGCGGCTTGTGACAGATGAGGCATGTATGCACAAAATAAGCGGCTTGTGACAGATGAGGTCAGTATTACAATATGTACCAGTAAGAAAAACAACCATCTTGGCGGCTCGTGGCGTAGTACGACCATGAAACTCAAACTGGCACCAATGTTGGCTATGGTAATTTCCTCTCTTTGGTTCGACCCTCTCTAGTAAACCACTTTTTATTTTGTGTGATTTTTGTTACTGTTCATGCAGTATGTTTCTTATTGTGTGTGAATAAGCCTGGAGTAGTCCCTCATTAGACTTTCATTGGTGAAATCCTCTTTATTTGGCAAAACTTTGTCATTGTCTCAGGCACAGGCTTTGGGCATATGGAGTTCCAGGGATGGAGGCAAATTGTAGCCTAGACAGAGGCGTGATGAATATTCAGAGAAAATACGCACTTCAGCAAGAAAATAATAACAGATTTTTATGAACAAGCCACATAGTGAGGAACTCGCCCCATGTATGAACAACACCAGTGCAAACCTGGTAGAGGGACTTAAAGAGACAGTGTTGGAGTGGAAATTAGAGCAGGAATGGGCATCTAAATCAGGTGTTTTGCGCACACTATTAATCTAGCTTCTCAGAAAGCAACAGGTCTCAACCAAATATCCAGACTGCTTGGTAAAGTGAGACAGGTCGTGCCTTTCTTTCACCGTAGCCCAATAGCTGCACACATATTGGAGCACAAACAGGAGATGCTTAATGTAGCAAAACACACCCTTATTCAGGACGTAACCACCCACTGGAAGTCAAGCTATGATATGAACAACAAAGTTGATGAGTAGGAGTGCTGCCTGGAACAAAATTAATCCATTTTTTGATGGTGCTCTTTGGTCAAGGGCTATATCCACAATCAAAAATCCAAAAATACCAAGGCACTCATCTTTTATCTAAAAAGCCTTTATTAAATGGGCTCAAACATAGTTAAAAACATGCACTTCGACGCGTTTCGGCAAGAAGCCTTCGTCAGGAAGTGTGCGATTTCAGCAAGTAGATCTGCTTAAAAGCAATTAGTATGGGTGATGTTACAGGTGTGTGGGGTTGGACCATCAATTAGCCAATAGCAGGAGAACATAGGTTAAGGAGGCCACAGTAGAAACATCCATATTGGCCAGCAGGGGTCCTACTACCAAACAAATTATTCTCAAACCAAGCCCTACAGATATATCCCATATAAGTAGACAACTTTTTT
This sequence comes from Coilia nasus, assembly GCA_027475355.1. Lineage (NCBI taxonomy): Eukaryota > Metazoa > Chordata > Actinopteri > Clupeiformes > Engraulidae > Coilia > Coilia nasus. The sequence goes on from CM050210.1 coordinate 28,651,706, forward strand.
TTATAGAAAAACAGGAAAATCACAAAGAAAAAAGAAACATTTACAGATTCTCTGATATAAACCTACACACACATACAACACATGTGTTTTTTTATAGGAAATGACAGTATTCTGTGTCTTCATTAAGACCAGGGTATGTAACCGCTTTTAATTTAAAAATCCAATAGGTCTCTCGTTGATTTAGTTGTTTAAGTCTATTGCCACCTCTTATGGTTTGTGGTATATGATCGATACCTATGGCCCTTAAAATAGAAGGGTCACTATTATGGTGGTCCTTAAAATGACGAGCCATTGGGTAATTGTCATTTCTTGTTTTTATAGCATATTTATGCTCTGAAATTCTGTCCTGTAGTCGACGTTTTGTCCTGCCAATATAGAATACATTACAGAGTGGACATTCTAATTTGTATATGACCAATGTTGTTTTACAATTGATAAAATGTTTTATTTCATATGTAGTGTCTCCATGTATATCCTGGAAGTTTTTACATTTTACTATATTGGAACAGTGATTACACTGACCACATTTAAAACTGCCCCGTGGTCTCCCAGCCAACCAGGTGTTTTTAGAGGGTGCTGGCAAATAGCTTTGGACCAGTTTATCACTTAGAGTCGGTGAGCGTCTAAAGCTAAAGATAGGTGGTTCTGCGAATACATTTCTCAAAGAGGCATCACATTGTAGTAAACTCCAATTCTTTTTAATAATACTCTTAATGTGGTGTGCTTCTGTGCTAAATTTAGTGGAAAAAAAAACACTCTTTCAGGGCTTTGTCTAGGTCTCCCACTTTTTAAAAGGGAATGCCGTTCTAAATTCCTTACTTGTTTTTAGCATTATGGAGAACTGTTTTTTTGTAGCCTCTTTGAATAAATCTTTTTTCCATCTCTGTAGCCTTTTCCTCAAAAGCATCCATTTCGTCGCAGATCCTTCTAAGTCTCTGGAATTGTCCATAAGGTATATTATCTTTAAGTTGCCTGGGATGAAAACTTTTGGCATGTAAAATAGTATTGCGAGAGGTAGGCTTTCTATAGATAGTAGAATGTAGATGCCCCTCTTTATCTTTATATATTTCTAAATCTAGGAAACAGATCCTTTCTTTATCAAATTCAAGAGACAGTTTGATGTTTTCATTTGTACTATTCAGGTATCTGTGAAAAGACAGTAATTCTGATTCCGAACCAGCCCACAGTAGAATTACATCATCAATGTACCTCCCCCAATAGATTATTTTACTATAATAAGAATTATTGTTAGGGTTCAGAACAAAGTCTCTTTCCCATTTACCCATGTATAGTCCCGCATATGAAGGGCTATAGCTGGCTCCCATTGCACATCCTTTAGCTTGTCTGAAAAGACGATCCTGAAAAATAAAGATATTATTATTTAAGGTCCACCTCGTAAGATCTAAAAGAAAGTGCGTAGGTGGGGTTTCTGTTTGTGGTCTCTCCCTTAGGAAAGATTCTAGTGCTGCTAACCCTTCTTCATGCACGATCGAGGTGTAAAGTGATTCTACATCCATAGTTACTAAAAGGGTATCTTGTCCAATATTTCCCAGTTCATGGATTTTATTGAGGACCGCCGTGGTATCTTGTATGAAAGCTGGAAGTAAGGGTAGAAAAGGTTTAATAAAATAATCTATGTATTTAGAGACCGGTTCAGTAAGGCTGCCTATACCTGAAATCACTGGTCTCCCTGGAGGGGTTTCTAAATTCTTGTGTATCTTGGGGAGGAGATAAAAAGAAGCCAGTTTTGGATATTCATTAAAAAGAAATTTCCATTCATTGTCCGAAATCCAGTCCTTATCTCTCGCTTCCATCAAAATAGTTTTTAATTCTAGTTTCAATGTCTCTGTAGGATTGTGTTTCAGAGCTTCGTAGTGTTTTGAGTCATTAAGTTGTCTATATGCTTCCTCTATATATTTCTCTTTTCCCCAGACCACAACAGCTCCTCCCTTGTCTGCCCTCTTGATTATCAAGTCCTCATCTTGCATCATATCATCCAGTGCACATCGTTCTTTTTTAGACAGATTATAGTACCTAGATAGATGCTTCCTCTGCTGATACAGTTTTTCCACTTCATAGTCCACTTTCTTAGTAAAAGTATTCAAAGTAGCATTAACAGTAACAGGACAAAAGTTCGATTTAGGTTTAAAAGGAGTCCCCTGTGTAAAATTTCTAACAGTGTCATTAATCATGGAAGGGTAACAGTTCATACTATACCAGGCCTTGAGATGTAAGTTTCTATAAAACCTGTAGAGGTCAATCTTAGTGTCAAATTCTCTAGATGAGTAAGTTGGGGCAAAAGACAAGCCTTTTGATAATACTTCAATACTTCAACAAGCTAAAGGATGTGCAATGGGAGCCAGCTATAGCCCTTCATATGCGGGACTATACATGGGTAAATGGGAAAGAGACTTTGTTCTGAACCCTAACAATAATTCTTATTATAGTAAAATAATCTATTGGGGATGTAACACATTGATGATGTAATTCTACTGTGGGCTGGTTCGGAATCAGAATTACTGTCTTTTCACAGATACCTGAATAGTGCAAATGAAAACATCAAACTGTCTCTTGAATTTGATAAAGAAAGGATCTGTTTCCTAGATTTAGAAATATATAAAGATAAAGAGGGGCATCTACATTCTACTATCTATAGAAAGCCTACCTCTCGCAATACTATTTTACATGCCAAAAGTTTTCATCCCAGGCAACTTAAAGATAATATACCTTATGGACAATTCCAGAGACTTAGAAGGATCTGCGACGAAATGGATGCTTTTGAGGAAAAGGCTACAGAGATGGAAAAAAGATTTATTCAAAGAGGCTACAAAAAAACAGTTCTCCATAATGCTAAAAACAAAGTAAGGAATTTAGAACGGAATTCCCTTTTAAAAAGTGGGAGACCTAGACAAAGCCCTGAAAGAGTTTACTACAATGTGATGCCTCTTTGAGAAATGTATTCGCAGAACCACGTATCTTTAGCTTTAGACGCTCACCGACTCTAAGTGATAAACTGGTCCATAGCTATTTGCCAGCACCCTCTAAAAACACCTGGTTGGCTGGGAGACCACGGGGCAGTTTTAAATGTAGTCAGTGTAATCACTGTTCCAATATAGTAAAATGTAAAAACTTCCAGGATATACATGGAGACACTACATTTGAAATAAAACATTTTATCAATAGTAAAACAACATTTGTCATATACAAATTAGAATGTCCACTCTGTAATGTATTCTATATTGGCAGGACAAAACGTCGACTACAGGACAGAATTTCAGAGCATAAATATGCTATAAAAACAAGAAATGACAATTACCCAATGGCTCGTCATTTTAAGGACCACCATAATAGTGACCCTTCTATTTTAAGGGCCATAGGTATCGATCATATACCACAAACCATAAGAGGTGGCAATAGACTTAAACAACTAAATCAACGAGAGACCTATTGGATTTTTAAATTAAAAGCAGTTACATACCCTGGTCTTAATGAAGACACAGAATACTGTCATTTCCTATAAAAAAAACACATGTGTTGTATGTGTGTGTAGGTTTATATCAGAGAATCTGTAAATGTTTCTTTTTTCTTTGTGATTTTCCTGTTTTTCTATAAAAAAAAAGTTGTCTACTTATATGGGATATATCTGTAGGGCTTGGTTTGAGAATAATTTGTTTGGTAGTAGGACCCCTGCTGGCCAATATGGATGTTTCTACTGTGGCCTCCTTAACCTATGTTCTCCTGCTATTGGCTAATTGATGGTCCAACCCCACACACCTGTAACATCACCCATACTAATTGCTTTTAAGCAGATCTACTTGCTGAAATCGCACACTTCCTGACGAAGGCTTCTTGCCGAAACGCGTCGAAGTGCATGTTTTTAACTATGTTTGAGCCCATTTAATAAAGGCTTTTTAGATAAAAGATGAGTGCCTTGGTATTTTTGGATTTTTGATTCAAGCTATGATATGTTTGACAGTTATCTTGAGCAGAAAGCAGCAGTGTACTCGGCACGGACAGAACGGGCTCTCAAGAAGAAAGATATCATGACATTGTCTGACCAGGAGGTGAGGATGGCAGAGGAGGTAATTGAGGTGCTTTAGCCAGTAAAAACTCTCACAACACTGATAAGCACTGAAGCTACACCTTCAGCAGCCATGATCCTGCCCCTCAAAGCCACAGTTCTCCACTCTATGGAACCAAGTGATGGAGTGCAACAGTGACCCAAGTCAAGGCTGCCATCAGAGAAAACCTGGAGGACAGGTACTCTTCTCAAAGTCAAAGTCAAAATCAGCTCTATAGTCAATTATTGTGCTAGACATACAGTACAAGGAATCAAAATTACGTTTCTTACTATTCCATGCGTAGACAAGACAGGACATTAAACATTCTTGTCAGGACTTCCTACACAAATGCACAGCACTTGAATTATCCCCTCCTGTCAATAAGTCAGAGATGGCTAAACCGTTTGGTGAGCTCTTCACGACGCAGGTGGGAAACAAGGATAATTTACTTTGCTGGTGAAGGAAGAGGTTGCTGCATTCAAGGCAGTGAGTTTTATTTCAGTGGACTCTGACCCACTTCTATGGTGGAAGACCAATGAGCCCATGTATACCCTAACTGCCAAGTTAGCAAAGCACTACCTTGCCATACCCGCTACCTCTGTCCCTAGCTAGAGGGTAATTTCAACCACTGGGGACATTGTGACTGCCAGCAGATCTGCACGTACTGCTGACAATGTGGACAAGTTCATTTTTCTGGCAAAAATTTGAAGGTTGAGTAAAACTGGTCAGGGTTTCATGCTGGAACTGTTAGTGTTTCACTTTACTTGTTAAAAAGTTTTGTTAAAAGCTGTTTACAAGGAATTTATTTTTTATAATATTTCATACATTTGAGATTATTTATTTGAGAATATTTTATTTAACTTATTACCAGGCAGCACTTTGCATTTATTTTATTTTCCTGTTTGTATAATGTTACAGTAAATTGTTGGTTCACAAATGATAAAAATGCAAATAAACAACAAGCAAATTTAGGTTTCGCATTTTGTTTCCATACTGTACCGAAAATGAACCGAACCATGACCTCTAAACCGAGTTACTTATCGAACCGTGATTTTTGTGTAACGTTACACCCCTAGTAAACAGAGACTGATCCTAACCACAGCACTTGACTTATAGCTTCCTGTAGTAGCCATTCACTGTTGTTGCCTTTCTGGTTGTGCTCTTCCACAGCATTTCCAAACAATTTCCACTCTGGAAGGTGGTTTCTAAAGTTTAATAACATAGCACACGACAAATAACTTTATTTAGCAATTAAGAAAGAACACTCAGGCATTTGCCTGGCTTACTAACATGCAGGTGCTATTTGCTGTTCATATGTTTTTGTTGAAAATATTGAAACATATCTATATGCAGTGACTTTGCAAATAACAAAGATAGCAAGTAGGTTAAATCCGATGCTTTTTTATGAACACTTCTGATGGCCTTCTATCAATTAGTAGCTTTTTCAGGCTGTAATTGATGCATTGTTGCAGGAAAAGATGGCAACAGCTGATGGAGCGAGAGGGAAAGGGTGAAAGAGTTCCGTCCGTGGCGTATGTGTGGAGCCAGGAGCAATGGCCACTGTATTTTCATTTAGGCATCCTTTACATCCTATCCATCATGCACTGCAGTTTGCAAATCGGAATTTCCTCAAACGTAAAACAATTAAATACAAAAGGAACAGTTTAGCTTAACTTGAACATTACTATTTGTTATATTTTAAGCTTGTTTCGGGGATTTCTAGGATTTTTTACACTTTTTTTTTAATTTACAGCATACACCCACCATAAGAACAATGTGTACCAGAAATGACATGTAAGTGAAGTGATGTAGTTATTGTTATATTTGCTAGGTGTCAAGTGGCTAAAAATGACCAGAACTTGTTGGTATTACTTCATGTAAGCACAGTAAGGTAGGGCCTATATGATCATGGAGAGGGCAGAGGGGCGACTGCCCCGTTCACTCCGCCCCCTTATTGGACACTTAATATGAACCATTCGTGTATAAAGTGTATAAAGCGAAATCTGAACCTACACTTTAACCGAAACAGAGCATTATTATGAACGAATTCTGAACGTGTCTGACACCACAGAGCACTTATGTGTCTGACACACAGCACTTCAGCTTAGCATAAATCATTGAATCGGTTTAGACCACGAGCAGACAACCCTCTCAGAAAAGTCTTTCAGGACCTCCAGGAGTCACTTGGTGACAGGGAGACTGGCAGAGTAAGAGAGTGTCAGAATGACAGGGTGCAGTGTTTTTTATAAATGTAATGGACAACCTCTGGCTTTCTCATTGGGCTATTAAGTTATTGACAAACAATAATGAAAACGTCTTCAAGAAAGAAAAAAAAGTCTATGCATTTTTCTGGGTTCAAAGTTGTTGACCTTCCTGAAATGAATTTCTGCATGTCTGAATGTCTGCACTAGCATGCTCCAGCAACTCCAGATTGGGAGAAAGACACACTAACAAGTAAGCTAATCAGTATATCAGCATATCCATCAGGATAGATCAGTCAGGATCAGATAAGTAAGGTGTCCAGCAAACAACACAATGTCTGTTGTAATATGTATTCAGTCTAATGAATGATTTAATCTAATAAATCTGAAACATTTTCCTGGCTGTCATTGCTTTTTGTGACATCACCTTGAAATGACAGAGCTCATAAGTGATTAAGAGATCAGAATCAGTTTTATTATTTTAATTTATTTTAAGTACACTTACAAGGAATTTGACTGTAGTAGATGTTAGCTCTCTATATGCTATATACATCTAGGCACCTAATATAAGGCTATATATGTATCAGTGGAGTCTCTTCCATTGAGGAAAGGGAGGACCATCCTCCCTTATATTTCAAAGAAAAGCAAAATATATGAATTTTTAAAAACTATAATATATAAATTTAAAAATACAAATTGTTTAACCTGACTAAATACTGATAAAACTGCTATTTTAACACTTGAAATAGACAAAAACTTCTCCCTATATCAAAGTATCGACAGCGACACCTGCCACCATTGGAAATTATTGTACGGAGGACCTTTCTCCTTAACTCCTCATTGAAATCTTAGCAGCTGAGAGACCAGTTCTAAACATTAAGAAAGCAAAAGGTAAGGTCCTATATCAGACATGTCCAAAGTCCGGCCCGCGGGCCAAATCCGGCCCGCGGACTCCTTTCTACCGGCCCGCGGCACCTCTCAGAAAACAGGTGTTAATAGCCTTTCTTGCTACAGAGCCATAAGTGCCCACTAGGAATGCCGGCGACTCTTTTGTTTCGCTAAATCGCGCGCATAACTGCTTGGCCACGCAGAGAACAGGTCTGGGGGAGGTGTTAATAGTTATGGCAACACCAACCTAAAGTATATCGATATTGTAACAGTATTCTTGTTTTTTGACCACAACACACTTACTAGGTTGCCCTTTGGTAGGCATTATTCGCGGTTTTATTTCATAATGAAAATATCTTGCTATATGTCGTGTGATGTTGCGTCTTTCATATAATTGCTTGGCCACGCAGATAGTAGGCGACTGTAAATAAAAAGAGGACATTTGACAACGAGGGCCGCCGCTTCCAAGTGGAAAAGTGAATATTTTTTCACTGACATACGAAATAACTGTCTGCCTAATATGCAAGAAGACGTGGCTGTTTTCAAGGAGTTTAATCTCAAGAGTCACTACCAGGCGAGACATGCTGCTAACTACAACAAGCTAGCGAGGAATGAACAGTGCAAAAAATGAAAGTAACTGGGAGGTGTTTTAATGGCACAGCAGCGTTTTTCACAAGAACTCGTGAGTCTAATGAAAATGCCACAAAAGCGAGCTACGAGGTGGCAACGTTGATTGCAAGGCACTGCAAACCTTTTACTGATGGTAAATTTGTTAGACTGGGTGATGAAAATGGTTGAGAACATTTGTCCTGAGAAGAAGCAAGACTTTGCCAACTTTTGCCTGTCTCGTAACACTGTGGCGCGGAGAACTGAGGACATTTCGTCCGATATTAAGAGACAGAGACAAAAGGTGTCGGGTTTGGTTTTTTTTTTCCGTTAGCCTGCGCCAAAGCACGGACGCAACCGACATCGCTCAGCTACTGATTTTTTGAGAGGAGTGGATGGTGAACGTGAACGTGAGCAAAGAGCTTCGCTCCAAAACACCTGCAGATGGAGCAGCAGCTCTTGACGACTTTTACTGCCCGCTGGATAATGGCAGGTTCCAAGAGATTCGAACATTTGCTAAAAAAAAATCATGAGCTTATTTGGCTCGACATACCTGTGCGAGAAGACATTCTCACTTATGAACTTTAACAAGAACGGTGTGAGGACAAGACCAAGTGGCATCTTGCGCATTAAAACCACTGTCTTTGAGCCAGACCTGGCCTTTTTGCTACAATCTAAATCTCAGTACCACCCATCACATTAGTGCAGGCAAGTTATTTGTTTTCTGGGGTAGCCTAAATAAATTCTAAAAACACAGTTATTTGTGTGTGCTTGTGTGATTGTGATCAAAACCCTCAGTGGTGTGTACTTCTGAATAAGATACCTGATTTTATTACTGGTCTTCAAATATAAAATGCACAGTAATTTTGGTAAAAATACATGTGAAGACATAAAAACTATGCCATTGCAGTAAAATATTCATTAAATAGTTCATTTGCATATTATTATTATTATTATTATTATTATTATTGTGTTATTATCGTGTCATTATAATGGTTGGCCCTCACACATGTTCACCTCGCCAAATCCGGCCCCCCTGGCAAAAAGTTTGGACACCCCTGTCCTATATAAAAAGCAGCCATGGCTCACTGCTAGTAGCCTATAAGAAACAACATGCTGTAATTTTGACTTTGTCCAAAACCACTCGCTTTAAAACCGCCCTACAAAGTAATGTTATTTAAAATCCCCCATTGCATTTCCTGTGAATAATAAGCGAAATCAGACTGAAGGCAAAAACCTGACTTTAAGTGGCAGCTTCTGGGGTACTAGGAAGTTATTCAGCCAAGTCAAGTTTGAGTGTTTCTGTTAAGCTCTGCAGGCTGTTTGTACCCTGTTTAAGGTCATGTAACATCACAAAACAACAATCCGTTTTGATGTTGACAATAATTTCTGTTATCAGAGGCAACAATTTCACAAAGATCTCGCTTAATCATACGGTGTCATGCTGATGTTACACTTAGCCACAAAAAGGTTAGCAGTTAGCTAAGAATAGATTCAAGATTATTTTATTGTTACATCTCATTATAGTTGTATAAAAGAGAGTAAAACTCATTTTTTTTGCTCCTCAACAAAATGATAAACAGTAAGTGAAGTGTGTGTGTGTGTGCGCGCGCATGCGTGAGTTTTTTTTTTTTGGTTGTTTGTGGGGTGGGGTTGGGGGGGGGGGGGTGTTGGAAAAAAAGTCTGTCTTTAGGTTATGTTCATCAGTCTTATCGCCTGGTGGAAAAAGTTGTTTTGGAGTCTGGTGGTCCGAGCTTTAAGGCTGAATCCCATTACACCCCTTGGCCGTACCCCTTTCCCCTACCCCTCCGGTTTGCTCGTGCATGTGTAGGGGTAGGGGTGTCCCATTTCCCCTGAGGGCTCATTTCCACCGCCTTGACCGTGTTCAGCGCGTAGCCGTGTTCAGCGCGTGGCCGTATTCTGAGCGTATGACCATTTCCACCGGCCATCTCTGCGAATTCAGCGCGGGAGCGGGAATTCAGCTGCCAGCCCCTTCTTTAAATGCACTTGGCCAATGTCTTTAAGTGCACATAGCCACGTTTCCCTATCTCTCACTTTAGTAAACACAATATGTGTTTCTCTGGTTTTATTTCCTTATTAAACGTTGTTCAGAAAGCATAACTGCACAAATAGTAGCCTACAACTTGGCACTTCGATAAGACGAAGGGAATATTTGACATTGTTCTAAATTATGTAGGCTGATTGTTGTCAAAGCCTTTATTCACTCCCGGTACAAAACATTGAACTTATTTTTAACCCCTTCCATAAAGTTATGATAAAGTCTGCCTCTTTGGAAACAGCCACTTTTTCCTACCTCGGATAAATAAATGTATTTATTTGTATTTCGTTCAAATGGTATGCGTGTCATTCTGCTGTGACGGTGTTACTTTTTTCTTTTGGGAACCGCGAATGCTGGCTAGCTCATTGCGTTTGTAACAGTTTACAGGCAACTGACGGGTTCACTCGTACTTGCTGCCCTGAAGACTAGCATTGTAAGCCTATTCTGCAGAAACGGTAAAAATTGTTTAGTTCAGAATGCAACCGTAAAAAGATGACAATAGCCCACGCAACAGAGACCACCACAGCTGCAGTCGGCATGTTGGATTTCTGGCAAAAGCTTGTAGCGTCTGCTTACGTAAAAACTGGCAGAGACTACTGATGACGTATGTCATTGTTGAAGTGGTGTCCCAATTCATAGGGGTTGACTTCCAACCCCTACCCCTTGTTGCTCTGTTTCAGGGGGCAAGGGCAAGGGATAGGGGTAGGCGAAGGGGTATAAATTAGAAATGGGATTCAGCCTAAGACTTCAATATCGCCTGCCAGATGGCAGCAACTAAAACAGTCCATGACTAGGATGGCCGGGATCTGTAGAGATTCTTCTGGCCTTTCTGATGCAGAAATTGTCAGGGTTTACCCGTAGTGGGAAACTACACAAAAAGGTTTCTTGTATTGGCACAAAAATCCAGAGTCAACACAAGCAGAGTACAGACACACAGAATACACAGTCCAGTTTCAAAAAAGTCAATGAGGTGAGTCACAGGCAAACAATCCAAAGGGGCAAGACAAAAACTGAAAGTCCAAGGGAACATAAAGAGGTCCAAAAATACAAAGTGAGAGAGTGAGCAAGACAAAAACAGAGTCCAAAAACAGTAGGAAATCAAGAGCAGCAAAGTCAAATAGTCAGGTAGTAACCAGGCGTGGCTCGTCAATATGGGCAGGTGGGACAGCGCCCTCCCAAAAAACATCCACCCCAAAACATAGTTCCTCCTAATAAATAATGTTACCTACGTAACTGCTCTGCTTGTTACCTATTTAACTACTCTGTCGTATATGGTTTGTGTCTGTGTTTTTTTTATAACTATTTATTTAGCACTGTGGAATTGAATCTCAAATACTTTTGTTGATTGCAGTTATGGGGCAGGACCGGTCACTGCCCACATTCATCTGTTGATTTTTCCTATTCACCTGGTGTCAGTTGTCGGAATTGCAAGCAGCGCTAATAGAGTCCAATATGGGCAGGAGCAAGTCTGCCCCAACCGGCTTTTTTTTTTTACCTTCTAGCAGCTCACAGATCACTTCTTCTCTAGTAACGTTAGACCTAACCCAATCGTGTCAAATGCAGTGATTGCCTGCAGCACAGAACCTGCCTTGTCAAACAGCGTGGACTTTCTGTTAAAAATGCATTTGATGGACTGAAATTAGAAGATAAGTTAGTAATCAAGCCGCTTGGTCCAGACAGAGTAGACGTTAGTATAACACAGAAAACTAAGGACAAAGGGAAGATATATACAACCAAACATTTTCGCGAACATGGTATGATGAAAATGAAATGGCTGTGTGGTTGCTCCGTAAGGAATACAGTATTTTGCTTTCCATGTCTACTGTTCAGATCATGCTTAGGACAAGGGGACATAGGGATTCCAGGAGTTAGCGACGTGAAATACTTTTTCGAAGTAGCAAAAAAGCACACTCTCAAGCAAAGCACATTTACAGTGTGCTATAAAACTACCCATGCTAGGTCAAGTTAATATCGCAGCACACCTCGATAAGGGCTATCATGTAACCAGTCGAAATCAAAGGCAAAATGTGTCGTTGTGCTTATTATATGAGGCTGTTGCATTGTTTGCTTTTAGTGCAGTGGGCATTTCATTGGTCTTTGTTAATCATAGCGCTACATTAATGTTAATATTTAAAAAAAAAAAAAAAAAAGAACTCTGAAACGCATGCATTTATGGTGTTGCTTGCAGACAGATTTATTATAGACCTGCTTAGCCGAATTACTACATTAATTAGGTTTTTAACAGGCCTATCAGTATACATTATTCTATAACATTTGGTCAGGGTAGTGATTCAGGCAGGAGTCAGTGTCTGCCCCACCAATATTTATGCTCAGGAGCCGCTACTGGTAGTAACACAACTTAATCAGCACAACACAACCAGCAGGCACACTTACGTGGTATGGTAGGGTAGGGTAGGGTAGAGTGGCTGACTGAAGAAGTCAGCAAAGAAACAGGAAAAACGGGCTCTTTAAATATTCAAGTCCATCAGCAGATCACACTTAAAAGATGAATCAATCAACCAATAGAAAATAGCATGGAAAAAAGCAGAACACAACATGGTGACATCTAGTGGCCAGACAACAACAAGACCATGGGAACTGACAAATAAAGTTTGACTGCTGTCCATTTGTCCTGACATTAAGTTACATGAGAAGATCAATCCGTGTTGATAAATTGTATTCTTTTTAAACATATAGCTATATTTCATGACACCAGACTAAAGAAATTGTTAGCTGTTTTATTTTGTAGAGATGTTCCCTATGATCAGGGATATGTATTATAGCTGTTTATGCTTGTTTGTACATAACATTAACAAAGACATTAACTTAATTTTATATGTGAAAAACAGTATTTCATTAATTAACATTTTTCCAGTTTTGGAACTAATTGGTACAGGCCTGTTGTCATGTAACCGAAAGCACAAGTTGAAAGAAAGAACTAATTGTCATTTTCACCAAGGCTATATAATGACCCCCACCCACCAGAACATCATTTAAAGAACAACACATTCAGCACTGAGAAAGTTGTTACCATAGGCTATATATAAAGTTGCTACTAGTACTTAGGCTACTGTGCTGTAGTGTTAGGTATTTCTCAATAGTTTGAATTTGTTTCAGTAATGATTTCAATTTGTCCAGGTCATAAGTGCTTGAATATGCCACTGCCACCACCACTACTAAAAATCGATAGCTCATTCCTCCCCTACTTTTACAACCACTAGCCGCCACAACAGGTACAGCTGTGTATCGTTAGCATAGCAGTGATACAAGAAGCTGTGTTAGCAGATAACAAGATGCAGAGAAGTGGTGTAACATGGCAAGCAGAAGATTGGCACAGTTCTTCTTGCCATGACATATGCAAAGGAGCGCCCAGTGAGATAGGACTCAAACAAGGAACATGCTATACCCGTTTTGCCTATAGTTGAGAGTTTAGTTAGCAATATGCTATGGTTGACTGTATCGAAGGAAGCTGTTTTAGTGGCCACTTCTAAAGCCAGACTGCTTTGGGTCAAGTACATTGTTTAGAGTGAGGCAGTCAGTAACCTCTTTCAAGACTGCCCTTTCAATAGGGGAGTACGGAGACCAGACAATAGTTTTCAACCTAAGTGTTGTTGACTGTAGGTTTCTTTAGAAATGGTGTAACGTAACTGTTGACTGATAACTTTGTCAACAATCTATGTAGTAATGAAGTATTGAAACACTCTGTAGGAGTTCCCTCAGGCTATTACACTTTAATACAGACATACCTTTAACATGACCATGACTTAATAAAAGTAGCTGTAAAAAAGTCTTAATAAATGTAAAATAAACAATCAAATTGGTACATGGTATGAATTAGACAAATAACATGCCAAATGATAATAACTGTTATGATAACTATTACAAAAACTTATCGGTTCAATAAAGGCAACATTTTTATCAGATCTATGGCTCTTTCAAGAGGGATGAGTGGAGTTGTGGGACACATGAGGCCAGAATTATATTGATAAAATTGGAATATCTCAGGCTGTACAAAACTCATCAAAGAGAGATAGCCAGGGGCTCTTCCGGGTAAATTAATCTTTGAAACCTGGTGCTGGTTTTTATGAAATGTGGCCCAATACGGTGAGGTAGCAGGGTTGGACAACCTGAAATACACCCTACAATCCTTACTATCATTCAGGTGCAGTTCACAAATTTCCTTGTGTACACTGTGTGGTGTGGTGTGCCGTGTAATGACACTGGCAATGACACTGGGTGCTGTTTGTTTTGTTTGAATGAAAGAGACATTGATCCTTTAGATCGTGGAAGAGGTGTATCTGATGGGAGGTTGAGGTGCTTTACATAGAAGACTGATGAAGGAATACTTCCATTACTGCTCTTATGCTTCAGCATCAACTGGTCTGAAGCAATATCTGGCATCCACCACAGCCAGGACAATGAAAAGGGGGCCTTTATAATTGGAAATCATCAAATTGATCATCAATTATTTTTTTTCCAGGGCTTGGAGGGTAATGTGTTTGCCATAAATTGCTTCAACACAATTGGGAAATCCCACCACCTACTTTAAATGTTCTCTGCAACTGCCCTCCATTTCTCAGTTGCAAGAAATGCAAACAGACTGTTTCACTGACCTCTTTCACAATGCCCACAACAGTTGAAAACTCCATTCTTTAGCGAAACAGTTTCATTCTCCTGTGTGCTATTGAGCTGTGTTTCACCTTTATAAGAGCCAGAGATCACACCCCTATATAAACTGTTTATCATTAGCCATAACAAGGAAAAAAAACACACACATATAACAAGTATTTTGTAAAATCAGGCTTAAAAAAAAGCAGTTCTTTGCACTGCTGGCGTGTTTACGCCCTAAGATACACTATTTCTCTGTGTTGTTTACTACAACAAAATATATTGTTGCTTCTTTTATGTTTTAAAGATGTAGCTAAACCTAGATATGTTTTCCTTTGTAGATATTTCCTGGAAACACAGAGAAGGAGATTCCCGTCCTCAACAGTTTCCCAGAGCCAGTGGTTGCACGCTACATCCGTGTAAACCCTCAGTCGTGGCACAGTGGTGGCAATATTTGCATGAGGGTGGAGATTCTAGGATGTCCCATGCCAGGTAGCTCATTGATGTTGTAATGAAGTGCTCTGCGAGCACACTTATTGTTCTTCCTAAGTGGTGTTTATTATTATTATTATTATTATTATTATTATCATCATTATTGCTATTATTATTATTAAGTGTGCTTGCTCTGCAAGCAAACTTATTGTTCTTCTTAAATGGTGGGTTTGTGCTTGAAATCCTTGAAACTGCTTGGATTTTAACGTTGTGTTTTCAAGGTTTGAAAAATGCTTGAATTTCGGGGAAAGTGCTTGTAAATGCTTGGAATGCTTGGGTTACCATATTTCTTGACAGTCTGACTAAATGGACAACTTATTAAATGAAGAGAAATAAAATAAGTTGGATTAAAAATGAGGCCTATAAAGCTCACTCTGATGGGCTTTGCATGAGGCTTTGCATTTGTGACTGGATTGATGGTTGCTGTCATGGGTCACATCACCCGTACATTGGACATGTCAGGAGGTTGTCGTTTTATGAACATTGGCTGGAAAATTAAAAATACAAACTGTCGATTAAACATGGTCCACATCCACGTGTAGCAGACTACTCTAAATATGAAATAAGTCCAGCATATTAAAATTCAGTATAAATTCATTTAGGTCTGTTTTGGTGTAGAACAAACTTTTAACATTAAGCTGTTTTTGGACCTGCAGCATTGCTCTGCACGCCCTCGCAGGCTCACCCCCTCGCACACCCATGCGCACACACACACATACACACACCCAAACATACAGTGAATGATGGTGCGTCTATGTGCCACTCCGAAGCAGCTATAAATTTACAAAATGACAGTGATGTCGCATTTGACTGACGGTTCATCAGAAACATGCCATAAATAATATGGCAGAGAAAGGGAATATTTTAAGGGAATATGACATTTTCTTTCAATCTTTGACATCAACTATTATGTTCGATATTTAGCTTGTTAATTAGCCAGATGATTAAAGTGGTCATTTAGAAAACAAATAACAAAAATAGGATGAGTTACAGTCAATTGAATCTGAAAACAATCTGTGGGAAAACACTGAAATAAGTGAAATTGCCATTTTGAAGGTGCATGAATTTGTAGGTTGCATCACATTTTTTGGTTCTTTTCCCTACGGGCAGCACTTGGTAACCTCAGACAACGAGGCCTTTGATGGTACTTCAAAAACTGGAAAATTGACCTTGAAAGTCCTTAATAAGTGCTTGAATTTGACTATGAAAAAACTAACAATGTTATTAAGTGTGCTTGCTCTGCGAGCTTATTGTTCCTCTTAAGGACTTATTATTATCCCGTTCACCCATTTCTTTGCCAGACTACTAGTCCTAGGGCTTTTTAGATAGAGATGCTGTTCCAACTCTGAAACGTTACACTAGCCCTTGTCATTCATTTGTTGAAATTAATGGTAAAAGGCTGATGATGGCATAATGCTCTCCTCCACTGTGAGTGACATCCATATTTGTTGTCCTTCTAAACCCTTGGTAAATGAGTTTCTTTGCCTTATTGAGTCTTTTCATCTAAGTCAATCAGTAATGGCCCCAACTCACCAGAGGGATCACACATTACATTTGGTATTAACCAGAGATTTTTCTGTTTCTAATGTTGATGTTGTAGATATTGGAGTTTCTGATCATTTTATGATTTCATTTGAGTTATCTTTGTTTTTACCCTTTTATACACTTCAAAGGCCTCGCTCCTTGGTTCGATCCATAAATTCAGCTACAGCTACAAAATTTTCTAATGCCTTTACACGTAACTATCTACCTGTTATTTCTGATGCGTTATCCATGTGTTCTAACACTAATGAGTTAATTGCTCTGTCCACTACTTCTTGCTGTGACATTTTAGACTGTGTTGCTCCTCTGAAACTGAAACATGCTAGAACTAAGCCCTCTCCCTGGTTGAATGATTCCACTCATGTCATTAGACAAGTCTATAGGCAAGCAAAGCGTAAATGGAAGAAGGATAAACTCCAGGACTCTTATGAGGCATTTACAAAGTCATTAAAGCTTTATCAAAATTCTGTTAAGAAGGAAAAAGCTAAATATTATGCTGATCTTAACAAAAATCACTACGTGCACATGGTAGGATCGGATTGGATTGGTATTGGATTGGGTGTTGCTACGCAACGGGTGGTCTGTCCCAAATCCCTGTGCACATGAGAGTTCATGTAATCGGATAATGGTCAGAGATCTGTCCGTTTCCGCTACGCTAGATGGCGCTGTATTCCTTTCAACAACTGGTGTTAGAACTACTTCAGGCTGACGGCTGCTAAAAAAGAAAATAAACAATCTGCCGGCATACAAACAAAGATGACTTTCGAGGAGGTTGACAGAGCAGCATTTGCATACATGTTGTGCATTCTCCTTTGTTTGGAGGTCCGTATGAACGAAAAACAGCGTTTTTGGTTTCCTTGATACAACACGAACTGTGCCGTCGGCGTTTGATATTACAAGCAATCGAGGAAAACGAGCCTAAAACCTTGTTTTGACCTTTCAAGGTCGTTGCATTTTCAAAGTCATTTGATGTGTCTATGACCTTTGACCTCATTTTTCAGGCAATGAGTATCGATCGATTTTGACAAAATTTTATTATCTGTTAGGCAAAGAAGTATCAATTATGCCTGAAAAGTTTCAGTTTGGAGAATCAAATGGTTTGGGAGATATTCAAGGAAGACTTTTTGATATACAGGGTGTTCCAGAAATAAATGCTGGCAAAAAGACAATGGCCGGGTTTCCCAGTTAAGAACCTTCTTAACGAGTTAAGAAGGCACTTAAGAAGAGGTCGGCTAAGAGGAAGCGTTAAGATAAGAGTGTTTCCCAAACGCCTTCTTAACGCCCTTCTTACCAACGTCTTAAGAACCGTCTTATCTGCCTTCTTAACTGAAGCGCAATGAGCAATCGATCTCAGAATGGCCGATTGGAGCGCATAGTTACCATAGTAAGATCAAAGATTTTAGAACGCTACTCTAGAATCTTTGGTAAAATGCCCCAAACTGAAGTGGTATAACACGTGGCGTCTGACTGAACTCATCAATAAAATACCGGCTAAAAGTATGACATTTGTCGTCACGACACAAAAACAAAGTGACACATACAATAATACCGAAACAAAGACCAGGGAAATAAAAATGGAAACACAAAATGAAATCAGTATGTCATTTCATTTAATGTGTAGGCTATATTCTTATCTGCCTGATAGAAATCTGCTACATGAGGAGAATATGTGTGAAAACCGAGAAATTGGCGTCCCCTTGTCATGAACGATAAGGAAAAGGGGGAAAACACGATCAGGAAAACTGGACGTACTGCATTAATATCTCCTTGCTTACTGTCACATTGCTTTACCTGCCTGAGGGGGGTGCTGTTTTCACTGTTTTGTCGCTAAGAAGGGTGTTAAGATTGGGTTCAGAACTTCTTAGAGATCCTTCTTAACGGCAGGTCTTCTTAGGCTAAGAAGCATTTTGGGAAACGCGGTTGCTTCTTACGGGAGCCTTAAGAAGGGTCTTAAGAAGTTCTTAGCGCTAAGAACTTCTTAACTGCATTTGGGAAACCCGGCCAATGTCAAGTAGAAACATTTATATTTACATTTAGGCTAAACAAATTTGCTGTAAACAGTGCTATGGCAGATATTCAAGGAAGTCTGTTTCATATACAGGGTGTTCTAGAAATAAATACAGGCAAAAATGCAATATTAAGTACCATTTTACACTCACATGTAGGCTACACAAATTTATGATAAACGGCGCCATAATGATCTTAAATACCTTGAACCTGAAGCTAAATGGCAAGGTTACTTGATTAAAGATGCTCAAGCCATACCAGTTGTCTAGTAGCCAAACACTACATGTAGGATACCACAGGTCGTAATCTCAGTTATAGTCACTTTCCACAAACTGGTCAACATTGCCACAAATGGCTGGATGCAAAAAAAATGTCTGAAAGGCTGTTTTATGGAAATTAATAAATCTTTCTTCGTGGAATTTCACCAATAGAAATCCTGTCAGTACTTAGTTGTGCTGCTGGATCATGCTCTTGATGGAAAAAAAAGACAATTAAAATGTCATCATGATAAAACACCAAGCGTATAGTACTTGGCTGCTAGACAACAATCTAGTATGGCTTTGAGCATCTCTAATCAAGTAACCTTGCCATTTAGCTGCAGATTCAAGATATTTACAGCTTTTTCTCAATTGTTAAAGCACAAATACCTATTGGTTGAACAACATTCTAAATTGCTTGAGCAATTTTGTCAATATCTTAAACAATTTTGACATAGTAGAACACAATTTGCAAAACTTCCTGACTCCACTTTGCACAACTATAAACACATTCTCATTCTTAAAACACATTTTGCATTATTTAACACATGATTCAAAAGGGTAAACCTTCTTTTCAACATTTAATCACAAATAAAGCACACATTCCACAAGTTAAGCACAACGAGTCAGAATTGGTTGCACCTCATGTCAAAAGTCATTTGGGAGTGCAAACAGGTTGTTAGAGATTGCAGCTTCAAAATGGATCGTAGACCAGAAGGACAGGGAGTCAGAATTCAAGGGGAAAGGGGAGGTAGAGGAAGCAGAAGAGGAAGAGGTGGGGGAAGAGGAGGCAGAGGAGGAATAGGAAGAATACCAGTTTCTGATGAAATACAGTTTTTCTCAATTGCTTAAACACATTTTCTGAAAACATGCCTCATACTCTCAGAACTCTACACACAAGTCAAAAAACCACACACACAATGGGCAAAACCCCTCACTTCTCCTGCAAAATGAAACTTTGCATTCAAAACAGTATTATTTCTTCTCAAAATGCTATTTTGTTGTCAAATGACACACACAAGCCATCATATGAATAGACATTTATAACAACCAGTTGAACCCTGATGTGCTTAATGTAAAACACTATGATAAATGGAAAACACTTCTTATCCATTCATCATAATGATTTAGGCCTTTTTTGTTCAGTGTTATACTTGCTACAGACAGTACATACATAAGTGTGTTATATTTTAGAATATTGTTTTTATACTCAGAACGCACATATACATTGTTACAAATATATTTTATTTTTCCCACAAAAACAGTGTACACACTGTGCATCCCAATCAACACAAAGCTGCACCTACAGTGGTCTACATAAAACACAACAGAAGAGTTTACTGTAGCCTATACAGTTACAAAAAAAATTACGCTGCATCCTTTCTTCTGTTTTGGCGTGGCCACAGCACCTCATCCACATCACATGCAATGTTTTTCCTGGCCTAGCAGCGAATCCATCCATGAAAAGCATCAGTTGCTATATTTTCACATGCGTCTTCCATAGCTTAGAGAAAGGGTACACGTATTTGTGGATTTTGGTCATACACTTTCATCTCCAGTCAAAAAAAAATCCTCAATTGGGTTGAGGATTGCAGAATATGGAGAGAGATACGTAAACAACTAAACAACTACTGTAAAATAATTTCGTTGACCAAATGGTCAACCAAAATGGCTCTGATCTCATCAGAGATTACGGTCCTTTCTCATCCTCGTTCGGGTCCTCCCCATCCTTCTCCTCTTACTCTCACTCCTCTAGCTGTGGCTCTGCCTCTTCCAAAGCTCTGATAGCTAATTGTAAAGCTGTGTGACAGGTGTTTGCCAATGTGATGAGTCAGTGTGCATAGTAGGGCAATTGACTTTAGAATTTTGAATCACTGTGTGTTCCTTGTGAAAACAAGAGATTTTTGTCATGAAAATTGTGCCAAACGCAGAGAATTGTCTATAGTGTTTTGAAAAAAGTGTGTTTTAGAACTGCAATTTCAGTGTAAAGCAGGAATTGTGTTTATAGTTTAGCAGAATTGGTTCATGGGGTTGGTGCATGAGTTACATGTTGTGGTCATTGTGTCTGAAGTACAAGGAATTGTGTTTAAACAATTGAGAAAAACTGTAAGAGCCACCATTGTGGGCCATGTCCTTATCCATGGCTTGACATTGAGAGAGGCAGGATTAAGGGTTCAACCCAATCTGAGTAGATTCACTGTGTCTACCATTGTACAAAGATTCTGAGAGGAGAACACGTACAATTGTTACAGCATTCAACATTGATAGTATTCAAAAGACTGCCTGTAGATTCTCATTCATTCAGGTCATGGTAGTCAAAGGAGCTAAGTTGTAAGCAACTTAGATGGGTGGTTTCCCATCATCAGGCCAGAACTGAAGAAGCCTTTTGGATGAAAGGTGAAACACCTTCAAGCTGCAAAAAGAAGTCCAGTTGCTCACAGCGTAGCTCCTTTGACTACCTACACAAGGTTCTTTCCCCGTTGCCTGGCTAGGGACATAATTGCCTGTGAAGTGGATGAGGTGCTGTGGCCCGATCCAGCCCAAACGTATGATGAAGCCCAATAATGTGTTTGCAACATTGGAAACAGCACATGTAGTTTTCATTTGTACTACAGTATACTGTATCACTGCATACTAATGTTTTTTTGTTTGAAGTACTTTATAATGACAAGATGCACAGTAATACTACCAGTTTTTGTGCATGTACCATATATCCTGAGTTTTGCTTTTTTTTAGTTGAAAATGCATTTCAGTGCTGTAAATATAAATTCTGCTGTTGGGTGTATCTGAACATTGTGCTTTCCATTATTTGGTGTAGTGCTTACTGACTGCTTCGTTGTGCTTTCAGTTTGACTGCATTGTTTCTGAGTTTGGTTTTGAGCACACATAAAACTGTTTCGAGGCAGTAGTTTACTTTTGCAACAAGAGTAAGGGGTTTTGGGAAATGCATGTGGACAATTGGAGTTTGTGTTTAGAGTTGTTAGATCATTATGGCACCGTTGACCATAAATTTGTCTAGCCTACATGTGAGTGTAAAATGGTACTTGATATTGCATTTTTGCCTGTATTTCTGGAACACCCTGTATATGAAACAGACTTCCTTGAATATCTACCATAGCACTGTTTTCAGCAAATGTTTGTTGCCTAAATGTAAATATAAATGTTACTAATTGACATTGTCTTTTTGCCAGCATTTATTTCTGGAACACCTTGTATATCAAAAAGTCTTCCTTGAATATCTCCCTAACCATTTGATTCTCCAAACTGAAACTTTGCAGGCATAATTGATGCTTCTTTGCCTAACAGGTAGTAAAATTTCGTCAAAATCGATCGATACTCATTGTCTAAAAAAAAATTAGGTCAAAGGTCATAGTCACATCAAATGACTTTGAAAATGCAACGACCTTGAAAGGTCATCGTGTATCATTTGAAAGGGAATTTTCTTCCTTTGTGATGATACCAAACTTGTGGAAATCGAGTGATAGGTTTGCAAAATGTAGCCAATTGTCTGTTTCATAGTCACTAATTGATGCAAAATGGTGAAATGTTTAAACTTTGTGAAAAATGGTCCGAATGAGCTGAAATTTGGTATGTTGCCATTTCTCAAGGATACCCATGAGTATGCCGAATTTCATCAAAATCGGAGGGGGGGCTGAAAAAATTCAGTGGTTTTGTGTGGAATGAGCCATATAGTTTTGTTTATTTTTATTTATTTAGGTTTTAATTTCATGTTATTTTATTTTATTTATGCACTTTGGCCAGCTTCTGTTGGATAAATTGTGCTATATAAATAAATTGAACTTGAACTTGAACTTGAGAGAGACAGAGGGAGACAGATAATACTGTGGCAGCTGTGGCAGTTACAGGTGGACCAACTGCCATTTTTTAAATTTTGAATCATGATTATTTTTTCATGTCAGCACTTCAACCTCTCTAGTGCCACAAACTGATCAAACAAATGACTGTATATTACTGGACAAATAGCTACCGGAAGTGTACTCGCCCCCTGGTGGCCGGCTGCATTACAACTTTTAACCCCGCCCATTCCTATGTACAGTGGTATGAGAAAGTTCGGGCACTCTTGACAATTGGCATTATTTATATTCACCAATCATTGGGTGTTTTAATTCACAACTTAATTTTGATATATCTAGTAACTGATGAATACAATCATATTTCAGCAGTGAAATGAGGTTTATTGGGTTAATAGAAAATGTGCAATATGCCGCAAAACAAAAAAAAGGCCCATGCATAAATTTGGGCACCTTAATAGAAAAATCATATTAGTATTTAGTAGAGCCTCCTTTTGCAAAAATAACAGCCTGTAGACGCTTTCTGTAGCCACCAATGAGTGTCTGGATCCTGCATGATGGTATTTTGGCCCATTCTTCCTGGCAAAACCTCTGCAATTCAGTGATGTTTGAAGGATTCCGAGCATGGACAGCCTGCTTCAAGTCATCCCTCAGATTCTCGATAATATTCAAATCTGGGGACTGGGATGGCCATTCCAAAATATTGGACGTGTTCCTCTGCATGAAGGTAGATTTTGAGCAATGTTTGGGGTCATTGTCTTGTTGAAACACCCATCCCCGGTGCAACTTCAACTTTGTGACAGACTCTTGAACATTATTCTCAAGAATCTGCTGATACTGAGTGGAATCCATGCGACCCTCATTTTGAACAAGATTCCCAGTACCAGCACTGGCCACACAGCCCCACAGCATGATGGAACCTCCACCAAATTTTACTGTGGGAAGCAGGTGTTTTTCTTCTAATTCTGTGTTCTTTTGCCGCCATGCATATCGCCTCTTGTTGTGACCAAACAATTCAATTTTTGTTTCATCAGTCCAGAGTATCTTATTCCAAAATGATATTGGCTTGTCCAAATGTTCTTTCACATACCTCAAGCGACTCAGTTTGTGGCGACTGTAAAGAAAAGACTTCTTCCGCATCACTCTTCCGTACAGCCTTTCCTTGTGCAAATTGTGCTGTATTGTTAACCGATGCACAGCGACACCGTCTGCAGCAAGATATCCTTGCAAGTCTTTGGAGGTGGTCTGTGGGTTGTTTTTAACCATTCTGACCATCCTTCGTCTTTGCCTCTCTGGAATTTTACTTGGCCTACCACTTCTGGGCTTAACAAGAACTGTCCCCGTGGCCTTCCATTTCCTCACAATGTTCCTGACAGTGGAAACTGACAGCTGAAATCATCCCCTAAACCATAATGCTGGATAATCTTGGTTTTGAGGTCATCAGAAAGTTGTTTTGAGGCTCCCATGTTGCAGCTTTTCAGAGGAGAGTCAAACAGAATGTGAACTGGCATTTGGCCACCTTAAATACCTTTTGTCATTATTGGATGCACCTGTCAATTAAGTTCAAGGGTTAACGAGCTCACCAAACCAACTTTGTGTGTCCAATGATCTTGTGATGATTAGTTACAGGCCATCAAAGCAACAAAATGACAAGAGTTTACACATTTTTGTACAGCCTATTTTTTACATTTGATTTAATTTAATACAATTGCATACTATGAATACTTAAAATCTGTGTTTGGAAATCAAGCTAACACTTGGCTCTTATGGGCAAATGAAGGACATGCCACCAAGATAATTTTGTGTTAAGTCAGAGTCCATTATTATACAACCTCAGAGGGGGTGCCCAAACACTCATACCACTTTCTGTGTCACTTTTCTCCCTTAAAACTATCCTTGAGTATAACCCATTTTATTTGAAAAATAGTTTTCTTCAAATAAAACATTTTTTTTGCCCAGAATCTCATTTTTAGAATGTTATTCCAATGTTTTCAATGTCCAATGGCCAATGTGGTTGGGTTTGATTGACACCTCTGATTGCCAGCTGTTAGAGAGACGCTGCACCGATAGCAGTGATTACCTATCACATTAGCTGTCATTTGCCTTATGTTGACAGGTGCAGTGGAGTTCTTCAGGCATCTTCTTCTTAGTTATTATATAACATACTGTTATACATAACATAACCATATTCACAATCCTCACAATATTCACAATCATGCTGTTGGGCAGTTGATTGTACTACCAGACGACCTTCAGTGGGAAGATTCTGTAGACTTTTGCCGGTCAGTAAAAAAGTAAAATGTTAAGGTAGCTAATGTTAGCTAATCGTGAACTTAACTGTTACTGTGAGGGATATAGTTAGCAATATCTAGCTGATCAGTTTCTAGCAGTCGGTGCTATGTTACCATAACATTTTACAAAGATTCAGAGATTAGTTGTCAATAAACACTACATGTATTTTAGTGCTGGCCACATGAATACTTAAGGGACAGAACATGACAGTACAGTTTGAGCTGGTGCTGGGTAAAGTGATTGAAAAACTGTACAGCGTATGCTAGGCTTTAGGGATGTTGGCTCGGGTTGTTTTTACTGTAGCTGTTGGACTGGGCTGCGTTTCCCGATAACGATGGATCTTAGCCTTAAGAGCAACGTAAACGATTGATCCCACGAACGTTTCTACAGTGTTCACGGACC
Source organism: Coilia nasus (assembly GCA_027475355.1). NCBI lineage: Eukaryota > Metazoa > Chordata > Actinopteri > Clupeiformes > Engraulidae > Coilia > Coilia nasus. The sequence continues at coordinate 28,676,933 of CM050210.1, forward strand.
GTTTCTCGAACATGATCGTACGTGAACGCGCGTGCCCTGCTCTTAAGATGGTTCTTAGAGCTGAAAGTTGGCGCTATTAAGTGACGTTGGAGCTTTCTTTTGAACTTCATTGGGCATACGGTAAAGTTGGCTTCAATGCAAGAAAATACATTTTTAAAAGACAAACAAAACGTGTAACGTTTGCGTATCTCTCATCTATAATTTATCTCATTCAAATGTAAGCAAAAAAGATCTCTGACCAGTCTGAGTACACAAACAAAAATATATTTGATTTAAATAGTCTATGTAGGACACTGTATTCAGATGTTTTGTTACATGTTTTCTGCACACGTCCAAAATAAGCCCACCTACTGTGACTGTCCTTGTGCGGCTGTGCTAAAGGCGCTGGATATAGGCTATTTGAAGGCATCGGGGGACAAGACGGGACGGGAGACGTAAAAACAGTATGCCTACATAAAATGAGGACTGTCTTTGATATAGTTTAAGATTGCAGCAGTGTGATAAGGCGAATTAAGCCGTACAGTATAGGCCTACTGTCATTTTGATTTTCATCAGGTTCAAGGCCACACTATCCCTGCTGTTTTTAAATACTGCCAGTCAACAATGTCTTCGCCACTCCCTTTTTGTTATGCCCATGGAACTGTCATGTTCCAAGCTTTTTGTTTTGACGGACTTTATATCGCTTCTGGGCTATATTTCTCTTGCCTCGAAACGCTCCCGTTCATGTAATGCACATACAAATCACATGTAGGATCACCGTTTCATTATGCCCAATCTTACTATCAAATATAGTTGACGTATGTGGCTGCAATCATATTGATTTGATTCCAGGCCCTTGCGCAATTTGGGCTACTTCTTTATTTCCGTCGGTCTGCTGTGTCAGCTACATGATGTCATGGTAGTTATATGGTAGTTGCATGATAGTTACAAGAATAATGTCTTATGACAACATCTTCAGGCACGCGTAGCCTATTTTCACTTCACATCCTCTGGGTGTCTCCACTGTGCCACGCCAGTTAAGATCAATCTTAGAGCTCTACGGGTGCTCTGGACCACACGTAGAGTTACGTGGGATTCCACGATGGTTCTTGGTCAAGGATGGTCCTAAGTGTGAAGTTGAGTACTACTTAGGCTTAAGTACTACTTAACATCGCTCGTAGGGCTTTCGGGAAACGCAGCCCTGATGGACTGGGCAGGACATTTGATGTGTTGTTAATTTACCATTAAGGATTTGTTTGTGTCAGCAAACACTCAGTTACTAACCGTCTTTCCTTGTTAGCACATAGATCTGAGTTCAGATAGAGGCGTTAAAACTCAAGTACAGATAAACATATTACTAATGCATCGTTTGCTTTAACTGCGTTGACAGGTGGGCATTCTCTCCTCATTTGTTTTTTTCTTCCACAATTTCGGTATGCTTTGAATAGGGTGTCATGTTTGAGTGGTAACATTTAATACATTAGATTCAGATTCAAATGTCTGTTATTGGCATAACACTGATCATTCACAATAGCTTACAATATACAGAACAAGCATGTAAATGTATATATCTATATATGGTACCTGTACCTATAATAGGGTAATCTCTGCAGGTATGTGTAAACAATATATAATATATACATACAATTATAATATAATATATACATTGTGACACCACGAGGGGCTGCATCCTGGAAGATCGATATATTCCAGTAAGATGGCTGCAACCCCAACCCGGCACGGCTCCATCTGCTGGCAAGAATAGTGAACTGCGCCTCACCACGGGGGTGCAGCACGCCAGCAGCCAATGATTGCAGCACGCAGGTGGAGTCAATTAGGACATAACGGGCAGAAGAGCTTGAAAAGGGCCCTACACAGAGACATTAGAGAGAGGGAGCTTGAGGAGCAACACAGACAGCTGTAGCCTCCTGCTCATGTGGATTACTGGAAGAGCCTGCTGGAAGGAAAGACTTCCCTGTTTGAAGGACATACTTACCTGCTGGATGTACCTTTTCAGTTACAAAACGCTGTGGGGAGAACTTATTGGGGTCAGAGCGTGAGCAGTGGACTTTGGGGGAACAATAGACAATTGTTTGTTCATTGAGAGAAAGGACTCTACCTTGTGGAAGACTTTTTGATTTCATTCAAAGACATTGTTTAATTTGAGGCGTTGAGAAGAAGAATCCTTAGTTTGCCTTTTTGAACCTGCACTACTTTTCTGTTAAACCCTTTTTGAAACACATTAAAAAGAACTAATTTGAATCTTGTGTCATTGCACTACTTTGAACTGTACCGCTCAGAACTGTGCAACCTCTCATGGTGTCACATATGGTGGAGAATGCGGGCAGTTCAAAACTGAAAGTGCATGCACGACGAGGACACTGAACATTTAATCTCCCAATTCTCCACGCTGACAATAGCACCCATAGTCAAGATGGAGGAGATACTTAAAGCCCTTGTGGAAGGCCAGAAAGCACAGATGCAAGCCAGCGCAGCTCTTTTGGAAGAGCAGAGGCGGGCCAACCTGCTGAAAGCAGAGGAGTTGCAGCTTCAGAAGCAAAATGCCGCCCGCAATGTGCGTACCATAAGGGCTAGTGACTTTTTATCCACGCTAGGGCCCACGGATGACGTGGAGGCGTATTTGCACGCCTTTGAGGCCACGGCCATCAGAGAGGCATGGCCTAAGGAACGGTGGGTTGGACTGTTGGCGCCCTTCCTGACCGTCGAGTCCTTAAATGCGGTCCAGGACCTAGCCCCTGACAAGGTGACCGATTACGACGCGCTAAAGACGGAGATCCTCAGCAGGAGTGGGATCACAAAGTTTGGCATGGCACAGCGCTTTCACAGCTGGACATTTCAGCAAGACAAGGCTCCTCGGGCACAAATGCATGAACTCGCTCGAATCGCAAGGAAGTGGCTAGAGCCGGAGAGGAAAACTGCTGCGGCGGTAGTGGAGGCTGTCGTGGTGGACCACTATCTGCGGGCTCTGTCACAAGAGGCGAAGCGGGTCATCAGTCAGCAGGCCCTGACAACGGCTGACCTCACAGTGGAGGCTGTTGAGAAGTACCAGGCCGCAGCGGAGATGCTACAGGGCATCAGAAAGGAGCCCGGGGGTGTAGCCCCCATACCAAGCGGGGGGGGGGGGGTACTCAAGGAGCTCAAAGACTGCCAATCCAGGCAAGGTAGCCACTAGCTATGTTCCAGCCGGAACCCGAAGCCAACCAGGGCCGGGAAAAGCATCTCAAGCGGCTGAGACAAGACAATGCAATCGGTGCGGGGAGATGGGACACATTTCCTGGCAATGTTGGAAACAGAGTGACGAGCCCATGCCCATTGCAGGGTCCGCCAGCTCTCCATCCATCTTCCTGCTCATGTGGATTACTGGAAGAGCCTGCTGGAAGGAAAGACTTACCTGTTTGAAGGACATACTTACCTGCTGGATGTACCTTTTCAGTTACAAAACGCTGTGGGGAGAACTTATTGGGGTCAGAGCGTGAGCAGTGGACTTTGGGGGAACAATAGACAATTGTTTGTTCATTGAGAGAAAGGACTCTACCTTGTGGAAGACTTTTTGATTTCATTCAAAGACATTGTTTAATTTGAGGCGTTGAGAAGAAGAATCCTTAGTTTGCCTTTTTGAACCTGCACTACTTTTCTGTTAAACCCTTTTTGAAACACATTAAAAAGAACTAATTTGAATCTTGTGTCCTTGCACTACTTTGAACTGTACCGCTCAGAACTGTGCAACCTCTCATGGTGTCACATATGGTGGAGAACGCGGGCAGTTCAAAACTGAAAGTGCATGCACGACGAGGACACTGAAAATTTAATCTCCCAATTCTCCACGCTGACAATAGCACCCATAGTCAAGATGGAGGAGATACTTAAAGCCCTTGTGGAAGGCCAGAAAGCACAGATGCAAGCCAGCGCAGCTCTTTTGGAAGAGCAGAGGCGGGCCAACCTGCTGAAAGCAGAGGAGTTGCAGCTGCAGAAGCAAAATGCCGCCCGCAATGTGCGTACCATAAGGGCTAGTGACTTTTTATCCACGCTAGGGCCCACGGATGACGTGGAGGCGTATTTGCACGCCTTTGAGGCCACGGCCATCAGAGAGGCATGGCCTAAGGAACGGTGGGTTGGACTGTTGGCGCCCTTCCTGACCGTCGAGTCCTTAAATGCGGTCCAGGACCTAGCCCCTGACAAGGTGACCGATTACGACGCGCTAAAGACGGAGATCCTCAGCAGGAGTGGGATCACAAAGTTTGGCATGGCACAGCGCTTTCACAGCTGGACATTTCAGCAAGACAAGGCTCCTCGGGCACAAATGCATGAACTCGCTCGAATCGCAAGGAAGTGGCTAGAGCCGGAGAGGAAAACTGCTGCGGCGGTAGTGGAGGCTGTCGTGGTGGACCACTATCTGCGGGCTCTGTCACAAGAGGCGAAGCGGGTCATCAGTCAGCAGGCCCTGACAACGGCTGACCTCACAGTGGAGGCTGTTGAGAAGTACCAGGCCGCAGCGGAGATGCTACAGGGCATCAGAAAGGAGCCCGGGGGTGTAGCCCCCATACCAAGCGGGGGGGGGGGGGTACTCAAGGAGCTCAAAGACTGCCAATCCAGGCAAGGTAGCCACTAGCTATGTTCCAGCCGGAACCCGAAGCCAACCAGGGCCGGGAAAAGCATCTCAAGCGGCTGAGACAAGACAATGCAATCGGTGCGGGGAGATGGGACACATTTCCTGGCAATGTTGGAAACAGAGTGACGAGCCCATGCCCATTGCAGGGTCCGCCAGCTCTCCATCCATCTTCCTGCTCATGTGGATTACTGGAAGAGCCTGCTGGAAGGAAAGACTTACCTGTTTGAAGGACATACTTACCTGCTGGATGTACCTTTTCAGTTACAAAACGCTGTGGGGAGAACTTATTGGGGTCAGAGCGTGAGCAGTGGACTTTGGGGGAACAATAGACAATTGTTTGTTCATTGAGAGAAAGGACTCTACCTTGTGGAAGACTTTTTGATTTCATTCAAAGACATTGTTTAATTTGAGGCGTTGAGAAGAAGAATCCTTAGTTTGCCTTTTTGAACCTGCACTACTTTTCTGTTAAACCCTTTTTGAAACACATTAAAAAGAACTAATTTGAATCTTGTGTCATTGCACTACTTTGAACTGTACCGCTCAGAACTGTGCAACCTCTCATGGTGTCACATATGGTGGAGAATGCGGGCAGTTCAAAACTGAAAGTGCATGCACGACGAGGACACTGAACATTTAATCTCCCAATTCTCCACGCTGACAATAGCACCCATAGTCAAGATGGAGGAGATACTTAAAGCCCTTGTGGAAGGCCAGAAAGCACAGATGCAAGCCAGCGCAGCTCTTTTGGAAGAGCAGAGGCGGGCCAACCTGCTGAAAGCAGAGGAGTTGCAGCTTCAGAAGCAAAATGCCGCCCGCAATGTGCGTACCATAAGGGCTAGTGACTTTTTATCCACGCTAGGGCCCACGGATGACGTGGAGGCGTATTTGCACGCCTTTGAGGCCACGGCCATCAGAGAGGCATGGCCTAAGGAACGGTGGGTTGGACTGTTGGCGCCCTTCCTGACCGTCGAGTCCTTAAATGCGGTCCAGGACCTAGCCCCTGACAAGGTGACCGATTACGACGCGCTAAAGACGGAGATCCTCAGCAGGAGTGGGATCACAAAGTTTGGCATGGCACAGCGCTTTCACAGCTGGACATTTCAGCAAAACAAGGCTCCTCGGGCACAAATGCATGAACTCGCTCGAATCGCAAGGAAGTGGCTAGAGCCGGAGAGGAAAACTGCTGCGGCGGTAGTGGAGGCTGTCGTGGTGGACCACTATCTGCGGGCTCTGTCACAAGAGGCGAAGCGGGTCATCAGTCAGCAGGCCCTGACAACGGCTGACCTCACAGTGGAGGCTGTTGAGAAGTACCAGGCCGCAGCGGAGATGCTACAGGGCATCAGAAAGGAGCCCGGGGGTGTAGCCCCCATACCAAGCGGGGGGGGGGGGGTACTCAAGGAGCTCAAAGACTGTCAATCCAGGCAAGGTAGCCACTAGCTATGTTCCAGCCGGAACCCGAAGCCAACCAGGGCCGGGAAAAGCATCTCAAGCGGCTGAGACAAGACAATGCAATCGGTGCGGGGAGATGGGACACATTTCCTGGCAATGTTGGAAACAGAGTGACGAGCCCATGCCCATTGCAGGGTCCGCCAGCTCTCCATCCATCTTCCTGCTCATGTGGATTACTGGAAGAGCCTGCTGGAAGGAAAGACTTACCTGTTTGAAGGACATACTTACCTGCTGGATGTACCTTTTCAGTTACAAAACGCTGTGGGGAGAACTTATTGGGGTCAGAGCGTGAGCAGTGGACTTTGGGGGAACAATAGACAATTGTTTGTTCATTGAGAGAAAGGACTCTACCTTGTGGAAGACTTTTTGATTTCATTCAAAGACATTGTTTAATTTGAGGCGTTGAGAAGAAGAATCCTTAGTTTGCCTTTTTGAACCTGCACTACTTTTCTGTTAAACCCTTTTTGAAACACATTAAAAAGAACTAATTTGAATCTTGTGTCCTTGCACTACTTTGAACTGTACCGCTCAGAACTGTGCAACCTCTCATGGTGTCACATATGGTGGAGAACGCGGGCAGTTCAAAACTGAAAGTGCATGCACGACGAGGACACTGAAAATTTAATCTCCCAATTCTCCACGCTGACAATAGCACCCATAGTCAAGATGGAGGAGATACTTAAAGCCCTTGTGGAAGGCCAGAAAGCACAGATGCAAGCCAGCGCAGCTCTTTTGGAAGAGCAGAGGCGGGCCAACCTGCTGAAAGCAGAGGAGTTGCAGCTGCAGAAGCAAAATGCCGCCCGCAATGTGCGTACCATAAGGGCTAGTGACTTTTTATCCACGCTAGGGCCCACGGATGACGTGGAGGCGTATTTGCACGCCTTTGAGGCCACGGCCATCAGAGAGGCATGGCCTAAGGAACGGTGGGTTGGACTGTTGGCGCCCTTCCTGACCGTCGAGTCCTTAAATGCGGTCCAGGACCTAGCCCCTGACAAGGTGACCGATTACGACGTGCTAAAGACGGAGATCCTCAGCAGGAGTGGGATCACAAAGTTTGGCATGGCACAGCGCTTTCACAGCTGGACATTTCAGCAAGACAAGGCTCCTCGGGCACAAATGCATGAACTCGCTCGAATCGCCAGGAAGTGGCTAGAGCCGGAGAGGAAAACTGCTGCGGCGGTAGTGGAGGCTGTCGTGGTGGACCACTATCTGCGGGCTCTGCCACAAGAGGCGAAGCGGGTCATCAGTCAGCAGGCCCTGACAACGGCTGACCTCACAGTGGAGGCTGTTGAGAAGTATCAGGCCGCAGCGGAGATGCTACAGGGCATCAGAAAGGAGCCCAGGGGTGTAGCCCCCATACCAAGCGGGGGGGGGGGGGGGGGGGGGTACTCAAGGAGCTCGAAGACTGCCAATCCAGGCAAGGTAGCCACTAGCTATGTTCCAGCCGGAACCCGAAGCCAACCAGGGCCGGAAAAAGCATCTCAAGCGGCTGAGACAAGACAATGCAATCGGTGCGGGGAGATGGGACACATTTCCTGGCAATGTTGGAAACACAGTGACGAGCCCATGCCCACTGCAGGGTCCGCCAGCCCTCCATCCACCCACCTGTACGCAGCACTTGTGGGGGTCACAGACGAGACCCCTGATCGGCCTCCCACCTGCCCGGTAACTATAAATAACCAGGATGTGGAGGCGTTACTGGATTCGGGTAGTCGGGTGACCATCGTCCGAAAAGACCTGGTGCCTCCATCGGTCCTGACCACCGGTAAGGCCCTCCCCATCTCCTGTGTCCATGGAGACACCAAGGACTACCCCGTCATAGAGCTCACCATGACAACCACTCGAGGAACCATTCACACCATGGCGGGAGTGGTTGATTCACTTCCTGTGGCAGTTTTAATTGGAAGAGACTGCTCCGCCTTCCACTCCCTGTGGAGAGACACGCAGGGGAGGCCGACCCAACTCGTCAGGAAGTTGAAAGGGAAGAGTCAATTGGCACAAACCTCAAGGCCCCCCAGCCCAGCCGCTGCTCTGGCAGGCACGGCCCCTGCCCGTCATTGATACTCCTTTTGAGAGGATAGGGTTAGACATAGTGGGCCCCTTACCAAAGAGCGCCAGAGGACACCAGTACATCCTTGTCATCCTAGACTATGCCACCCGATACCCTGAGGCGATCCCGTTGAGAAAAGCCACATCTAAACAGATTGCCAAGGAGCTTTTCCTCCTCTCCACCAGCCTAGGCATTCCAAAGGAGATACTGACGGACCAAGGAAGTCCGTTCATGTCGAGAGTCATGAAGGACCTCTGCAGCCTGTTGAGGATGAAGCAGCTGAGGACGTCCGTGTATCATCCCCAAACAGACGGACTGGTGGAGCAGTTCAACAAGACCCTGAAGTCAATGCTGCGGAAGCCCATAGAAGAAGATGGGCGTAACTGGGACCATCTACTTCCTTATCTGCTGTTTGCGGTAAGAGAGGTTCCGCAATCTTCTACGGGCTTTTCACCCTTTGAGCTCTTACAGTCTTACACACCCAGAGGACTGCTGGACATCGCCAAGGAGGCGTGGGAAGACCAACCATGCAAACAGCGCACCCTAATCGACCTTGTGGGGGCCATGAGAGACCGAATGAAAGCCATCTATCCCATAATTCGGGAACACATGGAGACCGCTCAGCGGCAGCAGCAGGCCGCATACAACCAACCTGCCCAACCCAGGGAGTTCAAGCCGGGGGACAGAGTACTGGTGCTGGTACCCACCGTGGAGTGCAAATTCCTGGCAACCTGGCAGGGTCCATATGAGGTCATAGAGCGAGTGGGGGAGGTGAACTATAAGGTGAGGCAACCAGATAAACGAAAACCAATACAGATCTATCATGTTAACCTCCTGAAGTGGCACGCCAGAGAGGCGTTGCTCAGTTGTCCACCCCCAACAGAGTCCCAGGAACCCGCAAGAGAGGAGGTCAAGGTAGGACCGAACCTGTCCCCCCACCAACGACAGATGGTCCTGGAGCTGGTGGACCGGAACCGAGACATCTTCTCCTCCCTCCCCGGACATACCGAGGTGGTCCAGCATGAGATCCGCACCCTCCCCAGCCGAAAGGTAAACCAGCGCCCTTATCGGGTGCCTGAGGCTCGGAAAGTGGCCATCCAGGAGGAGGTAAGGAAGATGCTGGATCTAGGAGTTATTGAGGAGTCAAAAAGTGCCTGGGCTAGCCCCATTGTGCTGGTCCCCAAACCAGATGGGTCAGTACGATTTTGCAATGACTATAGAAAGCTGAATGAAATTTCAGAGTTTGATGCATACCCAATGCCTCGGGTGGATGATCTGGTTGACTCCCTAGGACATGCTCGCTTCCTGACCACGCTCGATCTCATGAAAGGCTATTGGCAGGTGTCCCTGACCCCAGAGTCCAAGGAGAAGACTGCGTTTGCCACAGCAGAGGGGCTGTACCAGTACACACGGCTCCCATTCGGGCTCCATGGTGCACCTGCCACCTTTCAGCGGATGATGAATAAGATCCTCACCCCCCATAAAAGGTACGCAGCAGCATTTCTAGATGATGTGGTCATTCAGAGTCCAGATTGGGACAGCCACTTACCACGGGTACAGGCGGTGATCGATTCCCTAAGGGGGGCGGGTCTCACAGCGAACCCGAAGAAGTGCAGGCTGGCCTTCAGCGAGACGAATTACCTGGGATACACCATTGGACGGGGACTGGTCAAGCCACAGGAGTCCAAGATTCGGGACATCCAGGACTGGCCACAACCCATCACCAAAAGGCAGGTGAGATCCTTCTTGGGCCTGGCGGGTTACTACAGGCGATTCATAGCAAACTTTGCTACCGTTGCAGCACCACTAACTGAGCTGACGACCAAACGCCACTCAAGGATGGTGAAGTGGACCCCTGCAGCGGAGGCGGCATTTGACGCCCTGAAGCGAGCCCTGTGATCCAGCCCAGTGCTGATGGCACCAGACTTTAAGAGGGACTTCATCGTCCAGACTGATGCCTCTGAGGTGGGGCTGGGGGCCGTGCTCGCACAAGTCCATGAAGGTGAGGAGCACCCTATTCTCTACCTCAGCAGGACATTACTTCCCCAAGAGAAGAACTACTCTACGGTGGAGAAGGAATGCCTCGCCATCACCTGGGCCCTAGAATCTATGCGCTACTACCTCCTGGGCCGGCGCTTCACAGTGGTGTCGGACCATGCACCGCTGCAGTGGATGGCCAGGAACAAGGAAACCAACGGTAGGGTCACTAGATGGTTTTTAAGCTTACAAGCTTTTAACTTCTCTGTCGTTCACAGGGCAGGCAAGCGTCACAGCAACGCGGACGCTCTACAGGGCCCTTCACAGAGACATTAGAGAGAGGGAGCTTGAGGAGCAACACAGACAGCTGTAGCCTCCTGCTCATGTGGATTACTGGAAGAGCCTGCTGGAAGGAAAGACTTACCTGTTTGAAGGACATACTTACCTGCTGGATGTACCTTTTCAGTTACAAAACGCTGTGGGGAGAACTTATTGGGGTAAGAGCGTGAGCAGTGGACTTTGGGGGAACAATAGACAATTGTTTGTTCATTGAGAGAAAGGACTCTACCTTGTGGAAGACATTTTGATTTCATTCAAAGACATTGTTTAATTTGAGCGTTGAGAAGAAGAATCCTTAGTTTGCCTTTTTGAACCTGCACTATTTTTCTGTTAAACCCTTTTTGTAGTAGAGTAGAGTAGAGTAACTTTATTAATCCCGAAGGAAACTTCGGTGTCCAGTAGCATACACAAACAGCATCACATGAGGAAGGGGAGGAGAAAAAAGCCACCCCCCAGACCATGCTCTTAAGGGAACACCTCAGCAACAGAGCACATAAACACATAACAACATGTAGACAAAGTAAGAAAGTCTTTGGGGTTGCAAGAGCGTCACGCCGACTTGACCTTCCAGGGGAGTTGTTATTCCAGCACTGGCTTTGGTCAAGGCCAGTGCCAGTTGAGGGAGTCGAAAGCAGATAAGATAGGGGGTTGTTTAGACTTTAGGGCGAGCAACTGCATTCCAATTTGCACAGCTACTCTCTTTGTCCATTCTGGTCCACGAAACGATCCATTAGCCTTTGCAAAGCCGCAAGCTTCTCCTTGATGTCATCCATGTCGCGTTTTAAAGTCACAGTCTGAGTGCTGACAGCTGTGCCCACCGCATCAATCATGCCGGGCAGCATTGTAGGGCTTTGGACAGCTGTTCCCGCCTTCCTTGTTACTCGGTAAACCAGGCCAATACCCAATCCAATCGGCAAAAGACCCGTAACCACGGTTCCGAATAGGTAGATGTCTTCAACGTCCTCCACGGAAAGAGCCGCCAGGCACACGACCCGCCACCTCTCCCACGCGTCCATCGTATATCCAGCTGCATACGTTCCGGCAGGACAGTCAGGTTCCCCCGAACCCAAGCTTCTCACAGAGAAGATGGTGTCAATTGCGTTCAGAGACCAGTTGATCAAATCCATGATTTTTCAGTTCAGAGAGCAGGGCAGAGAGAGTCTCTCGGAGTGAAGTAAGTAGACAATAGACAAGACTGAGAGAGCAAAGCAGGGAAGGTCAGGGAGAGGAGGAGGAGAGAAAAACACAGAGAGACGGAGCTACTGAGACTTGCTGACACTCGCGTTGGCGCCCGGAAGAGTAATGAATACACATTAGAATAGAAATAGAAATGAATAAACACATTAAAAAGAACTAATTTGAATCTTGTGTCCTTGCACTACTTTGAACTGTACCGCTCAGAACTGTGCAACCCCTCATGGTGTCACAACATACATATGTGTCTGTTTATGTGAGTGTTGACATTATTTTTCAGCATAATTTTGCCATGGAGCACCAAGTTAGACCAGCAGGTACTGTACCTTAGTCATGATGCTTTTATTAAATAAATGTGATTGTAAATAGAGCTTTTGAAATACTTTGATACTCATCCTGATTTGCATGAGAGATAAAAGAGTATCAGTTGAAAATACCTGAGACCTATTCCATTGTAAAGCTGGTATTCTCATGTTCTTAGCACAGCACATCAGCAACTGGGCCTTTTAAAGGGCTGCGCACAGAGATTTCTGCGCACAGAGATTTCAGTACTGCTGAATCAAATATGGTTGGCCTGGGTTATTGTTAGATGATGGGGCCTAATGTAACAGGCATGACATTTTTAATCACAAATCTGCAAGGGTGCTTCAAGAGAGCACTTCTAAGTTTAAATATGTGAATTATTTAAATATTATATTTTTCTGTTTTCAATTCCCTTTCATGTACCATTACTTACAACTTCACAGCTGAAGATCTACACTCTAGGTTGCACCACCGCTGCATCATCCACCAACTGCATCATCACGCGCCACATCACAACCATGGCCATTGTTTTGAAATAACTTATACGCAGCTGCTAATTATGATATAAAACCAGAAACAGAAAAGAATGAAGGGATGGCAAAGCCCATGTTTTTTCCAGTTTAAATACTGAATGCATACTGTATTATATGTAAAATTGAAAAGTGTTATTCTATTAGAAGCATAAAATATCTTAATAAGGAAGGTAAATGATTAGAGGTATTACAATGTTTGCATGTTAACATGATTATGATAAAATTAAACAATGGTTAGGATTTTAATTGTTTAACATTATTGGTTAACATTATGGTGTCACATCATTGGTTTTAATTAATGGTTAAATGGATGTTAAATACTTTGCTAGGGGGTAGGTGGCTGGTCCTGACCAGTGACAGTGGCAGAGGATGCTCCAAAATATTTCAGAACAGCCCTTAAAATTGCAATTGAATTGCAATTGAAATTACCATCAAAATACTGTAGGCTACAATACAACTCTTATACAAATAAATTGCAATTCATAAATTGCAATATATTAATCTGTCTTTCAGGGAGGAATTAGCTCCTTTCTTACTGCCTAGAATTCTATGCTTAGCACACTTTTAGTTATGACTAAACTATAGCTAAACTATACGAACTATGAGTTGCAGCAAATGGCAAATGCCATATGAAACTACCATATGAAAATTCTGTTGGCTAATTACAGGGCCTAACGTTGACCCAAATTATGGAAATAAACAATAACTACATTTGTTAGTTTTATTGCAAATCCAAATCTTATGGAGAAATTAGATCTCGTGTTTGTTGAGCTAAGACCGAACTATTGTTAAGTATAGGAAGCATCATAGCTAGAAGGCTAACAAACGTAAGAGTTATACCATGATTAACATTAACCCTTCATTCATGGCATGGACACCGTAATAATACGGAGAACATTATTTACGTACCTTCATCTTTTGCTTGTTTCTCTTCTTTTTTTCCAAATTTGGCACCTGATGGCTTTGACCTTTTTCTGTCCATCTCCATTTGTTTGTCACTGAACAGTCAACATATTGTAATGTCGACTGTAGCCACTTGGATGAATGGAGACCGGGGCAGCGATATTTTCCGGCAGCGATAAGTCCCAGATTTTATTGCCAGTACAGTAAACAGTACAGGCTAACAAAAGGGCAGTAGAAGGTGTCCCACTACTCAAAAATAACAAACCACTAGAACTAAAAAAATGAATAAGTAAAAAAATAAAACCTGACTCCTCGTCACCAGCATTCCCCAACACTGTCACTGATGACCAGGAGTTCAGACTAAACCAGTTCACCCTGGTGACCACATAATCGTCTTGTATTAGTCTTTTTTATTAGGCATTTTACACAATTAAAAAATGTTAAAACCTGTATTTCTAATATTATGAATTAAATGTGTGTTATCGGGAGGAAAATTGTCCTATATACAGGGGATCCCCGTCCCCCCCTTGTGCATTGCATTTGTTAGACCCAGAGTTGAACTGTCCCCCGCACCCCCCTTGCCTTTCCCCTTCTCACACAGCTTCTGTGCACTTTCTCAGCAAGCAGGGGCACAACTTCCCCCACAATGATATGATACATAGTAGAATTTTTTTAGATTTTTTTTTTTATTAAAATGCTGCCCCGAGTGGCTGCCCTGGTCGCCTGTGCCTGAAACCACTACTTCAACCGCTACCTAAAACGCTGGTTCCTTTTCTCCCACAACTGCGGGCACCAGCATTCTTTACCTGCATCTTGGTTGGCAAACTTGACCTTTCAAGTTGACAAATGGATTGCATGTGTCTCATGTGCCAGGATGTTAGCTCCCAGCTAATTAGCTCCTCTTTGCTTCATGATGAAGACGCTGTCATTGTAGAAAGAGATGGTGGATACATTAAACACTTTAATATGCACATAAAAAAACCCATAAACCCTTAAAAGTTAGTTTTAAGACAGGATCCGAGCTTGTTACTTGCAGAAAACTGGCAGAATTGAAATGCAAGTGTAAGAAAGCCTGTGCCATTTTCTTAAAGGTTGTTTTTTTTTATCCACACTGCATATAAAAAATAGTAAGTGTTGTACTACTAATATAGTATTTTTTATTTTTGCTCATCGGTTATTTGTTTCTGTTTTTTTTAGATGCCAATAACTATTACCGCAGACGCAATGAAATCACAACAACAGACAGTTTGGATTTCAAATACCACAACTACAAGGAAATGAGACAGGTAAGTGCTTTTAGAGTTATAAAAATATGAAAGTATGGCTAATGGGACTTCATTGTGGCTATTTTGGTAACAATGTGAAAAGCAATGTATTTTACCTTTAAAAACCAACCACTTAATCTCTTAATCAATAGTTCACATACATTCACATACACAAATGAAAAGGATACACTTCATGGCAAGGATACATGAATTATAATGAATTCATGCAAGGTTCATGCATTACTTCATCCCTCAAAATCTCATGAATCATCTTGAATTAACATGAATTCATTGTCTGTCATTCATGACCTCATGCATGAACAACACATCATTTTAAGCATTGGGTACAGTAGGTACATCATTATGAATAATGATCAATTAAGCATAATTATGGTAATTTCTTTGTCCATCGCGTGTTCATTAAAAGTTTTGGAATTCAAAGTTTATTATACAATAGTTAATCATTATTAACCACATTATTTAATGCATGCATGTCAGCCTTAGGTAAGCATTATCTTCTCATTAGTTCATGTCTATGCCCCTCAGCTAAAGTGGCGAACAGGTCCTTTTTTAACGTGGATGAACAACGTGTTATTAGCCATGAATAAATTGTGAAATTTCAAGAATTAACCCTATGGGCCCGACGCCCGCAAAGTATGGGCAAATTTACATCTATTCTTCTCTGTTGAATTACTTTTGAACGGTAAATTCTAGTGATACGACACTCATACCAAACGAAACAGCAGAACCAGGGCTTTACAACATGACCCCCCACTTATTTTTGCGCTCAATTATTGGCGAGATATTAATTTGTAAAAATTTGCCAAAATCTCTCATATTAGCGCTCTGCACAGGCATTACTCTCGTTGAAATTACTCGCAAACCCGCGATTGCATAGACAAGGCACACATATCAGAAGAAAGTACAGACAAATGTTTGCCAAGTAATGATTTGACAAATTTCTACTTCACCCATTTTACACTCACAATTAGCAGTCAATGCATATGAAGAATAGCGGAACTTATCAATTCTACTGCTATCGTGCATTTCTCAGTGAAAACACATTTCATTACTGACGTACAGTTGTCACCAGTTGTCAAAATGCTTGTTTCACTCACGCAATCCGTGATTCATGCAGTCGCGTGAAATGTCAGTACAAATGCAGCCGCTAGAGGCAGTGTAAGAAGACAGAAGTTTACGCTGAAGTCAGCCACCCATGGCAAAGCCACCCATGGCAATATTTGCAGAATTTGGTTGACTGTAAACGTGCCATTATCTCGTAATCCGGCAGTTCAAATGCAGTGAAATTGAATCAATGTGCAGAGATAGTGACAATACAGCTGTCAAAATGTTTAAAAAGCAAAGAGTAACAATTTAAACAGCAGTATTATAGTCATTTCTACAAACCGATTGAGTTTCACTGTTTGGACAGCACAACTGTAAGATATTTGCATTAGAAGTTGGCCATGAAATGGAACATTTACTGCGTTAACACCGGAAATGTTTCGACTTGACACAAACAAGAGGTGTACTGATATAAGTTAGTGAAAACCTGTTCACCAGTGCAGCTGTGATTTAGTGAATAGGGAGTTGGTCTTGAGATCAGAGAGTTGAGGGTTTGAATCCCAGTCTGTTCCCTCTGATGTTTTACTTGTTTGTTGCACTTCCTTGTAAAAGTTATGGATTCATAAGAATATAATTTCCTCCACTACATGCATCGGCTTTGCTATATGGCCACGTTTTCACATGTTACTTGGTTTTACCAAATGTCTACCATACCTTAATCATTATTATCACCATCATATAATTTCAACAAGGATAGATAGATGACTGGATGACAAGACTGGCATATTTGTCGTATATATTTGACAAACTGAATGGACTTAGGCTCTGCTCTAAGCTGTTGAGGGCTGCTTTGAATGTCCTTATGCCATTTGGCTCAACGTATTTATGTGAAAAGACTTTCTCCGACTTGCATTAAGAATAAATGCAGGTCTCGGCTTAACGTGGAAGATGATCTGCGGGTGACCATCTCCAAAATTAAACCTGGAGTGGCCCTGCTTTGCTCCGCGCACATTTTAGATTTACATAACATGATTCCATTCGGTCTTGAACTTGCTTGAGACACAACTATTGACTGAGAGAGGAGTTAAGGAGGCCATCTATGTCTATCTCAAACAACCAACTTTGAATGGAGGAGGGGGGCTACGTCATCATCTGTCTGCTACATACCATTCTGTGATCACAACAACTCTCACTTTAATTAACACCTTGGGTGACTCATGTGACCCTTTTGTCATATGATGAGGGCTATGATCTACCGCTCCTCCTCCAGTGGTTTAGATATAGCTCCTTATTCCCCATCATCAAGAACTGACAAAGCCTTTCGGATGAAAGGTGAAAGCCCCAAAAATAAGTCCAGTTGCTTACAACTTAGCTTATTTGACTTCCATGACCTTCCCAATTTCCAATAAATTATTTAATGTTAACTTTTTCACCACATACACCCATTCATCATGTATGGTTTATTCAGTACTTACCTGTTAACAACTAAACAAACAATTTCATTATAGTCTATCTGCCTTATAACTGAGTCAGTGAAGATGTTGATTAGTAAATACTTTGCAAAAATGAAGTCTGGATTGTTACATATGTATTGTTTGCAAATGTCTAAGATTTCACTCTTCTCTATTCATTCATTTATTCATTCATTCATTCATTCATTCATTCTAACCTTTAACAAATATGTCTATCCTTACCAGGTTAAACATTACTATTTTCCAAGTAAAAGACGAAACTTATGTAAAAAAAAAAAAGTCTGGATTCTTTCTATGGTATTACCAACTTCTTATGAAGAAATTCAAATAAGATTCTTCACTTTTTTCTTTTAAAGCATGTAAGAATTCCGGTTGAAATTACCCTTTAATGTAGGATAGGTTTTTGTTAACAGTATTTCTATGTAGTTCAATGTAATTAGTTTCTTTTTAGTTTGAAGTTACCATAGCATTAGTTCTGGCAGGCCATGGAGTCAAGCTAACTGCATCATGACTGCATCAGCTGGGAGCTCAGCTGACCCAATTACCTGATTAATCAGCTGACTGCTTTCTGCCGCCTGTTGGCTGAAATGATATCTATTTAAACTACATACAAACACAGCTTCTCACCGCTCTCTTCGCACATTTTTTTTTTGCAATGAGAATTAAAATCATTGCATCATTTCACCTTACCCTTCCTACCATGGTGAACATTGAGGTCGATGATGCATGGACAGTGGATTGTGTGCTGGATTCGCAGCCGCCTGAAGTCTTTCAAGCAGACGGCATGATCGGAAAGAAAATACCATCTGCCGCAGCGCTCGTCTGGCGAGTAACAGTCCATCAACATCAACATCAACAACTCCATCAACATTAGTGATTAGCCATTTCCCTGTCTCCTGGAGATCTTATCTTGGAATCAGATCACCACTCTGCTTCGTTCCTCTCATGAGGCGCTTGTTTATTTTTTTTTGGATTCCTGTTGCATTGATCCAGTGCCTGCGTCCACACCAGATCCAGGCCCGCCTGCTTCCAAGGAGGCTACCAAGAAGAAGAAGCACTGCCACAGCACATCTGCAGCACAAGCCTCCATATCAGTAACACCTGTTCTGATGTCTGATCCCTGCTAGACTGCTGGTGCACTGCCTGTCTTCTGTGTTTTTGTGTCCATGTGCTTTTGTTTTGATTCCTACCCTGCCTCCTTGGATCCCTACCCCGCCTGATTGCCAATGATTGTTTGATTGCTTGCCTCCTGCCCCTGGTTTGCCTGGCCCCATTTTCTGTACTTAAGTTCTACTTAAGTTCAGTTTCCTCTATGTTCTGTGTCAGATTGTCCTGCGTCCTCTGCATGTGCTCTGCCTTGTGCTCTGGAAGTAAGTATAATTTTTCTGTTTTTTAGTTAAATTATGTATGCCTGTTTGCCTGCTTACTGAAGTTCTCCTTTTTTTTGGACTGCCATCCTGCCAACCTCTGCTATCAGTTCAAACCTGCGATCCAAAAACTAACGATGTTAATTTAGACAAATCTTGCTTAGATCCAGTGACAGGCGTGTTGTGGACTGCAGAGATGTAGTGGTCATTTTGAAAGATAGTAACCCTCAGCTATCTAAGACATTAACTCTAGCTGAATTTTGCATTGCTTTTGCCGTGTATGAAGATGTTATTTCTGAGGCCTTTTGAACTCGTAGATCTAAGCTTGACACCCCTTAGGAAAATCACTGTATCATTTGTTGAGCTCTTGAAGCAGCATCTTCATTTTAACGTTATACCATATAGAAACAGAAACATCTCAGTAGTGAAGTAATTTTAAGGGTTAACGGAAACATTTTATGGACATATAAACAAAAATAGGCATGTGCATAAACCCCAAAGAAATAATTCCATTAATGTTTAGTAGAGCCTCCTTTTGCTGCAATGACAACCTGCAGATGCATCCTGTAGAAACAGGCAAGTTCCAGAAGTCTGGCAGTTTGTATTTTGGTCTATTCATCCATACAAAGTTTAATCAGGTTTCTTAGCTTCCTTGCATTGACAGCCTGCTTCAAATCTATACATACACTTTCAATGATGTAAAGGTCTGGAGACTGAGATGATCATTTTAAAACATTGTTTTGGGACTGTGTTGCCATTTTGCCACTAGGGGTCCTTATTTTGCCTTTTTTGTTTTTCCTTACTCACTCTGCAGCTACTCTGTCATGTGTTTGTGTTAAGCATTTTTTTTTTTTTTTTAAAGCATCATTTAATCATTACACCCACTCTTGTTAGGTGTCCTTTATAAGCCTCCCCATTTTCTTGCTCTGTACTCTGTCTTGGAATTGTCTTCCTTGAGTTAACTTGTCTTGTACGTTTTGCTGTGCCTTTGAATGCTTCAACGCCTTGGATTTTTTGTGAGAGCTTGGACTTTGATCTGTTTTCTGAGATTGCTTGGACTTTTATTGCCTGTGTTTTTGTGAACGGCTTGCTGTGAATGTTTGACTGTGCTTGGACTGTTTTCTTGTGTTTCTTGCTTCTGTTGGATATTTCTGCTTTGTGTGCTGTGATTGCCAGTCATGATGCTACAGTTGCTCACCATGAGACTCGACTGCGTGGACAGGAGGCGGCGTACACCCGACATGAGCAGGTCCTGCAGGACCTCCAACGAAGCATGGCATTCTCTCCTGGCACGTCCTCCGCCTTTCCCTGGTCCTTCTCACCCTACAGAGCCCAAACTCCCTGCTTCTGAGAGATATGACGGGGAAAGGACTGCCAGCGGTTCCCAAACCAGTGCTCCCTCACTTTTGAGCTCCAACCTTCCTCCTTCCCCTCTGATTGCTCCCGCATTGCCTACATCATAACCTTGCTGACTGGGAAGGCCGTGCTTGGGCCACAGTCATCTGGGAACAGCAGGGAGGAACTTGCACTAGCTATGCTAGGTTAACTGAGGAGATGCACAGGGTGTTCGTTCATCCAGTGGGGGGCAGAAATGGAGCCAATCGACTGTTCCATCTACGTCAAGTAACTCTAGCATCGCCGAGTATGTGGTTTTCTTCCGCACCCTGGCTGCCGATATGGAAGCCTTGATGGCAGCCTTCCGACATGGTCTGTCTGGGTGCGTCAAGGATGAATTGGCTGCTAAGGACCCAGTAGAGGCCCTAATTGAACAGACCATCAGGCTTGACAACCATCTGCGAGAGAGGCGACGTGAGTGGCAGCCCATCAGGGAATCATTTACTGGCATCGATGCATCACCTTTCGGTCCTCCACAGCCACCCCCCATTCCTAATGAGCCAATGCAGCTTGGTGGATTTCGTCTTCCTCAAACTGAAAGGGATCATAGGATGTCCGTACAACATGTCCAGAGCTTGTGGGAAAACTCAAGCCCCGTCCAGGTGGGGGAGAACTGTGACTGGGGCAACACTTACTCCCTGTGCTTCGTGTACTTGCATGCAAGTTCCCATCATGATCTTCTGGGAGTATGATCATTCTGTATTGGCTTCCAGTGCTGCAGAGAACTTCATGGACACCTCTCTGGCCAACAGACTTCCCCTCTCTCTGACTGACCTCAAGTGCCCTCTCCCTGTCACCACCCTGGATGAAAGAACCCTGGGGAAAGGTACTGTTACTCACTTAAGAACTCCTGTGATTGTCAACTAATGGTAATCATCAAGAGAGTATCCAGTTTAACTTGCTCTCCTCTCCCGAGTTTCCTGTTATTTTAGGGTACCCCTGGCTACCGCACCATAACCCCCACATCAACTGGTCTACGAGAAGGATTGTCGAATGGGGTCCTGCTTGCAAATCCTCGTGCCTCCCCTCCAGATCCAGGTCTCTGAATCTCCTAGTCCTCTCGAGCATCCCGAGTCCTTTCCGAGTACCATGATTTGAGTGAGGTCTTTAACAAGACAAGGGCTACTTTGCTGCCGCCTCACAGACGATTGTTGTTCGATTTTGCGAGGGAGATGAATGGAAAACGACCTTTAACACTCCTACCCAGCATTATGAATATCTGGTCATGCTTTTTGGTTTGACCAATGCCCCAGCAGTCTTCCAGGCCCTTATCAACAGGTCCTTAGAGACATGTTAAATCATTTTGTTTTTGTTTATTTGGATGACATTTTGATTTTGTTCTAAATCTCTCCATGAACATGTACATCAGTTCTCCAATGCCTCCTGAATAACAATCTTTTTTGTCAATCTGGAAAAGTGTGAATTTCACATCTCCAAGATTTCCTCCTTCATCCTTGGAGGAAGGTAGTCTACAGATAGATCCAGGGAAGACTGAGGCTGTATGCAAGTGGTCACAACCCACTTCTGTCAAGGAGGTACAACGCTTTATAGGATTCACCAACTTCTATCGTAAGTTCATCAGAAACTTCAGCACTGTAGCTGCCCCACTGACCAACCTGACCAAAAAAAGATCTGGTCCTTTTCCCTGGACAGCTGAGGCACAGAGGGCATTCCAAGATCTGCAGGTGAGGTTCACAGCTGCACCAATACTTACCTTGCCTCACCCCTCTCTCCCCTTTGTTGTGGAGATAGATGCTTCCGATGTGGCTGTGGGCGGTTCTGTCTCAAGGAAGTGCCGATGGAAAACTTCATCCCTGTGCTTTCTTTTCCTCATGACTCTCAGATGCCAAAAAGAACTATGTACTGACTAAGTCCTAAAAACAGTCTAGTGCTGGTTGCCAATATGGAGAAGTTTAGACGTGCGCCCAGTGCACTCAAACATAGCAAACGGAAAACTCCTTAAAGTTAAAATTAAGGTATGTACATATACAGTATGTCACAAAAGTGAGTACACCCTTCACATTTTTCAAAAAAAATGCTATATCTTTTTAAGGGACAATACTACACAAATGAAACTTCGATATGTTTTTGAGTTGTCAATGTACAGCTTCTGTACCAGTATTAATTTGCTGTCCTCTGAAAACCACTTTACACACAGGCATTTTTGTATAAATAGCAGACCACAAAAGTGAGTACACCCTGAATGATAACTGTGCATATCATTCAACCATAAAAACCCACTTGTCCTATTTATCATTTCTGTGTTTTGGTCTGCTCAGCTGGACCATACAAATTCATGTGTCATGTATTAGAGGTATTCATTTTATTGTTTTGGCTATAATTCTGTCATACTATCCACTGGATGACCAACATGGCTCCTCATGGCAAAAAAGAAAACTCAGGACTTGAGAAATGTAATTGTTGCTTTACAGAATGATGGCCTATGCTACAAAAAACAGCAACACCATGAAACTGAGCTACACCATCATGGATTGAGTCATTAGGTGGTTTTCCAAAACGGGTGCATTGCCAGAACAGGCATTGACAGGATCAGTCAAAGAAGTTGTTTCCACACAATCGGTGTCAGATGCAAAAGTTGGCTTCAAAAAATCAATGCATGAGGGCAGCCAGCATTGTTGAAGAGGTTGCAGAGGCAGGAGGTCAGACTGACAGAGCTGAAATAATATGCAACACAGTGCAACAACTCGGTCTTCATGGTTGTCCTTCCAGATGAAAGCCTCTTTTAAAACTTGATCACAAAAAAGACGGAAAACCATTTGCTGAAGACATGCAATCCAACCGCATCAATATCTGAAACCATATCCTGTCTGACGAGATTTAAATAACCTTTTTGGCTTAAATGATGTCAGTCATGTGTGGCAGCGGCCTGTTTAACAGTACCATTATAATTGTGCCTTGCCTACAATCAAGCCTAGTAGTGGTAGCATCATGGTTTGGGGCTGCTTCAATGCTGCCAGCACTGGGCAACTGCAGTTCACTTTAGGAATCATGGATTGCAACTTGTGCTGTGGCATTCTGAAGCAGAACATGATGCCCCTGTCGTGAATTCTTAGAAATGATTCTGGAGGAGGTTTTGCTGCTCAACAGGTCTTTTTATTCGTGTTCATCGAGAGGAAGCTGACCACAACAGAGCATCTCCTAGCCATCCTAACCTTCAGTTCTATTCTGACTCCTTTTATACTAAACACATCAGTATCAGATTAACTAGTGCCCAAATTCAGACACGCTGGATTTACACTCGTTATCCTTACAAGGTGACTCCCAACATAGCATACACCTAGGTAGGTTTCCTCTGTCAGCCGTTCTGCTGAGTCTGCAGTAGGCCCACGCACACACACACACTCTCTATTCCTGTCACACAGACTTTCAGACTCTAAGCCCATTTACAGAAATTACAACATATTCCTCCCTTTTTCGGAAGCCTATGCTTCTCGAAACAGCATTTTTTTACATCATTATCACACACACCATGCGATCACCCACATTTTTCAGATGATAATCTTATCTGACTATCTGTAGAATATCCCTTAACCAGTGAGACCTCAGACCAACAGGGGCAAGGAAAAACTCCACTTACAGTATTTGACCTGAGCTTTTCATGACTTTTGCAACAATACATGGGAGAAACCTTAGGTGGATCCACGGGTCTGGGTCTTGACTCTCCCACCTGGAGTCTAAGGGTATATTCTCCCTAGTCTGATTCTCGATGCCAAACATTTCACAAACATCATTCTGATATCATTTTGATCATTCAGAAGGCTCCATAACTTTGATTTTCAGAATAACTCCGAAAAACTCTCCTTTAAGGATATCACACAATTCATGCAACTAGTTTCCTAAGTACTCACACCAAATATCATGCTACTTAATGCAAAGTCATTCTTATCAAAGTCCCAAAATAATCCTGAAAGAGAAAATATTAATAGAACTTTGCCATCTTCAATGAATTTTCCTTTCTGTGTATGTGCATGTCAGTTTTTATTCTTGTTACTGTTCTGCAATCTTTATGAAGTGTGACGCATATAAGTATGTGAATTTTTATTTCATGTTGTTATGCAATGAGTGTACCAGAATATATAGGTTACTGTTTTTCGAATCTACTCTATATTTGTCTAAGTGTGTACTGCTCCTTCCTGCCAGGGCTGGTTGACAGTTCCTTGTATCCCTCAAAAAATCTTCTTTTCTCAAAGCCTCCTCCCTTTGAGGCTTATCATGATATATTCCATTATCGCGATGCCATTCGTAATCCACTATCGGTAATCCACATTGGTAATCCAAACTCGATCTTCAAAAAGCAACCTTTCAAGCTCTCCACTCAAGCTCACCACGGTCCTGTGGCTTTTGAGCTCGAACAACAAGCGGCAATTCCGCTACCTGGTGAAGAACAGCATCCGGAACCACATAGGGAGGGGCAGTTGGCATTTCCCGTTCGTCTCGATCATTGTCCTCTTCTTCTTCGTCAGCCAGCCCCGACAGGACCATCTGGGATCTAACTTGTCCTGCCGCTATTCTCACGAACAAGGTTCTCAGACAGGGAACAAGACAACAAAACATAAGGGAGACAATGAGAAGAATGGCTCCAATTAAAGCAGCTACTTTAACAAACCATGCACTGAAAGGCCCAAAAATTGTTTTAATCCAATGATCAAACCACTGATCAATTTTAGTATCTCGACCAGCATTTTCTGCAAGTTCAACGCTCAAACTTTTCAACCTATTCATAGCTAAAGAAAAAGATCCATTAGCTGCTGTATTATTTGGGATATAAGTACAGCAATGAGGGCCTACCATTGCACACACACCCCCATCTTTGGCTAATAACCAATCCAATGCCATACGGTTTTGCATAGCCACTCTGGATGTGGCATCCAACTGTTCTCCCAAAGATTCAAGTGCCTCGACAGTGTAATTAAGAAATCGTTGCTGATTGTAATAAAGATAATTTGCTACTTCCCATAATTTACCAATTCCTATCATAGGAATAATTGTTTCAAATCCTGCTGCTATTTCACTTCTTATTTTATACTCTGCAGGTATTCCTCTAGGTTGACCAATTGCATCCAAATACACTCTTGGATCCTTTTCGTACTTTTTAACACCTCTTGCCACTCTATTTTTGTGAGTTGAATAATTCCCAGATGAAACATACGATGCATTTTTAGTCTCTAAAGCATATACAATTGAACTATCCTGCATTGCAGTGACACGTGCACAAAGACCATCCCAGTCTTTTGGCAGAGTATTATGCAACCCCCACTCTGGGCCACACGCCCACCAATAATCTGCCAAAGACACATTTTGATGTTCTAACATAGCTATAGGAAGAACATAAGGCCTATAACGATACTGAAATCGACGGTAGTCTGATTCTGCTTTTGAAACCCTTGGAAGAACTAACTGATATGGATGATCTATAACGAAGGTAATGTTACAACGACCTTGAAATGTTCCCACTTTTTCTTTTCCTTCACGCAAATAACAATCAAAATCAAATCCGTCACCTAATTTGTACTTTTTGATAGTAGAAGGGAAAGTTTCCGGCCATTTACTCATCTTTTCACAAGCTTTAGATTTAAAAAGATCACGACGCTTAACAGCAAATTGTCGTACTTCAGTTCGTCTAACATTATCAAAATTAGAAGTTCCTAACCCTACCAAACATTCATAACCACTAACAGATAAGGGTTGTAAACAATCACGCACATGTGGTAATTCATGTCTACACTGGGTAGGATTCGGAGAACACTTTTTACATTCTTGATCATAGTATTCTACAGCATCGAAATGTCGGTGAGGTGCAGGAATGACAATCATTGGGGGTCGTGCCTGCGCACATACATAGCAGTTCTCTGGCGGATGATATGTTTTCGCAGTAAACTCAGCCCAATCATACCAACTATTATCCCAGAACGGCGAATAAATATCATCAGGACTACGAGAAATGCTTCTCTTGGCACGCCCATATGCACCACCCGAGTGATGTACCCATGAAACTAAAGGACAATTTATCTTATCACTACCCCATGTAGGTGTACCAGACCTAATTTTAGCACGGCTTCCTAATTGATAATTAATAACTTCATCAGCAGCGACAACGTATTTACCCGTCCAGCACTTATTTTTCTTACACTTCAGTTGCACATTAATGCTTTCAGCAACCGGACCTTCGGGTGAACAGAAGTGATCCACACCAGGAGCCTGCCAAAGTTGAACTTGGCGACCATTTTTTGGACCTAATTCTACAATATATACAAAATCTGGAGTTTCTTTGAAGAACACCTGGATCGAGCAATTAATGGTTTGTTCAAGACTTTCAGCCTGAATATTTTCCAATATTATAGCTAAAACACATCTGACACTTCTTTCTTCCCATGAAACAAAACCATACTGTGAAACTGGCGGAGTAACATCATTTTCAATAGCAATAGTTGGAGTGATCAATTCAGATGATACTTCTTTATCTTTACCAACATTATCCTCTAGAGGGAGACGTTGATCAGGCTGACTCATTACTGAGAGATTCATAGTGATATGGGATGGCTGACTCTGGGTTGTTATAGAGGAGATGAGGGTCGAGTTGGACACCTCTTGTCCAAGGGTGCTCGGTGGGACAGGAGCCCTCGGAGCTACCCCCGGATTGACTATCGGAACCGGATTCTGGACCGGCCTCCGTACCTTCGGTGGTGATTTCGTCTCGCCTTTGCGACAAGGAGGGCATGTCTGCTCCTGACGTGGGGGCGTGGTGACCGCCTGTTGGTTCACTTCCTTTATCCACGTCAACTGAGGCTGTATCCCCCAATCCTTCGGCTGTATCAGACTCGGAAGGAACAGAAACATACCTGCTACTATCATAAGGCCCGCTAAGAGGCCGAACACTCTGGTCCAACCCTCCAGCTTGACCACTTGAACCAACCCCTCCGTCAGCGGGTAACGATTGCGAATCCATCGCATCTGGCGAATGCCCCTCGCCATTGCTGCTTAAGCGAACAGAAGGCTTTTTCACTGAGTATGGTCGGTCCTTATCCTGTGGGGAAGGTGCTCTGTAACATAAATTCAGATGGTACCAGGTTTTGGAGCCCTTAACTCGTACAGCAGTTGGAGTAGCCTGTACAACCTCGTATGGTCCCTCTGCACGAGGCTCCAAACAAGTTCTTTTAATAGCCTTAATATAAACCCAATCCCCCACTCCGACAGGCATTTCGTTAGTAGCATTCAGTCTTTCCTCATGCGTAACGGCTTGATCTCGAATTGCGTCATGAATGTTAAGCAACTGTTCCAAATAATGTTTAATTTCAAGCTTCAACTGATCTAATGAAGGTCCTCTGCCATTCCCACGAATACGCGGTGTAGGCATCGGTCGTCCAAAAAGCATTTCCGCTGGAGTTAGATGTGTTACACGATGTTCCTGAGTTCTCATATGCATAAGAGCAATGGGGAGTGCGTCCAACCAATTGAGACTAGTACTTGCACAAATCTTAGCAATTTTATTTTTCAAAGTACCATTTGCTCTTTCAACAATACCTTGACTCTGAGGGTGATATACACACCCAAACTTTTGCTTAATTCCCAATGCTTGACCTATTTTAGCCCATGTTTTAGCTGTAAACGCTTTTCCATTATCCGATGAAATAATTTCAGGTATTCCAAAACGAGGAATTAACTCTTGTGTGAAAAACTTAATCACTGTTGCTTCATTCTGTTCCGGGCTTTCACAAGCCTCAACCCATCGCGAAAACCTACAAACCACTACCAGTACATAACGATATCTCTTTACTGTTTTAATCATATCAATATAATCAATGACCACATGCTTAAAGGGTCCTTCGGGAACTGGAAACCCAGCCAACGGATTAGTTGGAATGCCCTTCCTGATATTATGCATATGACAGATCGAACATCGTTGCAATACGTGGTCAACCATATCATTCATGCACGGAGACCAAAATCCCATGGCACGAATTTTTCTTAACACCTCCCTTTTAGACTCATGGCCTACATCATGCACATCAGAGATCAGCATTCCAAGCAATGTTAGTGGAGCAACCATAAATCCTTCGTGGTTACGCCATACTCCATCCGGTCCCCTGGTTGAGCCCTTGTCTTCCCATGAAGACTTCTCAACCAATGAGGCGATTTGCTGAAGACGAATAACATCATCCAATGACGGTTTAGGCTGTAAGACATGCAAAGGTGCTTGAACCCCAAGGCGAGGAGAAACCTCTGACGTCGACTCACATACATATGCCCAACATTCCGGACAGCTGCCACGTTGACACAATGCGCAACAAAGTGGCTCGCTGGCATGGAAATGTCCTGGTGTGTTTGACAACTTACACCATCTGCACGAGTTAGTATATGCATAAGGACATAAGTACGGACAAGAAACCTTTCTTGATGATTTTCCACTCTCAGTTGCACCATCAAGAATTGTTGAATGTAACACATGCATCATTCCCCGTTTACATGGTGAATCAAATTCTCTAGCCTTTAATGCTGCATCCTTTGCTATTTCATCTGCTAGGGCATTGCCCCGTGTAATTAAATCATCCCCCTTTTTATGCGCCCGACACTTGCAAATAGCCAGACGAACAGGTGACATCATAGCGGCTAATAACAGTTGTATTTGATCCAAATGTTGAATTGGAGAGCCATCTGATTTCTTAAACCCCCTCTGTTTCCATTGGGCTCCATGAACATGACAGACATTATGTGCATATGCACTATCAGTAAAGATAGTTGCGTGCTGACTATCGGCTAATAAACAAGCCTCAGTAAGAGCCTTTAATTCAGCCAATTGAGCTGAACAAGGTTGCTTACAAGGAATGCACATAACGACTTCAAACGTCTCTTCTTCTTTTAACTGGACAACACTAAATCCAGCACACGTCTTATTGTCGTAATTATGGCTGGAACCATCCACGAAAAACACCAAACCAGATTCAAGAGGTTCACTTTCTAAATCCGCACGTAATTTACAAAAGACTAAAGAATCTGCTACACATTCATGGGGCGTTCCTTCATAATCCAAAGGAATCCTATCCGCTGGATTAGTTGCCATATCGCATGTTTTAATAGTAACATCTGGACAAAAAGACAAATCATTGTACTTTAACTGTCTCTGAGGTGTCAGACAAAACCTTCCTTGCTCGACCAATTGTGAAATGGCGTGAGCTGTGTAAATCGTAATTGGCCATCCCATTGTTATACCCGTTGCTTTAACATATGCCATATAAACAGCTTCAACACCCTGATAACAAGGTGGATAACCCTGAGCCACATCGTCCAATTTAGAACAATAATATGCTAACGCTTGTTTGGCCTTTCCTTTACACTGGGCTTGAGTTAACATGCCGGTCATGTAAGCATCTCGTCCTTCCTCTTTTTTAACAGCCACATAAAGATGAAAGGGCAGTTCATAATTGGGTAGCGCTAAAGCGGGTGCTCGTTGAAGTTCCATTTTTATCAAAGTAAATGCCTGCTCACCATCAATAGTCCATGTTAAAGATTTATGCAATCCTCCTGCCGTTGCAGCAGCAATCATTGCGCGAAGTGGAGCTATTTTGTACTCATGACACTCAATCCATTCACTACTAAACCCAACTAAGCCAATAAACGTCATCATTTGTTTAATTGTTTGTAGTTTTGGTACCTGTGTTATTGCTTTTATCTGATCCTGGGCTATACCACGCTGTCCCTGCGATATAGCTCGTCCCAAGTATGTCACTTCGGTTTCAACGAACTGCAACTTTTTTCGCGACACCTTATGACCGCCTTCTGCCAACGTCTGTAATAACATCAATGTATCTTTTTCACATGTTTTTGCATCTGGTGAACATAGAATTAAATCATCAACGTATTGTAACAAGGTACTAGTACAGGAAAGATGTTTCAAATCTTCCTTTAATACCTGATTGAACACCGTAGGCGATATTTTTAATCCCATCGGGAGACGCGTGTATTGGTAATAGGTATCCAAGTATTTAAATCCACACAATCCCTTGCTGTTTTCAGCTAACGGAACTGTGTAAAAGGCTGATACAAGGTCGCACACAGAAAAGTATTTTGCGGATGGCGGCACATTTGTCAAAAGTGATGTTGGTGATGCGATATAATTAGGCATATCTTCCAATACTTGATTAAGCGAACGAATATCAATCAAAAGTCTCCAATTAACTTTATCCGCCTTCTGAATTGCAAAAATTGGTGAATTAGCAAGAGGCCTATTTACAGGTTCAATTACTTTAGCCTTCAAAAGGTTATTTATTATACCACGTAATCCAACTGCTGCCTCTGGCGAAACAGGGTACTGGCGATGGAAAGGCAAGATTGCACCTGGTTTTACACGTAACTCAACAGGACTGGCAGATTTAACGAGCCCTACATCACTGTCATCTGTCGGCCAGACGCAGTCCGGAACTTGTCTTAAAAGTTTGTCCTTATAATCAGTCCTTCCCTCAGCTTGTAACATCATTTTCCACGGTGAATATGGTTGGTCGTATTGTAGTCGTCTCATCTCTAATACAGACAACGGCTGATGCCACTGTGTTTTCCAACACCTGTATCCCACTCCTGGAAATTTTGAATATAAACAGTAAGGGTTTTTGAAAGGACATTCCTGTATATTCATTTCCATATCGAAATCACTTCGTTCATTATCGTTAACATTTTTGTCAGCTAATTCCATTATCTGAGGCGTACCTATGAGTTCCAATTCCTCAGAAATTCTTAAAAGTACACCATCTTCTGAAATCAGTTTACAACCTTTACTAATAAAAGGCCAAGTCGTTAAAAATGCTCTCATCATCATGTCACCTACATGCCTTACTCGATAACCTTTACCAGTAGCAAGAACAATGTGAGGTACAGTATGCGGTACGTCAAAATGTTGGACTAACGTTTCATCAGCGAGCAGGACAAACATCCCTACTCCTTCAGGTCCGACAACAATATCTTTAATTGACAAAGAGTAATTCTGCTGAACGGGCACTTCTTGCTGCCACTTACTTTCAACAGAGTCATCCATTAAGGGGTCAACTTTCAAAGTACAATGTACAGGGTAATAAGAAAAACGTAACTCGGAATTGTGTTCGTTAATAACACATTCCCATTTTTCCCATAACTGTTCCAATGTACAAACGTCAAAGTTAGAAATCCAATAAAGACGCATCACTGATAAGGAACGAGACACTTCTCCATCAGCCTGTGCTAAGAGAGACATCCGTACTACAGGGCCACCCACAGACACCCCCTCAGACGTACACTCTATTTTTAGGCCTAATTTGCACAATGCGTCCCGGCCCAGAAGATTTACAGGAGTCGAGGGAGACAACAATATTGGCATGACTGTGGTATGGGTTCCTACTTGAATTGTAACTGGTTCTGAAAATGGAAGTAATTGGACTCGTCCAGAGAAACCTACAGTTCTAGCAACCTTCCCTGTCTTATCCTTTTTAATATGTGGAACAAGAGAACTATTAACGCAAGTGTAAGTGGCTCCAGTATCAACTAATACTGATAATGTATGTCCTTGTATTATGGCTGAAATATGCGGTTCCTCATCTGGTCCTTGCGTTACCTGACAGACTGTATCTGATTCAGAAACTAGTCAGTACTGCCCTCTGGGATCAAAGTTTACAGTCCCCACCATTGGCGACTGATCCCGACCCACAGTATTCCCACCTGCGCCCACCCCCGCTACAGGCTGTTGGCGACTTGGGCACAAAAAGGAGAGATGTCCATAACCTCCACAAATCCAGCACTGAGCATTTTGAGGGTTCATTTGTGCAAAGCCTCTACCTCGGCCTCTTCCACGGATCCATCCTCTGGCCCTTCGCAAGAAAGGCGTGGCTACCAGGTCGCGTGGTTGCCAAGCAGCTGGTGACTCCTGCTGCAGTTGGGGCTGTGAAACAGGTGGTACACATGGTAATGAGTTCGGAGAGACAGTGGGAGATACAATAACTGGAGTAGAGTCCTTAGCGAGCACAGTTGCTTGTGCCTTTTTAGGATGTTTCATATCTTCAAGTTGTTTCATAAGGAGCTTTCGTTGTGCCTCTGCATCCTGCTGATCACGCCTACCCTCAGCCCTTCTGTACTGTGTAACAAAATGAGTGACAGCTTGTCGAAACTCATCCTTTGACATTGTGAGCAGTCGCCAGTCGCTCTCAAGCTTGGACTTTACAGGAGCTGGCAATGCGTCTAAAACAGCATGACGGAAAAGCCCCCTGTTCAGTTCATTATCATTGGGGTCAGACTCCAAGCGACAACGCCAAAGCGCATTCGCAGATTTAATAAAGGCTGTAGGGTTTTCTTCAGACTTTAGCTTGTCCAACGTTAGTGCCGCAGCTGGACAGCGATTTGGATAAGCAGCTCGCAAGGCAGTCCAGACTCTGGTGCGATAGTTTGTAAACGAAAGATCATCAGTTGTGGGATCGCCCACTATCGAAGCCAAGTTAACTTTGCGCAATGCATCAGTCAAGGCGTCTTTGCCGATAATAATTCCAAGCAAATACTTAATGTCCCCAAGGGCAAGTGTCTGGCCCTCAGTCTGATCTTCAAATTTCATAATCCATGCACCCGCACCCTCCTGCAACGACGGCAGACGCGAGATAAGACCCTGTACGTCAGAATGTCCCCATGGCTGGTAATGCGAACCCGATCCCTTAACAATAATGGGCATTTGTGTACCGAATGGATGAATGTTCTTAACTAAACCCTTCTTAAGTGATGTCAGTGTTTGCTTATATGTGTTTGCATCCCTTAACTTACCAAGGGTGTTTTTCATTTTGTCATATAATAACGGAGCCATTAATGTTGCTTTATCATCTTCCTCGTCCTCCTCCTCCTCCTCTGTGCTAGCGGTAACGTAACTATGCAAATTCTCAACATTGGCCTCATTCTGATCCTGCAACAAGACAGTGAGTGATGCACCCTGCGGCGTCTGCCCCTTCAAATAGCCACGCTGCACAGAAAGCGTACACAGTTCATCATCAGTGACGGCTTTGCCACAACACTTTTTATACACTTCTATAGCTGTATGAATCAATCGAGTCAAATTCTCAATTTGAAGCTGACGACTCAAAACATCCCTCGAATACTCGAAGGAAGATGGTCCGAGTTCTACTCTGGAGCGTTCTTGTTTAATAGTATCAATAAGGTTTAAAATAGTCGGTGGTGACAGACCTCCTTTTTTGGCTATAGAAACATATTTCTCCAATTTAGCATAAACAGTACGCCGTTTTTTCCAAAATTGGCCAATGACTTCACGATTACGCGAATCAGCATCACTTTTAACCTTTTTTGCTGATGTCTGTACATCCTGCGCAAGCTCCTTTAATTCTTGTTCTATTTCAAAATCAGCTTCCCTAGTTTCTTCTAAAACATCATCACCAATCATGCATCGACGTCGTTCAACTTTACTCCAATCTTCTTCATCTAATCCATAATGAACTCTTTTAGAAATTACAGTAGGAGAGACTAATTTCTCTCCATTCATTTTTAACTCCTGTAAACGTGTACTTTCTGTCGACGCCGCAGTGTGACCAGGTGAGACTAAATGACAGTCATTCAAATGCAAATGATCTTGCTGTCTTAACAGCTGTTCCGTTAACTCATCTATCGGAAGCGAATGAGCTCTGTCAGGCGACATCGAGGGTGAAGCGCATCGTCGTGAGGTTTGACCAACGTGAGACGGAGATACTGAACCTTTATCTATTTTAGGCGAAATATTTTTAATCTGATCAGCCAATGTAACAACACTTGCTGCTACATCTTGTACACAATGCAAGAGTTCTTCGCGAGGTGGTACCATTTCTTCAGGTACATCTATCCGTCCTTTAAACTTTAATTGAGGGTATACCCCAGCATCTTTGTTTAATACAGGCAGCAACGTTTTTGCATCGTTATACGGGGGTGGTTTAGTTCCCACGTCCTCTTTTGGTGCGTCCTTTTTAAATATAGCTACTCCGCACTCCTTCATATTAGGCTGCGCGCTCATAGCTAAGTCAATAAACAATTTTAATATGTCTAATTCGTTTTGTCTTTTCATTTGCCAAACCTTCGATTTATCAGTGCATTTATAGTCATTGATTTTACCTTCTAATTGTACTAAAATCCTAAGATCCAACGTTCCCATTTTGGGCCATGGATCACAGTCCTTTTTCGTACGCTTTTCCCATTTAGCACTAATTTTTCGAATTTGCTTTTCAGCAATCCTATTTTTACATATTACTTGCTCAAGCGGCATCAATTCCCTTGTATACTTCTCCTCCATCTTTCTACAGCACAGTAATTTAACAACCGCTATCGTGCACTCCACAAAAACAACTTACAGCTAGATGTCACCTTGTTCGCTATGCCTGTGCAAGATCACAAAAAGGTTAGTTTGGAGATGTTTAATTACCACTCGTCCCTGTCGTCCTTTCCAAAGGCAAACGAATAGCTGCGGTATTCTTCAAATTCGTCCGTTTTACAAATCTGAAATAAACAATTATAACTATTACAACATATTTTATATTGTAAACTTTTCTCCACTTTACTTCCTTCTTATTCTTATTATTTTATTTTTATATCTTTCTTTCTCTTATATATATATTATATATATATAGGTCAATATTTACTTCACCGTTCTCCCCACTTTCCAGCTATGCAGCAAGGAAATAGCTGGACTACTTAAAGAGTTAGTGTCTTAAAAAATAAAATTACAACACCCTGAATGATTTTGTCGCTGTTCATGCACAAGGCAGCGAGAAGAGAGGTAACAGCTGTTCGCGCTAAACAGCCACACCTCAACTTCCAGCACCACAGACCTGAGGCGACACATAAATCATTCCATCCACGTTAAAGATACCCAACAGACCACCCAAAAGGGCGCATGCAGGCACAGGCGCCTCTGACCAGGAGACAAGACACGTCGAGCAGCGACCTCCGACCCCAGAGAGGCGTCAACCTACAGCATCCTTTTCAGGCAAGATGCGTATTTAGAACTCTGGAGGCAGGGAGATACAAATGTTAATACAGACATACCGTAAGGTACTATGCTTCACAAAAGCACAGTATCCTTACTCAGAAAGATTTAACGCTCATATGAAACAGAAAGCATTCATCCTATGAGCAAAACTTTCGCATCACGAGAAAACAGTCTCGTCATTCAGACACATTTATTACGAAGACGTTAGGGTTACTCTCTTTTTCGGCCCGACCTGGTTGCACCCTCAACAGGCCTTGCGCTGGGGATTGTGGGCTTATTAAGCGAGCCAATCTTGAAACAGGGACCACAACCATCAGTTCCTTGAGGAGGGCTTACCAATATTTTGACAATTAATTTAGATTCCCTACATCCACGACAACCCAGTCGTGGGCTAGCGCTTATCTCTTATCTCATTATTCATCTTTACACTTGTGGCCCACGTCTCCTTGTCAGTCCTATGTTAAGCTAAGCTATGAGATACGTGGCCTCTGACAAGCACAGTATCCTTTCACATGCAAATAAAGGATACTGCAAAACAGGACTTTGCTCGAAGACAATGACACCGACAATTTTAACGAAAACACAGTTAAAACCTGTGAATAAAGTTAGATGACACAACATAAAACAATATTGAGTCATGCAACAAGAAAAGGACGAGTAATCAGCCCGTGGACCAGCCACAGACAGACAACAAAATCCTCTTCCATTTGACCTGATATTTAATCGATGAAGACAAAAAAATGAACACACAAAAAACCCTCCAGAACATTTCCTATTTCCCACACAAGTTCGTGGGGCGGTGGACCCAAAAAATCCTAATAACAAAATACATTAATTTAGTAACTCACCCAAGCCAATCAGTACGGAAGCAAAGGCTTCCCGTCCCAAGAGGGAGACGGATCCAATTGAAACGCAAACCGTTCGTGACGCCAAATATGTCGTGAATTCTTAGAAATGATTCTGGAGGAGGTTTTGCTGCTCAACAGGTCTTTTTATTCGTGTTCATCGAGAGGAAGCTGACCACAACAGAGCATCTCCTAGCCATCCTAACCTTCAGTTCTATTCTGACTCCTTTTATACTAAACACATCAGTATCAGATTAACTAGTGCCCAAATTCAGACACGCTGGATTTACACTCGTTATCCTTACAAGGTGACTCCCAACATAGCATACACCTAGGTAGGTTTCCTCTGTCAGCCGTTCTGCTGAGTCTGCAGTAGGCCCACGCACACACACACACTCTCTATTCCTGTCACACAGACTTTCAGACTCTAAGCCCATTTACAGAAATTACAACACCCCCCTTCAGAAACTGGCACGCAACTGTTTTTTTCATGATGATAACAACCCCTAACACACCTTCAAGATGACCACTGCCTCCCTGAAGCAGTTGAAAGTGAAGGTAATGCAGCGGCCAAGTATGTCTGCAGACCTGAACCCTATTGAGTACCCGCGGGGCATCCTTAAAGGAGAACTTCAGTGTAAAATGAAAATTGGCATGTTAAAACATCATACCGAGTTGGTATGTGTACGGAGGAGCAAAATTGATTTAGCCTGTTACATTCAGAGTTTAACTATTTTTTATCGTTTGTCCCAGAAGGCTAACAATGGAAGTGGTAGGTGCCCTTAGACGAAGCATGACGGCTACGCTATTTTTAAACCATTAAAACAGCTCGAAGAAACTCCACACTCCATCGGTAGTACAACAAAGGCCCTGACATTAAAAACGAGGCACTGAGAACTTTGTAAGTGTACACAACATTTATTAATAAAACAGATTTGACAAGCAGTACCTTGCTGTAGTTTCTCATCGCCGCCATGATGAAAGTCTGCACAGGTCGATTGACGAACACGAACCAGCAGGAAGAATAGGAGGAGAGGTAGTACAATCAACTTGTTTGGACTTTCATCATGGCGGCAATGAGAAACAACTGCAAACGACTGCATGTAAGAACAGCTTTTTAAATAAACATTGTGTACATTTACAATATTCTCAGTGGTTCGTTTTGAATGCCAGAGCCTTTGTTGTACTACCAATGGAATGTGGAGTTTCTTCGAGCTGTTTTAAGGGTTTAAAAATAGCGTAGTCGTCATGCTTCGTCTAAGGGCATCTACCACTTCCATTGTTAGCCTTCTGGGACAAACTATAAAAAATAGTTAAACTCTGAATACAACAAGCTAAATCAATTTTGCTCCTCAGTACATATACCAACTCGGTATGATGTTTTAACATGCCAATTTTCATTTTACACCGAAGTTCTCCTTTAAACAGGAAATGAAGGAGCACCAGTGTCTAACATCTCCCAGGTCCATAATGCCATAATGAAGGAATAGAAAAGGACCACAAAAACAACCTGTGCAGCTCTTTTCGACGACCTCAGACTCAGTAGAGCCACAAACAAAGTCTCTGCCCTAGTCCTCTTGGACCTAAGTGCCGCCTTTGACACAATTGATCACAACATACTACTACATTGTCTCAAAACTTGGGTGGGCCTCTCAGGCCATGTACTAAAATGGCTTGAGTCATACATCACCGGAAGACAATTCTATATTAGTTTAGGAGATCATATATCTAAAAATCACGACGTACCCTTTGGTGTTGCTCAAGGCAGCTGTCTTGGCCCCCTCCTTTTCTCATTATACATGCTACCGCTGGGCAACATTATCAAAAAACATAATATAGACTTTCATAGTTATGCCGATGATACACAACTTTATATCTCAGTTGAGCCAAACAAAACCACAGTTCTACAGTCTTTAACCTCCTGTTTGTCAGCTGTCACGCATTGGATGAGCAATAACTTTCTAAGGGCGCTTTCACACCTATTTTTGTTCCGATACAAACCCTGAACCGATACAACTTTTTGCCAATGTTCCGGGATCGTTTCGTGTTCACATAGCACATTTTAGAACGGAACAAATGATGTAAACAAACGCACGTGCGATCAAATCCATTCCATTCTAACCCATGCCCGGTTAAGCCGTTACATTTTGACAGTTTCCTTCCTAGCCTACTAGCACAGCTAAATAACGAAATATCAAAAATGGATCATAAACTGATACTAGCTTTTGTTGTAGTCCTTTGGATGGCATACCAATGTATATGTTATAAAGAATACCTTCAATTTGAGCATGAGTACAGACTACGTCTGGAAAATAATGTGACACTACACCTTATAAGGATGCACGCTGCCAACAGAAGATACCGCAGGAGAAGACGAGCTGTCATTAATTTATACAACCAAAGACTCACAGAACTTCTAAATAGGAGGAGACATGTCAGGTATGTGCACTCACTTGTGACACGCTCTCTTGGTGTAGGCCTACTTTCTGTTGCTATTTATATGATTATCGACGAATCACGATGCACTTTCGTTGTGCTTTGATAACTACTATAAACTTGTACCATAGTAGTCAACCTTGTATTTTTAATGTAGCCTAATTTTGTTTATTTAGGGAAAAACAATATACTATACCACAAGAGTGCGAAATAACTGGCTGTAATATTTTCATCAGTTCTGCAGATAGATCTTTCATCTTTAAAATAGGCAGATTCAAGAGCATTCTTGGGAAAACACTGGTGAATGAGCCCAGTTTTTTTAAACTATTGAATTGTGACTTTAAGGGCAGTGTGCAGATAAAAAAAAAAATCATAACTAATTATTTTAGCCCATGTAATTTATTTAACATGATTCACAGTAGTGGGTTATTATATACTACAATTAAAATTGGTTGCTTGGTGGCTGTGTTTTTTCAGAGACATATGGGTATGTCCCCGTGCAAATGCCTGGTGGCCACACATTCAGGAAAGATGGACTGACACAGAGTGGGTACAGAACTTCAGGATGAGAAGAGACACTTTTATTCATTTGTGCAACACACTCCGGCCCTGGTTGACACGTGACACAACACGATACAGAGAACCAGTTCCAGTAGAGGTTCGGGTGGCAATCTGTATCTGGAGACTGGCAACAAATTTAGAATACCGCTCGCTGTCACATTTGTTCGGTGTGGGGCTATCTACATGTTGTGTTATAACTCAACAAGTGGTGACCGCAATCAATATTATCCTGAAACCTCAATATATAAAATTTCCTTCCACAGCAGAATTCAGGATGATAGCACAAGGCTTCCGTGACAGATGGAGGTTCCCTCAGGTAGTTGGTGCTATAGATGGAACCCATGTAAACATCAGAGCTCCACCTGACACTCCATCCGACTATTTCAACAGAAAAGGGCATTATCCTATCATTGTACAGGGTGTTGTGGACCACAAGTTAAGATTCTGGGACATTAATGTTGGACGACCTGGAAAACTGCACGATGCACGTGTCTTTGCACTGTCTAGTCTGTATGAAAGAGGTGAGAGAGGCTCACTGCTACCCAGGCATACAGAGGAATTTGAGGGAGTGGATGTGCCATTTCTTATTCTAGGAGACTCGGCTTACCCTCTACTCTCGTGGTTAATGAAGCCATACCGTGAAGGTAGGGGAATAACACCCGCTCAAGAGGGCTTCAACCATCGCCTCAGCCAAGCCCGAATGACAGTACAACGCGCTTTTGGACGGCTCAAAGGACGCTGGAGGTGTCTGCTAAAAGTAAATGATTCACATATCACGCTCATAAGTCAGATTGTATGTGCTTGCTGTGTCCTTCACAATTTTTGTGAAATTAATGCAGAGGACTTCCCGG
Source organism: Coilia nasus (assembly GCA_027475355.1). Taxonomy (NCBI): domain Eukaryota; kingdom Metazoa; phylum Chordata; class Actinopteri; order Clupeiformes; family Engraulidae; genus Coilia; species Coilia nasus. The sequence continues at coordinate 28,716,533 of CM050210.1, forward strand.
AGAGGGACAATACAGTGAGAGAGGAGCCAATACCTGAAACAAACGAAAGAGAGGATCATCTACAGGATAATGGAAGAGGGAATGAAATTAGAAATGCACTCAGTCAGTATTTTTCAAGACTGTGAGAAAAAATACAGAAGAGTTGAGAAGTACTGCTATTTATTTACTTTACTTATTTATTGACGTATTGTTCCCGTATATTTCATATGTCATATTTATTGTCATATTTATTTTCAGTAGCAGTGCTGATCTTGTAATAAACTAGTATTGAACAGTAACAGTAATTAACAAACTTGTCATATATTTATTTTCAGTAGCAGTAGTAAACAGTTACAACAGTTGAACAGTTGTACAGTAATGAACAAAGTAATTATAATTAATTTCAGTAGCAGTAGCAATGAACAAAGCAACAGTAATAAACAAAGTAAACATTGCAAAATTGTATGAAAAACTAATTAGCCTAATTATAAAACAAGTTCTGTGTTGTGTTTACATCATGTAATACAGAAGAGATGTCTGACACTTCACTAGCTGGGGCTGGGGGTTGAGGAGTGCGGGATTGAAAAGGTAAGATGTGAGGGGGCATTGGAACAGTGTAATGGGGTTGTTGGTGCAAAGCCCTAGTCAGGTTACTCATAACCTGCATAAACATGCTGTTTGTTGCCTGTTGTTGGGCTTGCATAGCCTGGAAGCGCCTCTCTTCAGCCTCCTGTTGTGCCATCCTCATATTACTGAAATCTGCAGCCTCTTCTGCCCGTTGTGCCCTCTCTGCGTCCATCATGTCCTTCATAAATTGCCTCTGCTCAGCAAGCAACTGTTGCAGCTCATCCTGGCTGTTCCTGGCCTTCCTCTTCCTAGACTGGGAACCAGGGATGGCAAGCCTTTCCCCCAACTTATTTGCTGCATCGCTGGAGTTGGCCAACTCAGGCTCAGTAGGCCCAGTCTCTGTCAAGCAAAGTAAAAAAAAAAATATGATGTTCATTTCTACCAACAGAGGACGCACTCTGTTCAAAGCATAAGAAGAACGATTAAAAAACTGTCCAGGTAATATTTTTACGTTTCGGACTTTTTATAGATGTAATTACAACGTTTGGTTGCAGAAAAATACTTAGGCTGTCTCTCATTCTTACGCTGACTTAACCGTAGCCCTGAACACCTTCATTTCACTTCAGCAAGGATAAACGTTGCAGGCGTAGTTTTGACTAAGCAGTTAGTCTAGGTAGGTGAAACTAGCACGAACTTAGTAGACTACTTGCTACTCACCTTCATCGTCGGACATGTTGGTGATTAAACTGTCATTCCCTTCAGCAGACTCCACCATGTCCACGGGTTTCACCACTGGTTTGGTACCCATGATGTTGTCCAGGTCATCGTACCAGGGGAACCTCTCTCTCTCTTCTCCCGAACTGCCACTTCTATTGAGGCTATCACGGGTTTTTACATACAAGTGCCTCAGTTTTTTTAGCTTTGCCCTGCATTGTTCAATCGTACGGTTGAAACCTTTTTCCCGAAGGCGATTGCTGAATATTTTGAACACAGCTGTATTCTTATGTGTTGTGTCCAACATTGAAGATATGTTTTCTTCAGCCCAGATGTCTATTAAAAACTGAACTTCTTCCGCGCTCCAGGTCAGGCCTCTGTTTACTGCCATTGCTGCTATTATTATTAGACTACGATTACTATTATTATTACGATTACGCTGCTAACGTTAGGCCAGTGAGACTGAACTTGCTACTGCTGATAAGAACTTTGCCTTTGCGGACTTTATTCCACGCGCACTGGTTTTAGTGGTGGTGGGGCACAAATGCGTAGCCTAGGCAACGTAGCAATGTTACAAAATTACATGTAAGGCTACAATAATAAGCAATGGAGACCCAAGCCTTAAACCACACATCAACAAAGTTAATAAAACAGCATACTTCCATCTAAGAAATATTGCAAAAGTTCGCCCCTTCTTGACCAAGCCAGACGCTGAAAAACTTGTTCACGCATTTATTACAAGTAGATTAGACTACTGCAATGCCTTGTTTACAGGCCTCCCAAAAAAAAACAATTGAAAAACTACAGCTTATTCAAAACTCGGCTGCAAGATTACTAACAAAAACAAGAAAGATGGAGCATATTACTCCTGTACTGGCTGAACTACACTGGCTACCTGTATCCTATAGAATTGACTTCAAAGTACTACTAATGGTATTTAAAGCTGTAAATGGCCTTGCCCCATGCTATATTGCTGACGCATTATCCTCTTGTACCCCTGCACGAGCCCTTAGATCCGCTGATGCCGGTCTCCTGAGGATTCCAGACGCACCATCCAAAAGGATCGGGGAATCGGCCTTCTCATACTACGCCCCAAAGAGATGGAATGCCCTACCACAGCACATTAGAGAAGCAGAATCCATTGACATCTTCAAGTGACAACTAAAGACCTACCTATTCAACCAAGCCTATACCTAACTACTCAGACCAAAGTCCCTTCAGCCAGACTCCTCCACCCAGACCAAAGGCCCTTCAAACAGTCACAGACTTCCCGTTACCAGCCCCGGCAGATGGGCTTCCCTGGGAGACGTGGTTCTGCCTGAGGTTTCTTCCTAGAAAAACAGGGAGTTTTACTCACTGATTCCTGAGGTTTCTTCCTGAATTCACGCAAATCAAACAAACAGGGAGTTTTTCCTCACCCCTGTTGCTCCCTGGGGACACTAACAACTGACTGCGCCTAAATGAATTTTCCTCGTCTAGTGCCACTGGTCTGCAAAGACTGCCGACCTATGTTCACATAAGAGCCCACATTAACAGGGCGTTGCACATCTCTAGCGCCACTGGACTACAAAAATTGCTGACTAGGGCCTACAAGGACTGCCTACCTGTGTTCATTTATCTGCTCCGACACCACTGAACCGCAAGAAATGTTGTCTTGTAACAACCCTGCTAAACTGTAAAGCACTTTGAGCTGCATCTTGCATGTATGAACTGTGCTATACAAGTAAAGTTTATTATTTTCATATTAAGGCAGTGGTAGATAACAATGGTGCTCACTCAAAAAAAATACAATTTTGACACAATTTGGACATGTTCACGGTGGGGTGTACTCACTTTTGTGGCCTGCTATGTACACACAAATGCCTGTGTGTAAAGTTGTTTTCAGAGGACAGCAAATGAATACTGCTTCACAAGCTGCACACTGACTACTGAAAAACATATTGAAATTTCATTTGTGTAGTATTATCGCTTGAAAAGATATGGCCCAATTTTTGCTGAAATGTGACTGGTGTACTCACTTTTGTGAGATACTGTATATCATAACAGCAGCAATAGCTTTCACTGATAATAAACATAATCAAAATAACAAACCAAATAGCTTACTATCACCACAAAGGCACACAGGCACAGTCGAAAAACTGTTTGCTTCCAAATCAGCAACACCTGCTTTTCGTTTGGAATGGTTAATAAAGGCCTTCCTGGGCTGCCCCTCAGGTTGGCTGAGTGACAATGCATTCAACATATATTGGCAGCCCCCTAGTGGCATGAAGCAAAACTGCATGCAATACAAACATGAATATGACTCATACACACCCACCCCTAATTGCTTCTACCAGAGCAATTACACCAAATTCAAATGAGACAAATACCAAGAAAAAGAAAGAAAAACAATGACTCTTTAGCTTCATTGAGCAAGCATATTTTGGTTATGGGTTGTTCAATGATGTTTGTCTTGATTTTTAAACAAACCACACGCACCAGACCCCTTTTATCAGGAAAGGTTTCCAGGACTCTTCCAAGCATCCATGTCCCATGTGGTGCTGTGGAATCCACAACCATGACAAGGTCTCCTGGGACAAAACTCCTCTTCTCCTGATTCCATTTTTGACGCTCTTGTAACAGCGGTAAGTACTCGCGAATCCACCTCTTCTGAAAGAGATCTGAAATGTACTGGGTTTGTTTCCACCTTCTCCTTGCGTAAACATCCCTTTTGTCGGAACAGTCCTGGTAGAAGAACTGGTGTGCCTTTGAGGAGTAACAGATGGTTTGGCGTCAACGCCTCAAGGTCATTAAGGTCCTCTGACAGCCTTGTCATGGGTTGATCATTGAGCATGGCTTCAGCGTCACAGAGCACAGTATGGAACATTTCATCATCTGGGGTTTGCTGACGGAGCATAGAGCACAAAATCCTCTTTATCATCCGTACCAAGCACTCCCAGGTGCCACCATTATGGGACCCAGCTGGAGGGTTAAAGCTCCACTTGGTTCCCTTCTTGGAAAAGGCTTTTTCAATGAGTTCATGATTCAAAGAGGATAAGGCCTCTCGCAGCTCTCTTTCTGCACCCACAAAGTTGGTGCCATTGTCTGACCTCAAGTGCAATACTTGTCCTGTACGACAGATCAACCTACGCAATGCATTAATGCACGAGTCTGTATCAAGGGAATAGGCCACTTCCAGGTGCATGGCCCTGCTCATCATACAAGTGAACACTACGCCATAACTTTTCACAATGCTACGCCCTCTTTTAACATCAACTGGCCCAAAGTAATCTATGCCAAAAATTGGTAAACAGCGGTAGATCAGAAACCACTCTCTCTTCTGGCAGGTCTGTCATTTTTTGCTCACCAATTTTTGCACCATGGAGCTTACAGGTAAGACATTTTGATATGATCTTTTTCATGGCAGTAAGTTCACTTGTTATCCAGTATTTTTTCCTTGCAGAAGAAAGAACATGATTTCTACCTCCATGCCCAAGCTGTAGATGGATATAGCAGAGGATAAGTTCAGAAATATGCTGGTCTTTTGACAACATGAGGGGGTGTTTAATATCCTCAGGGATTGCTGCCTTATTCAGCCGTCCCCCAACTTGCAGAAGTCCACCTTCTAGAACTGAATTCAATTTGAAGATGCTGCTACTTCTCGGCACTTGTGGCATGCCGAGGGTTATTGCAGCAAATTCAGCAGGGAATCTCTCTTGCTGACAAAAAGCGATTATGGAGGTCTCAGCCTCCAAGAGATCTTCCAATTTCACTTTCTGATTCCCAAGTGATGTTGAAAAAACTTGCATTTCTTTCTGTACATCCAACCTTGCTTCTCCACTAGTGTTCCACCTACTGCTCCAACACTTTTCTTTTCTTACTCAGCTTGAGCAGAGTTCCTTTTAGCTTAATGAGCCATGCAGCTGCAACCTTCAATATTTGCCAATCAGAGAAATGGGTCATCAGTTGCGATGTGGCATTGGTGTCAGCAAGTATTGCACTGACTGTCAGACTTCTTTTAACTTCTGGGTCATCAGCCGTGGAATGTTGGCCACATTTCTTCAGGTTCCTGTAGGAATTCCTGGCCTTCAATCCATCTTTGCTAAGATCTCCTACCTTCAATCCACGTGAGGCATCATCAGCAGGGTTCAGGGATGTGGGAATGTATCTCCACTGCTCAATTTCCGTATTATCCCTAATGGTGGTTACCCTGTTAGCGACAAAGGTTTGAAATCTTCGGTCCTCATTCTTTATATACTTAAGTACTGCTGTACTGTCAGTCCAAAAGCAGGTCTTCTTCAGTGGAAGCTCAAGCTGTAATCGAAGCATCTTGTCCACTCATACTGCAACAACAGCAGCAGTGAGCTCCAAACGGGGAATGGTGACAGACTTCAGGGGAGCCACTCTGGCTTTGCCAAATAGGAAGGCAACATGAACCCTCTCTTCTACGTTCTGCATCCTCAGGTAAGTAGCCATGCCATATCCGTTCTCACTTGTATCAGCGAAGTGATGTAATTGGGCACTGACCATCCTCCCAAATCCTTCAGGCTTCACACATCTTTGGATCTTGAAACATGCCACCTTCTTAAGATCTATCAGCCATTTGCTCCACTTCTGCTGGAAAGCTGGAGGTAGTGGATCGTCCCAATCATACCTCATCCTGCATAACTCACCTTGAGGCCACCACAAGAATCTTAAGTAGTCCCGGTGTTCTTCTGACACCTTAACCTGATGGAACATAGCCTTTATGTCAGCCATTATGGACACTTGTTCCTGTCTGAACCTCATAAGAACTCCAACTAACGAGCTGGTGAGGTTTTGGCCTTGCAAGAGCTGATTGTTGAGCGAGACCGCTTTGTATTCTGCTTCACAGTCAAACACCACTCGTAGCTGTTGGCGTTTTGAACTGATGCTGTGGCACTTCTTCAGCGTAGCCATTGCTAATGACATCAGCAAGAAATTTCTTGTACTCCTCATTAAAGCTTACATCTTTCTGAAGTCTCCTTTTCAGACCACGAACACGTTGCATAGCAACACTGAGGTTGTTTGGCATCAAAACATCTTTCCCTTTGAAAGGCAGTTGAAATGTGTAGTGCCCATTCTGAAGCTGAGCAGAGTTTTCGATTATATCCACAACTTCTTTTCTTCCCTTGATATTTCCTCCTGTTCTGCAGAAGCTCGCTCATTGAAGTCGTAGTTGTACTGGCTGATTAACAGCTCTTCTGTTGGCATTAACTGAAGGGTGGTCGCTTCCACAGTCACTACATGCCTGTAATGGACCATTTATTACCCACCCCAGTAGGGTTCTGATTGCGTAGGGTCCATCTTCACCTTCACGGCTGTTGATCACCTCCCATGGCTCCATCAACTTGGAGGCGTTTGTGCCAATTAACAGGTCAACATCAGCATTTATATAGGGAATTTTTACATCCTCTAAATAAGACTATTTTCTCAGCTCCTTTTCACTGATTAAGTTGGCTGTAGAGACAGGCATCTCTTCCGGGGTTCACACCTTGGGAAGTGGATAGAAACGTTCATGCGAAAATCTGGAAATCTCCAGGCTGTCGACAACAGAGCTTTCTACTATGTTATTATGGCCCAATGTGTGGATATGAATCTTAAATTTGAGTCCTTCCATATTCAGCTTATCAAGGAGCTTCCTGGTACAGAAAGTTCCTGTACTTCCTGGGTCTAAAAAGGCATAAGTTTCAATGATCTTATTTCCCTTTGAGCACTTCACCTTAACAGGCAAAATGGGAAGAATTCCATTGCAGTGACCAGTCCCTATAAGACCACAAGCAGAAGATGTTGTATCAGATGTCTTCGGCTGCTCAGTATTCTTCTGAGTAACCCTTTCCTTTTCTCCAATGTGCAATATAATGGGATGCATTCGGTTGCATCTTTTGCAAGTGATGCACCTGCAAGTGTCCTGTGCACAAGCAACTGAAACACAGACCCTTCTCCTTTAGAAAGTCCAGTTTCTCCCTGTGTGTCTTTTTTCCCAGCTTAAAACATTGCTTCAAAGCATAACCACTAGCATCACAGAAAACAGAACAATAACAGAAAAACAGAAAAATAGAATCATTCTTAGAAAATGTCACTTTGTTCTGAGCTGCTTTCTTCTCATCACCATCTGGTTTGCCACGTCCATCTTTAATGACCACCTGTGTAACAAAGCTGTTCCTTCTCAGGTGTGGTTTAACCTGTAACTTGCTTGCTTTTGTAGCTCCTTTGATAACAGGTGCAGCATCCTGTATGTCACCAAAGACTGGATCTGAAGTAATTCTGACCTGGTGCTCAATGAACTTCACAATATCTGAGAATCGTGGTCTTTGATTAGTTTTCTCCAATATCTCACATGCCTTTGTTCTCCACTTGTCTCTGAGTTTGTATGGAAGCTTCGGACTCAGAATCCTTATGTTGGCTAGCATGTTAAGTTCCTCCAAATACCGAAGATCAGCCATAGCATTGGAACTCTCACAGAGCAAAACTCCATACACTTTAAGCGTTTTGGTATCCTCAGCTTTAATACTTGGTCATCTATGACCTTCTCCATGTAGGCCTCAGTTATCTTAAACTCATTTCCAAAATGTTCTTTGAGCAATTTCTTGGCAACAGCGACTCCAGTATTTGCAGTCATATGAAGACGGCTGCATACTATATCACTTGGCTGCCTTCTAGTAAATTGTTCGAGATAATACAGTCTCCTTTACAGGTTGTCTTTGCATCTACACAGTGCTCAAACGCCTTTATGAATGTATTGAACTGCAGGGGATCTCCATTATAAATTGGAATTTCTCAACGTGGCAGCAGTTGTGAAGTTTGCATTTGAACATGGAGAGCTGTCATATCGTTCTGTTGTTGCAGTAGATTGTAGAGACCTGCTGTTTGATTTTGGCTTTGCAAGGGTTGAAACACCTGTTGGCCCAAAGTAGGTTGAAAGCCTTGATCAAAATGTGTGTTTGACTGTAACCAATGATGTTGAGAGCCTTGACTGACAGTTGGCTTTGGCTGCGATGCAAAGTGAGTGCGTAAAGACATTGAAACAGCAACTTGGTTTTTCACATTTTGCTTTGTTGTGATGGGTGGCATTATATGGAGATAGATTTGTCTCATAAAGATTTGTATAAATAAAAAAGATATACATAAATATAAATACATTTATAAATATTCAAACACAAAATACAAATACGCGACATACAAATAAATGATAGAATGTATATAAATACACAGACATTTGTATATATATTTTTGAGATTTGTAAATATATTTCTGAGATTTGAAAACAAATGTAGTTGATATGTATGTAATAAGTAATAATAATGTATGTGGAGTCTGCATTTGTGGATCCATTTTTTGCTTTTGTGTCTATTACGTAATTGTGAGACATTCCTACCGCACACCACGGTTTCACAAATAAATGTCACCGGATTTGAATACAAATACCCTTGACTGGACATCCAGCAGATGGCAGTCTTGAGCAAAGGTGTCGTGCAGCTCGTCGGCAGCTGCTAGTTTGGTATTACATCCAGCTATCCAGTAAATGCAAATGACAACATGGAAGCGACGATCAGTGGTTTAAATTGATAGGTTAAGTAGTGTTATTTATTACTTGTGTTTTAGTGTGTCTTCCCCAACTGGAGTGTACTTCACTGTACAGATATAGCTCTACAGATGTTGACGCGACGTCTGTGAGTGTTTGCCAGGTACCGATAGTTGCTAACCTGAGACGGTGAAGAGGCACCAAGAAAATCACACCCCACGTCCCTAGAAAACTAAACAGATCAAACAGTTTGAGCACCAGCTAGACTATATGGTAACAGAGTGAATAAGGACGCTACTCCCTGTTTTCATCTAAAACAAGTGTTGCCCACACAGTGCTATATTGTTACTGGCTAAACCATACATCTGACAGGGCGCTCTGTCAGAAAACGGGAGAGTGGTCACCCCATGAACTGGGCCATCCCAGGTATTGATAACCATGCAAGCGAAAATGTATGGTTTATCCAGTAACAATATTGCACTCTGTGGGCAACACTTGTTTTATGTTTAATAAATAACACTACTTAACCCATCCATTTAAACCACTGATAGTTGCTTCCATGTTGTCATGTAGTTGCATTTACTGGATAGCTGGATATAATACCAAACTAGCAGCTACCGACGAGCTGCACGACACCTTTGCTCAAGACTGCCATCTGCTGGATGTCCAGTCAAGAGTATTTGTATTCAAATCCGGTGACATTTATTTGTGAAACCGTGGTGTGCGGTAGGAATGTCTCACAATTACGTAATAGACACAAAAGCAAAAAATGGATCCACAAATGCAGACTCCACATACATATCAACTACATTTGTTTTCAAATCTCGAAAATATATTTACAAATCTCGAAAAAATATAAAAAATGCCTGTGTATTTATAAACATTCTATCATTTATTTGTATGTCGCGTTTTTGTATTTGTATTTTGTGTTTGAATATTTATAAATGTATTTATATTATATATATCTTTTTTACATTTATACAGTTTTATTTATACAGTTTATACAACACAAAGTACTTGTGCATGTAGGAAGAGCACCTTAGGGAGAAACTATAGCTATTACACCTACCCCTACACTATCTATAATCAAGTAAATAGTTCAGGCTGTTAGTCCCTACTCCCAGGTGTAACACGCACAGCTGGCCGCTGACTACAGCTATTCACGCAACCTCATGTGAGCTGTACAGGACAGAGCAGCTGAGGGGATGGACAACTGGAGCCGTACAGACAGATGCTCAACAAGGGTTAACCTGAACCAGCCGGCTACCGTTACAGTGACTGGGGCTGCTGGGGCCGTTTACATGATCCACTCAGCAGCACCTACCTATCGCTTTCCCCCATGGCTTTCACCATGCCAACAACATGCATCTCATCCAGGGCCACTGGCAAGCCTTTGCAGTTTCCTCCAACATTTCCTTAACAATTAAAATAACTAGATAAATACATAAAGATACAAGACACTTGCACATGTGGGGAGAGCACCCATTGTACCACACTAAAGGCTTTCCTAACTACAGCCATTACAATTATCCATTCACTATGTGGGACACATCCTCAGCAGTGTACCTCAGGATCAACGGGTGTTTCGGGCCTTTATTCACTGTACACCCTCCCCTGAGGCGGCCCCACTAAAGGTGATCAATCCTTTAGCGTGTGTCCACAGTTTAGCTACCTGCTACCCACATTTCCAAAATGTACTTCCACAATTCACTTACAACCACCGTTTACTTCCAAATTTTACTACTTCCTGCTCATTACCAACTATTTGCACCAACGCATAAAAAAATAAATAAAAAAATAAATAAAAAAATAAATAAATAAATAAATAAATAAATAAATAAATAAATAAATAAATAAATAAATAAATAAATAAATAAATAAAAAATTAGGGAAAGAGGAGGGGAAGGAGAAGGGGGGAGAGGGAGCCTGTCTGGGCTTCGCTCACCCCAAGGGCCTGTCTGGGCCTCATCTCCTCCTCCTCCTCCTCCTCCCCCATCTCATCTCCTACACCGCCCCCGCCCAACTCCCAAAGTTTTACTTACAAAATTAAGCACAACCACAATTTACTTCCAAAATGACCTGCTTACTTACTAATTAGGACTTGTTATCGAATATTTGCACTTTACCACCATTTTACCACAGATACTATCACTTTGCAGTCATTAACGCATACGCCATTACACAAACGACACTGCCAATGCTAGTTCTAAAGACGATTCTACCCATTGACTTACCATTAGATGTATCCACCTCTTGAATCTAATGGTGTCTAATGCTCAGCTATCCTGTGTTCCATACACCGCAAAACCCCGGGAAACTTGGCCACTCTGTATCCCAATACACCGCACGATCCCAGAGAGCCTGCTTCTAAGCTGCCCATGTGTGTGATGGCTGCCATTTATAAGCCTCTTTCTTCTTCTGTGTTTCTAATGACCCACTAAACGCACTACTGCCATCTGCTGGTCTGGGGTGCCCATCCTTATCTGCACAAACAGCCCTAGGTTGCACTAATCTCCACCTCCTCGGTAGAACACTGGCTAAGGCACTCGACCCACACCTGGAGGGCCCGGGTTCGAATTCCTCCACCGCCCCATTCGAACATGGCAACCCTACTGCTTACCCCAGGCAGAGACGCCCTTCGCATCCAGATCCAATTACTAGTCCTAGCTGCTTCCTCTGACATCTCCCTAACAGTTTTGCGTAGATTCTTACCACCAACCCCAAGCTCCCCTAGCAATGAAATGACTGACCTCCCTACAAACCCTCTACAACCCACTTCTACTGGAAATACTCTTGCCCTCCATCCTTTCTGCTCTGCTTTCAATCTCAACTCTTCATACTTAAGCTTTTTCCTTTCATACGCTTCCTCTAGGGAGCTTTCCCATGGGACAGTGAGTTCAATAAAATACACTACCTGTTGGCTGGTCGACCAATAGACTATGTCTGGCCTCAAGTTAGTGGTAACTATTTCTTGAGGGACCACCAACTTTCCACCCACATCTACCAGCATCTGCAAATCCTTTGCTTCCTGTGTAGTACTCCTTGACTTTACGGCTCTCTTACTTTTCTCACCCTCCCGCACAAACTGGATTCCTTTTTTATGACTACCTTCTGCATTTACCTGCTGCCTCCTACTCTCAATTCCTGCTGCTAAGCATTTTAATACTTGGTTGTGACGCCACGTATAGCGACCCTGTGCCAAGCTAACTTTACAGCCAGATAGTATATGTCTCAATGTGGCTACACCTGAACAGAGTGTGCATGACGGATCCCCATCTGTCCAGATTCTCAGGTTATCTGGCGATGGGAGCACGTCGTACGTCGCTCCCAATAAAAACTTTAGCCTGTTGGACTCCATACTCCACAAATCCCTCCAAGTAACCTGTTTTCTCTCTACTCCCTCCCAATTCAACCACTGGCCCTGCTTTGCTAATGACACAGCTTTTACCTGTCTACTAGCTTCTTCTTGCCTGCGTATCTGCTCTACAACCAATCTCCTTTTCTCCTTCTGATCTGCCTTTCTCCACATTGGCTTCCCTGATGTACGCCCCAAGCCTCCCCGCCCAATCTGGACATTTCCCATTATCTCTCCATGTCTAAGGGCTGCCTCTGCCTCCTGCACTGCTACCTTTGGTTTCCACTTTCTCCCTTTGCTCGGGTTAGGATCCAGACCACTGACTATCCTGTCCTTGCTCCCTGTTAACAACAGCTCTGTCCTAACCTTAGCACACTTAAATTCCTCTACCAGACTATTTATTGGCAGCTGCAGTATGCCCTTCCCATACAGAGCTACACTGCTTAGGCACTGTGGAACCCCTAACCACTTTTTAACGTATGAATTAACCACCCTTTCTAGCTTCTCTACTTTTGATAATGGTACTTCATACACTGACATGGGCCACATTACTCTAGGGAACAGTCCAAATTGCATGCACCACAATTTCAGCTTTCCTGGTAGCCCTGACCTGTCAATTTTTTCCAATCCCTCCACCACGTCTTTTCTAAGCTGCTCTACCTGCTCTCGATCACTCAGGTCTGCATTATACCACCTCCCCAGGCTTTTCACTGGTCTCACCCTGATGGATGGGATTTCCTCACCTTCCACCATGAACTTCTGCTCTACCACTTTTCCCTTGGTGACTGAGATACTCCTTGACTTACTAGGCTTTATCCTCATCCTCGCCCACCTGAGATTTGTATTTATCCTTTCTAACAACCTTTTTGTACATGGCACCGTTGTTGTTAACAGAGTCATGTCATCCATGAAAGCTCTAATTGGCGGGAGACGCAGTCCCTCCCGACGCCTTTCCCCTCCCACCACCCACTTAGAAGCTCTTATTACCATTTCCATTGCCATTGTAAAAGCAAGTGGTGAGATCGTACACCCCGCCATAATGCCTACTTCTAGCTTCTGCCAGTCTGATACAAACTCCCCTGTACCTATACACAATCTAATGTCTTTAAAGTATCTTTATGAGACAAATCTATCTCCATAGCATTACAACTGATGAACATTGCTATGCAGTGGTAGAAATGCATGCTGCTGTGATGGTGGAGGAACAAATGTTGAAGCCTGCGGATTGAGAGGGGTACATGGGAACTTAGATCTAGCCCCTTTCCTGATATAGGAAGCCATTGCATCAGATCGCCTTGAATGGACGCTGCTACCGACCTGTAGCAGTGCTAGCTTAGCTGCAACTTCTGCTATCTCCAGGCTCAAGCTGCTCCTTTTTTCTCCTAAAGATAAATTCCTGCTCCTCCAGTGCATGCTTATCCTTTAAAGCAGCAGCTCTAGCCAAGAGCACAGCCTGTTCCACCTCTGCCTTGCGTCTGGATGAAGAAGTGGAGGATCTGCTACTTGAGGAACTGCTACTTGAGCTATGGTGCCTTGACTGCACATTTGAAATGCTGTCTTTAGGTCGGATCTAATGTTCCTCTTCCTTTTCATTTCCAACAGCAGATCCATTTCCATTGCTGGTATAAACTATCTTTGCATTTCCATCATTGACATCAACAGTTTGGGTTTGCTCAGCTTGAGTTTCAGTTTGACCCAGCAAATCATCATGATCATAATCATCACGCACTCTAGTAGCTGAACAAACGTTGGCATTAAACAACCACTCATTTACACCCACATTAAATTCATTGACATTCAACATTTTAGCTTGGTACCATATTTCATGTTTGCTTGCTTCATCAGCAGGCAGTAAACCCAATAAAGATGTATGCACCAGCTGTATTTTTTCACACAACCCATTGAAATTGTACAATTTATTTTCAACCTACATACCTTTTGTCACTCATCAATTTAGCAATAGATTCTTTTACTTTAGACAGTTTATGAAATTCTGACCTTCTTTACTTTTCTAACATGCTCATTTTGTCCAACAAAGCTTTGAGCGTTAATTTAACCACACGTTTTTCAGTTACAAATTGTACCCCTGCACCCACACAAAGTTCAGTCTGATGGCCAAGTTGGCCTTTCTCCTAGTTATCGTTTTTTCTTTTAATTTTAGTTTTTATTCATTTCAGCTAATGAAAATGTTCAATTCAGTTCAATTTTAGCTTTCATCATTTCATTAGTTTTTGTGAACTATAATAACCTTGATTGATATACCTCCTCTAAAATGTATTGCATTAAAACGATTGCATCATTAGTTTTTGTGAACTATATTAACCTTGATATATACCTCCTCTAAAGTGTGTTGCATTAAAAGGGGCAAGACGTGCAGTGAAACACCTGCATAGGCATCCACATACATGCCTCAGCCTGCTCTAGTCTGTCATGTTGTTCTTGTTACTGATGGATGTATGATGTGTGCCTCCTAATGTATAGTGCATTTGAAACAAACTGAGGTGTGTTGCATAATACCAGGGATAGCTGTGTGTGTGTGCATGAGACATACGAGGGGATATCAAAAAGTTTTGAGCCTCACACAGAAAGACCAAGATAATCAGAGTTGTATTGCTTTATTTTTCAACATAGTCACCTTCCAACTCCACACACTTGTTCCATCTAGTTTTCCAGTTATTGTGTGGACTTGTGGTGTGGACTGGCGCATTGTCCTGGTGAAACAGGATCCCATGACGAATTTTCCCGCAACATTTCTCTTTGATGGACTGGTGCACCTGCTTCAGTAGGTTAGTGTAATTAGTCCCCATTCATTGTGGTTCCAAGGGGCAGGTAGTCAATGTGAACCTCTCCCTTGCTGTCCCAAAATATTGTCACCATAACCTCCTTGGGGGACCTGGTGGCCTTGAACTTCTTTGGCTTTGGAGATGAGGCGTGTTTTCATTCCATCAATTCCTGTTTACTGTCCTGTCCGGCTCATAATGATAAAGCCAGGTTTCATCACAGATTACAACCCTGAAATGAAAATCATCTGGGTTGGCATTGTACCGAGTCAGCGCAGCTCCACTGATGGTGACCCTCAATTGGTTCATGCCATCTGAAAGCATTCTCAGGATCCATCTTGTGCACACCTTGGATATGTGGAATATGTCATGAAGTATGCCGTGAATTGATTCATATGAAAGCCCTGTGGCTTCCTCTAACTCATGGAGAGTGATACAGCGGTTTTCCATCACTAGTCTGTGAACTGTCTCGATATTTTCCTCGGTGGTACTGGTTAATTGCCATCCTGACCGGGGGTCATCTTCTAAACTCTCTCTGCCACACTGGAATTCCTTTACCCACCATTTGATAGTTGCAGCAGAAGGGGAAGACTCTTGGTAAATGGCAGTCAATTGCTCTTCAGTCTGTTTGGCAGATTGACCCTCAAGTACCAGAAACTTTATCACTGCTCTATACTCAGCTTTGTCCATTTTTGCCAACTGACTGGGGGTATGCCCCTTCCGCATGGTGTTCTGACTGAACAGTAGCAGCCAGCGCAATGATCCCACATGAAATCAGTAGCTAATACAATGGTGTACATCAGATGCAGGTGCATTGTACTATCCGACTGGGAAAAATGTGGGAGGCTCAAAACTTTTTAATATCCCCTCGTACACACCCTCTGAGGCAAAGAGGGTCAGGTCATGTCTGTAAGTAGGTGAGGAAAGGTTACCAAGGGGAGGTGTATCCCGATTGTTGTTAAAGTTGGGAGTGGATAGATTGTGCAATGCTACAGATGTTGTCCTTTCCCGTTTCTCAGTTTCATGAGTGATTCTCGCGAGATTCTCGTGAGATTTACGCAGCCTATTTTATCAGAAATGGTCGGGAGCTGCAATGTACCCAAACAACCACCAGGTGGCACTTGGGAACGCTGCCTTTATTACACAACAAATGGTATAGTGGCCTATTGTATTTGAACCACTGGTTGACACCACTCTAAAAATAATTCAGGAGGTTAGTATTACTTAAAACATGAGCTTTTACAGATGGAAAAACATAATTTGTTACATGTCCATCATTTTATTAAGTTGATAACTTATTTCAAGAAATTGATCAAAATTAAAATTAAAGAAAGCTATCTTAACTCAGAAACACATTGGGAGCTCTGCCTTTAAAACACAATGCTGCGGAGAACAACGTTAGGATGTCAAAACGCTGTTAAAAGTTATGGATTTATAAGAATATAATTTCCTCTACATGCATCGTCTTTGCCATATGGTCATGTTTTCACATGTTACTTTGTTTTACCAGAGACCATATTCAAGCAACAGTGAAGGAGAATGACACAATTTTTATCAGTCAAATATGATGTAATATTGCATTACAATATGTAATATTGCATTACTTTTGTTTAACGATGGCAAAGATTGCTAAAGGAAGAAAAGTCTTGTTTTAAACCAACAGTACTACTAACTTCAGCCCAAATGGTCGGAAATAACAAATATATATGAATTTGACAGAAAATCAAGTGATTTTGACCTATTGGCTTGACACACACGTTTAGAACAATTTACTGCCAAGTCACCGCGGAGAACACCGTGACGAGGCACAAGGCAAGTTAAGGAGACACTGAGAAGTGTTGATTTCATGTCGGCACTGCAAAACTCCATAAAAAGTAAAATGACACAGGGCAATGCTATATGCCTAGTCATTTGTTTGTTTCAATTAATTTGACAAGGGGTTATTTAATCCAGAGCATCTCGGTGGGCAATTTAAATGTCACCAGCCAAATACAAGACATACAGAGAATGTAGAATTTAGTTCGCTTGAGTAAAACAATTCAGATTCATTTAATTGGTGTGTTAAACCATGACTTTTTTACACTTAGTTTTTTATACTTCTTGCGAATTTGCTGGGTTGTTCACTGAATGCACTGACTGGTCATGCAGGAGGGAGTTAGTAAATACATGTGCAGTGTCGAGACCGAATGGAGTTATGTTATGTCAATCTAAAATGTGCGTGGCCTCTCAAGCACATTCGTGTGGATTTATATTGCTGTACTCTGTAGTTTAGGTGAATATTAAACGACTGCATTTAGGAGGATTGCTTATTCTATTGGTATAACAGGTCAGTAATCTGGCCACCGGTACTCGGCTGAAATGTTCGTGATTGTAATAAGGAACATAGGCTAAATGTTACCAGGTGTGCAAAGAAACCCATGACTGCAAGTGCCAAATTAGTCTTGTGGCAGAGTTTATTAATAGTATTGACAGATGATATCAAAACGCTGTTAAATATTATGGATTTACAATAATTTCATCCACTTAATGCATCAGCTTTGACACATTTTCACAGTTGGTTTTACCACAGACCATCAAGCAACAAGTTTATTTGGTTGCGCACACACAACGGAAACAGTCTCCTCCATTCATTTCCTTCTCGGGTGCTGGAGCAGCTGGCAGTTGGCTAGTTGGTGTCCACAGCACAGCAAAAGGAAATACTTTCAGTAGCACAATACACACGAGTCAACTAAAGCCCCGAGACATGCAGGGCGGCTATGAGTGCGGGTGCCGTCGCCATAGATGAGAGAGAGGGAGGCAGAGAGACCTCTCGGCCGTCACCCCGTGACAGAACAGCCCGGAGCTTGGAAAATATTACAAACCGATTTAACGTTAGCCACTTACAAAACCAATCAAAGCAGTGACGAAGGCACTGGCCTGGTTATTAACAAATTGCTTGATAAATATGGTTAAAGTTAAAGAAACTAGTTCAAAGGGACATTTCCAAATTACTCTTAATAACGTACTGTACTCCACACCAGGTTATGACTTAACCTGCACTATGTTTTATCACTTATAAACGGTACTCATAGCTTATTTATACGCAGTGAACTTAGCTGTAAACTGATGTCACAACAGTGCCAAACTGCAGACCAGCGCCAATCCAAGACCTTTAAATTAAAGGCTACTCCACATCCAGAAAGGGGGGTCGGGGCTGGTGGCGACAAGAACAAACAAAAGAAGAGAGTTTTTATCTGTAGGGAGGTGTGTGTGTGCGTGTATGTTGGGGAATAGACGGGTGGGGGTGGGTGACTGTGTTATGAAGCCGTCAGTTGATGAGGACGTCAGACAAGCAGTAGGCTAGTTTCACACACACATGCATGTTCGCAGACACACACACACACACACACACAACCACAAAGCCATGACACTTATTTACTCCAAGACTTTTGGTGAGGTGAATAAGGCGGGGTGTGATATAACATCGTGGTGGTGGCACAGGCGATTATAGCCTAATTCAGAGGTTTCCACTTCAGACCGCAACCCCCACTTTTAGCTCTGCTGACCTGCGACCGACCCCCGCAACCATTGTCGGGCAAGCATTCTTGATCTCTTTCGCGCTCTCTCTCTCTGTCTCTCTCTCCCTCCCCCACTTTAATAATGTGGGTGTTTTACGCGTTTTTGCTGTCCTAGGCTACTGTTTTAAGGCAGTAGAGCAAAAACAAAACTGAACACAATTTTTGAGCTAGTGTATTTTATTACCAAACTTACGAGCGAAAGCAAATAGGCAGAACCCCACCACTACTTATGTAAAATGCTGAGCATGTACGGACATATTATGAACAAGCAACAGTTATAAAATTATGTATGCAGAAAAAAAAACTCAATGCGATGGATGAGAGCCGTGCGCGAAGCAAAGCAGGTCCACATATATTTATTTTTGGAGATGGCCACCCGTAGTTCATCTTCCACGTTAAGCCAAGACCTGCATTTACTCTTAATGTAAGTCAACGCGGAGGAAGTCTTTTCGCATAAATACGTTGAGCCAAATGGCATAAGGACATTCAAAGCGGCCCTCGACAGTTTAGAGCAGAGACATACCACAGAGACATATGAAGTTCCCGCAACCCCTCTGTCGTGAGCGCGCGTGCACGTACTACGGCCCTACCTCTTTCCCTCCCCCCATCTCTCAAAATGTTGCTGCTTTTAACACACACAGAGCAATAGAGCGAAAACAAAATTGACCATAATCTCTGATCAAGTCTGTGTATTTTATTTAAAAAAAACATACAAACATCCAGATTTGGCGCCAGATGACTTTGATAGCGATCGTATCCAGTCAAACTGGTCAGGAGCGTCTCCTTCTGGAAAATACCTACGGAAGTGATCTGAAAGGCACTGAAGGTGAACAGTAACAGACGCCTTGATGCTGTTAACACTCAATGCATTTTCCTCCATAAATTCCTCCATATCTGAAAACATGTCAGTGCGTCCAATTTCCACTCTTTTTTTCCTACACTAAAGAATTGATCACCTTTAGTGGGGCTGCCTCAGGGGAGGGTGTACAGTGACTAAAGGCCCGAAACACCCGTTGATCCTGAGGTACACTGCTGAGGATGTGTCCCACATAGTGTATGGATAATTGTAATGGCTGTAGTTAGGAAAGCCCAAAGTTTGGTACAATGGGTGCTCTCCCCACATGTGGAAGTGTCTTGTATTTTTATTTATTTACTTATTTAGTTTAATTGTTAAGGAAATGTTGGAGGAAACTGCAAAGGCTTGCCAGTGGTCCTGGATGAGATGCATGTTGTTGGCATAGTGAAAGCCATGGGGGAAAGCGATAGGTAGGTGCTGCTGAGTGGATCATGTAAACGGCCCCAGCAGCCCCAGTCACTGTAACGGTAGCCGGCTGGTTCAGGTTAACCCTTGTTGAGCATCTGTCTGTACGTCTACCAGTTGGCCATCCCTGCAGCTGCTTTGTCCTGTACAGCTCACATGAGGTTGCGTGAATAGCTGTAGTCAGCGGCCAGTTGTGCGTGTTACACCTGGGAGTAGGGACTAACAGCCTGAACTATTTACTTGATTATAGATAGTGTAGGGGTAGGTGTAATAGCTATAGTTTCTCCCTAAGGTGCTCTTCCTACATGCACAAGTACTTTGTGTTCTTTGTAAACTCCAATGCACCAGTTTTCTTGCAAAGGCCTGCACTTTATCATTGAGGTACACGATGTGCTCTGTGAGGAAAAGCATTGCCCCAGCGCCTTCTGTGCACACTGACATGCACTTTATTAAAAATGTAAAACATGTAAAACATGTTAAGGACTGCATTGATAAAATCAATGAATATCTACAACACGCAAAAATCAACCGCACACATCACATTTAGTTATTTGAAAAAAAAAAGTTTTACTCGTAACATGACTTTGTTTTTTTCCTCAAATTATGTAACACATAACTGTTTCTTCTTTCTGACGAACTACAGGCTGTTTTTTTTGTATATCGCCAGTTCAGCCCAACTAAGAGTTCCGTATAGTATGTTATGCTTATTAAAGGTCAACTGTCACTGCATCTGACCCATGTACATTTTCTTTTAAAACTGCAGACCATCGCCAATGCAAGATCTTAAATTAAAGGCTACTTCACACTTTCATATGCACAGTTTATGTATGGTTCTGTTGCTTCTGACTGTTGAATATAAGGATGGTATAACCACATCCAATATTACTTTAATAGTTATTTAAATTTAAATGAAACATATTAATGTCGAACATAAGGCAAAAATGAAACTGGTTTTGATCTGGTACACGGATCTGGATCTTCAACGCGGAGATTCTTCGCTTGAATGCCGAGACCATAGACATACTATACATAGATGGAGCATTGGTTGCTGGGAAACGGTACAGCGAAGCCTATTTGTGATAATGAATAAGTAATTCAAGTAACAGTATTCAAATATTAATGTTGTTGGGTAAGATAGAATTTGTTTTTACTCTCTATGCATTGAAAGAGATTGGTGGTTTCAGCTGATATAAAAGCGCTCAGGTGTTTATATCCCTATAGATATCTAATGTATTATTATGCCCAATTGGCTCAGAGCGGAGATAACGTAAGGGAGACCACACCGAATGTAATGTTAACAATGAACATTTATTAAAACAAGTTTCAAACGAGAACTAGGATGACATGCTACATACTGAACAACAGCACAATAGCAGTTTTGCTTGTTGTGCTAACTTGAACATGAAGCTATAATTATAGCAGGTGGATGGAATGCAGAAAGACAACACGAACGACGTCAAACGTTTGAACAAGGACTATTGCAACAATATCTACAAAACACTTCAGCCAGTGTTAGTTAGCAAACTAAAACGCAACGTAAAGTAGTTTAGCAACTCAATTGTAACCTTATGGAAAAGCAACGTTAGTCAACCAATGCTGCCCTCAACCTGTCAGAGAAGTTATGCATCCTATACCTGCACGTGTTTCCAAGCGCACAACTTCTTCCTTATTCTATCTGCCACTTTCTCTTTCCCTCTTGTCTTTTTTTAATACCACGAATGTGGCCCAGAACATTTTTTTCATGTTTTTTTTTCCTCCATTGTGACTATGCGAGAGTGGAGAGCAGACTGTACATAAAACGAGTCGTTTGGCAGCCAGCGCGCCCAAGCCCACCGTCTCAACTTTTCAAAACAGAACGTTGAACCGCTAACCAAAACTGTCCTACAAGAAGTCGTGAATCGCTGTCTAAATTCATTTTAATACACACAGACTAATGACATAGCCACGTTTAACCAATAAACACAAAGGTAATATAAACAAACAGGAATTGATCTGTCATTTGTCAGTCTCTCTATGCGCCGTAAGTTGCCCTTCTTTTGCACCACGGCCCTCTCTATAAGCTGAACACTAACATCGCCTATGAATACAAAAAAAACAGATTTGAATTGTATTTTGTTCTTAGTTTCACCTGGCGAAATAACATGCTAAAAATAATTTGGCGACCAGAATCACTGATTCAGGCTACATTAAACAGGTGTATGTTGATTTTAGCAATAGGATGTGTTGTCGTTTAGGTGGGTCAGATGCAGTCACAGATTTATTTAATAAGCATGACGAAAAGTCTTGGGCTGAACTAGCGATATATATAAAAAAAACAGCGTGTAGTTCAATGTCAGAAGGTAGAAACAGTTGCACCAAGCCTACACTGCAGGCGATTTATCCCACTTGTAAAAGTTTGACGCTGTTGTGAGTCATGTCTTTAAATTAACCCACCAAGCTATACGGAGCAGAAAATGAAAAAAAAATTGAAGGGGCTGCAAATAAACTTGAGGCAACTGCTCAATTATTCGCAGTTGTCACATGTCATATGTTTATTTTATCAATGTGTGTTGTTACTGAGGGGATTTGGAAGCAGCGACAGTTGCTCTTTAATTAATTAAGAATAATGAAAGCCTTCAAGAAGCCTTTGTTATAGCCTACTATAACCTACTAGCGATACAGCCAGTTTAAAATTAGTGGTGTTTAGCGAGGTACTGTTAATAAAATGCGCTAACAGTTCATTTGTCCTGTCAAACGGATTAAGCTGAATGGAGTGTATCCCCGCTCCAAGATGGCGGCTCCGCGTCTCGTCAGCGCCTATTGGCAGTAATGCCCCATGCTCCGTCTATGTATAGTATGTCTATGGCCGAGACTGTTCGCCTGTTTGTGTGTGTGTGAAGGGGGATGGGCTTCATCAGTACATCAGTAGTTTCACACACACAGGCATGGTGTGGATGGATGGGTGGTACTGAGATTTCGATTGCAGTAAAAATGCTAAGTCTGGCTCAAGCGCAGTGGTTTTGATGCGTAAGATGCCACGCAAGTGAGAGTCACTTAGGGCTAATTTCCACCGCACTCTCTGTGTGTTCAGCGCGTGGCCGTATTCTGTCCGTATTCGTTTAGAATGCGCGTTAACAGATTAGACCATTTCCACCGCAAGCGTGTTCTGAGCGTATTCTGTCCCTATACAAACCTATTGTATACGCCCACGCGCTGAACATGGCTACGTGCTGAACAAAGTGGTGGAAATATGAGCCCTTAGTCTTGTCCTCACACGGTTCTTGATAAAGTTCAAAAGTGACGCCCCGTGTCCACTAGCAAGCGAAGCGAATTCCGTCTCTCCGCACCCCCCCCCCTCCCCTTCGGACGCTTGGGGGTGTGTAGTTCTGATCAGGTCCGCGAATGTCATGGAAGGGCGGGAATATTTCTTGTATGTTATTTACACATGTGCAAAGACCAGAAATATTAATCTAATGTAAGGGTGCGGTCATACAAGCAGAGGTGAGAAAAACGACAGTAATCAACCTCTCGTTATTCATTTTGACAGTGAGTTGACCGTGAAATGTACTGTAATCATTGTCCTACGTCATACCTGCTTTATACACTGTTGATCTGCTATTGGCTAGCCGCCCCATGTTGGACACGTTCATTTGCATAAAGTTCGGCATGGCTGAACTTTTGGTCGCGCCGCACCCCTCGAGTTGGCCGCCGCCTTCCCACAATTCTTTGCAGAAGCGGAATTAACGGTCGGTCGCGTCCCATAGAAATGAAAAGGGGTTCTGCGGTGCGGAGTTCGCTTCGCTTGCTAGTGGACACCCGGCGTGAGAATGTCTTCTCGGACAGGTACGGTATGTCGAGCGAAATAAGCTCAGCATTTTCTTGGCCAATGTCCGAATCTCTTGGATATTATGCAGAAATTGGCAGAACTGTATGATACATGTTTTGACAGAGAAATGCACGATAGCAGTATGTTTTAACATGATAGATTCCCCGAACTAAAGATCAACTCCTTAGCCACGAGACCACGTCTGAATAGGCTCTCACCGATATCAGTACCTCTTGTGTGGTAAATGTACCGTGGTAAATGTTCCAGTTCATGGCCAACTTGCAAATATATTACAGTTGTGCTGTCCAAACTCAGGGAAAACTCAATCGGTTTGTAGAAATGACGATAATACTGCTGTTTAAATTGTTAAACTTTGAAGTCATGGCATACGGTAACTGTAAACATGAATTTATACCATGTGAACAGAAAATAACACTAACAGTTATCTTATTCAGAAGTACAAACCACTGAGGGTTTTGATCACAATCACACACACACACACACACACAAATCACAGAGATTTTAGAATTTATTTAGGCTACCACATGTGATGCAAATATAACTAGATGTACGGCATAGCAGTACATTGTATGACCGCTGCAGTGTATTGAAATGTGGGAACTGTTGGTATGATGAGTGTTGTGTGCAGTGTTGTGAGGTGAGAATTTCTGTGGAAATGATTTCCTGGAAGTGGGCATGGATGTGGGTTTTGAATGAATGACATTGTGTGTGTTTGTGTAGTGTGTAGGAGTGATTTGTGAAGGCAAGGAATAGGCAAAATGAGATTTTGTACAATTACAGCGCCCCCTATGGACCAAATTGTATGGCACGTGCTATGGTTTTAGAGGTCTTTGTGCATATACCCTTATCACTAGGTGGCGCTTTGCTTTAAGTGAGTGTTTATGGGCTGTGTCGATATGCCTCTGTAACACTGACATACTAACACAAAATTGTTGTCTTGGACAAAATTGTTGACGAGTTATTTAAAAAAAAAACTGTTTTTTGACACCTAGCTTCGCCAATAAACATCGCCCCCTATGATGAAATGTCACAAAATTTTGTACACATGAAAAGAAAGCTGTTTAGAGATGGCATGTCAACTTTGACCAAATTTGAGCAATTAAAAGCCAAGATATGGACATTTGAAGAATTTTAAGCTATGTGTTATTTGTTCATTGACGTCTAACTTCTGTTGTTGGGTGAAACGTTCATTGAGTTATTCAGCAAAAAAAATTGCCGGTCTCCCCCTTTTTAACGGACACTGGCACAGCTGGGGGGTTGCCCTGGGGGACCAAAAGGCATTATTCGCTCACAAACTTCTAGGGCTACATGTCTACAAACATTCATGTCCCCCTGAGTTTCAGTGTCCCGGGAATCATTGACGAATAATATTGGATGAAATGCCCTAAATTCTCTGTGCCATAGTGTTACGAGACAGGCAAACTTTGGCAAATTCTAGCTTCTTCTCAGGACAAATGTTCTCCACCATTTCTATAACGCACTCAGTCTTCAAATTCACCATCAGTAAAAGGTTTGCAGTGCTTGGCACTCAATGTTGCTACCTTGTAGCTCGCTTTTGTGGCATTTTGATTTGACTCATGAGTCTTGTGAAAAAACACTGTTGTGCCAGTAAACCACCTTCCAGTTGCTTCAAGTTTTCGCACTGTTCATTCCCCGTTAGCTTGTCGTAGTTAGCAGCATGTCTTGTCTAGTAGTGCCTCTTGAGATTAAACTCTTTCAAAACAGCCACAGTCTCTTGGCATATTAATGAGACACAGTTATTTCGTATGTTCAATATATAAAATATTCCAATTTCCACTTGTCCTGGAAGCAACGGCCCTCACTGTCAACTTTCTTTTTTTTATTTACAGTCCCCATTTTAGAAATGGGCAGTGTCACGAGAGAGTGTGTCGTGGAAACCTCCGACAGGGAAGCAGCCTTCACCTCTGTTTAGCCAATTTGTAGCAATAACCCAGGCAAAGTCGTGGAACTCAGTTGTTGACGAAAACTTTATTCACCTCAGCTCACACAAGTGCATACAGGCATAACACCCAGAAAACACACTAAATGTATAGCAAGGTGAACTCACTGCAGCTGGCTGTCTAGTCCCAAGGAACAATAGAGTTGAACAACCCGGAGAGTTGAATAAGGACCTGTCAAGTCTGGGCATCTGGCTGTGAGACATCGCCTTTTATACAGTTCTTGAGCACTCTGGAACTTCCCTTTTCCCGTTACGTCAGACCTCTTGACCTTTAGCTAATCAAACTCCCCTGCCCTCGGGGTACTTTTGGTTTACATCATATTGGTGGATTTTACCCCCGTCTGGGCTATTAAAAAATAGCAGCATTCGTTTGTATGCTTTGTTACTTGTTGTTGGGCCTCTAGGTGTCCCCAGGTCCCTATTATCTTTTTGTCACGGGACTTGCCAGCAGTGAGCTCACCTCTGATTTTGTCACACTCATCATGATTCACTCATTTATTTTGTACAGGATCATTCTCGGCACTTTCCTTGGAAAGTACTGTGTTTTCAGCCTTCCCTTTCTGTTCCTGTTTTCGCATCATGTGTCTGATTGCAACGAATGTCATGTGTCTGATTGCAACAAATATCATGTGTTCTGATTACAACAAATGTCATGTGTTCTGATTGCAACAAATATCATGTGTCTGGGAGTGTGTGTGTGTGTGTGTCTCTCTTCTTGGCCACTCGCCAATGCACCCCTCTTTCTGGCCTTCTCCTTGCACTACTGTATCTCACAACAACCTTTTTAGGCCCAAGCTACAGACTAATCTAACACATTAAGTTTAGATATTCACCACAAGTGCTATTTCCAAGGGGTAGGAACATATGCGGAAGTTGAAACACCCATGGATAAATCTCAACCCGGAAAGGGCCCAGTAGCCATTAGCATTCCATTCATTTTAACGTCATTTTGAAATCAAATAACTTTACATGAGAAGCACGCCGTACCTTGATATTGGCATTGTTGTAAACCGTAGACGACACAGCAAAACATATTTGCTTTGATTGGAAATATGTCATGTTATTGCCTTGTTTTTCTGAAATTATGCTGAAAATGTTAAAAAGGAAGGAGAAAGAGGAGATGGAATGAGGACAGACATAAACAGGGTGAGTTCGCTATTCTTGTGAAACCAATGAGGGCGATGGATGAAGAGAAGCATTTCACGTATCTTCATGCAATCAAGCCTTTCCTTACTCACCGAAGAATGCATCGCAGCCCAATACCTTTGGAAGCGAGACTGTCACAAAACCCGGACAGACAGACAGGAAGACCCAAATGTGTAACCTCAAACAAAGTTTATTAAGGGTTGGGGGAAAAGGGACAAAGTCAACAGCCCGGAAGGGCGGAAAAGTCAATGGTGAATCGCTCGCCGAGACACCCAGGCAGGCGGGCAGGAGTAGACAGCCGGCGGGCTGGAGAACCAGGGAAAACCAGGGACGGACCAGGGGCGAAACCAGGAGCAGGTGAGTCAGCCGGACCGGGTTCGTAACCAGGGCAGTAGAGCAGAGCAGAGTCGAAGGCAGACGGAGGTCGAGACCAGGGGCAGGTGAGCTAGCCGAGCAGGAGTCGTTACCAGGGCAGTAGAGCAGAGCAGAGTCGAGGACGGGCAGGAGTCGTTCACCAGGGCAGTAGAGCAGGGCAGAGTCGAGGGCAGGCAGGGGTCGTTCACCAGGGCAGTAGAGCAGAGCAGTGTCGAGGACAGGCAGAGGTCGGTACCAGGGAGCTGAAGAGCCAGGGAGAGCCAGGGACGGACCGGGGTCGAAGCCAAGGGCTGGAGAGTCAGACGGAGTCAGGCAGGAGTCGGTACCGGAGGACTGAAGATTCTGACAGACAGACAGGGGAGAACACAGGAACAGACGGAAGACGAGCAACACCGGGAATACACAGCCAAACAGACGCAGAGAAGTCAGGAGTCAAAATAGCTTGCCGAGGGAATACACCGTGGTTCGCAGACGGACTGACAAGGAGGGAGTGAGAGAGGCGAGTATAAGTAGTGGAAACCCCGGGAAACTAAACGAGCATGAACGAGGAGGGCAGGTGCGTAGAATGATTGAATAACTCGTGATGATCACAAACCAGGAAGTGCAGGTGAGACGGATGATTACCGTAATGGTGAAACGAGGGGAGCGAGTGAGAGAGATAATCTAATGAGGGTCTAAACCAGGAAGTGCAGGTGCAGTGAAACACGGTAAAGTGAACCTAAACGACTAGTAATTGGGTGACAAAGAAAAACCACATACGAAAATTCCTAAGCCCAGAGCGAAACCGTGACAGAGACATGCTGTTACACTGCGTGTCCTGGCATCTTGTAGCAGTCAGAAATCGGTGGCTGCCAGCTACAAATTAGGAGTGGCAACAGTTTCTCGCATCATCACATAGATGTATAAAGCAATCTGGCTAGTGCTAAGAAAAAACATTGTGTCCATTGTTTTGCCATCTTGGCATGCTTGCATACTGGAGGATTCTTGGAAGGCTGATGGAATTTTCCAGACAAAGCTTTGGATGTAGCAAAGGCATGTGTTGCTCTGCACAACATTCTGGCATATATAGATGTTGCACAGTCATCAACTTGCAGCTACATCCCACCCACCTTAGTTGATGCCATGAACCCTTCAGGTGACCTAGTGCCAGGTGAATGGAGGAGACTTTTTGCTGTGGATAGTAACCTGAGAGATGAAGGGAGACTATCTACAGCACAGGCACCCTTTATTTCTTGTGCCAGTGCTGTGCATAAAATTAGAAAAGACATTGAACATTACCGACTTGAGGTTGAGTTTGAATGAAGACTCAGGGCATTCCTGGGCATTATCACCGATCATTAAGGCAGCTGTGGCCTAGTGGTTAGGGAGTTGCGCCTAGGCTGGGGAACACTCGTCCACTAAGGAGGGGGAAGAAGGGGGGAGAAGAAAAAGGAGGAGGGAAGGGGAAAAAAAGGGAAAAAAGAGAGAAATAAAGGCCTAACACGATCATTTGTGACCATATCATTCTGATTCATGTGTTGTTAGCCCTCAACAAAGTATTTTAAAACTTTTTGATAATTTGTTAGCACTCCACGGGATTCGAACCCGCAAGGTTGTAAAATGCTGCGTTCAAGATGCCTCAGGAATCAGGAAGTGGCTCTGACATCCTAAATATGCATTCAGGATGGTGCATTACAGTGGTCCCTATAACGCGGTTCACCTTTCACAGCCTGGCAGTTCCACGTATTTATTTTAGTTGCAATTTTGCATGGTTTCCGTACTTATTTTTCTACGAAGGTTTGAGCTTTCGAACAAGGTGTGTATAGTGAGAGGCTTTACAGCCTTAAAACATCTATCATAATTGTAAAAAAATAAAGCTGACTACTTTGCTGATTTTGCCTATTGCGGGTTATTTTTAGAACGTAACTCCCACAATAAATGAAGGACCACTGTAATATGCTTCTGTACGCACTTTAAGTTTTACAGGCTGAAAGGTCTGTGTAGGATAATGACATCTTAATGCTTTTATGCCACAAGTCTTTATAATTATTTATGTATAATAATAATAATAATAATAATGTATTGTCATAATGTAATTCATTGCTCTTCCCTCCTCCACTTACCTAGGGAGACTGGAATGTCTGGAATAACCAAGCTCCATTGCCCACCTCCACTCAGCAATGCCTCCATATCTCCCCCATATTTAGTTACTTAAAAATATTGTTTTATTTCCCCTGTGTTTGGTATTTAATGTGTCTCATTTTCAAATGTCAAGTTTTAATATGGGTAAAATTAATTTAATGAATAAAAAAGTTGTGTTATCAGATGCTATCCTTGTACCACCACCACTACACTACGATAAACATTACTATTACCACCAGAGATGTTCACAAGTCATTTTTTCCAAGTCCAAGTCAAGTCTTGAGTCTTTGTAGTCAAGTCCAAGTCAAGTCTCAAGTCTTTGAGGGCAAAGCCAAGTCAAGTCTCGAGTCTTTTGTCCCAAGCCCAAGTCAAGTCTCAAGTCTCAAATGACTGAAATGAACATTCTGTCATCAGATTAAAAGCATACTGTACCATGAGTTATTATTATTATTATTATTGTTATTATTATTATTATTATTATTATTATTATTATACACTGCAGTATCAAAATAGATCAGAGCATGGTCACTTAGCACTGTGTACGAAAAAACTATGCACCACCATCTCTCCCTTACCTACATACATATATAGTGATGCCAGGCCAAAGTATGTGTAAACAGGAGCCTTTTAAAGAGGTACTGTGCAATTCCGAATAGAACCTTAAAATAGGAGGCATGCATAATAAGGGCTATTTCAATGTGAAGAAACATCCTGAAAGCTTTATTTAATGAATGTATTTTTTGTATTTGACCAACCATGGTGCCAAATCCACCAAGATGACGGTGAGTTACTTGAACTAACAGCAGCAAATAAAGACGTTAACTACAGCAGATTTATGTTAACTACATAGAATAAAGAAAATAACAAAATAGAGAACCACATCTACACCACAACATCTGTGGCAACAAACATGAGCATGATGTTTATCCTGGAAAAAGGTTTAGACAACAGAATAGTTGCATTTCAGAAAAATTAATGACAAAGCTAATATTGTAATTTATAAACAAAATACTATATGTGTGAGTAACTTGACAAAAAAACCCTGTTGAGTGAAGAGTTTACCGATGGCCACTAGGTGGCCACCTTCCCTTTAAGTTCACTTCTTAACAAAGATTCTACAGCACTAGGGGTGCTCAGTTGCTATAGCGACCAGCCACTTGAGAACTATGTTCGTGACAGTTGGATTTTAAGCTGCAGTCTTAATTCTTGTAAGCAGTGCCCATTATTAATGTCTGCTGGTTTATTATGATTATTATTACTATTATTATTGTTAAGCTAGTTAAGGCCCTGCCTTTACATGTTGTGTCAGTATGAATTACGAGTTTCTGCATATATTGATCCTGTTTGTATTGCCACAGGGCTTCTTCATCTTTGTAGTTAAAACACATAACTGACATCGAGGTGTGTATTTCTTCATTGATATTTATGTTAACTACATTGTTGCAATATTTTTAGACCACATTGCATTTTTGCAGTCAAATTCCCCAAATGCAAGAAGTGTACTTGTGCCCGTATATGTTAGGTAGCTAGTTAGTTACCTATTTGTTAACTAACTCGGTTAGCTCAAAACGTCGACTGCCTCATAGTCTGCTACCAGTGGATCTAGATAAACAACAAATAAATGACTCATAATTAATCAAATGAAATTGTAACGTCGGGTGTGGAACAATAAAGCTGTCATTCAGCATGCATGACCTAAAATTGTGGTTCGGTTCCTAGCGATCTGTCCATACGGGCCAAGTTTTCCCTATGTGATAAAGTGTTAGACTGACCTATCCTTGTGGGTTTTGAGGTGCCTGATGAAATTTGATGTAGTTGAGCCAGCATCATGGATGGTGATCCCACACACTTTACACGAGGCTGTCCGTTTGTTGCCTGCCTGTACGAAGTCTTTAAAACCAAATGAAATAACAAATGGGACAGCCCCAGCCGAACCCGCTGCCGCCATGGTCTGTCTGTCTGTATTTCAAATCTTTGCCTCCCCTGCACGCATGCGTTGCGCGTATGAAGGGAGGAAAATATTCAGTCTGTCTCCGATTTTCACACCTTGTAAATATTTCAGTTAAATGAAAAAAATAATTTAATGAATGAAGATTGTTCACGAGTCACAACACACAAGTCCGAGTCAAGTCTGAAGTTATTGAGGGCAAGTCTAAGTCAAGTCCGAAGTCTTTCTTTGTGCGACTTAAGTGCGACTCGAGTCCAAGTCGCTACACTCGAGTCCCCATCTCTGTCACCCACTAATAGACATGGTCTATTGTGCTGACAAAAAGAGAGTAGGGTAAAGGTTTTAAGATATTTAATAAAAACAAACGTGAAAAGTAGCAACGCAAAACACAGTTATTGACTTTAATGTAGCAATGAAATACAACAGTAAAATATAATATAAAAAAAACTCAATGAAAATATGTACATCTATTTACAATGTTCTTATTTAGGGAACCTTCTTCTCATGTCCTCCAACCACTCTTGTGAGTGTCTCTGTGTTGGGACAGTACACCCTCCCACGAAACTGGCTATGCCCAGTCTCTACAGTTCGAAAGTGGCAACATTTGCTGCAGGTGTTCGCCTGCACAGTCCTCCTGTATGGACTCTTTGGGGTGGCACCAGCTGTACCAGGAATGAAAAGCTCGTACATAACGACAGGTTGTCCTGCCTGTGCGAAGGTCTGGTGAGCAGGTACTGCTGTTGGGGCTGCTGACGCTGTTGGGGCTGCTGACGCTGTTGGGGCTGGTGCTGGGCCTGCTAGCACTGTTGGGACTGCTGTCGGGGCTACTTGGGGTACAACAAATAATTGTCTTTTGGCAACAGTTCCTCTTGGCAAGATGGCGCACGGTGGTGGCCTGCACCTGGCTTGACCTGCTGTATCCTCAGGCAGATGGTACTGGTGTTCATGCTGTGGTTGGACAGAAACAGGTACAGCAGGGAGCATTCTTGCCTCCTGAAGAGGCTCTTTAGCAACTGGGACTGCTGGAGGTAGGTTAGTGCCTTGAAGCAACACAAAAAGCTCCTGCCTCTTTTGCCTGCCATTGTGCTACTGTATAAGGGTGGTTTGGTTGACCTCCACAAGTTGAATGTCCGTTCTCTACATCACCAGTGCGTTGCCAAGGACCAGCTCCCTGATTTTTCAGTAGTCCCTGAAAATTAAGGACCA
Organism: Coilia nasus; assembly: GCA_027475355.1. Taxonomy (NCBI): domain Eukaryota; kingdom Metazoa; phylum Chordata; class Actinopteri; order Clupeiformes; family Engraulidae; genus Coilia; species Coilia nasus. Next base: position 28,748,850 of record CM050210.1, read on the forward strand.
CCTTGTAACTAACCCCTTGCCTTTCCCTTTTGGGGTTGGGTGCAGATCACAGAGTCTTATAAAAACTGTCTCCACTAGCCTGCAACAGTCTGGCCACTGTGCTTGCACCTAACACGCAACGGGTTGTGCTCTCCACACCTGGTGTTCTTGAGGACTTCTTTGCTCTAAAACGTCCACTCAAAAGTCTCTCTTGGTGCCGTGCTGCATACACCACCCGCTGCTTGTCACGTTCATCCAGGCTCTCCCAGAGAGCTATTATTTCACTTGCCTGCTGATTAGTGAGGAAGAGAGATGTCTGATCCCGCAGCCCAACCAAATACTCTGCAAGTCTGTCGACGTGTTGGTATCCAGGCACATTCTGGTCATCAACAGCCTTTAATAATTAATCACCAAAAAAAATAGAAAATGACAGTGTTAAACCTTTAGCGATACCTTATTGATGCTTTAGTTTCCACAATATTTCTGTACATTTGTACATGCTCCCATTTTAAAATGATCACAATTTTACTTACCTCAGTTTCTTCAGGTTCAGTATCTGAAGAAGATGAACTAGAAGGCTGAGTAAATGTGCCAGCATCACGTGTGGAGGAGGTACCAGGGTCCAGTGTGGAGGAGGTACCAGGGTCCAGTGTGGAGGTGGTACCAGGGTCCAGTGTGGAGGTGGTACCAGGGTCCAGTGTGGAGGGTAGAGGGGTAGAGGCAGTGCCAGGAAGCAGTGTCGTGAAGCCAAAGGTCTGCATGAAAGTGTCATGATCAGGAGAGGATGGAGCCTGTTGAACCTCCATATCCAACACTGTGGGGTCAGTGGAGAGGTCAAAAAATCCCTCATCTTCCTCCACATGAGCCACTTCCAATTCATCATGGTCTTCAACTAACTGCGAAGTGGTTTCTGAGTCAGGGTTCATGTCCTGCAGTCCCTGACCAGTCTGCTGGAACAAATACTGCACCCCTATGAGCTCACCTAAGACAAGAAAAATAGCCTTAATGAGGGAAAATGCAGAGCTGTATAAAACCCCCTCAGCTGTTCTAAAAGGACTATAAATCACCTGATAGGGCTGTTGGTGTCATAAAACAAATGCACAGTGATGAATTCATCAATAAAAATCATTAATTTACCAAGCAGCATAGTTCCACACTATACACAGTATAGCTTAAAAGTTTGCATATCATATATGCAGCCTCATACATTTTCTCTGGCACAGTAATACTGATGTATTTCTTACCTGTGTAACGTGAGGGCGGACAGAACTCAGGTGCCACCTTTCTGCCATACAGCTTCTCGTAGTTGCGGTTGACACAGTGCCACAGTTCACCAGAGTAGCACCGCAAAGGAGATGGGTCAGTAGCCAGGGCAGCACAGCGACGGACTGGTTCCACCTATGCAGCCCTTCTAACAGGTACAGCTGAAAGTTCAGGCTGTTGGCACTGGTCCCTAGAAATACATTGAAATGAGAAACACATGAAATATTAACCTGAAACACTGTTTGCATATGCAGCACACAAACCAACATATCTGACAAATACAGACCTGGAATGAAGCGGTTGAGGTGGAGATGAAAAGACTCCAAAGAGGTAGAGCCTCTGGCACACCTATACACGGGTAGCCGCACACCTCCCTTGGTCAACTCCCCCGTTTTAGTGTACAGAGCTACGCCTGGGGGGTCTTGGATGCACTTTACATGCTTCCTCTGGTGCTGCCAGATGTACTCCATCCTCTCCTTGTCAAAAAGAGGAACTCCTAGTGAGTCGTGGCCTCGGGTCTCCATGAGACCATCAAGCAGCTCACTCACTAGTGCCACTGTTGTAGCCTCTCCTCGCGTCCTTCTTCGGCAATGGAGAGTCAACTCCTTCCTTGTGAGGTACTTGTCCACGTCTGCAAAAGACATGCCCTGGGCCTGAAGCTTCTGGGCCTTTGCTTCACGCAACAGAGCTAAGTCAGCTGCATCCCGCTCGAAAATGCACCCTGAGAGGCGTGACATGAAAAGCGGATACAGCTGATGGGCATCGGTGGTGCATCCCAGGGCTAACCGGCGCATAAAGTGCCAGATATCTAGCCTTACAAGGTTCGGCCACTTGCTGAATCTGGTCATCAGCTTGGTCTTCTCCTTTGTGACAGCACAGCATCCACAGTCCACATACAGGACAACAGGGGGATCCACACCGGCCTGCTCATACCTCTTCATTATGCCGTCTGCCATCCGGTCCAAACCACTCCCCTCCTCAGCGGTCATAACACTCATTAAAATTTCACCGTGTTCATTGCCCATGGAGGTGAGCCAATATCCTGTTCCCTTGGCTGTCCCAGCAAGCTTCTTTGTGATCTGAAACACAAAACACAAATAGAGCCACACTGAATATGATTGAGAAATACGATTCAGCCACTCCTCCGTGTGGTTCTCCTTCAGCTGGTTTAAAACCCTTGTTGGGCTGTTGCCGAGGCCTCTCTCTCACAGAAGACGGATCACACGGATATCACAGGCATACCTTGGTGATAGAAAAATACATCAATATGAATGTTCTACGCAAGGCAAAAGAGTAGGCAAAAGAAAAAACAGACACTACTTACCTTTGAGTAAGGATGACACGAAATTCTGACCTATGAGCTAAGTCCAGCTGTTGAAGGACAGCCTGGCTCCAGGACGCATGTGAAGCATTGCACTTCCGACATATTAGGGTCTCTGTGACCATGTTATATGTGCGGTCAACATCCAGCACTCCTCGTGCTCTCTTGTGCAGTCCTCCACCAGTCAGTTGATTCCCACCACATGAAGGGTTGAGGCATACCACCTTGACTTTCCACAACTTGTAGGGCATCCAAACAAATAGGTGGTGGGCAAAAAAATTGTCTGGTGAAGGTGCCTGGTGGTAGAGGTGACTCGGTGGAGGTGGGGTGTACCATAGCTTCAGGTTGTCCTGGAGTTCGGTTTTACCCTTGGCCCCTGTCCTTAACAAGACTTTGCCAACCCACTTATGGTCTTCGGGTGGCAAGCCCTCTGCCCACAAACGGGGCAGCTGAGGAGTTGATGGAGGGGGCAGGAGTTGTGATGCCCTGGAGACAGGCTAAAAAAGCAAAGCAAGAGACAATGTACCTAATTAGCATATTTCTTCTGACAGCTAGTAGACCACTGCTATATTCATTTAGTCAAATGTAAACTTCCCTTTTCTCTGAGGTCATCTTGGGGGAAATTGGGAATTTGTAAAATGTGGGAGTTTGTGCTGGCGTATCTGCGAACATGCTCATATGACAAATAACAGTCATACAAAAAGTTTTATGTTACTTACTGACACAGTGGCACACACAGACATGGGGGTGTGAACAGGCACTGGAGCTTGAGTGTCAGGCTGAGGGTCTGGAGCCTGTAAAAGTATTGATAAAAAGTGTTTTACATTCATGTACATTAAATGATTACCTATTGAACAAAGGTCATATCACTACTCACCGAAACAGCAACGCTGCCTGAAGAACTCGGAACTCCTTCAGTGGGCTCAGTGGCTTGAGTCTGTAAAGCAGTCAGTCTTGCAATAAGTCAATCAAGAAACTTGCTTTGATAGCACAATTGAAACAGTTGCTTTGTTATTTTTATTTACCTGGGTTGGTTTTCTGGCAACACTCAGATTTGGCTTTGCAGCAGCAACATGGGTGCCACCAAATCTTGGCTTGGTAAACTGAAAGACAATAGGGCACATTGCTATAACATTCCATGAACATAACATCAAGTGTCAGCATTCATTTTCAGTTTGTTTGTGTCAATATCTGTCTAAATACCATAGACAAATTCATCGCTGTTCGTTTAGGGACACCGCTGTCTTGTACAGGAACCCCAGCTGAAGCAGCCGTTTGTTGCCCTGTGGACCCCTGGCTTGCTGGCTGTTGGTCCAAGAGAGAGAAGACACATGTCTAATTCGTTTTCAAATTGATGTATCAATGCACAATGTACTCAAGTGTATAGCTGACCGGTGTTACCTGCTGAGTGTGGAATCCACACACACACGGCTTTACTTGACCAAATAGGGACTTCTGGCCATGTGCCGTTCTTGGACATTTCTCAATCTAAAAAAAAAAAAACTCAATTGAATTACATACAGCTTAAATTCTTTCTTTTCATCTGCGTTTTCACAAATGTTGTTGACTGGGTGTTTGTTGCCTCCCTATTACAGTATAGAAAAAGTATAATGCATTGCAACTATACTGTAGTGTAAAAAATCTCTTGGAGCACATTTGTATTCCAAGTACAAGTACTATACAATATACAAAGATACTATAGACACAACAATGTGAAAGTAAATAAACCTCAACAGAAATACCTCCCATTCTGCACAATTGGAATGGCTCTCCTGTATAGCAGTTGTGCAACTCATTGATTGATAATGAAGTTGGAGCCACCCTTTGTCTGTATCTTGCAAAACTATTTTCTTATTAACAGGTATGCTAATTTAATTCCAATGGTCATCTAACTATGATGGCCCTGGCAGGGCTACCTTTTGTTCACCCAGACGACTACCGTCTGCCTTCCTGTTCTCAAGTGCAAACATCCATTTAAGGTGTGAATCTTACATAGCATGAAAACACTAGTGTGTAAATGAACATTTGTGTAAATGAAACTTTGATTTTCTCAAGTCAGACTTTGGAAAATATTCAATGTCACCATCTAACCAGGGTTTAGAATCTGCTGTTACGTGCTCATACCTTTTGATACAGCTCGTACCATTTCTTCTGTCTGGGAGCAGGCTTATTTCCCTCGTCCACAGGCCAGGTTCCGGTGCTGGCAAACTTTCTGAGGCGTGCCATCCACACTGTGTCTGGCATTGCCTTGTGTGATTTCGATGATGTAGCCTTCAGTAACATGAATGCAAGGAGGACATAGATATGATGTTACAGACAGTAAATGCATAGATATAATCCATACAGGCACATTTCAATACATTTTGCTTGCCTTTTCTTTAATTTTAATTAATACAACTTACAGCTATAAATCAATATCTAAAAAAGAATAACAAATCAGACCAATAAAAAGGGATCTCGATTACATTATTATTTCACTTTTATTCCCCTTAGTGCTTGGTTGGGCATTCTTTTGCATTTCATAGTGCATTGAAATAAATGAGCATTTCCACAATACTCTAATACATTTAGATGCGCCTGTAGATGATGATTGGGGGCCTTGCAGAGATTGTATAGATATTTTTCGTCACCTTTGCTGACATTCATCGGCTTAATCAGGCCACTAATCGGTTCCAGCACAGCACATTCAACAAGAACACAACCTGCTTTTTTCAATTATTCACAAAGTTAAATTAACCAAAGTAACTTAAGACATTAAGTATAGCTTTCTTTTTAAAACACATTGAGAACTAGTGCTAGTCCTGCCTGGAAAGCAGCAGAGATCTGAAACAATAAATTAGCCACACTAACTGATAGGACAGTGTCTCGCAACCCCATACTGCAGTACACAACTCAGTAGTAAATGTTTAATACTTTTCACACTCTCATTTATAGCTTATAATAGAAATTACCACAGTGTCGGCTCAAGAGTAAAACACAGACCAAAACAGAGGACAACGAGCGTTATTCTATGAGTGGTAGAATGAATGAAGCCCTCAGTCTGTTAACTTAGCAAAAAACTCAAGTCACTACAACACTAAACAGTGTGATGTTTTCTATATTTATAGCAACAACACAATGCGGTAAATGTTTAAGTAGGTTTCATGTCATCATTTATCGTTTTATTATGATACTCCTCTCAGCCATCAGTGAACATGTAGGCTAACAACCTATTGCTGGCCGGCAGCTAGCTAAATTAATCCATATAACATACATGGCAGAAATGGTACAATCATTTCTATCATAGCATACAACGCAATAGTTACCGGTAATATGGAAAAACTTACCATGTCGAAGCGTAGCTTAGATTTCTGTTTTTCAGCTTGGTATACCAAGGTAGTTATAGCTTATATTCACGTCTTATCAGGAACGCCTCCTCAGCAGAAAACGTCACTCCAACATTTGAGAGCAGGATTGGTGGAATGTTTGGAAATGTTTGAAATGTTGGGGGCTGCGACACATGATTGGAGGAGAAAGTTCGAAGTATCAGTACGTGATTGGCCAAAACCTCCAACATTGTCTAACATTTTGCTGGCCAATCGGTCGGCAGCTGGCGCCTTGCGCCTTGTAATCGGAAGGTTGCTGGTTCGAATCCCGCCCTGCCCATGGTTGAGATGCCCTTGAGCAAGGCATCTAAACCCACACTGCTCCAGGGGCTGTAACTGAAACCCTGTAAATATCTGTAAGTCGCTCTGGATAAGAGCGTCAGCTAAGTGTAATGTAAAAAAAAAATCATCCTTACATAAACAATAGTGGCTATTACACCCTCAGCTTTCATAAGTATAGCAGGGTTCATTCACCTCATTCAACAGTTTCACTGCATGTGCTACTACCCAGTATGTCTATGCATGTGACAAATAAATATCCTTGTACATGTATAAGTATGGTATGGATCTTTGCATATGTTTAAAGACCTAATTTCTCTACTGCCTCATCTGGGTCACACTTATAGGACCACAATGCAGTCAGAGTAAGAATGTGGAAAGAATGTACCGAAGCATCCCTTGTACAATGACAACGGAGGTTTATTAAAGTAAAACATATGTGCAAGCACACCACACATGTAATAAGATAAAAGAACAAGAAGGATTTAAGAATGTAAGAATATTTCTAGTGCAGCATTGTCAGATTGAACAGGACAAGACAGTGCAGGGCAAGAGTAATGTAATAATAATAAAATACAAAACAACACTATACAAAAAGATGCAAATACAAGTACCAACAACGGTCAAAAAGGCCAAAGCTGCTGCTGCAGTGTCATTTACAGTGCAAGACAGTGTGATGAACATCTTAAATAAAACCAACACTATACAAAACGGGGCAAAATAACATGGAAGGGCAGGACGTCCCAATATCCCCTGTATCAATAAATTATTTTCACTAAATTGGTCCTGACAGAAATCAAGCATAGTATTAGTTCTGGCAGGCCACAGAGTGAAGCTAAGCTGTCAGCTGTTGGCCCAGCTCAGCTGGCTTAATTTCCTGATTGATCTGCTGACTACTTCCTGCCGCCTGTTGGCTGAAACGAGCGTTACGCCAGCCCAAATAAGCCCAAATAGCGAGACCCCAAGAAACGAGCTTCCGGTGTCGAAAATGCATCATAAAAGACGCAGTCAAAACGTGAAGGCAGCCCAAATAAACCAACGTGCGCTTGGAAGCGTATTAACAAAGCGCTTCGAATCAGAATCAGAATCAGCTTTATTGGCCAAGTATACTTACATATACAAGGAATTTGACTCCGGCAGATGTTAGCTCTCTATACACATAACACAGAACTTAATACAATACAATAAATACAATAGACTAAACAAGTATGTGTACTTGTATTGCACAGTAGGGACAACAATATACAATATACAATATACAGTAGGGACAACAATATACAATATACAATATACATACAGGCACCCAATATGGGCAATAATGAACAAGTAGGCACATGGTGTTGCAGTGGGTTAAAGAACCTGAGTCCTGAGTTGCTGGGCAGGGGACACCTAGGTAAGTCTTTGCTTGTGTCATGTGCAAGAGAAGCGCTGGGGGGGGGGGCGGGGGGGGGGGAATACAAGGGCATAACAGTAAGCATATACACATGTGCATGTATGTATGTATGCATGTGTAGTTCAGCTGTTCAGTAGGGTGATGGCAGTGGGGAAGAAGCTGTTTTTGTGTCTGGTAGTTTTGGTGCGCAGGGATCTGTAGCGTCTACCAGAGGGAAGGAGGTCGAAGAGGGTGTGTGCAGGGTGAGAGGGGTCTTTGATTATGTTCTCTGCCCGCTTCCTGGACCTCCCAATGTACAAGTCCTGGAGGGAGGGCAGGGGGGCACCGATGATTTTTTCAGCAGACCGAATTGTGCGCTGTAGTCTGTGTTTGTGTTGTTGTGTGGCTGCTCCAAACCAGACTGTGATGGACGAGCAGAGGATGGATTCTACTACAGCTGTGTAGAAGGTCACCAACAGTTCTTGTGGTAGGCCATGCTTCCGCAGCTGGCGTAGGAAGTACATCCTCTGCTGAGCCTTTTTGAGGATGGCGTTGATGTTGGACTCCCACTTCAGGTCCTGAGAGATGATGGATCCCAGAAACTTGAAAGAGTCCACCTTTGATACTGGGCTGTGGGATATTGTGAATCGTGTGAATAAAGCAAAACAAAACTGCAATTCCTCAACTGACTGCCGTTTGTTGGAGGTAGCCTGTTTAGAAGTGTTGTAGCCTAGCAATACAAGTTAGTCCGGGTGAAAACTGCTAAAAGCTAAGTGACTAACACTGACATTTGTTATTTTTGGGATTTGGGAACGCTACAGCCGTGAATTATTTATACAGTGTATAGAAAAATCTTGTCTGCTAAAATATCTAACCTCACAGACAAGCTGCTCATACATACAGTACGTTAGCCATAATCAGAAGTGCTGACATAGATCCATCAGTTGCCTAATGCTTTGAAATTAGTATGTAAATAGGCAATATTATCAGCTCAATGCTCAATTGTAATCATGGCTTTCTTTCTAATATCATCAAAAGGAAAACATGAATGTATCAGATTATCATACTTATTTTTACAGACTATTTTAAAAGGGATCAATCTATTCAGCGCTATGCCTACTTAGTATAGTATTTTATGGAATCCCAGCATAATAATGTAGGGCTATATAAAACTTGTTGGGCTGGAAAAACTAAAAAGTGTGCCCCCTCAATATGGGGGTCTAATCTACTCAGCAGACAGCCTAGAATCACATTCTGAAAGAAAACGTGGGGAATTATCGTCCGCGTGGCGTACAGGGCCTAATAACCGTTCACCTATTAAATCCCATATTAACATATGGCTATATAAAACTTGTTGGGCTGGAAAAACTAAAAATTGTGCCCCCTCCATATGGGGGTCTAATCTACTCAGCAGACAGCCTAGAATCACATTCTGAAAGAAAAAGTGGGGAATTATCGTCCGCGTGGCATACAGGGCCTAATAACCGTTCACCTATTAAATCCCATATTAACATATGGCTATATAAAACTTGTTGGGCTGGAAAAACTAAAAATTGTGCCCCCTCAATATAGGGGTCTAATCTACTCAGCAGACAGCTTAGAATCACATTCTGAAAGAAAAAGTGGGGAATTATCGTCCGCGTGGCGTACAGGGCCTAATAACCGCTCACCTATTAAATCCCATATTAACATATGGCTATATAAAACTTGTTGGGCTGGAAAAACTAAAAATTGTGCCCCCTCAATATAGGGGTCTAATCTACTCAGCAGACAGCCTAGAATCACATTCTGAAAGAAAAAGTGGGGAATTATCGTCCGCGTGGCGTACAGGGCCTAATAACCGTTCACCTATTAAATCCCTTATTAACATATGGCTATATAAAACTTGTTGGGCTGGAAAAACTAAAAATTGTGCCCCCTCAATATGGGGGTCTAATCTACTCAGCAGACAGCCTAGAATCACATTCTGAAAGAAAAAGTGGGGAATTATCGTCCGCGTGGCGTACAGGGCCTAATAACCGTTGACCTATTAAATCCCATATTAACATATGGCTATATAAAACTTGTTGGGCTGGAAAAACTAAAAATTGTGCCCCCTCCATATGGGGGTCTAATCTACTCAGCAGACAGCCTAGAATCACATTCAGAAAGAAAAAGTGGGGAATTATCGTCCGCGTGGCGTACAGGGCCTAATAACCGTTCACCTATTAAATCCCATTTTGAAATTCTAACTGTGGAAAAACATTTGATAGGTCCTCAAGCACTGGAATTATCTCTGACATTCGCACCACACTCTTATGCATTGCAATATTACTAAGAAAATTTGCATATGACAATGGAATGTTTTTATAGGTTGGATTTTCTGTATGCCTAACCACTGCCTTCCTAAAGCATTCCACGTGCAAAAGTGACTGTGTCAAAGCATTAAACCAACAATTTGTTTGCTTTATTTTCAAACTTATTAGTTGTCAATGGCTCATTGTTTGGCAAGAGAAGGTGACGACACGCCCCAAGTCTTTAGCAGTGTGACTGAGAAACTTTAAGGGGATGCAGAACTGATAGAATTAAACCTGCTACGTTATCTCTGTCAAGTTTTGAAACATATAGCAATTTTCTGTTGCATGCTACGCGGAATTGTCTGTTGTTGGTATGATGATATGGCAAACATTCACATCACGTTTTGATCAGAGCTGCATTACTATTAGGCTACAGTGCACTGCACTTGTCTAAAATGTGGCATTTAATTATGCAAAACATGTTATTGTAATCTAAAATCTATTAGAAAAGAAGAGTAATTGTGTATTTTAAGACAGAAAGAATTATGTAGCATAATGTAAAAAATACTATAGCAGTGCTTGTTTGCCCAGCTTCTTGAATAACAATGAGGTGATAATATTCTGGGATGCGGGAGTGTACTGTAAGTCTGTAATGTGTGAAATTTCAGGAATGTGAAAAACGTTTGTGTAGACATAACTACTGGAAATTGGTAAAGCTTTCAATAACACTTTGAAGCCACCGTTGCTTTGCATTTTGCAACTGTAAAATAACTAGTGAAAATTCCCAAGCTACTGAAGCATTTTATGTGCAATTCAACACATACAATTTACAGAACAGTAACTGTAAATTATCATAGTGAATGACTTAGGGGAAGGTCATAAGAAATATAACTAAGTACGTATTAGTTATTATACTGCACACTGTAACTGATTACTAGCCACAGCAATCACCTTAAAAAATACTCTAACAGCATTATAACTGAACAGTAAGAGGACTAGAAGGACTTTGCTCTTAGCTCGTGCTGGTTCTTCTTCTCATCATTATGAACAAGGAAACCAAACTGAGATTTGGCCACATTGGTTTTAATAGCTTATAGAATGGCCTACATCCCCTCAGCAATAGAGTCTTTAGTTAGCTGTAGAAAACTTAAAACATGCGGGCAAATTTATAGGAATGACAGTTCATTATTCAATTCATGCTGATCAGAGCTGCATTACTATTAGGCTACAGTGCACTGCACTTGTCTTAAATGTGGCATTTAATTATGCTGCAAAACATGTTATTATAATCTAAAAATCTATTAGAAAAGAAGATTAATTGTGTATTTTAAGACAGGAAGAAATGTGTAGCATACTGTAAAAAATACTATTGCAGTGCTTGTTTGCCCAGCTGATGCTGATCTTGAATTACAATGAGGTGATAATATTCTTGGAGGCGGGAGTGTAAGTCTGTAATGTGTGAAATGTCAGGAATGTGATAAACTTTTGTGAAGACATAACTACTGCAAATTGGTAAAGCTTTCAATAACACTTACAACTTTGCAACAATTTTGCAACTGGAAAATAACTGGTGATTTTGAATTACATGTATGCCTAAAACCAAGAAGAGCCACCAGATATTCAGTGGACATTATTGAGGCTATCCAAAATGAGGACATGGACTTGAAACTGTCCTCGGATTCAGAATCAACTGATGATGAGGAGTATGGAAGTATCAGTAAAGTGGGGAAGGACAATAAAGTACACAACCACCGCCATACTGTTGATGCCCCCATCCCAAAAGTAATTTCACAACTGTATGAAACGGTGTTTTGATAGAAATGCATGATGGCAGTAGAATCGGTAGGTTTACTTCACATTATACATCGACTGATAACCGTGAGTATGACATGGGTGAAGTAGATATTTGTAAAATCATTACTTGATGTACTTGTTTTAACGTGATAAATTCAATGCAGTTCAAAGTATGCGCTTGGTGTAGTTGGAAAGGCTTTCTTTTGATATGCGTGAAATGTCTATGGGTTCGCAAGTAATGTCAACGAGAGTAATGGCTGTGTAGAGTTCTAATATGAGAGATTTTGGCTAATTAAAAAAAATCGCCGATAGCGCAAAAATAAGCAGGTCTCGTTGTAAAGCCCTGGCCTAGTGTTCTACTGTTTCGTTTGGTATAAATGCCATCTCGATGTACCGTTCCAGAGGAATTCAACAGAGAAGAATGTGTGTACATTTTCACGCACTTTGCAGGCGTTGGGCACATAGGGTTAAATGATCCGCATATTCGGATCAAAACTCAACACCGTCCTTCCGTTATAAGTCCCGCCACTAGTGAAAATGCAAACTCTTAATCTGACACACAAATGTGAGAATTCGTTGGCCTGAGTCGATACCCGGAAGTAAACCGGAAACGTTATTTGGGCTTATTTGGGGTAGAATAACGCAGCTTTGGCTGAAATGACTACTGTTTAAACTACTTGAAAACACAGTTTCTCACTGCTCTCTTTGCAAGCTTTTTTGCTCTCTCACCTCTTCCCCAATTCCACCTCATTTTTATCTGACTAATCAATGTCTGTTGTCATTGATGGTTGCTCTGTTCTGTATTACTTGTGGGGCATTCTTCTATGCTGCTCTCCCTGCATTAGGCTTTCCACATTAGTGCATGGAAGGGCAGAGGGCTCCCAGAACAGAACCATATGTAAAATTGTACATCAATTGTATATCTGATGTTAGCAATGGTATTACGGTGTTAAAAATCTTAGAGTTGGTATTTTACAATACCCCGGTATCTGGTATTTCCAAAATACTGCCCGAGCCTAATTTGTAGTGTTTTGTTTTGCACACAAACTACATGTTAACTAACTGAGTTCACAAGCTTACATACCACTGTTCTCCCCGAGAGAGGGTGGCTAAGGGTTTTGCAAGTGTTGTTCACCATGTTAAGAATTACCATGTACCATGAAAATGATTCTGGAAACATTATTATGACCGCCGCTAGCGAAGCTAGCGAAAGCGGTCATTATAGAGTTGCCGCGACCATTTTTCCCTTTTTTTTTTTTTTTCTTTTTTTTCAGTGAATGTCCGTCAACGATTCCCGGGACACTGAAACTCGGGGGGACATGAATCTTTGTAGGCATGTAGCCCTAGAACTTTTCGAGCGACTAGAAGCTTTTGGTCCCCCGGGGCCACCGCCCCCCGCTGTGCCAGCGTACGTCAAAGAGGGGGAGACCGGCAAAAGTTTTTGCTGAATAGCTTAGTGAATGTTTCACCCAACAACATAAAAGTTTTGGGATATGTTGGTGTTACAGAGATGTATCGACCCAGCCAATTAATGCTCACTTGAAGCATAGCGCCACCTAGTGATATGGGTAAATGCAAAAATTGGGATATTGAGTTGCCAATATCTTGGACCGAGAAGGTGGGAACTGAGTAAAATACGTCATGCACGATCAGCACAAAGACCTCTATAACCACAGCATGTGCCATACAATTTGGTCAATAGGGGGCGCTGTACTTGTACAAAATGTAATTTTGCCCATTATCTAGAGAATGCTTACGTTTACAACAATTTTTTTTTATCATGAAATCTGTTGACCCTCACGCATTGAAAACACTGGTCGACGCCCACTTCCAACGAGAACAATTTCAATATTTTTATATTGCAAATTTTAATATTGCGAAAACGAAACTGAACGAACTCGTCATAGGCCGTTCATGTGAATCTCACCAAATTTGATATATGTCATCTACAGACAATGCTGACAAAAAGTTATCAAAGGATTTATCTTGAGATAAACCGTTCCGAAGTTACACGTCAATGAACATTTAACACGTAGCTTAAAATTCTTCAAATTGCCGTATCTTGGCTTTTAATTGCTCAAATTTGGTCAAAGTTGACATGCCATCTCTAAACAGCTTTCTTTTCATGTGTACTAAATTTTGTGACATTTCTTCATAGGGGGCGATGTTTATTGGCGAAGCTAGGTGTCAGAAAACAGTTTTTGTTAAATAACTCGTCAACAATTTTGCCCAAGACAACGATTTTGTGTTAGTATGTCGGTGTTACAGAGATGTATGGACCCAGCCCATAAACTCTCACTTGAAGCATAGCGCCACCTAGTGATATGGGTAAATGTAAAAATTGGGATTTTGAGTTGCCAATATCTTGGACCGAGAAGGTGGGAACTGCGCAAAATATGTCATGCACAATCACCACAAAGACCTCTAACACCACAGAACATGCCATAAAATGTAGTCCATAGGGGGCCCTGTAATTGTAGAAAATGTCATTTTGCCTATTATCTAGAGAATGCTTACGTTTACAACAACTTTTTTTTTTATCGTGAAATCCATTGACGCTCACGCATTGAAAACACTGGTTGATGCCCACTTCCAACGAGAACAATTTCCGTGAAATTTTAATATTGCAAAAACGAATCTGAACGAACTCGTCATAGGCCGTTCATGTGAATCTCACCAAATTTGGTATATGTCATCTACAGACAATGCTGACAAAAAGTTATCAAAAGATTTATCTTGAGATAAACCGTTCTGAAGTTACACGTCAATGAATATTTAACACGTAGCTTAAAATTCTTCAAATGGCCGTATCTTGGCTTTTAATTGCTCAAATTTGGTCAAAGTTGACATGCCATCTCTAAACAGCTTTCTTTTCATGTGTACTAAATTTTGTGACATTTCGTCATAGGGGGCGATGTTTATTGGCGAAGCTAGGTGTCAAAAAACAGTTTTTGTTAAATAACTCGTCAACAATTTTGCCCAAGACAACGATTTTGTGTTAGTATGTAGGCGCCACCTAGTGATAAGGGTAAATGCAAAAATTGGAATTTTGAGTTGCCAATATCTTGGACTGAGAAGGTGGGAACTGCACAAAATACATCATGCACGATCACCACAAAGACCTCTAACACCACAGAACATGCCATAAAATTTGGTCCATAGGGGGCGCTGTAATTGTACAAAATCTCATTTTGCCGATTCCTTGCCTTCACAAATCACTCCTACACACTACACATTCAAAACCCACATCCATGCCCACTTCCAGGAAATCATTTCCACAGAAATTCTCACCTCACAACACTGCTCTACCACACACTCATCACACCAACAGTTCCCACATTTCAATATACTGCGGCGGTCATACCATGTGCCGCTATGCGGTACATCTAGTTTGAAGGTTAGGCCAACAGGCAAACAAGAACAGGAAAGACCAGTGTAAAGGGGCACAGACAACTGAAACACATGACATAAACTTGCTTCAGGCAACAAGCTTGCAACATGTCTAGGCAATAGGTAGTCCCTAATCTGAGTGTGTGCTCAAGATGTGGAAGTCAGTGTGTTTGAATTAAATGTGTGTAAATGGCTAAATATAAAAGGACACCATGTTACCTTCCTGTGCGACGACTAGCCCAAGCATGTTGTCTTCCATAGTGCAAGCCTACGGTCTTTCCCTAGTTGTTTACAAACATGCAGGTATCCCCACATCAACACAGGACAAATAAACAAACCAACCAAAACTTTCACAGCTTATGACATAACAAAATAAATGTAATAATGATATTCTCAGCCTATATTGACAATTAAAGTCCCTAGTTTTAGGCTAACTAGCATGTCTCCTAATGCATCAAGGTTGTGGGACTATGGCTCCTCAAAACCTTTCTACAGAGAATGTATCAGCCATGAGACCAGGTTAAAAGATTTTCATTATCTAGCTTAAAAAACAAACTCATAGCACAGCCATGCCAACCCTTTTTGCATACTGACACTAAGACCCAGTGATAGAAAATATTAAAATGTCAATGCATTTAAAATTGTATACATGTAATAGATGATGTTATACATGTTCCCAACAATTACTTTTTTACAGTCATTTACAATTCTCCTGTCCTCTGCAGTTAATGAAGGTGGTTAATGAACTATGCCCAAACATCACCAGAATATATAACATTGGCAAAAGCTACAATGGCCAGAAGCTGTATGCCATGGAAATATCAGACAACCCAGGAGAACACGAATCAGGTGAGTGATACTTTTAACTCAGCTTGTTTTGATAGAATTATCAGGATTTATGTTACATAAGTCCTAAAGAATGACTATCTTCAGGTTTGCAGCTGTGGCCTAGTGGTTAGGGAATTGGTCTTGCAATCGGAAGGTTGTCATTTCAAATCCCACCATACCCATGGTTGAGACGCCCTTGAGCAAAGCATCTAACCCCACACTGCTCCAGGGACTGTAACTGAAGCCCTGTAAATGTCTGTAAGTCGCTCTGGATAAGAGCGTCAGCTAAGTGTAATATAATGTTTATATTTATAAGTGGGGCTTTGGGTGGTCTGGTCCACCCCAGGTACACTGTAAAAATAATCCGGCCTCCCCAACAAAAATTTGTACTGCCTATTTTTTTTACCGTTTTGCCTATAAGGATAACAATGGAAGTACTAGGCACCCTTATTGGAAGCATAAAGATTACGCTATTTTTAAACCTATAAAAACAGCTTGAAGAAACTCCACACTCCATCATCCACTCCTGGTTCAACTCCTACCTCACTGGTCGATCCTTCAAGGTGTCATGGCAAGGAAAACTGTCTTCAAACTACACCCTCACCACAGGCGTTCCCCAAGGATCAGTGCTGGGGCCCCTTCTGTTCGCAATGTACACCACCTCCCTGGGACATGTCATTCAAACATATGGGCTCTCCTATCACTGCTATGCCGATGATACCCAGATGTACCTGTCGTTCCAGCCTCATGATTCCACAGTTTCGGCACGCATCTCAGCCTGCCTCGCCGACCTATCAACATGGATGAAGGATCACCACCTACAGTTGAACCTGTCCAAGACTGAACTCCTAGTCATCCCAGCTAAAGAGTCAATTTGTCACAACATCAACCTCAAGATGGACTCTGCCACTGTGCCCCCACACCTTGGCGTCATGATCGATGACCATCTGTCATTCTCCAACCATATTGCATCAGTCGCCCGGTCTTGCCGATTCATGCTCTACAACATACAGAAAATCAGACCCTACCTAACCCAACATTCAGCGCAACTTCTAATTCAGGCCATGGTTATCTCCCGCCTGGATTACTGCAACGCCCTCCTTGCTGGTCTACCTGCTTGTGCAATAAAACCACTGCAGATGGTGCAGAATGCAGCAGCACGTTTGGTATTCACTCAGCCCAAAAGGGCCCATGTTACTCCTCTATTTATCCAGTTGCACTGGCTACCTGTGGCTGCCTGGATCAAGCACAAGGCCCTGACCCTTGCATACAAAACCATCTCAGGATCAGCCCCAGCTTATCTGAAAGAAATACTAAGGCCATATGTTCCTGGTAGAGAGCTGCGCTCCTTCAACACAAACCGGCTAGCCGTGCCCCCTGCTCGCTCTAAGCGTTACCAGGCAAAACTGTTTTCTGTAATTGTGCCTCAGTGGTGGAACAAACTTCCAGAAGCTACAAGACTAGCATCATCTCTCTCAACCTTCAAGAAGCATGTAAAGACTCTCCTCTTCCACGACTACTTATTCACTAATGCCTGAGCTGGCCTAGACCCGCGATTGACTCTAAAGGCATGTTGTGTGTTGTGTGTGTGCTTGACCCTTTACTAATGCACTTAAAATTAAAAATAATAATAATAATAATTAACCCCAGTTGGCATTTGCACTTATTGCTCTGTATATCTCCTGTGCACTTTGTATCTGCAAGTGTTGTACGTTGTGATTATGTCCTCTATTGTAAGTCGCTTTGGATAAAAGCATCTGCCAAGTGTAATGTAATGTAATAATCATTAGTATAACAAAAGCCCTGGCATTTAAAACGAGACACTGAAACTTTGTAAGTGTACACAACGTTTATTAAGAAAACAGTTTGTACATGCAGTAGTTTGCAGCTGTTTCCCATCGTCGTCAAGAGGAAAGTCCAAACAAGTCGATTGTACTACCTCTTTTCCTATTCTTCCCGCTGGTTTGTGTTTGTCAATCAACTTGTGTGGACTGTCCTCATGATGGCGACGAGAAACAACTGCAAACTACTGCGTAAAAATTACTAGCGTAATTGTCATGCTTCCAATAAGAGTGCCTAGCACTTCCATTGTTAGCCTTCTGGGCCAAATGGTAAAACAAACAGGCTAGCTCAATTTTGCTCCTCAGCAAACATACCAACTCGGTATGATGTTTTAACATGCCAATTTTCATTTCACACTGAATTTCTCCTTTAAGTATTTTTGCTGATTTGTGCTGATGAAGTTTTCATGTAGACAGAAATTAGAATATAATGTTCTGTCAATGAAATACTGTGTTGCTCTGAAATTGGGTAGGCTACAAAAGTACCCCTGAGAGCGCAGACCTCTGCCAAGCCGATCAACCACTTGTTCATTCTTTTGGTCGTTGTTTACAGTCAGTGCTGTCTCTCTGCACTCTACTTCAGTGCCGGTGACAGAGAGAGCCAGCCAGTTATATGCCATTGTCTTAAATGAATGTCAAACATTGTTTTAAAAAGTAATAAGGCGGGACACTACAGGTGAATAGGGTAAATTTTTAAAATAGTAGATATCACCATGAAACTTTACCAGTTGATTGCTTACATAAGTGAAAAAAAATGTATTACAAGTTTTTTAAATTTGCATATTTAATTATGCAAATTGGGCATCATCTCATTAAATATGCAGTGTTTTGTATATATTTCCGGTGCATAAATCTAAAAGTGTGATAAAGCCAGGTGTAAAATTCTTTTTTCATTTTGTTTATATGCAAGATAAAAAAAATTACAGAGGGATTTAAGGATATCTGCTTTCATTACCCAGGAAATCAAAATATGCTGTCCATAGCTTTAAAAAACCCTATTTTCGAATTTCGGATTGAATGCGATTCGCCTTCGACACCCTGAGCATGTCGGCCTGCTTGATGTTGCTGATTGTAATTACAGTGCTCTCCAGCCACAGGTTTGCCATGACACTCAGCATTGCTGAGGCACTCATTGTTATTTTGTGTGCCACCATGCTGCATTTTTTGTAGCAAACTGTCACTGGACATTCTGTGATATATGGGCAGAAGTTTCTGACCCACTTCACGGGACAGGTAATTGCTTTTATGAAGCGAGTGACTGTCAGGGGTCTCTCCTCGGTCCTCGGCCCTCCTAAAAAACACCACTGCGGATTGCACCTCGTATGCAAAGGTACATCATCAGTCGACATGCAATGCAACAGGCCCGCTCATATCTCAGACTTCATTCCATCTATTGACCCTTGATTATTTAAAATTGCCCCCCTGTAATAATTCTGAAGTGCTTTGCACTTACTGGCAGTTAATTTGCCCAAACCCTTGCCACCCAATTTCTGGTCTGCACTAAATTTTCTCAGCGCTGTGCCCATTCTTTTGTGTGCATGATTTATACATTCTAGTTTTAGAATCTCATGGCCAGGGTATGGGTTTAATCCAACCACTTGTCTGAAAGCAGAGCCATCCCCGTCTGAAAGCATCTCAGTATATTGCAGCTGGTGGCGACTGACTGATCTGGCCCACATTCTTTTTGCAGCCTCCTGCTCCATTGCCTTACTTGAACCAGAGAATTTTTTTGCACAATCAGTGTGTGCTTGTCTCCAGATGGTAAACTCCTCCTGTGTAATCTGACCCTCATTCAATGAACTGTGCTTACATACACACGCATGGCAGTATGTTGACAGAACTTCAAAGTCAATGTCCTATCAAAATGTCAATGCAGACACCGACTCCATAATGTGAGGTGAAGCCTCGCTTTTGCCACGTGCCATCAAAGGAGACTCCAATGTTAATGACAGCATCTGCATCCTGGCTCAACAACTCGGCTAACTCTGGATCCAGATCTGCATACGCCCGCCTGATGTAGTCTCTGGTCTTGTGGAGGGACTCCAGTCCCCTTCAATTTCCGCTACTAAAATAAAAATGCATACTGTGTCAATAAACGTTCCTTGTTACAGTTTCTTGATACAGTACATTTATTTTCACTTTAGTGGCAAAAACCCAATTTCTTTTGGAAAGGACCAGGGAGTGCACCAGGCAGTCATAGCGGCAAATAGCAAACCTCAGGATTAAAACTGAATTGGACTTACGGCCTAAAGTCCACAGGTTCAATTCCCGACAAGGCAGGGGGAAAGTGAGTGCCCTCCTCCATCCTGAACATCCATGACTGAACATGGTACTGTCTCCACACACAGCTCCCTGGGCACCAATGTCATGGCTGCCCCCTGCTCATGTGAGTGCTGGGCAGAAGTTGAATTTCTTTGTGTGCTGTGATGTGCCATGTGATCACAGAGACCAATGGGACTGACTTTCACTCATTTTTTTTGCACGTGTGTACGCTGGTGTGTCAACAAGAACATGAACTTGACTGCACCACTGAAGCGTGGCACTCCAGGTTGCAGTAATGTAGCTTACTGTGTGTGTGTGTCTGTCTGTTTCTTTCTAATTGAAATGTGTTCCCTCAATGTTAAGATATTGGAAAGGGTGAATTTTTTGCGACTGAATTGAAAACACAATCTTTGTACTGCAAAACAAAAACGAACCAATAGGCTACAACACAATGAATGAGATGCCATGTCATCTTAGTTATGAATCCATCATTATGGTATATATAATGTATATATTGTATCTATTGTTCAATAGGATCCACACTGCTTCCACTGTCTATTGTATTTATTGTATTGTATATTGAACTATATGTTTACACACGTTTAACATATAACATTAGTAGTAGAGAGGCAAAAAAAAGCTGATTCTGACTATTACCAACTCGTTAGATCTCCAAAATTAACATTTCTCATTCCTATCATCTTTTCATAGCCTACCTGTAACTCTTTTATCGTGCCTCTGATATGTTTTCAAATGAAGGGAAAGGATCCCCAAAACCTTACTGATCTTTTTCAGTGCAGCATACCCCATCCCTAACTTGTGCGCCAAAAGCACCATGAGCACGTTCAGATCAAGGCGACATCGCCTCGCGTCTCACTTTGTAGTCTTGTAGACCTATAGACGCTGCGCTCATACCCTCCATCGGCTTTGCAATTCCTACACTCCAGAAGCAGACTGCTACAAAAGCCCTGGACTCGAAGCAGCACAATTTGGACAAACAAGATCATTGATCAATTCATTTAGTCGTGAGATATGCACGATCAGCCGCTACTGTGTTGTCAGTAGCACCGTCTACCACCTCCCGGTTTCCCAACGACAGCTTACGGTCTGATGTGCTGCTTCCTGAAAGTAATCCAATCGGTTGGTTTTGTTTTTTCAATTCTTGCAAAGCGCTATTGTTGCTTTCTTTTACTGGAAAGTTTGGCAATTCGAGGCATTTTCAATGTTCCCGCGGCAAGCTAACAAGGAAGTGTCAGAGTACAACACATGATGCATCTGAGCGATTCACGTTAGCAGAAACAAGCAATCAACCAATGAGATGTCGTCTTCAGCTTTAAATCCCCCTTTAGAAAGGCACGATTGGTTGCTGATAGAAAGGAAATGCCCTTATTTGCTTTACATAGGGTTGTGCTCGAGTCTCTGAGCTTCAAAAATTAAACCGGCCATGACACACGTCAGGAAACAGACGAAACGCAGCATGTCGCTTTGGAATGCCGCAAGTAAACAAAATACAATAAAATAAACACATAAATGTGTAATATGGACAATTTTTTAATACCAGTGTCAAAGATAACATGTTAAGGATGTAAACTAGCCCAAAATCTCAAATTTGACCAGGGCATTAAAAATGTTTTCACCTGCCATGTCTCGCCTTAAGTAAGTAGTTATTCTTTAGAGACTGATGGTCTCAAATGTTCTTGCCCTTACAGCCTATGAAATATAGCAACCGTTACCAAGAGTATACAAAATAATCGCGATTCATGTATGATAGGAGGATATTCAGGCCTAAAATGGCTAATCAGGAGATTCAGGAGGATTCCTGATAGGCCGGCTCATGTTAATCTCAAGTTTGTCAAATCTCAGTCGGTGGTGATGGAGGGCAGGAAGAGGCCAGGTGCAGCTAAAAAGGCTAGATAAAAAAGAAAGGTATTGCAAGACGCTGCTGCCAAATGTGTGAAATTAACAGACCTGTTTTCCACAGGACAGACCCTAGTTGCAGCTGGTAAATGGATATGGAAATAATTTTCAGTATTTAAGGCTATCTGCAATAGCTTACTATAGTTTATTTTGTAGACCCCAATACACACCATTAATCATAAATATCCAGTTTCAAACTGAATATAATACACATTATTTAGAAGTGTACTGTATTAAATAACCTACCTTATTAATGGAATGTTTTTGTAGCGTCAGAGCAGCAAACCCTTTCCAACACTACTGAGGATCCAGAGAAGGCTACTGAAGGGACACGTAGAGGATAGTCTAGCTGAGTTATTTAAACTAAGATAGTTATTATGTGAAATATAACATAGAGAATAGACGTAATACATGTGTAATTGTTCAGAAAGATGTCAGCATGATAGCCTAATTTATGTTAACAAATGGAAACAAATAGCCTAAATCACTTACTGTATATCAATTTTACACAATCACAATGTAGGCTTAATTAAAAAAAAACTTAAAAAACAATATTATGTTATTTAGCAAAATAGTCTAATCCTTAATGACATGCTTTTGTAGCCTCAGAGCAGCAGATACACCAGTCTGATGCTGCTGGTCAACCCAGTAGGCATGGAAAAAACAGAACTATAGAGGAAACAGTTAGAGAGCAGAATAATAATATTATTATTATACCTAAACTTATACCCAATAAAAAGACATTGTAAAAACTAGCTGCTGTTTCAATTATTTTAATTCTTCCTCCATGGAAAAAGTGGTCCGCGTTTGGGCACAAAACTCCCAAGATGAAAAAGGGGCCTGTTCATATTACTGTTAAAAAAAGAATGTCTTGTGTACATATCACTCACTCAAAAGCCTACTGTACTGAAATATCAGAGACTCTTGGTATTGTTAAACAGACAAATCAATCAGAGGTTCGCTCATGATTCCCAGGTCTCCTTTTTCACTATGTTGTTCTTTGAGGCGTAGGACACATCATTTTGAATGAATGAACAAATGAATAAACTGAATGAATGATTTTGTGTTGATTAATTGAACAAGGAAAACTAGTCCTCAGCAATAATCGTAATGCCTATCACTAGAAGGTTGTCTGAAAGTGCTTCTTTGCACATGCTTGTGGGCTCCATGAATTCCCCCTCTTGCAACAGAAGCAGTTTTTTCATTCAATTGTGGAAATTGTGAGTGCATAATAGTCAAAGGCGCTAAGTTGTACGCAAATGGAGTTCTTTTTGGAGCTTTAAGACATTTCACCTTTTATGCAAAAGGCTTCTTCAGTTCTGGCATAATGATAGGGAACCAGGAGCTATATCTCTGGACCACCTGGAGGTGGAGCTGTAGACCACACCCCTCATCATATGACGAAGAGTCACATGAGTCACCCAAGGTGACAGTTGTGGTGGTCACAGGATCCAGAGAATGAGAACCGCTCTGATGGTGAAGAGTAGTTAAAATTCCTGGGATGAGAGCTTAAAGGAGAACTTCGGTGTAAAATGAAAATTGGCATGTTAAAACATCATACCGAGTTGGTATGTGTACTGAGGAGCAAAATTGATTTAGCCTGTTGCATTCAGAGTTTAACTATTTTTTATCGTTTGTCCCAGAAGGCTAACAATGGAAGTGGTAGGTGCCATAGACGAAGTATGATGACTACGCTATTTTTAAACCATTAAAACAGCTCGAAGAAACTCCACACTCCATCGGTAGTACAACAAAGGCCCTGACATTAAAAACGAGGCACTGAGAACTTTGTAAGTGTACACAACATTTATTAATAAAACAGTTTTGAAAAGCAGTACCTTGCTGTAGTTTCTCATCGCCGCCATGATGAAAGTCCAAACAAGTCAATTGTACCACCTCTCCTCCTATTCTTCCTGCTAGTTCGTGTTCGTCAATCGACTGGTGCGGACGTTCATCATGGCGGCGACGAGAAACTACAGCAAGGTACTGCTTGTCAAAACTGTTTTATTAATAAATGTTGTGTACACTTCCAAAGTTCTCAGTTGTGTCACTGGTGTCACTGTACTTTCTTCTGATGTGCGTGCCTTATCTATCCGATCACGGGTTCGTGAGTAATTTCAACGAGAGTAATGCCTGTGCAAAGCGGTAATATGACAGATTTTGGCGAATGTTTAAATATTAATATCTCGCTTTTGTGATCTCACAAAAATAAGCAGGAGGTCACGTTGTAAAGACCTGGTTCTGCTGTTTTGTTTGCTATAAGTGCGATCTCTCTACAATGTACTGTTCCGGAGTAATTCAACGGAGAAGAATGGGTGTAAATTTGGACGCATTTTGCGTCCATGGGGCCCATAGGGTGAAACAAAAACAACTAGATAAGCACTCAGAGAGGTGCTACACCCGCGCCGCCATGCACTTAGTATTGGGCCAAAACTTTGACCTTGGCCTCTGACCTTGAACTTGGACCGATTAAACAAAAAATTGATAGCACAGGTCCTGACCCCAATCCCAACCTACCTACCAAGTTTGATCGAAATCTGATCAGAACTGTCTGATTTATAACCGCATTTAGAATGGTTAGAATTAACATGATATTTAGAAAGTCCATATTGTATTGGTAAGCGTTTTCATGATATGAGCTGTCAAAGTATTTCCATGCACGTAGCATGGGGGCAAAATGCTTGTTTGCTTTTTATGCAATTTCAACCAATCGTGACATCAGGTCTTAGAAAGTTGACGGCGTTCTCAAGTGGACCAACAATCGAATCGCGCAAAATAAAATTCCAGTGGCTTATATGCTACTGATACAAGTTATAAACACGCAAATGTATGCCAATTGATAGTGGCTCATGTGCACACACACACACACACACAGCCCTCCACCCTCCTTACATAAGAAGTCCCTCTTCATTCTACCAACATTTCAGCTACTTCTTACGAGGCTAACAGTAGCTATTCTGACCTTCTCAATCTGTCCCTGCTGGGTCACGTCTCTCTCCTCCTTCTCCAAATCAACTTGCTAGCCTACTTCTCCTTCCACCCGCTGCTGCAGTCGAACATATGGTGGCAAACATATCTGTGATTTTGGCACATTTAGCTGCGTTCAGGTTATTTTTCACTTTACACACCTACACGTACACAGCTGTTCGCCAGAGCCACTGCGGTCCATTTCCCAAAACCATAGTTGCAAACTAAGTTAGCTACTTTGTTGGTTGCAATGCATTTGCCCATTGCCAACCAAGTTGACTGGTTAGCAAACATGGTGTTGGTGTCGGTCAAACAACCGAGACAATTTACTTCAGTCACCACCAGCCAAATTGGCTAATAAGTTTTTATTTTTACTCACCAAAATAAACTTTCACCCTCATTTGGCGGCTGTTAATTTAGAGCCCTGCTTGGTTACCACTAAAAACTATAGTGATTTGGTGAAACTAAACAAATTGTCTATGAATGTTGTTGAATTCGCAATAATATCTACAAAACACTTCAGACAGTTTTTTGTGCCCTAACGGGCGTGTCACCAAAAAGAAGATGCGTGGTCTGGCGCAAAGCTCAACAGATGCTAAAATAAAAACACAAAAACTAAGTCCACCAATGACCATGAAAAACCTGGTCAATAGTCAGTCCCACATTGCTGAAAAGCTATTTTATGGGCGCATAACGCTTTGGGATGTAATAAGAGGGATTCCCCTCTTGATGAGTGGCTGTTAGGGAATGATGGCTATCCACTAAAGGCATGGTTAATGACACATACATCATGCCAACAACAGTGTGTGAATTGCCATTGTGAACAATAGACAAGGTGAAACGTCTTCAAGCTCAAAAAAGAGGATGTCCATTTGCATAGGACTTAACTTTTTTAAGTAGCCTAATCTAATGATTTACTAAGCACAAAGACATAAATTCTGGCACATATTTTGCAATAATGCACATCTATTGAGTAATGTATTTCTTTTTTAAATAATCAATTATGTGAAATTATGTGTTTCACGCAAGTAAGTGAAAAATCAGACCTAAAGAAAAAGTCAAAATAATGAATGCATGAGGGTTTTGGTGGGTTTCTTCTATCCCCGAAAAATAACTGCTCACACACGAGCAGATCGTTCTTCAAACCTGCCATCGTAATAGCAGTAGGCCATGAAAATAGCACAGCTGGCTTTTAAAGGAAATGAGAGCATAAACTCTTTATTTCAGTTTTTCTTCCATTGCCCTCAGAATCGTTTAAGAAATTAAAAATGACTGTGTCCAATCTCAGCAGTGATTGCACATTATGAGAGGCTTTGCTTGTGCATCTCCACAATCCTGTCACTATAAAACACAGAAACCTTCTTACCTTTGCCATAAGGAGGTCATGGCAGTGTGAATGCTTGACAAAAAATGACATGGAAGCCAGATTTTTGCACAGATTCTGCCATTAAAAGGCTGTGATTTTAAACTTTTGACCAGGCTATGAACAACCTGTTTAGGTTAAAGGTGTCATTGCATTGTTTTTTTTTTTTTAATTAATTTTACAGTGGCTTTACAGCAAGTACTAAACAGTTTATTGCAGAATGACACCTTTAAATGCAGTTTTCAATGAATTGCCTGCTCTCTAGATTTTGTCTCTTTCTCATGTTCCTTCTGTTTGAATTTTAAAGCTGTTATGATCCACCCATGTGAAATGCGAATACTTGCATTTTTCCCCATCCTATTTAGATTTTCAGATATTCAGGTATGTATTTAGCTTGAGGTGATCTCTGAGTTTGAGAAACTGATGTGTGTTTTTCAGAGGCGAGTTTATCCAGAATGGTTTTAACATAATTTCATTTGTTGCTTATAAAGGCTCATTTACCATAATGTTTCATCAGGCCAGATTGTGCACTGTGCAGATTAAAACAAAGTTACAGAATGTTTTTGTCCGGGTGTGGGGAATACTTGCCACTGCTGAATTTGCCACCCCTCTGATGCCACCACTGTCAAAAGAATCTGTCTTGATTATGTGTGTGTGTGTGTGTGTGTGTGTGTGTCTGTGTGTGTGTGGTTTGTTCTTTAAGGTGAGCCAGAGTTCCGCTACTCTGCAGGTTCCCATGGAAATGAGGTTCTGGGAAGGGAACTACTGCTACTGCTTATGCAGTTCATTTGCCAGGAGTATCTCTCAAATAATCAGCGTATCCGTCGGCTTGTGGATGAGACCCGCATTCACCTACTACCCTCAGTTAATCCTGATGGCTTTGACAGAGCCTTTGAAATGGTGGGTGTTACTCCTTTTAAGGATTTTAGTGTCCAGAACTGCTGCTTTTGACACTGTTGATCATAATATCGTCCTCACCCATCTACAGCATCATGTTGGTATCAAAGGTACTGCTTTATGGTACTGAGTGGTTTAGGTCTTACTAGTCTGGTATAAGTTTTGTTCTCTCAACCTTACAGATTTTGTATCCTCCTCAGACCCTCTCCATTGTGGAGCTCCCCAGGGCTCTATTTTAGCACCTATCCTATTAACTCTCTACTTACTCCTCTTAGGCTCCACCCTTAGAAAATGTCATATTTTATTTCTTTGCTTTGCTGATGACACCCAGATTTATCTACCTTTAAACAGCATGGTACTTCTACTTTTAGATTGTCTAGAAAACATAAGATGGCCTTATTTTTTTATTTTAGTGAAAGTAATATTCAAATCCTGCTAGTTGGACCTATGGATGCCTGTAATGGCTCCTGTTTGGATTGGTTTGAGTCCCATTATGTCAGGCCATCTGTAAAGAAGTTGAGCGTGATTATAGACAGTGAACTAACCTTTGACAAACAAGTCTGTAATCCAGTTTGTTCCAGCTGCTATGTTGAGGCTGCTATCTAAAAGCAAACATTTTCTTTCCCTCAATGACATTTATAACCTCTAAACTAGGTTATTGTAACTCACTTTATGTTGGTGTTAGCCAGAGCTCTCTCTCATGCCTACAATTGGTTCAAAATGTTACAGCTCATCTTTTAACAGGTACCCATAAGCGAGAGCACATCTCCTCTATTCTAGCTTCCCTTTACTGGCTCCCATTGCAACATAGAATTAAGAAGATTTTACTTTTAACTCAGAAAAGAAAAGAAAAAAATGATCAATCCATTAAAGCTGAAATTGAAATTATTCGGGAATGTCCGTCAACAATTGCTGGGACACTGGAAGTCTGGGGGACATGAATCTTTGTAGGCATGTAGCCCTAGAACTTTTTGAGCGACTAGAAGCTTTTGGCCCCCAAGGGCCACCCCCCGCTGTGCCAAAAGTTTTTGCTAAATAACGCAATAAACATTTCACCCAAGAAAATGACATTTTCGTATCGACCCAGCCCATAAACACTCAAAGCATAGCGCCACCTAGTTATATGGGTAAATGCAAAAATTGGGATTTTGTATTGCCAATATCTTGGACCGAGAAGTTGGGAACTGCACAAAATACGTCATGCACGATCAGCACAAAGACCACTAAAAGCACAGCACAATACCATAAAATTGGGCCCACAGGGGGCGCTGTAATTGTGCAAAATCTAATTTTCACTATTTCTTTCACAAATCACTCCTACACACTACACAAACACACATAATGTCATTCATTCAAAACCCACATCCATGCCCACTTCCAGGAAATCATTTCCCCACAATTTCTCACCTCACACCACTGCTCTACCACACATTCATCATACCAACAGTTCCCACATTTCAATAAACTGCGGTAGTTATATCTAGTTTCTAATGTGTGTGCTAAAGTGACACAGTGCAGAATGAGACCTATTTTAGGCACAATATAGTGAACTTCAAATGCACATGCAAAAAAGGCACATTTATTTTATATGCAACATATGTTTAGCCACCAACAACTGTACAATATTGGAAAACACTGTCAAACAATACCAGATTAAGCCGTATTGGAGCACCTCATATTAGCCATTCTCCGGAGGCCGAGTGGCCAGACCTTGCACTCACCTAGGAGTAACGGCCACCCAAAGTTCTCCTACAGTGGTGTACAACATGGAGTGTGATATATGTTATGTATGATAAAAGCTAAAGCCAAGCAGAGCAGCGGTTAAATGAACAGTTTGTAGGCTACACTTACAATTTAAAAAGTTGACTAATCATTCAGAAACTGCTTGCTGCATTCATGGTGTTTGCACAGGTGGCTCTGTTTCCTCTTGGTCTGGATCTGACATAGGGTCGAACACATAAGAATAGGTGAATGCACAATTACGCAGTGCTGACTGATCATAATGCATGGTGGTTAGAAATTTGTGGAGTGTTTTCTGCTCCGCATTCCATGTCACATGGTCTTAAGATATCACAGGGGCAAGATTTCTGCCTAATTCCACCTAATTGGCTTTTATCTGCACTGACGTGTATGACGTTTGTTTTGATGAACTTCTATGTCTGGATGCCTGTGCCTCTAATGTCACATACTTTCACATAAGTAGCAGCTGTATGGGCACATCTATGCGCTTGTGAACATGAATAAACCTATAAATTCAACAACACCCTGAAACGTGCCATAAATAAATTGTTCAGTTGTTTCATTCAGCTTGTGGTGATGATAGTGAAGTAGGTAACTGCTATTTGTGCCTCCAACAATCATTTTAAGGTGTGCACAGTAGCGTAATGGTAGTGTTCTCATTTTCCATGTGAAAAGCTCAGGTTCAATACCCAATGAGGCTGCTTTTCACATGCCATTGGCGACAGTCTGATATTCCCCTTCATATCGGTCACGAAGCGCTGCGTCAATGACACTATGGGAAAGAGCCCTGTCAGGGTGACTGCTGAAGCTGTATTCAGCGCGACTGAACACTTCTGTGTCCTGACTAAGCTGTAGGAAACTTGGTAACTTGCTAACCTGCTAACTACTAACGACAACTTTTTTTCACGAAGACCTGAATGGTGCATGTTTAACCACGACGAGGTAGACCCCCCACTAGATCCTGACACGGAGTCGGAGGGAGGATCGAGTGAGGCGTCTCAACCCCAGCCAAGTCCGAAGAAGGCTAATCCTAAAGCGGAGCTTTATGAGGTGCTAAAACGTGGCTGAATTGCTGGAGCTGGAGTGGCTGGAGGCTACACTGCCTGCCCCCTCCCGCATTGACCAGAAATGTGGATGGCATTGTTGAACACGGCTACACTGCGATGCCATGTTTGGAGGATTCAATGGCTGCACATCTGTGCCCTGCCGCGGCCCCACGATGGAAGTCAAAACCTCTTCTGTCGTCAAAGCATGCAGGACCACGTCCTCTCTCACGGAGAAAGCCTATGTCACCGCGGGGCAGGCAGGGGCTGCACTGAACACAATGGCCGTGCTACAGGCATATCAGGTGGAAATGCTAAAGTGGCTGGCGGAGGGATGCCTCCTCGCCCTTATCGCGGTCCGCAGTGCCCACAGCGGCCCTGACGTACCGAACTCCGGCAATATGAAGGGAGAGCAGCCAACAATGCCTTCATCTCTCTGTGCAAAAAAACCACGAGGATTGGCCGAATGCCCTCCCTCTCCCCTCACACACAAGCCGGAGAAGTCCGATGCTCTGCCTCAGGCACGGCACGGTTCTCCAAGTCCCTCTCTCCTCACACACAAACCAGAGGCTTCCGTTGTTCACTGGCATGACACAGTCCTCAGTTCCAGGACTGTCCAAGCACTCACGAGTATTCAACCCCAACAATGTCTGTTCCAACCGCAAATATGTCTCCCCTTCGTCAACATTTACATTATTGGCAATCAGTGGGGAAAGATTCTCCCTGGGTTTTAAAAATAGTAGAAAACGGGTACGCTCTGCAATTTGCACGTCGCCCCCCCAAAATAAAATAGACTCTACTCTACTCTACTGGCAGTAGATCTGAGGAGATTAAACAAAACCTTATGGACATTCAAGTTCTGTATGCTAACAAACAGAAAGATCATAAGGCAGGGCAATTGGTTCACGAAACTGGATCTGACCGATGAATACTTCCACCTGTCAATTGCACCTGAGAATCTTACACTTTCCAGACAATTGGTTAATTCTGTCAGACTCCAGAATAGAATCGGTACAGCACACATCACTCACCTCCAGAAACTGGGATGGAGGATCAATGGGGAGAAAAGTGTTTTAATTCCCAGCCAGATGATATCTTTCCTGGGTATGATATTAAATTCAGTCACGATGGTAGCCCGTCTAACGGAGAAAAGCATCGTGACACTGAAGCAGTGTCTACGTTTGGTCACGAGAGGGCGCTGTGTTCCCAAAGACTGCTCGGTTTACTAACAGCAGATTAGGCCTAATGCACATGCGTATGGTCCAATGTTGGTTCAATTCGCACAAAATGCACCCCGTCAGAGAGAGACGCAGAAGCCTGATGACTCAAGACCTTGCTCTCGCCCTGAAACCATGGAGAGAGGAGGAAATATATCTCCAAGGTGTGAGCATAGGGTGCAGTTTAACACGAGTTGTCTTGACCTCGGACTCTTCCAAGCAGGACTGGGGCGCCATATGTCAGGGACACTCAGTAAGAGGCATATGGACGGACAGCCAGAAGGCTCAGCACATAAATGTGATCAAACTACTAGCGGTTCAGTTAGCCCTAAAACATTTTCAGACACTTCTTGCACATTTGCACGTCTTGATCAGATCAGACAACACGGCGACTTTGGCATATATAAATCATCAAGGGGGGCTACGCTCAGCCTCAATGATGAAGGTGGCAAGAGGTATACTACTGCGGGAACACAAACACACAATCTCACTCAGAGCAGTCTATCTCTCTGGAATAATAAATCACGGAGCAGACATGTTATCAAGGGGAGGTCCAGTCCTGGGGAAATGACGACTACACTCCTCAGTAGTACAAATGATTTGGCAGAGATTCGGACAGGCACAGATAGATCTCTTTGCCTCCAGAGCAACCACTCACTGTACCCTCTGGTTTTCAATATGGGACAGAGATGCCCCATTAGGCGTGGATGCACTGGCCAACCAATGGCCGGACATGACACTGTACCCTTTTCCCCCGATTCGACTAATTCCAGCAGTGCTGGACAAAGTCAGAGCAGAGAGAGTGCGAATACTATTAATAGCCAAGTAATAATCTTTAATTGTATAGCACAATTCATACATACAAGATGCAGCTCAAAGTGCTTTACAGTTTGGCAAGGTCACCACAACACAACATTTGTTGCAGTCCAGTGGCATCGGAGCAGATGAACACAGTAACAAAATGACATAGTGACGCAATGCCCCGTTGATGCGGGCTCTTGCGTGACGCAATAATGTAATATCACAGTGATGCAATGCTCCGTTTATGTGGGCTCTAGTGTGGCGTAATAATGCACTGCAGGGATGGAAATTAACCACCCGCCAAATGCGGGTAAATATGAGCGTTGGCGGGTGAATTTTTTTTTTTTATATATATTTTTTATTTTTATTATTGTAAACAGAACATAGCACATATTGACAAACATTTATCACAGTCATTGAAGCAGTGTGTCAATACAGAGCATGGGAGGCATTCAGATCTTGCAGTACAGGAGTCAGTCTTGTCCTCTTAGATATGACAGAAAAGGGTCCCAGATCTTGTGATAGTATTTCATTTTGTCCATGTTGTGATACCTGATCTTCTCCAGGCCCAACACATTCCCCATTTCCCTTATAGGGGCATAGTCACTTTTCCACATTTGCAGGATCATTTTTTTTGCCACAACCATCCCCAAAGAGACAGCTTGAGCCTCAAACGTGTTGGCCAAAAGAAGAGCTCCCGTCCCTCCCAAAATAGTGGGTCGGCGGGTGAATTTTGTCATTTACCTGCCACTGTGGCGGGTGTGCAAATGCTACAAGTTCCATATAGTAGCCTATATGAAATGCCACAAGTTCCATATAGTAGCTATATGAAAGTACTCACTCACGCATGTTGTATCGTAGCTAACAGACAGCGCGGGTGCTTATAAGCGCAACATTAATTGATAAACAACACTCTGAGCGTTTCTTCAGGTGCGGAACAAATTTTAGGTCAGGGGTGCTGAAGATTTGAGTCATGGATTTCTTCCGAAATATATAATGCCATTTTAGTGCACTTGATATCCCTCCCGTTGGTACCCGACGTTCCACATTTACGCCATATGCGCAGACAATTCCAGAACTAACCCGTGATTTTGGCTTTTTAGGCTAATAGCGCGACCACCACCGATGTCTGAAGATTTTGAGGAAAGTTATATTCCTGCGGCACATTAGGTGGATATTTTTCTATGACTATGATATAACTATGATGATGGGAAGACATAAAGACTGACTATCATTTTACATATCCTGAAATGGTGCGGTTATTCTAAATATGATCTTGGTAACTTTCTGTTCACCAATTTCCAGTAATGAAAGCCTAGTCACGATTATCATAGCCTAACTGTCCAAGCGGGAATACATCAGTATTATCACGTTGATAATACTGATATATTATCAGTATTATCACGTTGATAATAACGCTTTATGTGCACAAAGTGATTCCAAAAACCAAGCTGTGATTTTATCTTAACCTTAACCACCAACACCGATGTCAGAGGAGGACGGGTCCATCTCCGAAGCACATATAGCCACTGAAGATTTGACATCATTAACATATTGTTTATAACTACCTGTAGACCGCGGAACGCACAAGGGGGCATAATGGCAAGAGAGTGCATCCGCATGCAAACTGTCCCAGGCCTATATGACTGATGTTAGGTCTGACAAGACCACATGCTGACACAGATACTCAAGAAAATACATAGAAAATTAACCCATCGTTCTGACACTTTAGCCCATGATAAGCCAAGCTTGCACATCAGGTCATAACGCCTTGTTTGTGTGTGATGTGAAAAAAAATCATACATTCTTTTCTGCGCCGTTATGAGCAGCAACTAAGGATCTTTGGGGCAGGTTCCTTTGACCTTACAATGTAACCCACATAAAAACGACTTTTAAATACACATCAGTCATTTTCATACATTATTATGTTTATATTCAGATATGAATTTCATTATGTGATAATGCACGCTGTACCGTATACGGTACGGAAGTGGGGGAGGTGGAGGGGGGCACCCAGGTCTTTCATTGTTTTAGTGTTCAGATAAAAACAAATATGGTAATGCCACATACTGTTGGAAAGCTTAGATTGTCAGGATTCATTTAAGCCCATTCTCGAAGAACAAAGGTTATTTACAGTGCTAAAAGTAATCTGATCTTCTCGGTATGCCACCGAACTGCAGTATAGGCTGACAAAATGCCTACGTACCTTCAGAGCCTTCTCTTTATCCACAGCGACCATATTACTGCACAAGATTTTTATGCAAAGCCATGAAGTGTCCATGGATATGAAATATTCAAGCCATTTTTTCGAAAACAATGTATTTCTGTTATAATCGGCATGTCTCGTGACTTCCGGGTAACTAGCCCAACGCGAAAACCTTAATAAAACTTCATATACGCTTCACATTAAGGTTTTCTTGCGCATACAGCGCATTGGTGATGTTCTTCAAGCTGTAGCTTCAAGCTACGTCAATCAAGACCATCCACGAGCCAATTGATGCATGGGGTGGGGAGATAGCCAGCTTGAAAGCCAATGAGCACAGACTACGTGAGTTTGACCTCCTGTGGTTTGATTGACAGCACTTCGAGACAATGGAAATTTCCAGTGACAAGACCCTCCTATTCTGATAGCCAATAGTCAGGCCTTTCGAACGATATATGACACCACGTTATCAGGTTTGGTTCTCGAAAGTTATTGCCGTGCGTACTCGCGTGCGTCAAGTTTTAGGCGATAGCACAGCAGAGAAGATTATTGAAGAAGCCAAGTGTTACAACATGGCAACTAATAAGACAAGTAAAAAAGTGAGAAAGAAGGCAAGTAGCTTGCCAAGTAAAGGGAAATTTACTGCACAGGAGGCAGTGCAGTGGATTTTTGAATCATTTTGTTTTGGACAGGGTTTTTTTGTACACTTTAGTGACTGCACTGGTTGTATAATACAGTGTATAAACACTGTAGTTTGCTTCTGTATAATAGTTTCCTTGTTGAATATCTGTATTTGTATTTGTATTTTCTAATATTTCTATAAAGTTTGTCAATGCACTTTTTGCCCTTTTTTTATCAATATCCCATAGTTGGAATAAGAAAAAAATGATGTTTACTGTGTTTATGCTTCTGTCATTCTATTCCAGAATGACTGACATCCAATCCAAATCCAAGCAAGAATCCTCAAAGTCTTGGCTTTCAGTAGAGACCAAGATGTTGTTTCTAGGCAAAGGGATTCTCAAGTTATAGGCCTAGAGGTTTGGTTATACAGCTTTGGTTCTGGTTCTGGTTATACAGCTTTGGTAACCAAATGTCCTTTTGGAGTTTCCAAAAAGGACCCAAGAAAAACGCATGGACATACCTATTAAATCCTACCTATTATTTGATCTTTTGCCTCCATTTGTTTACTGTATGAGGGTAAGACCTGTGTCTGTGGCCTCATTATACCTATGTTTTCACCACAGGGTCCTGAAATTATAGGTCTCAGTTCCTTTATATGCTCATATGTTGGACAGAAAGTAAAACCTTCATTCTAACCTCTGTACCTGTAATAGTGCATCACAGAATCACCCAGATACTTTGATACCAAGAACACATCTGAGTCTAAAACTATGTAGGAACTGTGCTACTTATAACTTGGGCATTCCATTTTCGCAAATAAACTTGAAATAGGGCTGGAATTTTATGGGGTTAAAATTGCTCAGATGGCTAAATTAGTAATGATAAAAACGTCTTATTACTGCTCAGCTCAGTAGAGGGTGCTCAGCACCCTTGGTACCCTAGTATGTGTGTGTGGGTGCATGGGGGGGGGTGATGGGCAGGGATAAAGCAACTTGGATGGGGTGACATTTTCTGGGTGAGTCAGGAGCAGTTCAGTGCAGTGGGAATAGGCTAATGGAGTACATACACTGTGTGCAGAATTATTAGGCAAATAAGTATTTTGACCACATCATCCTTTTTATGCATGTTGTCCTACTCCAAGCTGTATAGGCTTGAAAGTCTACTACCAATTAAGTATGTCAGCTGATGTGCATCTATGTAATGAGAAGGGGAGTGGTCTAATGACATCAACACCCTATATCAGGTGTGCATAATTATTAGGCAACTTCCTTTCCTTTGGCAAAATGGGTCAGAAGAGAGATTTGACGGACTGAAAAGTCTAAAATTGTGAGATGTCTTGCAGATAGATGCAGCAGCCTTGGAATTGCAAAGCTTTTGGTAGCATGTACAATGAAAAAAGCAGGGGGCAGAGACAGCTGCCTTGAGCAACACCAAATGGTACGTCATGGTTTTTGGATACATGATCTCCTATACCAATATAGAACTGTCTTCTGGTGACATTTTAGTACATGGCCTGAGAGGCCCACCCAAGTTTTGAGACGATGTAGTAGTATGCTGTGGTCAATTGTGTCAAAGGCGGCACTTAGGTTTAAGAGGACCAGGGCAGATACTTTGTTTGTGGCTGTACTGAGTCTGAGGTCATTTACTATTTTGGTTAGGGCAGTCTCTGTACTGTGATTTGCTCTAAAACCTAATTGGAATTTTTCTAAGATGTATGAAGACAGTGGGCTCTATTTTCACGATCATATGCGCATTGTCTAAAGTCTGTCACGCAAGTTGCTTTGGGGGCGTTCCCGAGACAATATGCTATTTTGACGACGGGAAAAGTGAACATTGCGCCTGGCGCATGGTTCAAAAGGGTTGGTCCTAAGTTACCTAATTAATCATAGGTGTGTTCGCGGCGTAACATGCAATAAACCAATCAGAGTTTATACTCTCATTCCCTTTAAAACCCAGCCGTGCTTTGTCCGTGGCTTGTTGCTATTATGATGGCATGTTTCCCATCAGGAGCGTTTTTCTTTGATGACCAATCTGCTCGTGCATGAGCAGTTAATCTTCCAGGATGGATATTTAAGTCTGTTTTTTACACTTACTGTTTCCCTTTGGTTATGAACAATACAAAATACAAAAACTGATTGCTCAATAAATGTGCATTATTGCAAAATATGTATCAGTGGAGGTGTTAATGATCTGGAATTGCTTTTCATGGGGAAGGTGGGAATGGGGTCAAGGCTAAATGTTGACTGCTTGCTATGTTTAACAAGATTATAGAGTTTGTCTTCTGTAATGGCACTAAAATTCTGTAGGGTCGGTGGTTCCCTGGTGGGGGCATCATGGAGGTATTTAGGGTCTCGAGTGATTTCTGCTCTAATGGTTTTTCTGTTTCTAATCTTGAATTTGTAGATATTGGAGTTTCTGATCATTTTATGATTTCATTTGAGTTATCTTTGTTTTTACCCTTTTATACACCTCAAAGGCCACGCTCCTTGGTTCGATCCATAAATTCAGCTACAGCTACACAATTTTCTAATGCCTTTACACTTAACTATGTACCTGTTCTGATGTGTTATCCATGTGTTGTAACACTAATGAGTTAGTTGCTCTGTTTAATTATTCTTGCTGTGAAATTTTAGACTGTGTTGCTCCTCTGAAACTGAAACATTCTAGAACTAAGCCCTCTCCCTGGTTGAACGATTCCACTTGTGCCAAGTCTTTAGACGAGCAGAGCGTAAATGGAAGCAGGATAAACTCCAGGTCTCCTATGAGACATTTACAAAATCATTAAAGCTCTATCAAAATTTTGTTAGGAAGGAAAAAGCAAAATATTATGCTGATCTCATCAACAAAAATATAAATAGGCCTAAAGCCTTGTTTAACACAATCAATTCCATCCTAAACCCATCCTCTGCTCCTGCTACTCTTTCCCCTTCAAATGAGTTATGTGACAATTTTTTTAATTTCTTTATTGAGAAGACTGATGTAATTAGGTCTAATATAGTACCTTCTATGGGCTTTATGGGCTGGGTCGAGACGCCTCTGTAACACCGACATACTAACGCAAAACCGTTGTCTTGGGCAAAATTGTTGATGAATTATTTAACAAAAACTGTTTTTTGACACCTAGCTTCGGCGATACACACTGCCCCCTTTGACGAAATGTCACAAAATTTAGTACACATGAACAGAAAGCTGTTTAGAGATGGCATGTCAACATTGACCAAATTTGAGCAATTAAAAGCCAAGATATGGACTTTTGAAGAATTTTAAGCTACGTGTTAAATGTTCATTGACGTGTAACTTCGAAACGATTTATCTCAAGATAAATCCTTTGATAACTTTTTGTCATTATTGTCTGTAGATGACATATACGAAATTTGGTGAGATTCACATGAACGGCCTATGACGAGTTTGTTCAGATTCGTTTTCGCAATATTAAAAATTTACGGAAATTGTTTTCGTTGGAAGTGGGCGTCGACCACTTTTTTCAATAGGTGAGCGTCAATAGATTTCACAATAAAAAAAAATTGGTTATAAACATTAGCATTCTCTAGATAATAGGGAAAATGACATTTTGTGCAATTACAGCGCCCCCTATGGACAAAATTGTATGGCACATGCTGTGGTTTTAGAGGTCTTTGTGCTGATCGTGCGTGACGTATTTTGTGCAGTTCCCACCTTCTCGTTCCAAGATATTGGCAACTCAAAATCTCAATTTTTGCATTTACCCTTATCACTAGGTGGCGCTATGCTTAAAGTAAGTGTTTATGGGCTGGGTCGATACGCCACTGTAACACCGACATACTAACAGAAAATTGTTGTCTTGGGCAAAATTGTTGACGAGTTATTTAACAAAAACTGTTTTTTGACACCTAGCTTCTCCAATAAACATCGCCCCCTATGACGAAATGTCACAAAATTTAGTACACATGAACAGAAATCTGTGTAGAGATGGCATGTCAACTTTGACCAAATTTGAGCAACTAAAAGCCAAGATATGGACTTTTAAAGAATTTTAAGCTACGTGTTAAATGTTCATTGACGTGTAACTTCGAAACGATTTATCTCAAGATAAATCCTTTGATAAATTTTTGTCAGCATTGTCTGTATATGACATATATAAAATTTGGTAAGATTCACATGAATGGCCTATGATGAGTTCGTTCAGATTTGTTTTCGTAATATTAAAATTTCACGGAAATTGTTTTCGTTGGAAGTGGGCGTCGACCACTGTTTTCAATGCGTGAGCGTCAATAGATTTCACAATTAAAAAAAATTGGTTGTAAACATTAGCATTCTCTAGATAATAGGGAAAATGACATTTTGTGCAATTACAGCGCCCCCTATGGATGAAATTGTATGGCATGTGCTGTGGTTTTAGAGGTCTTTGGGCTGATCGTGCATGACGTATTTTGTGCAGTTTCCACCTTCTCGTTCCAAGATACTGGCAACTCAAAATCTCAATTTTTGCATTTACCCTTATCACTAGGTGGCGCTATGCTTAAAGTGAGTGTTTATAGGCTGGGTCGATACGCCACTGTAACACGACATACTAACAGAAAATCGTTGTCTTGGGCAAAATTGTTGACGAGTTATTTAACAAAAACTGTTTTTTGACACCTAGCTTTGCCAATAAACATCGCCCCCTATGACGAAATGTCACAAGTACACATGAACATAGCGATGGCATGTCAACTTTGACCAAATTTGAGCAATTAAAAGCCAAGATATGGATTTTTAAAGAATTTTAAGCTATGTGTTAAATGTTCATTGACGTGTAACTTCGAAACGGTTTATCTCAAGATAAATCCTTTGATAACTTTTTGTCAGCATTGTCTGTAGATGACATATACGAAATTTGGTGAGATTCACATTAACGGCCTATGACGAGTTCGTTCAGATTTGTTTTCGCAATGTTAAAATTTCACGGAAATTGTTTTCGTTGGAAGTGGGCGTCGACCAGTGTTTTCAATGCGTGAGGGTCAATAGATTTCACGATAAAAAAAAAAAGTTGTAAACATTAGCATTGTCTAGATAATGGGCAAAATGACATTTTGTACAATTACAGCGCCCCCTATGGACCAAATTGTATGGCATGTGCTGTGGTTTTAGAGGTTTTTGTGGTGATCGTGCATGACATATTTTGCGCAGTTTCCCCCTTCTCGGTCCAAGATATTGGCAACTCAAAATCCCAATTTTTGCATTTACCCATATCACTAGGTGGCACTATGCTTCACGTGAGTGTTTGTGGGCTGGTTCGATACGTCTCTGCAACACCGACATATCA
This sequence comes from Coilia nasus, assembly GCA_027475355.1. Classification (NCBI taxonomy): domain Eukaryota; kingdom Metazoa; phylum Chordata; class Actinopteri; order Clupeiformes; family Engraulidae; genus Coilia; species Coilia nasus. Next base: position 28,788,873 of record CM050210.1, read on the forward strand.
CAAAAATGTCATGTTGTTGGGTGAAACCTTCATTGAGTTATTCAGCAAAAACTTTTGCCGGTCTCCCCCTTTTTGACGGACACTGGCACAGCGGGGGGGGGGGGGTGGCCCTTGGGGGCCAAAAGCTTCTAGTCGCTCAAAAAGTCCTAGGGCTACATGCCTACAAAGATTCAGGTCCCCCAGACTTCCAGTGCCCTGGGAATCGTTGACGGAAAATCTGTGAAAACAAAAAAAAAAAAAAAGGGAAAAAAGTCGCGGCAACACTATAATGACCGCTTTCGCTAGCGGCGGTCATAATAACATCTTTGACAATTTCCAATCTGGCTTTAGAGCTAAACACAGCACAGAGTCTGAGAGTCTGCTCTACTGAAAGTATACAATGACATTCTTCTTACAACTGATTCTGGGTCTTGTGCCATTTTAGTTTTATTAGATCTCAGTGCAGCGTTTGATACTGTTGACCATACCATCCTGTTAGAACGCTTGGAGGATGTTGTTGGCCTAAAGGGTATGGCTTTAAATTGGTTTACATCCTATTTAAGTGGCAGATCCTTCTCTGTAAGAATAGGAAGTAGTTCTTCTAAGTCTTCTCCAATTAAGTGTGGTGCTCCCCAAGGGTCAATTTTAGGCTCTCTGTTATTCTCTTTGTATATGCTTCCCCTTGGTTCTATTTTTGAAAAATATGGCATTCAGTACTACTGTTATTAGGGGTGTTGAAATGAATCATATAATCGATGCATCGTGATGCAGACATGAACGATTAATAATCGTTTCAATAGCAGATCATAATCGATTATAATGTATTTTCTTGTCAATTTTATTGTGCTGTTACATTTTATTTCTTTATTTTTTTAATTTGCCATGAATATAGGTGGCTGTTGAGTTTTATTAAATAAAAGAGGAAGGTAATATCTGACTGCTTGTATTTGTTGATAAAATCAAAGCCATGTAAAGTAATATAGAAAATTGATGTGAAGAATCGTGATGCATCGTGATGCATCGAGATATCGAATCGAATCGAATCGCTAGCTTAATAATCGTAATAGAATCGAATCGTGAGATGGGTGAAGGTTCACACCTCTAACTGTTATGCAGATGACACCCAATTTCATATCCCTATTAAATCTGACGATGCCTCATCAATGATTAAGGTTCTCAATTTTCTAAATGACATTCGGTGTTGGATGTCAAGAAATTTCCTTCAGTTAAATGAGAATAAAACTGAAGTTATCCTATTTGGTCCTCCTAATCAGGTTTCAGACCTCAAAGAAATGTTAGGCCCCTTGTCTCTCAACTATCACAGTATAATTAAAAACCTTGGTGTCTACTTTGATACTGCCCTAAATTTTAATAAACAAATTAGTAATGTGGTTAAGAGTAGCTTTTACCAACTGAGAACAATTGTTAAAATGAAATAATTTTTTAACTCTAAAGGACCTTGAAACTGTCATTCATGCCTTCATTACATCAAGACTTGACTACTGTAACACACTATATACAGGCCTTACTCAATCTACTTTAGCCAGATTGCAACTTGTCCAAAATGCAGCTGCCAGACTTTTAACTGGTACTAAAAAAAGAGAGCACATTACTCTTGTTTTGGTGAAGCTGCACTGGCTCCCAATTAAATTTAGAATATATTTTAAATTATTATTTGTTTTTAAAGTGTTGAATGGATTAGCTCCTCAGTATGTCAAAGACTTAATAACACCTTGTTCAGCTCTGCCAATGCCAAGTCATCCTCCCAAAACCTTTTTTCGCAAAAATGTTTGCATAAGAAATCAAGTGGGGATCGAGCTTTTTTCCTTCTAATTTTGATTTTCTCCATGCTCGTTCTGCTGCTCTGCATTGCCTTTATTCTGTCTTATTGAATCATTTATCCATGGTGAGGTTTTAACTCGTGAGCTGGGGTTTGCTTTTAAAGGAGCAACTTCATCTAAAATTTCTATTAAGTTGCTATTAAAGCCAACCACCATTTCATCGAGTGATTGGTGGCCATTGAGGAGGTCGCAGGTGTTAATAAGTTCAGTGATTTTTTGTTCCGCTGATTCATTTATGTATCATTTGTGGGCTAGGTATAGTAAGTGGAAATTCAAATAACATGCAGTAATGATCGGAGATGGCAATATCCGACACGGAAATGTTGTTAATGTTTGCGGCTTGCAATATTACTAGGTCGAGCGTGTTTCCTAGCTGATTAATAGCTTCTGTATACTGATATAGTCCAAAACCATCCAGGGTGTTCAGCAGGTCGTTTAAGTCACAGCTTTTATTAACATGAATGTTAAAATCTCCCGTGATAATTATTCTGTCATAGTTTGTAAGCACCGTTGACACGAAGGTGGAGAAGTCAGATAAAAAGGTCAGTGAGCTTTTCTGCAGTCTGTATAGTGTGATAAGGATTAAACTGTGATTGGTCTTAACTTTAATCACTAGGTACTCAAATGATGTGAATGTGCCTAAATTTGTCTCATTACAACTGAATTTATTGGAAAAATGACAGCTACACCACCATCCCTTTTATTGTTTATTGTCGACTGATAGAATTTATAGTTAGTAGGACAGGCTTCAATAACGGTGGCAACCCCATCCTTTTTTAACCAGGTTTCCACAAGGAACATAAATTGTAGTTTATTGTCCGAGATGTACTTGTTTATAAAAAAGCTGTTATTGGTGAGGGATCTTACATTAAGGACAGCAGCATTTATGATGATTTTACGCTTATTAACCGGACGCCTGAACGAGATATGAATTCAAGGTACGCAGCCTGTGATTCTATGCTTGCGTTGCCTATGGTGGGTTATAAGAGGAGGAACTTGATGAACCACATTATCTCACTTAGCCAAGTACACGGTATTCCGAGAATTGGTGATAAGGAGGTGAGATATATCAAACTGCTATCAAGGTGTACTGGCTTGGAACTTACTTGTCAGCCTGGTGTCTGATGGGCTTCCAGTGCTAGCGCCAGGTTGCTAGCAAGAAGGCTCGCTCCAGCCCTGTTCAGATGTCGCGTGTCCCGTGCGAAAAGGTTGCATCTTCTCCAGAAGCTCCCGAAGTTGTCCGCGAATGGGATGCTCTCACGGCTGCAGTGCCTCATCAGCCATAGGGCATAGGGCTTGAAACAATACATTTTTTTGCCAGTAGCGAGTATGGTTTGAATTAAGGAGGTAAAATCAGACTTAAGTTTTTCGGATTGCTGGAGCCTGATGTCGTTCGACCAGACGTGGACGACGATTGCAGAGGCAGTCGGGTGCTGGTCCACCACCTCGGGCACCCTGGCTTGGACGTCTTTCACATGGGCTCTAGGCAGGCACCACGTCTCGCTTCTTGGTAGGGTCACATGGTGCACCATGGAGGGCCCGATGAGGACCCCTGCTGGCCGGGTGGAGGACGGGGGGTGACGTGGTCTCTCCTGGGTGACTCGTCTCAGAGCAGTCTGCTTCAGACGTGGAGCAGTTGGTCTCGGCTGAGGTGGGGAGCGATGCTGTGAGAGATGAGAAACATCATGAGCATGGTGAGCTATGTTACTTTCGGCCAGCACCGTATACCGATTTGAAAGGTCGAAAGGAGGAGGTGGAGTCCCCTCGGTACTCCCCTTTGACAGTGAGCGACAACTTTGGTCCAGAGTGGGTTCTGTTGTGGGGTAAATCATGCGGGCTGCGAACTGGTGGCAGACTCTTTCGCCTGAAATGACTTGTCGGTTTGGCCGTGTAACTGGGCTTGTGTAAGTGGAACCGAATGCAGTGATTAGCAGGTCTTTCCTAGCTAAGTCATTTGAAAGCTGACGAATGGTCTTTTTTAAGAGATTCAATCGTCATGTTGGCTTCGTGAAAGAGCAGAGGGCCCCTGCAGCTGCAATTCAGTGTGTCCATGTTGGTGTTTTAATTTATAAGATGATTAAGTGTTTACAGTAGTATGCAGCTGTTTTACCGAGCTAGCTTGATAGCCTAGGATGCTAGGTGGTGTTGTGCTACAATGCCAAAAACAAGCTGGGTGTGCGGTGTATTTAGTGCTAATGAACAAATGTACGTTGTTGGGTGCAGCTAAGTACGTTTAAAAGTATATGTCGCAGCAATTTCAGCATGCCACATTTCGCCAGACGTAAAGTCTGTTGGTCAACACACGCTAGTGTCCAGATTTATGAAAGGGGCAAGAAGGCTGCGCCCAACGATCCAGTTGCACACACCAACATGGGATTTAATGCTGGTTTCAAAAACAATGATGAGACTTCTGTTTGAGCCCATCCAATCCATCCCTATACACATTTTAGCAATTAAAACAGCCCTCCTACTGGCCCTGGCCTCAGCGAAGCGAGTAGGCGAGGTACATGCCATGTCAATACATGCATTAATTTCGCAGATAATGATATGATGGTTACCCTGCTTCCCAAGCCAGGTTTCATCCCCAAAGTCTTATCGACAACTAGCAGACAGCGACTTGTCCTAACGCCCTTCTCCCCTCCACCCTTTGAGTCGGACGAAGCTGAGAGACTACATTCATTATGCCCAGTGCGAGCACTCAGGGTATATATATCGCGTACACAAAGTTGCCACAATTCGGACCAACTGTTTGTATGTTACAGTGGCAAACAGAAAGGATGCGCAGTATGCAAAGAACGCTTGTCACATTGGATAGTGGAAGCTATAAAGTCAGCTTATGACAGCACCAGTGAGGTCTCTCCATCCTAGTTGAGAGCGCCCTCTACTCATCCTCGGCTTTCACGACTGGCGTGTCGTTACAACAAATTTGTGAAAGTGCCAATTGGAACTCTCCAAATACTTTTGTGTGGTTTTATAACCGCGACATTTCTAGAGCCCCTCTTACCCACAATGTACTAAGTGTGGCTGTGCAGAATGTCTAACTTCCTTAAAAGTAGCTACTGAACGGAGACGTCTCCCAAACTGGAGCTCGCATGTCGCAGTGCTATATCATTCCCATAGCGTCATTGACGCAGCGTCTCGTGACCGATATGATGGGGAACGTCAAGGTTACTAATAGTAACCACGGTTCCCCGAATGAAGGAACGAGACGCTGCGTCCTGTTGCCATGTGTGGCCTGCCTTGGAGTCGCATGGAAGCAATGCCATTCGAGGACGCACTTAGCACGTAGTGGGAGTATATAGACAGGGGGCTTGCGTGCTTTGAGCCGATTGGCTCTTGGTGTTATACAGCTTCAGCAGTCGCCCTGATGTGGCTCTTTCCCATAGCGTCATTGATGCAGCGTCTTGTTCCCTCATTCGGGGAACTGTGGTTACTATTAGTAACCTAGATGTTATTACTGTTGACACAGTGTTCCTAAATACAGATTAAAATTAGTTTTCCAAAAGTATACCAAATGTAAGTGGTTTACCCTCAGTATGACAGAGACACATTACTGGGGATAAATAGTTCACTGTCCGCTCATGTAGTGCCTGAGTTTCTTCACTAGGACCTGCTGCTCACTCGGGATGCATCTCATACATTGTTACCACGAAGAAGACGCCGACACCGGCAAAGGGGTAGGAGAGCCGGTGTACTGGTGAGACTGAGGCGGCGAGCTAACCGACCACCTCTTCCAAGCATACTGTTGGCTAATGTCCAATCCTTGGACAATAAGATGTGTGAATTACGTGCAAGGATCTCCTTCCAGAGAGAAATGAGGGACTGTAACATCATCTGTGTCACAGAAACCTGGCTGTCGGGAGATACACCCGACCATGCCATCGCACCCACTGAGTTCTCTGTGTTTCGTGCCGGCAGATCAAAAGAACTTCAATCAGACATCTCTGAGAAAGGTACTGCCTAAATACTTCCAACACATAGGGCTCTATTTTCACGATCATATGCGCAATGTCAACAACGTGATTTTTTTGCCTGAAAAAATGAACGATGCGCTAGCACAGAATAGCAATGACAGCATGCGCATGTCGCGAATGCACAATGCGCCGCGGCAAAATAGGGCCCATAGATGTTAACACACGTGCATACTAGACTACTGCTACACTCCCTTCCGTCATGCATACAAGCCCCTCCTCCGTCCACCATTTGGCAAATCGGATCACTCTTCCATCCTACTCCTGCCAGCTTATAAGCAGAAACTGAAACAGAGCCCACCCACTGTCAGAGCGCTTCGCTGTTGGTCTGAGGAATCGGACAACACATTACAAGAATGCTTACAATGTGCTGATTGGGGCATGTTTCGTGATGCATCAAATGGTGATATAGACAAATACACAAAGGCAGTCACAGGATTTACACAGAAGTGTGTGGATGATCTTGTTCCAACAAAAACAAAGTATATCCTAATAAAAAAACCATGGATAAATACCACTGTAAAATCTGCTTTCAGAGCCCATGATTGTGCCTTTGCATCCGGAAACAAAGAGCTGGAGAAAAAAGCCAGATATGACCTGCGCAAAGCAATCAAGGCAGCAAAAAGGGACTATAGGCATAAGATAGAGGAACAGCTGGAGGGAAAATGATTCAAGAAGCATGTGGCATGGACTACATATGATCTCAGATCTTAAAGAAAAAAATGTAACATCCAAGTCTCTCATGACTCACTCCCAGGGCTGCGTTTCCCGATAACGATGGATCTTCGCCTTAAAAGCAACGTAAACGATTGATCCCACGAACGTTCTTACAGTCCTTACGGACCGTTTCTCGAACATGATCGTACGTGAACGCGCGTGCCCTGCTCTTAAGATGGTTCTTAGAGCTGAAAGTTGGCGCTATTAAGTGACGTTGGAGCTTTCTTTTGAACCTCATTGGGCATACGGTAAAGTTGGCTTCAATGCAAGAAAATATATTTTTAAAAGATAAACAAAACTTGTAACGTTTGCTTATCTCTCATCTATAATTTATCTCATTCAAGTGTAAGCAAAAAAGATCTCTGACCAGTCTGAGTACACAAACAAAAATATATTTGATTTTAATAGTCTATGTAGGACACTGTATTCAGATGTTTTGTTACATGTTTTCTGCACACGTCCAAAATAAGCCCACTTACTGTGACTGTCCTTGTGCGGCTGTGCTAAAGGCGCTGGATATAGGCTATTTGAAGGCATCGGGGGACAAGACGGGAGACGTAAAAACAGTATGCCTACAGAAAATGAGGACTGTCTTTGATATAGTTTAAGATTGCAGCAGTGTGATAAGGCGAATTAAGCCGTACAGTATAGGCCTACTGTCATTTTGATTTTCATCAGTCACACTATCCCTGCTGTTTTTAAATACTGCCCGTCAACAATGTCTTCGCCACTCCCTTTTTGTTATGCCCATGGAACTGTCATGTTCCAAGCTTTTTGTTTTGACGGACTTTATATCGCTTCTGGGCTATATTTCTCTTAGTTGCCTCGAAACGCTCCCGTTCATGTAATGCACATACAAATCACATGTAGGATCACCGTTTCATTATGCCCAATCTTACTATCAAATATAGTTGACGTATGTGGCTGCAATCATATTGATTTGATTCCAGGCCCTTGCGCAATTTAGGCTACTTCTTTATTTCCATTGGTCTGCTGTGTCAGCTACATGATGTCATGGTAGTTATATGGTAGTTGCATGATAGTTACAAGAATAATGTCTTATGACAACATCTTCAGGCACGCGTAGCCTATTTTCACTTCACATCCTCTGGGTGTCTCCACTGTGCCACGCCAGTTAAGATCAATCTTAGAGCTCTACGGGTGCTCTGGACCACACGTAGAGTTACGTGTGATTCCACGATGGTTCTTGGCCAAGGAAGGTTTCGGGAAACGGTCCGTAAACTCTACGATGGTCCTAAGTGTGAAGTTGAGTACTACTTAGGCTTAAGTACTACTTAACATCGCTCGTAGGGCTTTCGGGAAACGCAGCCCAGATCAGCTGAACCAGTTCTATACCCGCTTTGAGGTTACCACCAAACCTCCGAAAGAACTCCCTCCATTTCTGACCTCTCTATTGATCCAGGCCTAATGCTTATGGAAGCTGACGTGCGGAAATCTTTCAGGCAAGTCAACATCCGAAAAGCAGCAGGGCCTGATAGGATACCAGGCGGTGTAATCAGAGTGTTCAGAGCAGCTGGCTGGTGTGTTTACGGATATATTCAATCTCGCTCTATCCATAGAAAAGAAAAGTAAAATCACCAGCTTGAACGACTGGCGTCCTGTGGTGCTCACCCCCATCGTGAGTAAATGTTTTGAAAGGCTTGTGAAGAACATCATTTGCAACATGATTCCACCTACTTTGGACCATCATCAATTCGCCTACAGACAAAATCGATCCACAGATGATGCCATTACCACTGTACTGAATTTTTCCCTGACACATCTGGAGGAAAAAGACACTTATGTAAGGATGCTGTTTGTAGAGCTCTGCATTTAACACCATTGTCCCCAGCAGACTTGACAGCAAGCTCAGGAGTCTTGGTGTTCATCCATCATCTCATTCTCCTTGACCATCAACACAGGTGCTCCCCAGGGTTGTGTCCTGAGCCCTCTCCTCTACTCCCTGTACACTCATGAGCGTACCTGACCCAATATGCTACTCAGCTCCTGGTACAGGCTATGGTCATCTCTCGCCTCGACTACAGGTACTACGCAGAAAATTAGAATATCACTTTGCATTTAATGAATCTATAAAATGTATTGGTTTCACCTTTTATGTTGGATTGCCTGAATAAAACAACTTTTACATGATATTTTCAATCAACCCAAAAGGATGCATGTCACTCTACTCTTCATCAACCTGCACTGGCTTCCGGTGGCTGCCAGAATTCAACACAAAGCTTTGACTAGCCTACAAAGTCACTTCCGGATCCGCCCCTACCTATCTCAACGTCATACTAAATGCTTACATCCCGTCCAGAGCGCTGCGATCCTCTAATTCGAACCACCTGGTCGTACCCCCTCCTAAGACAAAGCAACGTCACTCCAAACTTTTCTCGGTTGTTGTCCCTCAGTGGTGGAACAACCTACCAGTCGCTACAAGAGCAGCAATATCCCTCTCGACCTTCAAAAAGCTTGTGAAGACCCTTCTTGGCATGCAACCTAGGATCCTGAAGTCCTTTTACAGAGGCACTACAGAGAGCATCCTGACTGGATGGTGGTGCGTACAGCACACAACATCTGTGGATGTGATCTGCTCTCCATCCAGGAACTGTATGAGAGGCCATGCATCAGAAAGGCCAGAAAAATAACTACAGATCCCAGCCATCCTAGTCATGGATTGTTTCAGTTGCTGCCATCTGGCAGGAGATATAGAAAAAGCTTGGACCACCAGACTAACCTAACCTAAAGGCAGCCTTTGCACTACAACACTTTTTTTTCTCTTCCCCGTCTCTCTCTCTCTCTCGCTCTCTCTCTCTCTCTCACACACACACACTTCACTTAGTATTTATTTATTTATCAGTTATTTTCTGAGGAGCAAAAAACACAGAGTTTTACTCTCTTATACAAGTATAATGACATGTAATAATAAAATAATCTTGAATTTTGCATGAACTAGCAGCTGCTGTGTAGTTGGATTATACTTGACAAGATATATTAAAATGTACTAAATGTTGTGGAATTGACTATGCAACAATCAATTATTTTGCGCACACAGGTCACTCAAATATTTCATTGCTCTGCAGGTCCCAGCTCTGCGAATCTCTGTGGAGTTAGAATTCTAGTTGCAATTCCTGTAGTAATAATTACATTCCACAAGAGGGCAGCCTAGTATCGATCCAGCCAAGTGTTATCGCGTCTACGTTTGAAAAAAATGACTCATTCTAAAAGGGGGAAAAAACTGGCCAGAATACAACTTGTCAGATCACCTTCATGTGACAGTGATTTTTGTGCAAAGAACTTGATGATTTTTTATAGTCCATTGACCTGTACTAACTTGTTGAAAAAGAGTATAATATGGGACCTTTAACCCTATGGGCCTGATGGACGCAAAATGCGTCCAAATTTACACCCATTCTTCTCTGTTGAATTACTCCGGAATGGAACATTGTAGCGAGCGAAACAAAACAGCAGAACCAGGGCTTTACAACGTGACGCCCCGCTTATTTTTCTTATCAAGTATTGGCGAGATTTTTTTTTTTTTAATTCACCAAAATTTCTCATATTAGCGCTCTGCACAAGCATTACTCTCATTGAAATTACTTGTGAACCCGTGATCACATAGACATGGCATGGAATCTTAGCTTTCCAACGACACCACCAGCACACACTTTTGCATTGAATTTATCACATTAAACAAGGGTTGTTTGCCAAGTAATGATTTGGCATATTTCTACTTCACCCATTTTACACTCATGGTCATACGTCAATGCATAATGTGAATAGCAAAACCCATTCTACTGCTATCCTGCGTTTTTCTGTCAAAACATGTTTCATACAGTTTGAAATTTCTGCATGATATCCATTATAATCCTGGTAGAACATCCTTCATTACATGGAAAATAGGCCCTTATTTCCATCAGGCACAGACTACATATTTATCAACATTGATAAGCCACTGAATATTCCACCATCATGGTTCTTATATTGCCAGATTCCAGACAATCTCCTCTACTCACATATGAAAAGATACCCCTACTGACAGCATCCTATGGACAGGTACTTGCAAAAATACAAGATTTTTTTTATATGCAATATGATTTTTTATTGGTTTACTATTTTTTATCAAATCAGTGCCAATAGTAGCTCACCAAATGAAACTAGATCTGGATAGCCAGACTATCCTAAAAAAACAAGATATAGCATGTATGTATGGCCCTTACAATGACCAAGATATGAGCTTAAAAGTAAAGGTAGTAAAAATACCCTGAAAATAGCCTAGGGCCCATAGGGTTAATTTTTACTACTGTGGCATTTTAGATACAACCAAATATCAATAGCACTACAGCTCCAGACCAGTGTTGTATAGAAAAGGAAGTGAAATCTTTAAAAATACAGTAACACAAAATTTGCATTAACAGTGCCACCAGGCATTACATAAAAAAACACCATACCATAACAAAATACCTCTGCAATAACAAAATAACCCAGAAATGGTAGGCTATGTAAGAAAGTAGTGGAATTTATTTAACAGAGGAAATTTTACAAACTCTAGAAAGAGCATTATTTTATAGAACTTCCCTATGTGACAGACAGTTATTAGAGGCCCAGTGTAGATGTCAGGAACCAGGACAGACAGAAAAACGGACCCAATAGCGTTACCTTTTCAATGAACTTTTATTAAGGGTTCTGGGGGAAAAGGACTGAGGCAGGTGCCCCGGGAGAGGCAGGAATGCAGGCAGGGGAGCGCTCGCCATAGCGCACGGATGTGGAACCTGGAAGAACCCAGGAGCAGTGAACTGGCGAGCAGAGCGAAGGAGTCGTAGCCGTGGACAGGAGAGCTGAGCAGAGTCGAGTGCAGGCAGGAGTCGAAGCCGGGGGCTGGAGAGCAGAGCAGAGCAGAGTCGTGGGCAGGCAGGAGTCGAAGCCAGGGGCTGGAGAGCAGAGCAGAGTCGTGGGCAGGCAGGAGTCGAAGCCAGGGGCTGGAGAGCAGAGCAGAGTCGTGGGCAGGCAGGAGTCGAAGCCGTGGGCTGGAGAGCGGAGCAGAGTCAAGTGCAGGCAGGAGTCGAAGCCGGGGGCTGGAGAGCAGAGCAGAGTCGAGGGCAGACAGGAGTCGAAGCCGGAGGACTGGAGAACAGCTCACACATAGGCAGACAGGGAAGACACAGGAAGAAAAGTAGACGGAGAGACAACAGGAGAACTAACAGACTGACGCGGAGAAAAGTCAGGAGTCAAAAACGCTTGCCATGGAATTACCCCCGGTTCGCAGACGGACTGACAAAGAGTGAGTGAGAGAGGCAAGTTTAAATAGTGAAAGACCCATGAACTAAATGAGTGTAAATTGGCGATAAGCGAGGAGTGCAGGTGAGAGAGAAGAGGGGAATTAACTAGTGATGACCGAAAACTAGGAAGTACAGGTGAGACGGATAATCAGGGTGATCGCGAAACGAGGAAGGCAGGTGAGAGGAATCAACCAGACAGCGCGGGGAGTGAACCTAATAACGAGCTAATGGAAGGACAGCGAAGAAGCGAAAGGGGAAAAAAAAACAAGCCCAGAGTAATACCGTGACAGTAGAGGCTCTAAAGGGGTGTCCTCTTGACTTTCGTGGAAAAGTAATCAATCAGGTCATCATTTGACACCTCCTCAGCCAGGTTAACATTAATGCTGATAACAGCCAAATCCTCAAGATCCTTCAAATCCTGCTCTTCACGGCCCTCCGGGCGCTGTTGTCATGGCTGTCCCCTCCTCATGTGTGTGATGGGTTAAATGCAGAGGGTGAATTTGGTTGTGTGTGTTGTGTTGCGCTGTTTGATTACAATGACAAATGGGACTGGCAAA